>CM055122.1:514130832-514730832 GCA_029206835.1 Rana muscosa | reverse complement strand
GAAAACACCCTCAACTTCCTCTTCCCATGATCTGTTCTCCAGACATTCCAGCTTTGGCTTCGGTTCAGGAGTCTCTCAATTCCGTTTGGGGTCACGTTCATGATTCCCTCCGGGCAGCTGCTGAAAAATTCAAAGGCTTTGCCTACCGCCGCAGGCGTAAACCGCCTTCTCTTCAGCCAGGGGACAAAGTCTGGCTCTCTACCAGGAACATCAAGCTCCGAGTTCCTTCTCTGAAGTTTGCTCCACGATTCATCGGTCCATACACGGTAACTGCTAAACTGAATCCGGTTTGTTTCAAACTACAGATTCCTAAGAGCCTTAAAATCACTAACTCCTTTCATGTTGCTCTTCTAAAGCCTTTAGTCCTCAATAAATTCTCTCGTCCTCTCCCTACCGTGGCGCCTGTCTCTGAGGATAATCAGGAGTACGAGATCAGTCAAATTCTGGACTCCCGACTCTGTAAAGGCGTTCTTCAGTACCTCGTTCATTGGAAAGGGTTTGGTCCTGAGGAGAGGTCTTGGATCACTGCATCTGAGGTCTTTGCACCTCGTCTGTTAAAGGAGTTTCATCTGAAGTTTCCCTCTAAGCCTGGGCCCAGGTGGGGAAGGGGGAGGCCTCGTAAGAGGGAGGGTACTGTCATGGATATGCATTAATGTCTGTCTGCCATCTTACCTTTCCTCCTCATGTGTTCATCTTAGAGACCAGACCTCCTTCACCTGGCTTCCTTTATAATCTCCTCCCAGCCTGACTCCACCCCAGGCCCTATCACAGAACACTATATTAACCTGTGCACTGCAAGCCTGCTTTGCTGATCAACGTGTTTGTTAGGCATTGTGTGTTTGGGTTCCTGCCTGCCCTGTGCTACGTCTGTCTCTCTGTTACGTTATTGGCTTGTCCCCGACTATCCCTGTCTGCTCGTGACCCTTGACCTTCGGCTCGTTCTTTCGTTATCCTTGTCTGCTTGTGGCCCCTGACCTTCAGCTTGTTATTCGGTTCTCTCATATCTTGTGCTGCTGCTTCCCCTCTTTTCCCCTTATCCTACGGGGCGTGAGCTAGGAAACTCCAGGGGCCGCGACCTGGTCCCAGCCTGCAGCATAACATCCTCACCACTAGAGGCCCTGGAGAAGACCTGCTGGGTCTTAGACTCCGCGCCCTGGGGAATCTTGGCTCTAGCTTCCGTTAGGATCCCGGTTGTGCTCCTCTGGTCCCGCTTTCCACAACCACCCAGTTTCCTATCCGCAGAAGCCAGCCATAGGGTTCACTACCTCGCGGTGCACTCCTGTCCCCCTACGGTGTGCATCTGTCACCTGGCCACAGGTGACCTTGACAGAAGAGAGGGATTGTATATGTGTACATGATAGATGTTTTTAGGGAAAAGTTTTATTGTTTTATGTTCCCTTTCCCCTTTGAGCAGGTCTTGGTATGGTTGAGGTTCAAAATTTTAGGGATAGCCTCTGGGGCTAGGCTTATGTCATCACTCCATGGGAGACATGGGTTTGCACCAGACGCTGGGGACCAGCGTCAAATCACAGGGGGGAGTATGTAGCGGGGTCTCTAAATTTAGGTGGGACACTCAGGTGTGTAAGTATGGGAATAGTGGACCATTTGTGTTCGTGGAGGAGTGGACGGTGTAATAATCTCCTTGGCCTCTGGGTGGCGGGGTACCTGGAGGCTCAAGGTAGATTGGCCGTCACAGTGCTACTCTTTTTGTCCCTTTCCGGAGATGGTACGGCGAGGGCGGGGAACCTGCCGTGGTGTTAATGGGAGGAGATAAAAGGGGGACAATACCCCTAGACAAAGGAGATGGGGTGAGGCCGCTACATATATATATATATATATACACATAAATATTACAGGGGCACATGGTTACAGTGTTGGGGGGTCTGAACGAGGTAGAAAGAAGTTAAAAATCTTCCTCCTTCCCCCTCAGATCCCCCGAGATTCCCTCTTCACTCCCCGATTCTCCACCTCTGAGCTGGTGAATCGGGGAGTGTGAATTCTGACACAGATCGCCAGTGAAGCGCTGAGATCGCAGCTTCATAAACTGCCCGTTTCTGTGTCATTCAATGAGACTTCTCACTGTGCAGAAATAATCAGCGGGAGAACAAGTTCAAACACTTCTCCCCCGATTATCTCTGTTTCATAAACTGTTTATGGACTATGATCAGTGGTGATCCTTGGGATCACTGCTGATCCCTGCTTCATAAACGGACACCTCAGTGTGAACTCATTTTTGGTAGTTCCCAAGTTTGGGTGAACTTCACTTAGTGTAAATTACTTCTTTATAAATAATGGCATAAACGGTGAAAAGATAAATTATTCTATGTAATTTTACTAAAACTATATCATATAGGCACTTTGTGGTGTACCAGCTATCCTGCTTTTTCCCATGGGCTGGAAAGTGTGTCAAATCGACAGCAATTACCTCTATTTTTGTGTATTTGATCTTGATTCCAGCCATATCTGGGTGTAGATTTTTATTTGTGATTAATGTTCCTGACTGTATTGTTCCTTGTTGGTCCTGAAGAAGCAGCGTGACCATGAAACGCTTAGACACTGGTCTCAAGGACATACACTATTAATACAGGAACTTACTGTACCACAGAAAAAAAAAATCTGAGATGTTTGTAACTATGTCTATTTCCGGAATATTTTTTAATAAAAATTGTATATTTTATACAAATTTATGTTATTAGTTTATGGATCACCACAGAGATATTTAAAGTCCCACCCTACATATACCGTTCCATTTTCTATGAAGCAAAAAAAGTTGCAGTTTTTAGAAACTAGATTTTTTTTTTTATTTTTTTTTTACAAAGGCATGAAAACACTGTGGAATTACACAGTGGGGATGATTTGCTAAAGGCAAATGCACTATTCACTTTGCAAGCGACGTTGCACTCTGCCAAGTAAACCGTTCAACTTCACTTTGCAAAGAAAACCTAAATAGTTTCATTTTTTTGTTTGGAAAGGTATATAAGGGCCCATTATGGTAATACGTTTGGTACCAGTTATTTTTAATGGCAGCCCAATGCACTAAGGGGAAGCACATGCAATGCAGAGCACTGCAACGCATGGTAACACCTTAACGAATAATGTGCTACATTATCACAAATGGTGCAGGTCTGATTTTTGGTCTGTTGTGGTGCATTTATGAATTACTGCTCATTATTGTTGCATGTGATTGGCTAATATAATTACCCAAAATTATAATAAGTCTGACAAATCAATGACATCTTAAAAACACTGGGGTTGATATACTAAAACTAGAGAGTGCCAAATCTGGTGTAGAAACCAGTCAGCTTCTTTTTCGTCAAAGCTTAATTGAACAAGCTGACGTTAAAAGCTGATTAGCTGCCATGCACAGCTGTACCAGATTTTGCACGCTCCAATTTTAGTAAATCAAACACCATGTCCCCACATTTGATGTTGTCCTTATGAAAGTTCAAAGAAAAATATACACAAAGCGAGATAATAGAAATAATGTAATAGAAATAAACAAAGACAACATACTTTTTTCCCTTACCTGCCTGCATTTGTTCCAGCAGTGCATAGTATGGTGCAGAATTTTGGCAGTGAAGTTATTGCAGAAGTACCATGGAGGTTCCACAAATTGGGCACAAAGGTCTAGAACCTCTGTCAGATTTTTACTGAGGAGGTTTTTATTTACTTCCTGTGCTGTCTGACACATGTTCTCTAGACAGGAAGTGAGTGAAATCTGCTCCCTGAAACACATTAAAGCGTGAAAAGATTCCAATCCACCCTCTAACTACTACTGCTTGTGTCCTGTTTGAGGAAATCGCCCCTAAATTCCTGTTCAGTTTGATACATGTCAAACAGAGAGAAAGTGAGGGGAAATTATTCTACAGGCACACAGACAGCATTAAAGCGGAACTAAACCCATCGATTTAACAGCGTCACAAAACAATTACATTCAAAGCATGCTGGGAATGCTGTCATATTGGTTGGGCTCTCAACCAAACTATCAAACCATCAAAAGGCTGGTGTCATAACTGATCACATGTGCAGCACCATGGCAGTTACAGATCAAACAGAGGCCAAGATTAGGGATGAGCCGAAACCCCCCCCCCCCCCTGTTCGGTTCACACCAGAACATGCGAACAGGCAAAAAATTCATTCGAACACCGTTAAAGTCTAAGGGACGCGAACATGAAAAATCAAAAGTGCTAATTTTAAAGTTTAATATGCAAGTCATTGTCATAAAAAGTGTTTGGGGACCCGGGTCCTGCCCCAGGGGACATGTATCAATGCAAAAACAAGTTTTAAAAACCGCCCTTTTTCCGGGAGCAGTGATTTTAATAATGCTTAAAGTGAAACAATAAAAGTGAAATATTCCTTTAAATTTCGTACCTGGGGGGGTGTCTAGAGTATGCCTGTAAAGTCGCGCATGTTTCCCGTGTTTAGAATTGTCCCTGTACAAAATGTCATTTCTGAAGGAAAAAAAGTAATTTAAAACCACTCGCGGCTATAATGAATTGTCGGGTCCCCGGCCATACAGATCAAAGTCTTTGAAAAAATCAGCAGGGGTCCCCCCACAGTCCATTACCAGGCCCTTTGGGTCTGGTATGAATATTAAGGGGAACCCCGCACCAATTTTTTTTTAAATGGCGTGGGGTCCCCCCCAAAAATCCATACCAGACCCTTCAGGTCTGGTATGGATTTTAAGGGGAACCCTACACCAAAATAAAAAAAATGGCGTGGGGTCCCCCCAAAAATCCACGCCAGACCCTTATCCGAGCACGCAACCTGGAAGGCCGCAGGAAAAGAGGAGGGGACGAGAGAGCGCCCCCCCCTCCTGAACCGTACCAGGCCACATGCCCTCAACATGGGGGGGATGTCCCCATGTTGATGGGGACAAGGGCCTCATCCCCACAACCCTTGCCCGGCAGTTGTGGGGGTCTGCGGGCGGGGGGCTTATCGGAATCTGGAAGCCCCCTTTAACAAAGGGGACCCCCAGATTCCGGCCCCCCTATGTGAATTGGTAACGGGGTACATTGTACCCCTACCATTTCACAAAGAAGGTGTAAAAAATTGTAAAAAAACACACAGACACAGTTGGGATAAGTCCTTTATTAAAAAAATAAAAATAAAAATAAATCAGAAAACCATTCCAGCGATGTAATCCAGTCTGTCCAGCATTGTTCTCTATGTCCCGCGGTGATCCGATGTCCAGCGATGATGCAGTCTCCTCCAGTCTCCACTCCACACAAAACCCCCATGAGGGGGCGGGGTCACCCGTCACATCATAGGGTAAGCCCCGGCTTTCCCCGCTTGCCGGGGAATACCCTATGACGTCGGCGGGTGACCCCGCCCCGTGACGTCACATCATTGGGTATTTCCCGCTTGCCGGGGAAAGCCGGGGCTTACCCTATGATGGGTGACCCCCGCCCCCTCTTACGTCATGGGGGTTTCGTGTGGAGTGGAGACTGAGACTGAGACTGGACATCGGATCACCGCGGAACAGAGATTCGATTAAAACAAACCTTTACCTAATCTAATGAAACTGGCTTCGATCTAAAAACTCTCCCTTTATAGGACTAAAACATAGCAAAGATAAAGATAATTTAAATGAGTGACAATAGTGCTGTCTTTTTTTTTGTAATTAAGGGGTGTGGATTGCTTTAGAATGAGCTTCCACTTTAAAAAGGAAAATAAAATATTTAAATGGAACACTATAATGATGTTTTATGAGGTCCCAAAAATTCTGAAATATGAGTGGAAACTATTATATAGAAAAATCTGATGATCACTTCAAAGCAACCCTTAAATGTTTCTCCTGTATGTTGTTTAAAGTGACAGTGTGCGTGTAAAGAATTATTAAGCAAAAACATACATTAAGCCTGAGCAATACTAAATGACAGAAAAACATCAACTCTTACAAGTGTTTTTATGTATTTAGGATGTTGTTAAAAAAGGGAAAAAAAGCAGTAAATAGCAAAGCATTCACCACACCCAGACAAGTCTAACTCTCGGCCTGATTTGGCCTCTTTAAATCAGCATAAGGAGCATATGACATGGACAACTCTTAAGGCCTGTACACTCGTTTAGAAAATCGGACGAAAAATACAGCTTTCAAATCGATCGTACGATAATCTGATGGTTAGTACATAGCTTTCTAAAGCTGATCACGACAGTTCAGCCAATATTATTCGAAGGGACGAACACCAAAATCTGGCAATCATACCAGATCATACGATTTTTGTTTAATTGGTACAGTCTTCGTCCAAAAATATAATACAAATACAATACAATACATGACATCGCTTCTGAATTATTATTCTGTCGTATGAGAATTTTTGTAAACTTCAGTAACCTTTTTCTTTTTTGAGAATAACATGCAAACAAAAATAAAAACAGACGGTCATTCGTCCGATAGTCTCATCGTGTGTACGAGGCAATATTAACACAACTCTCAAATTTTTTCGATGCTCACAGGTGTACATAAACATTAGAATACTAAACAATTTAGCTGATCTAATAAATTAAAGCTTTAAGTGTGCACGTTTCTCCTTAATGCTAACCTATAGTAAGCAGCAACTCTACTACACATCTGAGTGCGAGATGCAGTTTAGATCCCTTTCACATAGAGGCAGTTTTCAGGCAGTTTAACGTTGAAATAGCCTCTAAAAAGCACCTGAAATCTGCCTCCCATTCTGTGCAGTGTGTGCTTTCACACTAGGGCGGTGCGCTTGTGGGACGTTAGGAAAAGTCCTGCAAGGAGCATCTTTGGGGCAGCTTGGGAGCGCTGTACTTAGCGCTCCCACAATGCCTCTGCCCATTGCACTGAATGGGCAGCGCTTCCAAAGCACCTTAAAAGTGCTTTGAAAGCGACAAAAAATTTGACTTTTTACCTTTTCTTAAAGGTAAAACCTGCCCCACAATCGGCCGAAAAGTGCTGCTAAAACACAGCTAAAGCGTGCAAAAACTAGCCGCGCTTTAGCGCTAATGGCACGGCGCTGCAGTGTAAAAGCCAAGAAATTTATATCAAAATAGTATATACAATAGGAGATATTTCTTGAAATCTTTATACCATATACTGTAAATAATAGGATTTTTGTACTCACCGTAAAATCCTTTTCTCTTAGTTCATGGACGGACACAGCAGCAATCTTGACAAAGTGGGTATTTAGCCTTCAATCAGGAGAGGACTAGGCAGAAACAGGTTAAATGTTTAAACACATAAAAAAAACTGTACAGTACCGCCCCAGGGGCGGTCCCTCTAGGTACAAACATAGAAAGGGAGGGGCAGGTGCTGTGTCCGTCCATGAAATCAGAGAAAAGGATTTTACGGTGAGTACAAAAATCCTATTTTCTCTTTCGTTCAGGGACGGACACAGCAGCAATCTTGAAAAAGTGGAACGTCCCAAAGCAGTGTAAAAAAACGAGGGGTGGGAACAGCATTAAAACAAACTTCACCCCAAAACAAATCAGAGCTCCTCAACAGAGGAGTTGCAACTTTTAAACAGCCGCCTGCAAAACCCTGCGGCCGAAGGAAGCATCCGAAGATGCACTCACATCAACCTCGTAATGAAAGTGTGAACGGACGACCAGGTCGCCGCCTTACACACCTGGGAAACAGACGCTTGGTGTCGGAAAACCCAAGAGGCACCTATTACCCTGGCCAAATGCGCCATGACCGGAAAGGGAGGCGCCCCCGCCCCTTTTGGGCATAAGCCTGGATCAAGATCTGACTGATCCATCTAGAAATGGTGGCCGACGATACCGCCAGGTCCTACTTAGGACCAGCTACTAAGACAAACAGTGAGTTCGACCTCCAGAACGGAGCAGTAGCAGACAGGTACACCCGCAGAGCCCGGACAACATCCAAGGAATGCAACGCTGCCTCTTTATGATGCGACGGACGAGGACACAAGGATGGAATATCCTCATTGAGATGAAAGGCCGACACGACCTTAAGAAGAAAAGAAGGATGCGGACGCAGCACTACCCTATCCTTGTGGAAGACCAGAAATGGAGACTTGCAGGACAAGGCTGCCAGCTCAGAAACACTTCTAACTGACGTAATAGCCACCAGGAAGACCACTTCCTGAGAAAGCGTCAGTAAGGGAATCTCCCTATGTTCTCAAACAGTAGCTTCTGAAGCACCGAGAGGACCAGGGACAAGTCCCATGGAGGTAGTGGAGGATGGACCGGAGAGGCCACACGTCAAACCCCCTGTACAAACATACTCACCAGAGAGTGAGCCGCCAAGGGTCTTCGAAGAAGAGAGCCAAAGCAGAAAACTGCCCCTTAAATGTACTTAAGGCAAGCTTTTGGTCCACCTCACGCTGTAAGAACAGCGGATGCCACTTCACCGCTTTACACGTAGAGATGTAAGCCTTCCAAGTGCGATGATAAATCTTCCGAGAGGACGACCTTTGTGCCCTCAACATGGTAGAAATCACCAAATCCGACAGGCCTCGGTCCCGTAACACCTGGCTGGCAGCAGCCAATGCCGTTAAAACCAGGGACTGTAAAGCAGGGTGAAGTATGGGACCTTGCGACAGAAGGTCCTCTCACAGTGGCAGACGCCAGGGAACGTCTGCCACCAGACGCACTAGGTCAGCGTTCCAGGGACGCCGAGGCCAATCCGGAGAAATCAGGATCATTGGGATCTCTTCGACCTCCACTCTGCGAGGCAGATGGGAAAGAGGTTTTAAGGGAGGAGAAGCATAGATTAGCCGATACCGACCCCACGGTGCCCCCAACGCGTCTGTCGCGTCTGCCCAGAGGTCCTTTGACCTGGCACAAACCTCAATACTTTCCAATTGAGACGAGAAGCCATGATGTCCACGTCTGGCATGCCCCATCTCCGGTGAATGAGATGAAACACATCCGGGTGTAGAGACCATTCTCCCTGGTCCAGCACCTGGCGACTCAGTCCGCTTGCCAGTTTTCCACGCCCGGAATGTACATGGCCGAGAGAGCCGGCACGCTCCATTCTGCCCACCTCAGGAAGTGAGTGACCACTGAAGCTGCCGCCGCGCTTCTTGTTCCATCTTCAAGAAGAGGCACAGCCTAATCGCCCGGAGTTCCAGGACATTGATCGGCAGGCAGGATTCCTCCAGAGTCCAGCAACCCGCGGTCGACTGAACCCCCCAGACTCCCCCCCAACTGGTAAGGCTGGTGACTGTCGTGATCACCGTTCAGTGAAAAGAAAGGAACGACTTCCCGGATAGAAGTGACAGTGATGTCAGCCACCAAACCAGGGAAGACCCGACCAGGTGGCTCATCCGGATTTGACAATGTAGGGACGATGGGCACTTGTCCCATCTGGACAGAATTCCCTTCTGCAACACTTGTGTGTGAACTTGAGCATACGGTACCGCCTTGAAGGAGGCTACCATGAGACCCAGGACCCACATGCAAGAACGGAGTGACGACCAACTCTGGGATGTCAACCGCTGCACCGCAGTCCGAAGAGTCTGTAGCTCTATCACCAGGAGAAACACCCTCGCCACTGAGGAGTCCAGAATCAACCCCAGGAATTCCAGACGTTGAGTCAGTACCACAACCGACTTCTGGGTGTTCAACACCCAACCAAAGTCTCGGAGAGTCTGGCAGCCCATAGACACACCCCCACTAATTCTGAGCTTGAAGCGGCCCTCAGAAGAAGATCGTCCAAGTAGTCCACGATAGCGATGCCACGCTGCCTTAGCAGGGCCAGAATCGTAGCGAGCACCTTGGTGAACACCCTTGGTGCTGATGCCAAGCCGAAAGGGGGAGCCACAAACTTATAGTGGACTTCCCCGACCGCAAAGCGCAGAAATCTCTGATACCTGACACATATGGGGACATGCAATTATGCATCCTTGTTATCCAAGGACGTCAGAAAAACCCCCGGATGGAGAGCAGCAACCACAGAGCAAACTGACTCCATCCTGAATCTTTGTACTTTCACAAAGCAATTGAGGGCCTTGAGGTCCAGGAAAGGACGGACCCCATCCTTCTTTGGCACTACGAACAGATTTGAGTAAAAACCCCTGAAACCGTTCCTGCAATGGAACAGGTATGATCACCCCGCGAGTCAGCAGATCCCAAACCGCCCCAAACAGGGCTTCCCGACGGGCCGGCTGAAGCTGGAGGTTGGAGGGAAAATTCTGTTCGGTGGACAAGAGAGAAACTATCTTTTACTCAGAGGGAATTACCTCGCGAACCCACCGGTCGGGGATCAGAGATGTCCACCGAGCAACGAATTTGCGAAGATGTCCCCCCGCCCGAGAGATGGATGGGGGCAGACCTATATGCGGACGCAGAGTTGTCCGCAGGCTTGTTGGGTTTGCAAAACCAGGGACGCTTCTGTCCCTCAACAGGTGCTTTATCGGCCTAGGGGCGTTTACCTGCAGCACTGGGCGGACGAAAAAACGCTTGTTTGCGGTGAAGGAGGGTCCTTGCCTACGGCGAGGCTCTTTATTCTTTTTGGCTTGTGGGAGCAGTGTTCTCTTACCTCCTGTGGCATCCTTGATAATGTCATCCAGAGAGGCACCAAAAAGTCTGTCGCCCTCAGAGGGCAAACCCGTCAGGGCCTTCTCGGAAGATTGGTCCGCAGACCAACACTTTTAGCCAGATCAGGCGGCGTAACACCACCGCATAGACCGAGGCTCTGGACAGCAAGGGAATCGTATTCAAGTCTGACTCGCAGACAAACTTAAGGCCTTGTACCAACTGGTCGGCTAGAGTCACCTCGTCCGGGGGAGCCTGACGTGCCTTTAACCCCTGGAGCAGCATTTTTGCCCACTCCGAAAGTGTCTGAGACACCAGGGCCCCAGCCACCGCTGGACGCACTGCTGAGCCCACCACCGTGTATAGGTAGCGGGCGATTGCCTCAGCTTTCTTGTCCGCAGGATCCTTGAAAGCAGGAGCCCCTTCCACCGGAATAGTGGTCACCTTGTTAAGTCTGGACACAGGAGGGTCCACTATTGGGGGAGAGGTCTATCTTTTCAGGAAATTCACCTCAAAAGGGTAACTGACCGCCAAATTTTTTGGGGCCGAAAAAACCTGTGGTTTTTCCCAATCCTTGTACAAAAACTTATCAAGATAAGATACACAAGGAAACACCTTGGCAGTGCGGGCCAACTTACGGAACCCGAAGGGGACCGATATCTCTGCCGCATCCACAGAATCCTCCATCTTTAGCATATCACACACTGCAGTGATCAGACCACTTACCAGAGCCATTTTTTGCGCTAACCCAGACCCGGAGACATCCTCTTTTTTTTTTTATTTCATATCTTTATTGAACCATTTTCCATTTTCCAATAATACATTCAATCCCCCCGCCCCTCCCCCACTACCTCCCATACACAAAAATATTATAAAAACATAATCTCATATTAAAACCAACACAGAATCCCCTTCCCTAATACCACTCCCTCCATTCTCCATCCCCCCTCCTTCCACTAATTGGCCTGAACCCCTCACTCTCACACATCCCCTCCATGCATCCTCCAAATCATCCATTCCCTTCTTACAACGTCTTTACTTATATTTAATTACTGTTTTTTTCTCCTGCCACAGTTTCCACATTTTTTCAAATTTTTTTAAGGCTCCTTGTCTAATATAGGTAGTCCTTTCCTTTAATATTGTTATATTCATGTTTTGTTCCCAGTCTTTACTAGAGGGTGGGGAAACTGATTGTCATTTCTGTGCAATCAGCCTCCTAGCTTGAAATAAGCATCTTGTTATTGCTAACTGAGTACTGTCATTTATCCCCTCACCCTCTGCCCAACCCAGTACACATTGTAAGGGTTCCAATTCTATGTGAACCTCGAAGGTTTGCTCAATGGTTCTCACTACCTCCCTCCAATACCAGAATAACCTTGGGCATCGCCAGAACATATGGATCATGTCCCCCTCTACTCTTCCACATCTGGGACAGCTGGCATCTGTTCTACGGCCGAAACAAAAAAGTTAATACGGAGTGTAGTACGCTCTATTTAACAGAAACAAATGAGACATCCTCTGAGAAGGAGATAGTGAGACCGATGGAGCAATTTACAAAATTCTTTCCCACTGTTCATTAGATAAATTACCAATGTCTCTTTCCCACTTCCTCTTATGTACCTGTCCCTGAGTTCCCCTTAGACTCCCCTTATATAGGCTTGGGTAGATTTTTGATATTGAGCCCTTAGATGTTTTAGTACTAATAATTTATTTTAAAAGGGGGATCTTACTCCAGGTCATCACCATTCCTTTATACTGTTTTGCTAGTGCGTGTCTAATCTGTAGATATTTATAGATGGATTTATTTGAAAGTTTATATTGTTCTTTTAATATCTGAAAAGTTTTTAATATGCCATCTTGATACAACTGGGAGATGTATTTTACACCCTGCCTTTCCCATTCCTTAATTGTTCCCATCTTCTGTATTTCCCTTAAGTTATCGTTCTCCCATAAGGGGGTATACTCGTTGATGCCATTATATCCCAGCGCAACCTTCACCGCTTTCCATGTTCTAATCATAAGATCCAGGGTAGGTAATTTCCGGGGGAAAGATCCTGCTTCCATGGCTTCTACCAAGGAGCCATATGTAGGATTCTGTAATGGTATTCTCTTCTTTATTTCTCCTCCTTCCATATTACTGCCTTTCATTTATTGGACCTGGGCTGCCAAGAAGCAACTAAACAGATGTGGAAGTGCCACTCCTCCCTCCTGTTTTGTCCTCTGCAAAGTGTTTAATTTTATTCTTGCTGCACCTCCTTTCCAAATTAACTCCCTAAAAATAGTGTCTATTTTTTTAAACCATTTATTATATATCCACACTGGGGAGTTTTGTAGGATATAAAGAAGCTGTGGCATCCATACCATTTTTATTAGGTTACAACGGCCAGCCACTGACAGTGGGAGGCGTTTCCATACTTGAATTTTCCCTTTAAATTTGTTAAACAAAGGTATCAAATTATCTATATATATACCCTGAGATATAATGGTTAGGATCTCTAGATATTTTCACCCCCAGATATTTTATTTGGGTTGTTATCTGAATTTGTGTAGCCTCTTGCAGAAGGGGATTTAGCAGAGGGTCCACTGGTAGCAGCATGGATTTATGGTAAGGCCCGAGAAGTGACCAAAGTTCCCAATTAGTTCCATAGCTTTTCCAAGGGAGTTCTGTGTGTCTCCTAAGAGCAAGAGGACGTCATCCGCATATAATACCACTTTCTCCTCTATCTCACCTCTTATGAACCCTCTTATCTCAGGGGCTGACCTAAGAGCTATTGCTAGGGGCTCGATTGCGAGGGCAAAGAGAAGGGGGGGCAACGGACACCCCTGTCTCGTTCCCCTCTGCAACCGAAATCTCTCAGATTGAACATTGTTCACTTTCACTCTAGCTTCAGGGGTTTTATATAGCATTTTAACCCACTTCGTAAAGATCGGACCATCGGAGACATCCTCACTGTCCGACCGGTCGTGGTCCTCATCCCCTGACGCATCAGAACCAGGGCCATCAGCCGTAGCTGGGCCTGGCTCTGCCTCAGAGTTTACCCTGGAAGATGGCGGGGGAGGGAGGCGTTTTTTACTCCCCATTTGCCCATGCGCCGCTTCCATCCTGGCAACAAAAGCTTCCAGGACCACTGACATAGCATCCACTGACACAGCAGGTGCAGGGGCACCAGTTGCCAACTCAGGTGTTACTGGGGAGGCGTCCGCTTCCGACACCATGCTGACCCACGCGCCTGACACCCCTGGGGATGTAATGGTAAGGTACACAGCCCACCCTCCTAGCTGCCGCAGAAAGAATGAGGGGCCCCCCCCAGAGGACTCACCAGCCGAACGGTACTGCCCAGCTGCCGTCCGTCTTCCACCTGAGGTGCTTCTCCCACCACTGCCTGTGTCACACTGCCTCACTGTAGCGTGGCTGCGCCGTTCACGCCGTAATACAGACACCAGAGGCCAAAAGTACTCCTCTAAAATGGCCGCTGAGTGGCCGCACCGTAAAGAGGCGGCGGCCACAAGAAAATGGCCGCCGTGAAAACATGGAGCACAAAGCGGCGCCAGGCGCCGCCAAAATGGCCGCCGGCCGCATGTAGAAAAGTAAACAGCTATGCAGTAGGCTGCAAACACCCGGGGCCTCTGCACAGAGGCCCCCACAAGAATGACAGCCGAAACAGCACCCCAGGAGGCCGGAGCAGCAGCGCAGCCCCCCACTAACGGATAGAGCCCCCCCGGGCGGACCCCCAGCACATGCAGCCAGCCTAGCTCAAGGGCCCAGGTAGGAGGAAAGGTAGGGTTGTACCCCCTAATTGACCCCCCCAGGAATGTCCAGATAAGTCTGCCTGCCGAGGCATGGGAGCTACTACTCACCCGTCCTGTGTGGGTACGCTGGAAAGCATTCCTGACAGGTCCATCTCCCGCGCGGTTACGGGGGTGGCTGTCGGCCCGGCACACTGTGACTCAAGCATGGAACCCGGTCATATGTGTGTCCCGGAGCATGTAGCTCGCCGGCCGCCCCCTGGAGTAACGGGGCATGTCATGGACAACCCAGCGCGTAGCTAGAGGTCAGCATACACTCGATGGCCGAAACTGGGGGGACTACAAGGATCTGGGATCCAGCCTGTCGCTCAGTCAGCAGTTGATAGTAGATTCTCAGGAACAATAAGTAGAGAAAAATAGAAAAAAATTCACCCGGGCCCATGGGCCCGAAAGGAGCCATGTCTTTCTCCTACACTAGGCAGAAAAAAACTGGGCTGCATGATGCAGGGAGAGGGGTTGTACCTAGAGGGACCGCCCCCGGGGTGGTACTGTACAGTTTTTTTGATGTGTTTAAACATTTAACCTGTTTCTGCCTAGTCCTCTCCTGATTGAAGGCTGAATACCCACTTTGTCCGTCCATGAACGAATAAGAAATTACATTTGTATAGATAAGCGTGCTTCCCTTCACTTCCTGTCCCGGAACCGCAACATCAAACAAGGAGAAATCTCCCCGATGTGAGGGTAATTCCCATCTTAGATCATTTCAAATTTGTCCCATCTGGACAAATTCTTCTGTCTTACGCTATTGATAATTCCCTCACTTTGTTTCTCGATGACAATGGTCACCACTCTACCCCAAAAAAAATATTTGACTTTACATACACTTTAATATTTGTCATGGTTGTAATTTTTCTGGCAATCCATACAATTCATAATTCAAAACTTTCAACCTCTTAGATCACACTGGTACACTTGGTGGGTTGGACCATATTACTTCCCAGCAAATTTGTTTTGGTAGTACTTTTTAGAGCCATTGTATATTCAGGCTGGTAAAGCTCTTAAGGACTGTTGGACTAGAAAAATAAATATAGCTATGTTTTATGTGACGTTATTTTATTTTTAGATTCTTTGATCTCACACAATATGTCTATGAAGTGTTTCCTGCAATCCTCATCCTTCCTGTCAGTCACAATCTTCCTTGTGTCTGGAGTTAATCTTCACTTTAGTAAAACCGCATGCACATTTACTGCTTTATGGCATGTTGTTGTACTATCACTCAAGAACAAGTGTTAATCGAGTAAGAAGAAAAGAAAATTCCTTTCTTATAACCGTTGTGTTGTTACAGGTATTAGAAATTAACATAATTTGTACACAATCTTCAGTGCTTTGAAGTGTATGTAGATTTCATGCATTTAACTGCACTGTGTACATTCTTTAACAGAAATTAGTGGGTGGTTCACCAAACCCTTTTGTGTGCCATCCATACCAATACAATATTTAGGTCCCATGCATTAGGAATGCATCTCATTTTGATACCCATATGTCATAGTGCAACAATCCAGAGCAGCTAATCAGAAACCCTCTTTTATTGTTCTGACCGCTCTAATCAGAGAAAAACTGAGTTAGAACATCTTGATTAGGTACACCAAATTGTTAAAGTATATCCAAAGCAGGGCCGCTGATAAGGGGGTACTACTGGCCCTTCTGTATAGGGCCTGTGCCCCATTAGTTCAGCAGGGGGGCCTAGGCAGCAGGAGGAAGTGGATCATGGACAACTATCAGGGTTAAATTCCAGTAATTGTCCACCACCTCAATGCACTGAGCATCCCCTCCTGTCCATGATCTGATTCCCCCTGCCCCTGCTGCCCAAGCCCTCCTGTGTGCCCCCATTCCAGTAACACTGCCACACTGCTAGCTTCCTCTCCGCTTCCTCCCACTTTCAGCTGCTGCAGGCATGATGGCTAATAAGGGGATACCACTGGTTCTCTTGTACAGGGCCCAAGCCCCATCAGTTCAGCAGGAGAGCCCAGGCAGCAGGAGGAATTGGATTGTGGACATCAATCAGGGGATCCTGTAATTGCCCACCACCCCATCACAATGATCACCCCCTCCTGTCCACGATCCAATTCCCCATGGACACCCCCTACCCTGGCAGCACTGCCAAACTGTCAGCTTCCTCTCCTTTCTCTCCCACCAACATTCAGCTTCTGCAGGGGGGAAATACAGGGGGTCTGTTCTGGTAAATGTCCCTCCTATGCTGCACCAATCGCCCCCTCTTGCAGATGATCTTCTTCCCCCTGCTGCCAGGACCCTGTGTGACCCTCCAGCAGTGCTGCTCACTTCCTGTACTCTCCCTGCCACCGGCCGCTACAGGGCACAGGGAATCACTTCAGGTTGGAGAGCAGAGGAAGGGGCCAGTAAATATGTCATATATACTGGCCCCTTCCTTTTCTGAATGAACACAGTAAATTATCGATATTGATCACTCACTGTGTTCATTCATAACTGAAGCAGAGTAAACTGTGTTTACTAAGCTTCCATTTATGAATGAACAGGAGCCACTGCACATTCATCTACCGTGCAGGTTGTAGAGAAAAGGATTGGGGATCTGTGTCCCCAATCCCTTTCTCTCTCTCAAAAATGAGATGGCAAGGGTCTATTTAGACCCCTGATATTTCACCCAAGGCCCCCAACAGCATTGTGAAAAAAAATTGTAAAAACAAATAATGAAAAAATTGTAAACAATAATTAAAAAATGTGTAAAAAATAAATAAAATTAAATAAGTGTAAAAAATAATTGCGCTTGTCAAATTAGGATCTGAGGTTGTGTTCATACCACTGCTGAATCCAAAGAGCATACCATGGGCTACCTACACACAGCTCTAACCACATAAAAAAAATGCCAATTCACACTGTACGGGCAACAGCGCCCCAAAACTTAATTCACACACACTTTATTTATTAACTCAATACAGTTTTATCTTTTAGAATTAGCAGGGACATTGTAAGTTAAGTTGTGTTTGTGTCCACTAATAATAATTTTAGTTTAGGCTGTATGGGGCCCCATGGATTTTAACCACTCAGCTTTAACTGACAATTGCGCGGTCGTGCGATGATGTACCCAAATAAAATTGATGTATTTTTTTTCCCACAAATAGAGCTTTCTTTTGGTGGTATTTGATTACCTCTGTGGTTTTTATTTTTTGCGCTATAAACAAGAAAATATTGACAATTTAGAAAAAATAAATATATTTTTTACTTCTGCTATAAAACATATCCAATAAAAATAAAAAAATAAATCGAATTACTTCATCAATTTAGGCTAATATGTATTCTGCTACATATTTTTGGTAAAATAAATCCCAATGAGCGTATATTGATTGGTTTGCACAAAAGTTATAGCGTCTACAAACTATGGGTTAAATTTATGGACTTTTTATTTTCTTTATATTTTTTACTAGTAATGGCGGTGATCAGCGATTTATAGCGGGACTGCAGCATTGGGGCGGACAAATCTGACAATAAGTGCCATTTTTTGGGGACCAGGGACACCAATCCAGTGATCAATACAAAAAAAATGCACGGTCACTGTATAAATTACACTGGCAGGGAAGGGATTAACATCAGGGGCAATCAAAGGGTTAAATGTCTTCCCTATGTGTGCTTTCTAACTGTAAGGGGAATGCTTTGACTAAAGGAAAACAGAGATCCGTGTTTCTGCTTAGCAGAAACACAAGATCTCCATTTTCCTCTCTGGCAGAATGGCGTTCTGCCTCTCCTGGGAACGATCCCGGGTGGCTGGCGGCCGCCGAATCCGCTGATTGGCTCCCACTGCTTTAAATCACAGCGGGATGGGGGTTCTGGTGGCACGCGCGCCACAGAGCCGAAAAAGATGATCACGTACAGGTAAGTGATTTTGTGCTTAAAGGTTGCCCTGCCGTAGTACATGTACGTGAAGCGGTCCTTAAGTGGTTAACAGCAGCCCTAATCCAAAGCTCAAGCTTTTTTTTTTTTTTTTTACAGGTACCAAATATTATTTTTAAATTTGGATAAAGTGGGTAAATACTATAACCCATGTTAGGATTTTACTGCTGTCTGTATAGTTTTACTATCGGAAACTTGGTTACAACTAGTTGAATGTTCCTCCTGAACAGCTAACTTCACCTTTAGCAGCTTGTCACATGTTCCACCCCCTACACATGTTGCTAAGCATCCCCCACACCCTGTGATAGTAATGTGGGTGTTCTTCTACCCTGCAGCAGCTGTCAAAGCTGGAGGAAGAGTTTCCATGATCCTGGCATTGCACTTATGATCCACTAATGGAGGATGCAATGTTTTGCAGGCTCCTATGAAAGAAAATAAAAAATGCAAATTTTTCCTGCAAAAAATATGTGCATTATTATTATTTTAAGGTGAACTTAGCATTTAAAATTAAAGGAGCACTAAAGCTTCCCTTTTTTTTGCCTAAAAATAACAAACATGTTATACTTACCTCCACTGTGCAGCTCGTTTTGCACACAGTGGCCCCGATCCTGGTCTTCTGGGGTCCCTCGGCGGCTGTCTTGGCTCCTCCCCGCAAGGACTCCACACCATAATGCGAGTGAGCTCGCATGGTGTGGAGTGATTGCGGGCGCGCTCCAGTGATACAGCGGCGGCCATAGCCGCCGACTGTATCACTCGGCCCCGCCCCCCGCGCGCCGCGTCATTGGATGTGATTGACAGCAGCGCCAGCCAATGGCTGCGCTGCTTTCAATCCATCCAGTGTAGCCAATCGGCGGCCAGGCTGAAAAACGAAGAGGATGACGGGGACGAGCGTGGGACTTTCGAGGGGCCAGGTAAGAAAAACGGGGGCTCGGGGGGGACGGTATTGTCGAATGTTTTTTCACCTTAATGCATAGGATGCATTAAGGTGAAAAAACATGTAACTTTACTACTCCTTTAAGATTTTTCCCCTTGGCCTATGTAGAAAAAAGGTTAATATAGAAGAATTCCTTAGTTAAAACAAATATGAGTTACTAATGCCTGGCCTGCCCAGGCTTTATATATGTTTGGTGTCCTTTTCTCCAACTACAATCTGGAGCTTGCTTCATTTTAAGAATGTGGGGTGACTGTAGGGGGTAATAGATGTGTGACCAGCACATGCCATGGTGAACATAGACTCGATGGACTTATGTCTCTTTTCAACCTTACTAACTATTAACTGTGTAACATACGACTGGTCAGAATACCAGTAGAATACCATTATTTATTAAGACCAGACCCCATCTTCACCTCAGCACAAGTGGCAAAGGCTACTGAAGAAGGCAGCAAAAAGACAGCAAACCAGCACTAGCCGCATGCAGTGTTATCTTCTATTTTTACTGAAAGGAAGTATATTTTATACTTAATTTATTGCTGCAGAGGCTGGGTGGATATACTTTTTTAGGACAACAATGCTCTTAAGGTTTCAGCTCTAGTGATGGTAAGACACATGTAAACACTCTGTTCCTAAATATGTTTATAAAAGTTCTTTTTTTGGCCTATGACGTTGGTGGAATTGTTGACAATCCTGACATCGAAGGCAACCATTATGCTTTTGTGTCTACATAATTCAATCTTTCCAAGCCACAGGTCCCTTTTATAAAAAATATATAAACATCAATGGACTTGTTTTTTAAATCATGGCATATTTTTAAGGCTGAGTAACACCAGTATATTTTATACTGACAATTCAACATCAGTTGCATTTCCTGGATAACCGCTCGTGTCTGTGATGAAGAAAACAAATTTCCTTCCCTGTCTGCATTTTAAAGTGCCGTTCTCAGTAGAAGCTGTGATCGTGTGTACCTCCTCCCATTGATGTCTGTCCATAACTTACAGCCAGTATTCAGGAGGACAAACTGACCACAGCCCTCCTGGACAGATGCAACTGTGCATATTGAAATATCTGTGTATGGGATTAAATGTACAGTATAATTGAAAAAACATTGAAGTTTTTCCCTGATTTAAATCAAATATTTCCCTTTAATTATGTTTCTAAATTTAAAAAATGTTCTACAATGTGTGAGACAATAGGGTAACTTCTTGTATATATATATATATATATATATATATATAGAATTTTTTATTTATTTTTTGACAAATAGAACAAATAGAACAATGATTATTAACTCCACTGTGTTTTGCCACCAAAGGGAATATCTGCCACCATTTTTAACAATATCTATGTGACTGAAGAGTAAGTAGACTGTGACCGTTGTAAAGTCTGAAATAGAGATCAGTTTATATGATTTCAGAGGGTCATGGGTCCTTTTACTTGAGCACTTGTGTTTGCTTAGTGATGTAATAGTTTGCTGGCTAAACAGCATATAGCGTTGTTCTCAGCAAATCTATGGTGATTTTACCAATTCAACTATTTACTGCTGTAATAGAGGGGGTGCAGTGGTGTTTATTAACTAGTCTTCCTCCACTGTTTACTTTATGGGCATGTGAGCAACCTTTGAACAGACTAGTCTTAACTTGTTCAAACTTTCTTGCTTTACCTGACAATTTACTGCATAGTAAGAGTGGCCCCTTTTTTGTATTCCTTCGAGTCTAGAACTGATTTTCCCTCTATTTCCCCAAATCTCCCTTATAATATTTACGTTATTTATTTTTATTGTCTAAGCATATTGAAGCATATTTATTTTTAGCAGGCAAATCTAGACACACCGGGGTTGATTTACTAAAACTGGAGAGTGCAAAATCTGGTGCAGCTGTGCATGGTAGCCAATCAGCTTCTAACTTCTGCTTGATAAATTAAGCTTTGACAATAAAACCTGGAAGCTGATTGGTTTCTGTGCACAGCTGCACCAGATTTTGCACTCATATGTTTTAGTAAATCAACCCCATTGTATTTAGTAGCATTCACCAGCTATTTGCTCCTCACATTCAGAAAAGTAATAAACTGCCCAGTAAATGGCAGCTAACAGGACTCAATCCAGCGAACGTGCATAAAAGTTATGGCAAACAATGACAAATGACCTGTTGGGCAAATTTGCGGTAAATGAGCTGCAAACTTATAATTAGACTTTCGATATTTGTTATAAAATAATGGCACAATACCCTTGTTGTCATGCAGTAAAACTGTATTGTTTCCTTCTTAATAACGTAATAAAAATCCAGATGTACCTTTTTTTTATAGGTAGATCCTTATTTCTGACAGTCAGCAGCTCTCCGCTAGGGGAGGAGTGAGAACCGAGCCATCAGCGGTGTTCGGTGGCTCAGTTCTCAGAGCAGAGACACCGGGGGACAGCTGCAGCATCGGTCTGATGCTGTATCCACCGAGGTAAGTATGAATAGCCAAATAAAAAGAAAACCCATACGTCTCTTTTAAATGTGTCACTTATGTCCCTAGAATGCCTGATGGTGCTCCCTGCATGTTGGGCCTCTATATGTGGCCAGGCTGTGAAAAAGTCTCACATGTGGTATCGTCATATTCAGGAGGAGTAGTAGAAGGTATTTTAGGGTGTAATTTGTGGTATACATATGCTGTGTGAGAGAAATAACTTGTTATTATGACAATTTTGTGGGGGGAAGAAATCAAAACGAAAAAAAAAATATTTTTGCAAAGAATTGTGGGAAAAAATTACAACTTCAAAAAACTCACCATGCCTAATACTAAATACATTGGAATGACTTATTTCCAAAAAGGGGTCATTTGGGGGGTATTTGTACTTTCCTGGCTTGTTAGTGTCTCAAGAAATTAGATCAGTACATCAGGTGTGATCAATTTTCAGAGAGATGGCACCATAGCTTGTAGACTTTATAACTTTCACAAAAACCAAATAATATACAATAATTTTGGTTATTTTTACCAATCATATGTAGCAGGATAAATTTTGGCCAAGATTTATGAAGAAAAATTACTAATTTTCAAGATTTTATAACCAAAAATGCATTTATTTATTTTTAAATTGGGATTTTTTCATTTATAGCGCAAAAAATTAAAAACCCAGTGGTGATACAATTCTATTTGTGTGAAAAAAAGAACAAAAATTTCATATGGGTACAATGTTGCATAATTGAGTAATTGTCATTCAAAATGTGAGAGCACTGAAAGCTGAACATTGGTCTGGTTAGGAAGGGGGTATAACCCTAGAAGCAAGTGGAGATCACTGGAGTAGCGGGGCACCCGCCAGGTATGGTATATACCAGTGGCGGTGCGTCCAGGAATGCCGCCCCCTCTCTCCTGCACCCGTCACTAAACAATAAATAGATTCATGCATTGCATGAATCTATCTATTGTCGCTGCTGCCGCCCACTATTCAGGTGTCCGGCCCCCTGTTGAGCACCGGCCATCTGAATTACAGCGGTGGGTGTGTTTTGGAAGTGCCTGATTAGAGCAATAGGCTCTAATAGGCTTCCCGATTAGAGCCTGTGGGCTCTAATCGGCTTCCAAATTGTTAAACAGAGGGCGCACAAGCTGTGCGCTCTCTATTTAAACAATGCTGTGTTAGGGAATCGCTTCCCTAACACTGACCCGCCTCTCAGCCAATCAGGTGCACCGGGTCTGGTTATCGATCACCTGATTGGCTGAAGCGTCCAATCATAGCAGAGATGACATCGATGACGGGAGAAGACATCGAGGACTCGGAGGGAGAGTGGAGGAGGACGGCGCTGACCCCAGAAAGGTAAGTGCCGGGCGGGGGGGCAAACTGGCTGCATTTGATGGGGAAACTGGCTGCATTTGAGGGAAACTGGCTGCATTTGAGGGGCAAACTGGCTGCATTTGATGGGCACAGTGGTTGCGTTTGATGGGCACAGTGGCGGCAATTGATGGGCACAGTGGCTGCAATTGTTGTGTTTTTTTTTCAGCTTGTTTGCGCCCCCACCCAAAAAAAATTGAGCACCAGCCACCACTGGTATATACATAGTTTCATTGGTCCAAGCTGGAACAATGTAACTATGTAAAATATCTATACCTGGAATTCATCTTCTAGGTCTAGTTCACACCATTTTTATGTGCATTTTCAAACACAGAGAAATGCAAGTGTCATAAAAATCTATTTAACTCAGTAAAGCTGTTCACATCTGTGTGCTGCATTGGTAAAAATGAGGCATGTACAATTTTTTTGTACTGCGATTAACAATAGAATAAGGAAAATGCATGAAAATAAACATACAATGCATGTTAAAAACAGACAAAAGCAGACCTAGATAGATGTGAACCTGAGCTAAAACTCAACTAAAATAGCATAAAGAATTGCCTGAAAATATAACATACAACTACAGTATCTGTACAAAAGTGAGTACACCCATCACATTTTTGAAAATATTTTATTATATCTTTTCATGTGACAACACTGAAGAAATGAAACTTTGCTACAATGTAAAGTAGTGAGTGAACAGCTTGTATGACAGTGTAAATTTGCTGTCCCCTTAAAATAACTCAACACACGGCCATTAATGTCTATACCGCTGGCAACAAAAGTGAGTACACCCCTAAGTGGAAATGTCCAAATTGGGCCCAATTAAACATTTTCCCTCCACGGTGTCATGTGACTCATTAGTGTTACAAGGTCTCAGGTGTGAATGGGGAGCAGGTGTGTTAAATTTGGTGTTATCGCTCTCACTTTCTCATATTGGTCACGGGAAGTTTAACATGGCACCTCATGGCAAAGAACTCTCTGGGGATCTGAAAAAAATAATTGTTGCTCTACATAAAGATGGCATAGGCTATAAGAAGATTGCCAAGACCCTGAAACTGAGCTGTAGCATGGTGGCCAAGACCATACAGCAGTTTAACAGGGTAGGTTCCACTCAGAACAGGCCTCGCCATGGTCGACCAAAGAAGTTGAGTGCACGTGCTCAGCATCATATCCAGAGGTTGTATTTGGGAAATAGGTTGAAGGGGTAGGGGGTTAGCCTGTCAGTGCTCAGACCATACACGCACACTGCATCAAATTGGTCTGCATGGCTGTCATCCCAGAAGGAATCCTCCTCTAAAGATGATGCACAAGAAAGCCCGCAAACAGTTTGCTGAAGACAAGCAGACTAAGGACATGGATTACTGGATCCAAGTCCTGTGGTCTGATGAGACCAGATAAACTTATTTGGTTCAGATGGTGTCAAACTTGTGTGGGGGCAACCAGGTGAGGAGTACAAAAACAAGTGTGTCTTCCCTACAGTCAAGCATGGTGGTGGGAGTGTCATGGTCTGGGGCTGCATGAGTGCTGCCGGAACTGGGGAGCTACAGTTCATTGAGGGAACAATGAATGCCAACATGTACTGTGACATACTGAAGCAGAGCATGATCCCCTCCCTTCAGGGACTGCGGCGCAGGGCAGCATTCCAGCATGATAACGACCCCAAACACACCTCCAAGACGACCACTGCCTTGCTAAAGAAGCTGAGGGTAAAGGTGATGGACTGGCCAAGCATGTCTCCAGACCTAAACCCTATTGAGTGTAGCGGGGTCTTTAAATTTAGTTGAGGTACACCTGGGGGTAGTGTGACCCAGGTGTGTAATTGTGAAAGGTTCTGGACCCCTTTGTAATTCGTGGAGGATTGGGTGGTGTATTATTCTCCTTGGCCTGTGGGTGGTGGGGTACCTACAGGCTCAAGGTAGAATCACTGCCGCAGTGCTACCCTTTTTGTCCCTTTCCAGAGATGGTACGGCTGGGGCGGGGAACCTGCCGTGGTGTTGATGGGAGGAGATAAAAGGGGGAGACGCCCTCGCCACGAGGTCTTGGAGGATTTTCTCTTCACGCACCCAGACACCTTAGGCCTGGGTGCGGGCGGTTCAAGGTTCCGGCCCAGGCGCCCTAGGCCTGACCGGAACGAAGTTGGGGTCCATCCCAGGCACCTTCAGCCTGGGGTGAGGTACTATCTCGTAGGCCTGGAGCCCAGTAACTTCGACTGGGTCCCGCAAGGGCGAAGTGATCCGAGGGTGCCGCCTTGCGAGGGGACCCGCATCTGAGGTGAGGAGGCCGGGGAGGTCACCCGTCCGGAGATTCCGGAGCAGCATCAACCCGGTGACGGATGGGCCTCCGGTAACTCCCTTAGAGGGACATCTTCCCCTGATAGGGGCCGCAGCGCAGCGAAGGTACTCCCATCTATGTTCTATGGAGTTGCTGGTAGAGACTCACAAGTTCCATGTTCTGTGCTAAGCAAAGTTGCTATAACCCCTGGTGAAACCACAGGGGTTTAGATTGAAATCAGGATAGTGCCTCGACCTGCTCATCCCACCGTTCGCGCTATGTTATGGGTCGCAACCAGTCGGCTGTGAAAGGACTGTTTGTTGTGGAAATATAATAAACAAGTGTTGGACCCTGCATCGGTGTATGGACTCTGGTTAATGGGAGCAAGGGAGGTTTCAGCATAGCAGGACTGAGCTTCATAACTAACACACATTGGCCCGAGGAATATACTGATACTGGCCTTCACCTCACCCACAGCTATGGGGAGGACATGGGCCGTAGCGCATCTCACCCTGTCATGTGACATACCCCTAGCAAAAGGAGATGGGGTGAGGCCGCTACACGTGGGGGATCGCTCGTCCGGGATAAAATGTGTGTTGACTTTGAAATTTGAAATGGCTGTGTCTGGACTTTGCTGCCCGGAGGAGGTCCGAGCAGGTCGGCCATGTGATTGGCCAAAGTGCGTCCCTGTGCTCGAAGTCGTGGAAATTACCCCAAGACGGGAAAGGCCCATGCAGAAAGAGCGGGAAGAGGGAAAAGCCCAGCCGTGTGACGTACTACATGTGGGGGTGTTTGCTGCACTGCGCCATGAGGCACCCCATGACTGCGCAATTTGTGGGCGGGGACTGTGGGAAGCCCGCAAAAACGTGCAAGTCGTGGGAGGAGTCTGGCCATATGTGGAGATACACGTGGAGACTCCGGCGCGTGGTCAGCGCGTGATGGAGCAGCAGGTGGTCGGGATGGCCTCAAGCTCCCCGTGGATGCCGGTATCATACCCCACGAAGATGACTGCTTTTGCTGCTCCCCTTACAGACACGGGGATAAGACTCAGGCCCCGAGGACAGTTGGCTTTGTACTCATGCAGAGACACGGAGGCCCTCGGTGTGATCTGTCCCAGATGCTCGGGACTGGTGGTCCAACTAAAGCCATTTGGGTGTTGTGAAGCGTGTAAAGAATTTCTGTTTGAGGTCGAACCATCCACAGTAAGGCCCCGGGCCCTTCGCCTCAATTGCATCACAGGTACCGCCACTCCGGAAGGGGAGATCCAGGCCTTTGCGGAGGTCCCCGTACGCGCTGACCAGGGCGACGGGACTGCCCAACCAGAGACTGAGAGAGAAAAATCCGAGGATGCTGCTTCGGTCACCACAGATTCCCTGCTGCCACCTCCGAAGAGGAAGATAGGCCTGGTGCAGGCCTCCTGTGGTCGTGGTCGAGCTTTACCCTGCCGCTTGCCGGACCTGGATGGATCCGGTTGGAAGAGTCCTGGACATCCCAGTGCTGAAAATGGTCCAGGTGAGCCAGGGGCTGGGACTGTGGTGGTGGTTGGAGGTGTCGGGGGTCCACTGGAGGTGGAGCCCACAAGGGAGGGTAGTCCTCCGTCTACTAAAGACTACCTTCCCGCCGAGATGTATGACACCTCCGACCTGGAATCACTGTCGGACTGTGGGGATGACGGGGAAATAGATGAACTGTTTCACCGGAAGGGCTGGGACAAACGCCCGCTACCTGTGCTATGCAAACCGCAGGATTCCCCTATGTCTATAGAAGACAGCACGCCCTGGGCGCAGGCCCCGGAGCTCAGGAGGGAGTCTAGTCCTCCGACTGACTTTCCACATTCCACAACATCACCTGCTTTGGTTGTGGGGATGCAGCGCGCGTCATTGCGTGTGCCAAAGGCAAAGCCACCCGAGGTAGTGAAGGTACCTCGGCACCCGGAGGCCATCGTGCAGCCGGGAGAAGGTGAGTGGGATGTCATGCCTCCTTTGGACAGATTGCAACGACTTTTCTCCCAGAGAGTCGCCCGTGAGTACGGATGGGAGTATCCCTACTTGCCTCGGGACTTACTTTACGAAGTTGAGGTCCTGCGATAGAGGTGGTACGACAAATTTGTCTGGGAGAAGCTCAAAGTGCCTCAGGCCCGGCGATACTTGTCCTGTTCGCCGCCTGTGTCCAAGAAATTCAAGGACTGCAGAGCGGATTGGAAGTTGGGGCGCCATATTCATGCTGATAAAGTGCTTATCTGCAGAAAGGAGGGAGAGGATGTTGAATATTCAGTCGAAGTGTTTGATAAGCATCTGAAGCCGTTGTTCTTACCTGATCCGAGGTTTTACTTGTGAGGAGAGACTCATGAGTATGTTTTTAGCTACAAATTTTCCTGGAAGAGCCTTTGCTAGAACGTCTGAACAATACCGTTTTTTTATTTGTTTTTTTTTTTTCTTCCCACTTTTTTTTTCTATGAATCAAGGACAGACTTTGGAGTAGAAGCAGAGTAGGGACACAGAAAGAAGGTTGCCGGAAGGAGCACCAAGTGTCATTACCGCGGCGCTGTCACCAGGTGGCAGTGTTGTGCAACGTTTGTTTGTTTTTCTGCACACTTTTACACCACACTCATTGGAGCAAATGGGTCCCTCGGCTGATGGACCCATTCATTCCAAATTTTCACATGATGTTAGGATGTTGTCTGTTTTTTTTGTTTCCCTTCTGCAGGAGATTCGTCGGTCAAGACTACTGAGTATGGGGTGGTTCTTAGACAGTGACGGGAGGGATTGTATATGTGTACATGATAGATGTTTTATACAAAAGTTTTATTGTTTTATAGTTCCCTTTCCCCTTGAGCAGGTCTTGGCACACACAGGATTCAAAATTATTAGGGATAGCCTCTGAGGCTCGCTTCATGTCACCACTCCTTGGGAGACATGGGGTTGCACCAGACGCTGGGGATCAGCGTCAAATCACAGGGGGGAGTATGTAGCGGGGTCTTTAAATTTAGTTGGGGTACACCTGGGGGTAGTGTGACCCAGGTGTGTAATTGTGAAAGGTTCTGGACCCCTTTGTAATTCGTGGAGGATTGGGTGGTGTATTATTCTCCTTGGCCTGTGGGTGGTGGGGTACCTACAGGCTCAAGGTAGAATCACTGCCGCAGTGCTACCCTTTTTGTCCCTTTCCGGAGATGGTACGGCTGGGGCGGGGAACCCGCCGTGGTGTTGATGGGAGGAGATAAAAGGGGGAGACGCCCTCGCCACAAGGTCTTGGAGGATTTTCTCTTCACGCACCCAGGCACCTTAGGCCTGGGTGCGGGCGGTTCAAGGTTCCGGCCCAGGCGCCCTAGGCCTGACCGGAACGAAGTTGGGGTCCATCCCAGGCACCTTCAGCCTGGGGTGAGGTACTATCTCGTAGGCCTGGGGCCCAGTAACTTCGACTGGGTCCCGCGAGGGCGAAGTGATCCGAGGGTGCCGCCTTGCGAGAGGACCCGCATCTGAGGTGAGGAGGCCGGGGAGGTCACCCGTCCGGAGATTCCGGAGCAGCATCAACCTGGTGACGGATGGGCCTCCGGTAAATCCCTTAGAGGGACATCTTCCCCTGATAGGGGCCGCAGCGCAGCGAAGGTACTCCCATCTATGTTCTATGGAGTTGCTGGTAGAGACTCACAAGTTCCATGTTCTGTGCTAAGCAAAGTTGCTATAACCCCTGGTGAAACCACAGGGGTTTAGATTGAAATCAGGATAGTGCCTCGACCTGCTCATCCCACCGTTTGCGCTATGTTATGGGTCGCAACCAGTCGGCTGTGAAAGGACTGTTTGTTGTGGAAATATAATAAACAAGTGTTGGACCCTGCATCGGTGTCAGGACTCTGGTTAATGGGAGCAAGGGAGGTTTCAGCATAGCAGGACTGAGCTTCATAACTAACACACATTGGCCCGAGGAATATTCTGATACTGGCCTTCACCTCACCCACAGCTATGGGGAGGACATGGGCCATAGCGCATCTCACCCTGTCATGTGACATACCCCTAGCAAAAGGAGATGGGGTGAGGCCGCTACACGAGTATCTGTGGGGCATCCTCAAACGGAAGGTGGAAGAGTGCAGGGTCTCTAACATCCACCAGCTCCGTGATGTCATCATAGAGGAGTGGAAGAGGACTCCAGTGGCAACTTGTGAAGCTCTGGTGAAGTTCTGGAAAATAATGGCACTTATTGACACTTTGGGCCCAATTTGGACATTTTCACTTAGGGGTGTACTCACTTTTTTGCCAGCGGTTTAGACATTAATGGCTGTGTGTTGAGTTATTTTGAGGGGACAGAAAATTTACACTGTTATACAAACTGTACACTCACTACTTTATATTTAAGCAAAGTGTCATTTCTTCAGTGTTGTCACATGAAAAGATATAAAAAAATATTTACAAAAATGTGAGGGGTGTACTCACTTTTGTGAGATACTGTATGTAAAAGAGTACTGGGGTGAAAATAGCAGAGGCATTAGGAATACATTCTACAGCATGATTTGAGCACAATGTTCACAAGCATTTATGCTGCAATTCTGTTCATTCTACTTCTCCTCTCCAACTCCAACCAAACACATATATAGTATATCCTTACAATAAAAACATAATATAACTTTGAACTGCATTTTTGGGCTTGCCTCTTCACTGGCCTGAAGAACAGTTGAAAATGTTCAATACAGTAGTTGAAAAATGCACCCAAAATTATTGTTTTTGGATTACATGTAGCAATAGCCACAAAAAAAAAAAACATAGAACATGCCATAGTCACAAAAAGTTGTAGCATTGTACAATCCTCTATGATTATTTTGGGTCTCTGCGATCTGAACAGCAAAGGGCTTGCAATGACCACAATCTACTATGGGATAATAGCAGGGATTCGTGTAGCTGACTATTTAGAATGCTATTTTACCTCTGTATTACCTCTATTACTTTATGGCTGTGAAGGAAATAATCAGGTTGTGATTATATACAATTTACACCTTTTTATGGTCATTCTAAGCACATTTGGACTTTGTCTGGACAAACCTGTGCTTTGATGAATAAATATAGGTAAAACTGGATGTGTGTGTACACGCTGGTCAATCAATACGTGCCAAAAGATTTATTTTTACATAAGCTTTTGTCCACACATCCTACAGCAAATGCAACATGTGCAGAGGGACAAAGGGCCCTGATTTGTGATAAATCTTTGACCTCCCACTTTCAAAACTGGTTAACTAGAACTAATTGGCTGGTCCTAAGGAGCAATTAGTGGATTTATTAATCTAGCTTTGGCAGGTGTGAAAATCAGTTAGTGGTCTTTAGCTAACTAGTTTCCAGTTTGCATATCTGATAAACTCATAAGGATTACATTATCTCACTATGATCTCAGTATATCACAAAAATCAAATTTAAAGAGCAAATAGATAGAGAACAGAAAGCACTATCTTGTTTTAAAAGTGTTACTACATAATATGCTTTATAATGATTTATATTATTAGACTTCACCACTGACATGAAAGATATATTCTATTTACAGTATGTGATTTATATGTGTGATGATAATTTGAATATATATATGAATTACTTTTGTTATTATACAATTCTTTATTCATACGGTTCTCCGCAAATATATGCAGGCTACCAGAAGTGCGTGATAGAGGATGGGACAAACTATAACACTGCCGTGGGTGTTTATTGAACTCACTTTTTATACACGTGGTTTACAAAAAAATTTATTGCTGCAACTGCTAAAGCACCCTCTGGCAGTGTTGTGGTTTCTCCGAATCCCAGTCACCTTTACTGGACAGCTTAGTCTGCATGTACACATAGAGAAAAATATAATCATGCAAAATAAAGGACTTTTTTGTCTAAATCAGTGTTACTCAACCCTTTTCTCAAGTCAAGGCACACTTAAAAGTCCTGCACAATCTTAAGGCACCTCATTCTAAAATGTAAAAAATGCAACTAATTGTTTTACATAACGCAGCATCATCCACACGCGTAGGACACGCAACGATAGAGGTGATTTATTCTTCCAATTAACATTTGCACACTGGTACTGATGAGTATTGCAATGTTCCTCTCCTCCATTTAGCGAATGTGACCCCAGTACTAACAGAGAGGGGCGGGGGGGACATGGATATTATGCAGACGCCTGTCACCCTCCTTATCGACCAATGACGTCATTGGATGTTAAGACGCTGGCAGCTGGAAGGCTGTAATGGTGTACAATGAAAACATGTGGCTTTGTGTAACTAAAAGGCAGGCGTCAGCCACCGTCTGGCTTGTATACAATTTTTGGTCAATTTTTAGGCATTTGGTCAAGGCACCCCTGAAGAAACTTGAAGGCACCCTGGTTGAAAAAGACTAGTCTAAATACAAGCATTACATGTACTGACAACACACAGTTATCATAAAAGAATATTTTTGCTTTCACAAGCTGTCTTTTAAGGTTGCCATAGACCCTAGAGCAGTGGTTCTCAACTCCAGTCCTCAGGGCCCACCAACAGGCCAGGTTTGCAAGATAACTGAAATGCATCACAGGTGATATAATTTGCTGCTCAGGGATTGCAGTATTCTAGTCTGCATCTCACCAAGGTAATACTTAAAATCTGGCCTGTTAGTGGGTCCTGAGGACAGGAGTTGAGAACCACTGCCCTAGAGGGTGATCAAGCTTGCATGCACAAGCCAACCAGCTAAAGATATTGGGGGAAAATCAAAGCATTTTCAACACTTTTCTAGTGGTATAACCCTATTAGAAAATCCTGCGTCAAATTCATGAAACCCATGCAACAGTTTTCTTGTTATTTGCTACGCATGCAAACAATTCAGTTAGTTCGTATGTGCCAACACTTTTACATTCTAGCACTATGGCTGGGCCAAATGCCACCATAACAGTTATAAGAAAAGCAAAGGCAAATAAGACTTCTTCCATGTTGCAAAAAATTGTATTGTACGTGTAAGTATTATGTCACAGACAAAAGAACTATCTGGGACAAATTACGGATTTATATACACCTTAGTAACGTCTGTTGTGCCATTTGTTGCACGGTCGGGAGACAGATATCTAATGAGTGTCTACGACACTCTTTATCAATTCCAGGCATTGTGTTATAGATTTGTGCAAAAGCATGAACATTCAGATTGCCCAAAATGATAGCATGGTTTAGTATGGTAGAGTATGTTTTATAGCACAGTTTGCTGTTTCACAGCTGTTAGTCATTTTGACTTTCTGCTTTCAGCTGACCTAGAATCAGATCCTGTTTTTGTCAACAGTAAAAAATTCAAAGACCATCTGAGGCTGGAAACTTACGAATTAGTATCAGTCTATATTTCTTCATATTTTCCAGTTTTTCTGCATGTAATTATATGGATTTTAAACAAAACTGATTATTCAGTTTAAGATAAATTAGGAAAGAACACTGGTAAATATTGCTCAGGAATGTCAGAAGAGATATTTCACCTCCATGAATTCTAAAGCCTCTCCATAAATGCTCTCTGCGGGAATAGCAATCTAATACTACCCGCTGTATTCTTTGTATATATTAACAAATGCATTTCAAATGGGAAAAGTAAGAGAGATTTTCAGAAATAGGAGGACAGAAGTGGGTATTTCAGCTGTAGCAAGCAGGGGGTAGTAAAGGTTGCCTCTGTGACCTGACATCTGTTCCTAGTGGGCCTGTAATGCCCAATTAGCAAAATGCCCTCTTTTGCACCATCTTCTTGAGTGTACAACTAAGTAGCTCCAATGTGTTCTCCAGACAAGTCAAATGTTTGATTCCCTTGTGGTAACAAGATGTGCACTGTACACACCTGCTCTCTGGCTAGCGAACACTGTTGATCAGGGGCAGACATAGTACACTTCCTGTGGCCAGTGGGGATTATATAATTTGGGGGGGTTAGGTGTACCAGAGGGGTTACCAGGAGATTGGGCGTTTAGGAAGGCAACAGGGTGAGTATGTTAGCTATAGCAGGAGCTGGGCATATTAAGCTTAGAGCAGAAGGTGTTGATTGAGGCTCAGTGGCCCTGGCTTAAATTTTATACCGGGGTACCATGTCCAGCAATATCGCTGAATCTAGTGAATGGATTTCACAAAGACAGCTTACCTTTATAACATGCTTTAAAGAATGCTTGTGTGGGCTCCTGACCTTCAACATCCTTAAAATAAAATATGCCCTCCCTAATTCATATTTGTTAAGATATCTCCAGCTGTGACATGCCTTTCAGATGCAATTTTGTAACCAGCCTGTAACCATCATCCTGTCAAGAATAGAATCCCTACTACGTGAGGATATGCTAAAGAAAGCACTGTCCTCCATATATACTTCAACCCACCATACATGACAGCTTGGATAGGCTCCTGTCGTGCTGGTGTGCAGAGGTTCCAGAATTAGATTCAGAGGACTGGGTAGATGTATGGGACTACCCCATGCATAGCTTGGTCTCAGCCGGAGACAGGCTAATACAGTTTACATAGGATTTATCACTCACACCCCTCGCAATGATGGCGATGCGAAGCGGATTCTGCCATGTTCCTGCATGTGTCCAGGTATTAAGCTATTCTGGTCAGCGGTTTCTCATTGTATCTGCATGGTCACTACTGTAGCAGTGCCACTATCAATAGACATTTGTATTTTAGGACTAGTTCATATACTAGCTACCTCCAGGGCTATGAAAACTCTGATAGGCCTACTATTGTTTTATGCACATAAGTCCATACTCCTTAAATGGGAATCTCCCCAGGCACCTACCTTAGATTATTGGAAGTCTATTGTTAAAGCGGGATTCCACCCGCAATTTTTTTTTTTAAAGTCAGCAGCTACAAACACTGTAGCTGCTGACTTTTAATAGGGCACTTACCTGTCCTAGGCGCCCGCGATGTCAGCCCCCCCCCCCCCCAAGGCCGACCCCTCGATCGTGGAGGGTCCCGGCGCCGCCATCCTCAGTAAGGGAAACAGGCAGTGAAGCCTTTCAGCTTCACTGCCCATTTTCTACTGCGAATGCGCAAGTCTCACGCTGATTTGTGAATGGGCGGCTGCTTTCTGGGATACACACAGTTCCCAGAAGGCAGCGCGCCACATTCCTCAGAAGACACCGCGATGGAGGATGAGGAAGAAGACCTGCCATGGTGGATGAAGAGGCAGATCAGCAAGTTCCGCATAGCAACCGCCCTTTCTGGTGAGTAAAAAAAATGTTTTTCTTTTTTCTTTTTTTTTTTTTGTTTATTTAATGTATTTTCGTGTAAAAAAAGTTTTTTAGGGTGGAACACCACTTTAACAAAATGGTCCCATTGTATAAATTACTTATGAATCTAGGGGATGCCAACAAAAATTCTCTAAGGTGTGGAATATTTGAACAGAGTTCAGCGATATTATTGGGTCATCGGCAACCCCTCCATAGTATGCACTGTTTTACTTCTGAATACCTCTCTTGCTGAGTTTTGTGCAATGAGGGAAAGTCTTCAGATGTCTACTTAGCACTCTCCAGCTACCACAAACTAAGTCATCTTAGGCCTTGGTTACCAAATACAATGTTTGATAGGTTTCTAATTGTGTTTTTTTTTTTGTTTCTTCCACCTTGTTTTCAATTCCAGGCCTGGGTATGCCCAATAGGCTTTGTTGATGTAAATTTTACCTTTTAAGCTTAATAAAAAGAATAAAAAAAATAAAAAAAGAATGCTTGTGACACCTTTCCTATCTGCAGTCAAAGCAATTATACTAGAACGATGTAATTAGTACAATTCAAGCACATTATCCTGTCTTCCTTCAGTTTGAAAGGTGCTGGAGAGATGCATTTCTGCCGCTATCAGTTTAGCAGAATTTACAGACAGCTGTTTGCGATGTATGTTTCCAAAGCTTTAGAACTAGACGAGGAGATTTGTATTTCCTGTTTTAATTAAAGACGACTTTCTCAGTACGAGAATAAAAGAGGATTCTTGTCCCTAAAGGAACACATCTGTTTTGCATAAGTGTATTATAAGTGTGAGAAATCGCTCCAGGACGATCAGGACACTGCGTGTTTCTGCCCCACAGACTACCAAAGCCTGTTTTCCACATTGGACTTATGGATCTCACGAATGTTTGTTCTCTACTGGAAACAATATGTTAATCTCCAGGGAATTGTTTACATAAGGCTGCATACTGTAGCATTTTATCAAATGCTGTTTGCTTTCTTTATGTCACTGCATGCTATATTTATGGCTGCAAAATGTCACTGCGCAATTTAGGCATAACATATTGTCTCTGGTAAGAATGAATGTGCGTCATTTTGACAAACTGCAAAATCTATCCTGGCAATTTAACGTAAAAGTAACATAAAAATAGAAGATATTGCCTACCGCAATGTGGGTATTTTTTTTTTTTCTCAATGGCATGATATGAAAAAATGTATCTCACATATTTCATAAATGTTAAAACACAAATTATGATCTTGCACAGGGCCAATTTAAAAAAATAAATAACTGTTGACAATTGAGAGTTAAAATATCTTGAGGATTTAGGGGCAAGAAATGTGTACTTCCTATGTCTACACACCTGCCATGGCATTTAAAAGGGGTCCCATTCTTGTTGTCAAAATTAATTTAGGAGAATCCTACAACACCACTGCAGCAACAGAGACAGCAAGAGTCCGCAGTCAGCAGAAGTACAGCTAGGAAGGGAAATATATTTTCCCTATATTTCCCAAGGGATAAGCATAATGCCTACACCAGATTCAACCATAAACTCAAATGTCACTTTTGAGCAGACTGTTATTTTGCAGTGACCCCCCCCCTCCCAACGCTGCCCCCAGAGTTGGATGGCACTTACCCCCCCCCCCCCCACCTCTTATTTGAGATTGCTGGTGTTTGGTGATTGACCCAGTGCTGTCATTTGGGTGTGGATAGTAAGTTATGAACCCTGTGTAAGCTCTAGGGTGACTTGCTACTTACGCAGTGCTTTTTTCCTATCTCTTGGCAGCTTAATGGATTCATAAAGGAGCAAAGGAAAGGTATGTGCTGCTGGACTGGGGGCATTAAAGCAAACCTGTTACTTTCCCCTGCATGAGGATAGTATAGGTTTGCTTTAAAGCCCATATTATGACCACCTATACATGTATAAATGAACAAGTATCTGATATACAATATTTGTAATGCACAAATACAAACAGGTGCTCAGCAAAGTACATACTTAAAATGCTGTGGTACTTCTGTTGATGCCAACAAAAACTTCCCTAAATGAAACCCCCAACTTCCGTCATATACACTACTGGAAGAATGTCATAGTGAGTCTCAGCTTTGCAAATTTGGCCTTGTCAAATCCTATTAAAGTCAATGGCTTTATTGTATCAAGTATGGCCTTTGGCATGCGCATAGAGTGCGCCGGATGTATCTGGGTACACCCTAATCCCCCCGTGAGCCAGGGGCGGATCCAGAGTCTTTTCTCGGTAGGGGCACTGCCAAAAAATATGTTTTTTTTGTGGGAAATTTATCGGGGAAATGGCTGGTGTCGGCGCTTCAATCATCCCGGCACCATGGTTGTTATGGTGTCAGGATGATTGAAGCGCATTATTTCTATTATTACATTGTAATATAAAATTAAATAGTTCAATGCAGAATCAGTGGGAGCCCAGAGTGTGTCACTTGCCACCGTCGCCTGCAATTAGTGGGAGCCCTGAGCGTGTCACGTTGCGGATTGTCACTTGCCACGTCACTTGCCACATCTTGTGGATTGTCACTTGCCACACCTTGTGGATTGTCACTTGCCACATCACCTGCCACACCTTGCGGATTGTCACTTGCCACGTCACCTGCCACACCTTGCTGATTGTCACTTGCCTGCCACCAGATGCAGATTGTCATTTGCTATGTCACCTGACACAATTTGCGGATTGTCACTTGCCACGTCGCCTGCCACACCTTGCGGATTGTCACTAACTTGCCTGCTAAGGTGTAGTTTTGGTTGTCTCTTGCTGTGTCCCAGACTCCCAGAGTCAGGCAGCAGAGGGATAATGTAATCTCTCTGCTGCCTGCACAGTGAGGGCGGAAGTCACTGCAGGAATGCAAGGCAGGCACGGGCGGTGAGAGATGATCTCATCTCTCTGCTCCCCCGCTCCCGGCTAGCTGATTGGCCAGCTGCCACACTGAGCCTGCTCTCTCACTCTCACCTGCGCTGCCAACACACTGAGCAGCACAGTCTGCCCACGAACCGCCCCGCCCGCCCACAAACCGCGCCGCAAGCGGAGCCGTCCGCTTTCTTACCCGTCTGTGGAGCCGTACGCTATCGCACCTGCCCGCAGAGTGGCCCGACGGGACTCACTGACGTCACTCTTGCTAGACGCCAAGCGGCCCAGGCGTTAGCAACGAGTGCAGGAAAGAAGCTCTACCCACCTCCTCCTCCGTTCCTGGTATCATGTCAGTGCGCCGCGTAACTACATTAGACGAGTCTCTCCCTCGGCGCTGCTGATCGGCTGATGTAAGAAACTGAGAGAGAGACTCAGAGAGGCAGCGGCAGTCGCAGAACAAGTACTGTATATACTCGAGTATAAGCAGAGGCACGTAATTTTACCCCAAAAAACTGCAAAAACGTATTGACTCGAGTATAAGCCTAGGGTGTCCATCTGCATGCCTCACTGTGCCTCACTTTGCCTCACTGTGCCCATGCCTCACTGTGCCCATGCCTCACTGTGCCCATGCTTCACTGTGCCCATGACTAGACTGATGTTTAACATGGGAGTCTATGGAAGGAGTGCACACGTGTAGAGAAGACATGGGACTACATGTGTGCCAAGATTGGGGTCCAGGGGACCTACGACCGTCCGGTACCGGGTCCGCAAAGTCACTGGAGAAATGACCATTTAACATTGGAGTCTATGGAAGGGGTGCCCGGCTTTAAAAAATCAGTGCTCCCCGGCCGTAGGTCCCCTAGACACCAAACTTTGCACACTTGTAGAGGAGACATGGAGATACATGTGTGCCAAGTTTGGGGTCCAGGGGACCTACAGCCTGTCAGTAACGGGTCCCCAAAGTTCGGGAGATCAGGAGCAAAAAAAAAAAAACAGAGCAAGCAAGTGAGTGTGACAGATGGTCTCGGGGGGGGGCAATTGCCCTGTTGCCCCCCCCCCTGGATCCGTCCCTGCCGTGAGCAAGGATTTTTTTTTTGCCAGAACATGGTGAAACACCTTCTGCTACCTCCAGCTGCCTTGCCCTCTGGTGCCTCATGTCCCAACGCTGTATCCACTCGCCTCTTTTGTAATAGGTATACAGTGCTTTGGGATCTCCTGCCCCTGCCTGCCGCCTATCCAACCCGTATTGCACAGAGCCAAGTGAAATGGTCTGAAACTGGGGTGTTGTACAGACCTGGGAAGAGGGGTGGGATTTGTGTAGATGGAAAACTGTGAAGGTAGCAGACTGTGCAAAGTGTAACCGGGGGTGGGGGGGTGGGTGAAGGATAGGGGGTTCATGTGCACAGCGCAAGGCTGTCTCCTGGGGGCTTAACTACACACGTCCACCGATTCTTATTTCTCTGCTCGGATCCATATAAGAGGTGGGCTTCACTTCAATATGCCAGTTTGGTTTGCCTCATTGGACCCCTGGTATTGTATTCTGATGTTTGTGGACCTTATAAGCTCTATTCTTTTGATACCTGCCCCCATCAAGCGAGATATTTGTTACTCACTAAATTACGGACAATACGTCTACTAGTGTTCAGTATACGGCATTTCCTATATTGGATATCTCCCACACAGGGAACGTTTGCCTAATCCTATATCTGACCTTGAGCAGAATCTCAGATATACATGCTATCTCTACTATACTTCCTATGGAATTTTCCTTGTCTATATAGATTCTCCGATATTCGGATATTTATATATCAGACCCTGTTTATCGCAAGATAGTGAGACTTGTTCTCTGTTCTTGCTATTTTTTGTTCGCCCTGAAGAAGCCTCACGGTGAAACGCATAGACGCACAAGGGACCGAATCTATACTTTGTAATATCTTGTATGGTTTTAATTCTTGAGTATTTTTCTTTAATAAATATCTATTTTTTGCTATTTCTATTGTTTCCTTGCCTTTAAAGTCCGACCATTGGTTACCCCTTCTGAGTAATCGGCCATGTTTTCCCCAAGGATAGGGGGTTGCAAAGGTGAGGGCTATACATGGGGGTGCAGAAATTAAATGTGGAAGGGGGCAGAAATTTGCTGTGTATAGGAGTCAAAAGATAAGCTGTGGTTGGGCATGCAGAAGTAAGTTTAGGTCTGGGGGTTAATCTGTGGATGGTGGGAGTGCAGGGGTGAGATGTTGACAGGGGGTACAAAGATGAGTTGTGGACCGGGTATGCAGAGGTGAGCTGTGTATGGGGGAAGAAGAAGTGAGCTGTGGATGGTGGTTCATAGGTGATCTGCGGAGAGGGGGAGAAGAGGTGAGCTGTGGACAGTTGGACAAGAGGTGAGCTGTGGATGGCGGGGTTCATAGGTGAGCTGTAAACAGTGTGAGAAAAGGCAAGCTGTGAACCTGGGGAGAACAGGTCAGATGTGGATGGAGGGATGTACCATGTTTGCTATGCATTTCTGAGTCCTGTACTCTGTGTGTTACACATTCATAAACCTTATGCCTTGTGTGATACATATTGCTGAGCCTTTATCACATTCATTATTTGGTGCCACCTTACTTCTCTCCCCCAAAGAAGTGCAGGGTTGAGGGTGGGGACTTGGCTGGGGAAGGGGAGTTCCTGCACCTATTCTCTGAGAAAAAAAGCCATATATATATATATATATATATATATATATATATATATATATATATATATATATACACTGTATATATATATATATATATATATATATATATATATATATATATATATATATATACTGTATATATACACACACACAGCTTTGAGGCGCACACCCTAATGCAATAGGCTGCACACACCTATTAGTATGTCTAAAGCTAAAACTTTTTTTCCATCTTGGATGAAATAGGGGAAGGTTAAAGCTGCTGTTGATTTTCTTTTTTTTTACCATCTGTGTCTCATTGGGAAAATTCCCATTAACTTCCTGTCACCCTTTTCAACATGAGGGAAATCTCTCCTAGACAGTTGTCATGCAAGCTTTCTCCTCTATTCCTGTTTTGGTGGCAACTAAAAATGTTGGATTAATTCTTACTTTCATTCCTGGTGATCAGTACAATAAGAGAAAGTAAATCTGCCTAACACTGACAGCAATAAGAACCTGTCAGGGCTTCTAGCCCCTCACCACCCTATCTGAATCTAAAGAAAAAAAGAGATATTAGAAACAAATCACTAGCAAAAGATAAATTCTGATTGGTTGTTGAGGTTTAAACCCTCCGGATGGGAATACGATAGCATACTGAAATCTGGCTAAATGGTACTCAGAGAACAAAACTGGCCTTCTATGAGCCAGAACAAAACAATACATGGAAATAACTGAAATCTGCTTATTTGTTGATGTGGTTTAACTTTTAAGAAATGCTAAAACCTTCAATGAATTACAGGCTCAAATCGCCACATTCCAAATGCTGATGTGAACGTTAGTATTCTCACTGACAATGATGTATGCTCGTGTCTGCACTCTAATGTACTTAGGCCAAGGCATAGAAAGGTGAAAATGGGGATAATAGCTACCACTGTCTGCATTTGCAAAGTCAGAGGAAATAACAGCAAGGGAACGCAAATGAAGATGGATGATTTACAAAAGGATGGAAGTGATATGTCCTGAGGAGTGGCATATATGGACGAATGGCTCCTATTCGGCCTGAACTGTTTCTTCTCCCTGTGCTGTTTTGAAAGGGCAAGGTTTCAGAAAAGTGCTTCCTGGTGCTGACCGCTGCGCACAACTTTGTAAACTGCAGCACAGGGTCAGATTTAGGTCATCAGGAGCAATGTGACAATGTAATAGGTAGCTAGTCTACATCAGAATTTCACAACTGAGTTGAATTGTCATTAAATGAGCAACCTAACATAAGAAATAAAATCATTTTTTTTTTACAAAGCCCAAAATGTTGCAAAGGTTTATATCAATTATAGGGAACATTGTTGAAGTGGGAAAATATTAGTATCAATAGTTTAACTTATCTTATTGTACCAAATCTGAGAGTAATAAAAATCAGACACATTTAGTGCCACTTTTAGCTTGCGCAGATCCACAATCTATTGATGAACCAAGTGGCAGGGGAGGTGAGAAGGGGCAGATCACAACTCATAATTTACATAAAAGTGCACCCTGGATTTTGAGGCCCTAGGGCACTTGAGAAGGCTACAGATTTGTACATTTTATGTTTTTTTGCCAGTATAGGCACTGGAATATAATGACAGGTTCACCTAAAATAGCTTGATAGCTTAAAAAAAAAAAAAACCCAGCCGTTTTTGGCACTTTTTCTTTACATTTAAAAAATCTGTATTTTTTGCTAGGAAATTACTTAGAACCCCCAGACATTATATATATTTTTTTAGTAGAGGCCCTAAAGAATAAAAATAGTGGGTTTATAATTTTTTATGTGACACAGTATTTGCAAACACAATTGTTGGAAAGAAACACGCTTTAACCAATTTTAATAAACACAAACACAATATAATACTCATTTAAAAAATAAAAAAAAAGGTGTTAGGCCGAGTAAATAGATATCAAACATGTCACGCTCTAAAATTGTGCACACTTTGAAATGGCGCCAAACTACGCTTATTTAAAAATCTCCATAGGCAACGCTTTATAAGTCTTTAAAGGTTAGCAGTTTAGAGTTACAGAGGAAGTATGGTGCTAGAATTATTGCCTTCGTTCTGACATTCACAGCAATACCACAGATGTGTGGTGCAATTGTCATTTACATATGCGTGCGGGACCAACGCGTGCGTTTATCTTTACACACAAGCATAGTGGGCAGGGGCGCTCCACTTTTTTTTTATTACTATTTACTTTTTTTTATTTTTACACTGTTTCTTTGTTTTGATCACTTTTATTGCTCTCACAAGGTGACAGGTACTATTTATGGAGAGAGACCCCAGATGTCTTCTCTGCTCTAAAGTCATCTGATCACACCAAGATCGGTGTGATCAAATGCTTTCAAGATTTTAAAATGGTGCTGCTTACACACAGGAAAACCGGACCTTGAAAAAGTACTCGTCACTTCCAGTTTCCTATACCATAGAGCCCATTGGAGACCTTCTGGTTCAGTTACGGGTTCTCCAGTGGGACAGAGATCCCGGAAAGGCACCAGCGGGCGAGAGGGGGCAACCCCTTCCATTGCCTAAAAAAGCAATCCAGCAGCTAATTAGATACTTGGATAGCTTTAACAAAAAAGTCAGCCACCTGCTGGAAAAAAAAAACACTGGGATACAACCTGTAGCTGCAGGCATCCTCCCGGTATACCACTTGAAATATGCAATGTAAATGTATGTTAGGCGGTCTTCAAGTGGTTAACATTGGTAAAGGATTCACAGTATATCTTAACTTCATTAGGTTATATTTACCCTTCTTTATTTCAGAGACCCAGAGAAGATACAAAACAAATTATTTTTGTTAATGTATCATCAACGCTAGAAAATAAATGCAAAAACAACAAATACTAATAAAGAAGAAAATTCTAATATACTTCATGGTGTCTATTAACTTTACAATTACCCCCATGTATAAAGCAGCAGTTTCCAAAATGGGTTTAGAAACTGAAATTTTTGGGAGAAAGTTCACATGAAATAATCATTATTCAAAAACCAGCTTCAAAGGTGTTTCAGTTTAGGGATAAGGCAGATCTCAAATATGTTGCTGTTAGTTACTGTATACTACCTATAGCATTATTCCAGCCAGTCACATACCTACCCAAAGCAACCAACTATATATACACATTATATATTGTTATGTGCACCAACTATAGATATTGTTTTTGCACATTAAATAGGAAAAGTAAGAGAAAACTTTACCATCTTCTTCTGTGATGAACTGTTTGATGTAAGCAAGTCACAACAGGACCAACAATGTCCTGGTGGGATATTACCAGGGACTGTTAGGAAAAAAAGATGTCGATCAGGAAAGTGACAGGTTTAACTTTTTAAATGCAGCAAAGAGCAAAGCATAACTGGCTGCAACTGCAATAACTTTTTCTTCCCTGTGATCTGGTTACCAAAAGCTCAGTTCAACTGAGTAACTGTTTGTCACAGGGTCTCCTAAAGTAATATATAAATTGCCTTTTTTTTTGTGTTCCGGAAGCATTAGTGCAACTTTACTGAAATTGTAATTAGGATAACAGAAAAAGACAAGAGACAAAGCGTAGGATATCTTTAATTAAAAATAGCTTCAAGTGAGTAAAGTTCAAACATCAAAGCACTTCATATGGGGTATGATGCCCGGTCTCTAATTTTGCCTAATATCCAGCATCTGGTGCAGACTGGCTTGTGGTATGGCAGAGACTAAGAGGAAGTACATTACTCATAGATGAAAGGAGGAAAATCACTGTCCTCACTAAAAATAGTTTTTTTGCCAGCCTGTATCAGTTGGACATATGATTAAACAGTAGTTGTCTGGGATCGGTAAGGAGACAATAATTAACCACAACTGTTTCCTTTCTATGGCCAGACCCAGGTGATGAAAGTTAAGTGTTCTGTCACTCAGATAGGGTACTGAAAGCTGTTTTCCTGTATGTCCTCTTTGACTTGTCCTCAAAATGTAGATTTCTTGGTGTGCTGAGTTGTGGACAGACACAAACCAGGCCTACACGGCTCACAGAGGTTTAGCAGTGGGAAGGCCTGTGCACCCAATGCAAATGAACAGGTCCTTTCCACTGAAGCAATAACATATGGCAGATTACAGAGGGCTAGTGGCTTCAATTAAGAACAGTATCTTACACCTATGACAGGTCTTGAAATTACAAATGACAAGAATATCCCCTTCCCCATGAGAAAAAAAAATACATACTTTTTTATCTAGGAAGAGTTATTGAAAGTTATTGAATTTGTTATGACCTTTCACATACTTTGAATTATATTCTTGATATACTAATTGGTAGCAAAATCATATGCATGTCTTTTTTTTTCTTTTTTTGTTATGCAGCGTACTAATATACGGTTCCGTCACTGTTCCTATTCTGCACCATTATTTATATTACAATATTCATGGTTTTAATCTGTAACTTTGGAACTGAAGTGATAAATTGCTATTTTTTAAGGAGTCCCTGTAACATATTTTCTCTTTAAACCTTTAAAAAAAAACACAAAATACATGTTGACATTTTCTTTTGGCCTTTGATTTTGCAGCATATTCAGAATAGAACATGACACACATTAATTTCCCTTTTAGAAATGATAGTAATAAATCATATCTTCATATAGTACTTACAAAATGTTATACATTCAAGAGGGATGGTGTGAAAATGGGTATATTAAAATGTTAACACCTTGAAATGAATAGCTGAGAAAAATTATTTGGTACAGTGGGGATATGACAATTAATAGGGTAAAACATTTCTGTGGCTTATGTACGGAAAAAAACCTTCTAAGGAAATTTTACACATTGAAATAAATTTAATTGAACAACAATCAGAAAACAAAATAAATCCATTTTGAACCATTGTATAACAAAAGAAACGTCAGTTAGAAAATGATAAGATAAAGTGAATCTTGAAAGTTAAAGTTTGCTATATTTAAGATTGCAGTTTCTAAAATCAAAGGGCCTTCCTAATAATCCTAATGGATTGACTTCCAAAATTCTTTGGATTTGCTGGTCTGGTCTTACCCTGTGGCTTAGGCAGATCCCTGTAGATAGATTTTCAGGGTTATATACTATAATTCCACTTAGGCCAGCTGTAAACTTGTGGCTAGATTTTAATGCACCGTTTTATGGAGGATCCTACATTGATAATGCTGAGACACACTTACGTCAAAAGCTGAGCAAGCAGCCAGCCCTTTTAAATTAGTTGCTTGTGCGGCTTTGAAAACGGCCTCTATCCTAACAATGCTTTGTCTGTGGTATCAGCTTGCTCCTCATTTAGAAGGGCAAATAAAGAGTGATTCTGTGGTTTGTCATTAATGGCATCACAATCGGGTAGGGGGTTTTGTTCTTAAATGGGGGCTTTGTCTTATCCCTGCTGTGTAAGCCCCAACCAAGCACTCCTCACCTGTCATAACTGTCATACATTTAATTCATCATGCTGCCTAGTCACAAGCCATGCGCTGATACCATCGCAAGGGGAGAGGGAGGTGGATAAAGATTCTTATAACTTTAGTGATCAAAAGGAGCTTACAAGGCAAATAAGATTTTAATGAAGAAAGGCTGGTGAAGATGTTGCTTCTTTTTCAAATCACAGAATATTTCATTTATAGCATTATTCATTTCTATGTTTTTACTATATATTTTTTTAAATGGCTAAGGCTTGGGAATGTATTTTTAGCTAAATAACATTGTGCCCTATTGTGAAATATTTAATCCACTGTAATTATATAGGTACGTGGCTTATATGCTAGTCTTCTAATCATTAATTTAGGTTACGTACAAAAGCACGAGACTGTGCAGCAAAGGGTAGTTGCAGTTAAATATTTAGATAATTGAATCTGTGAGTATTATATTTGATATAAGCACTGCAAGGATATTTACTTAATATCCTTTGATTTAAAAACATATATACACCATGAGGGAAACAAAGGCCTTATTAAACAACAGAAAGGAATAACAGTCATATAACTTGAGGATAATGCTAGCATTATATCCTCTTCGCATGCAGCGTGTGAGGTCTCCACAATATTGTCATATCAGGCTAGTTTCACTGGCTTAGCTCATGATGCCAACCCCCTGGCAGCCAGCATGCCATTCTCCTGGGTACGGGACCATGTTTTGACAGTATTTATTTGTGTGGCCATATGGATGCCCATCATTTATGCCAACTATACTCTCAATACCCTGGGTGGGAGTTGTTCAAAATCTGCTGTAACAAAGCTACTGTATCTTGGCTAATTGTAAGCCTAATTATACAGCCCTGAAAATCGGGGAGGAAAGAACACACAGTGACAGGAGAATTCATTCATTATATTCAGTTACAATTTAAAAAAAATCATATGTAACACTGCAACTGTGTACACAGCAAGCAACCTGTCTATTTCAGATATATATTTCCCTTGTTATTAGTGCCAATATTCTTAATATCATATCAGGATAACGTTAAGCATTTTCTAGTTATATAAATATACAAAAATGTTCCTGCAGTAACTGTATGCTTTTGTCGCAGCTATTGATCAAGATGGTTCACTGTTACACACTTTGCGAAATATTGTTTATTTTATTGTTAGAGGAAGTTCCTATGTAAACTTATATGCCCGATTCAGCTATTCATTTTCCAATTTCCAGGACCGCTGTGGCAAGTTTCATCACATTTCTAGGGCTCATAGTTGAAGGTAGATTCACCTTTAAAAAATAATAAATTCACATAATTTTGCAGGTAAAATACAAAATGTGTGTTTATTCTTTTACAGAAGCCTGAAAAACATCTGTTGATCGTGGGTGCAATTTCAGGCTCTTGGCACAGTCTTCCTCCAGCTTTGTGCCCATATACCCGTACATGCTTTCTGTTACAAAGCTAGAGGAAGAATGAATAAACTGCGAAGTTGCTGATTAGTGTGCTAGCAGCCCAATAAAACTACAAGTATATTTGCCGCAGTGGGAGATGGGACTTGTAGTTTATTAATTCACAGAACTCTGTGAATGAATGACGCAGCTGTGTGGGCGTAGCCCCATACAGCCACGCTGTTTTCAAAATGTGATAGTGGGTGTGGGGAGAGGATACCCTGCCTGCTGTCAAAAGGGGGGGTGAGGGGGGAAAGTAGGGGGCGCTTAACAGTAACATATTACACAATAAATTTGGGAGTAACATGTTACCAAAAGTGAACGTATTCTTTAGCCCATGGGTGCTCAACCTGTGGCCCTCAAGCTGTTGCGAAACTACAAGTCCCATGAGGCATTGCAAGGCTGACAGTTACAAGCATGGCTCCCAAAAGCAGAGGGAGGATGATGGGAATTGTAGTTCTGCAACAGCTGGAGGGCTACAGGTTGAAAACCCATGCTTTGGGCCAATGAAAAAATTGGCCATAAACATTACAGGGAAGTCAAAGGCAGGTTCCATCCTACCTTTAACCACTTCCCATCCCGCCTAATGTCAAATGACATCCATAAGATAGCTCTGCCATCCTGGGTGGACGTCAAATGACGTCCTCGGGCCTCCCGGCCGCTAGGGGGCACGCACGCGCCCATCGCGTCACACGGTTGCCGATTTGCGTGCCTGATGGCCGCAATGTCCGCCAGGTACCCGCGATCGACAGTTACAGAGCCAGGGACATGGATCTCTGTGTGTAAACACAGAGATCCATGTCCTGTCAGGGAGAGGAGACCGATGGTGTGTCCCTTGTACATAGGGACACCGATCGGTCACCTCCCCTAGTCAGTCCCCTCCCCCCACAGTTAGAATCACTCCCTAGGGAACACTTTTAACCCCTTGATCACCCCCTAGTGTTAACCCCTTCCCTGCCAGTCACATTTATACAGTAATCAGTGCATATTTATAGCACTGTTCGCTGTGAATATAAATGTCAATGGTCCCAAAAGTGTCTGAACTGTCCGCCGCAATATCTCAGCCCTGAAAAAAATCGCAAATCGCCACCATTACTAGTAAAAAAAAAAAAAAATCATAAATCTATCCCCTATTTTGTAGGCTCTATAACTTTTGCGCAAATCAATCAATATACGCTTATTGCGATTTTTTTTACCAAAAATATGTAGAAGAATACTTATCGGCCCAAACTGAGAAAAAAGTTGCTTTTTTTTTTTAAAAAACGGGATATTTATTATAGCAAAAAGTAAAAAATATTGTGTTTTTTTTCTAAACTGTCAGTCTTTTTTTGTTTATAGAGCAAAAACTAAAAACCGCAGAGATGATCAAATACCACCAAAAGAAAGCTCTATTTGTGGGAAAAAAAGAAGGATGTCAATTTTGTTTGGGAGCCATGTCGCACGACCGCACAATTGTCATTCAAAGCGTGACAGTGCTGAAAGCTGAAAATTAGCCTGGGCAGGAAGGGAGTGAAAATGCCCGGTATTGAAGTGGTTAAACAAGTTTTTCCTTTAATCTGTTCATAAACATGCCTACAGACCAGGGAAGGGCAGTCCCTTGGCACCAGCTTACTTTAGAGAGAAAACATTAGCAATTAAAAAAAAGCAAAAAAAGTCTAAGGAAAGTTCTCCAACACCCAGTGATGTGCAGAAGCTGATCACAGGTCTTTCAAGTGGATACTTCTAATGCCGCATACACACAGTTGGAAATTCCTCCAGCAAAAGTCTGATGTGAGCTTTTCGTCAGAAATTCCGACCGTGTGTATGCTCCATCTGACTTTTGCTGTCGGAATTTCCGCCACCAAAAGATTGAGAGCTGGTTCTCAAATTTTCCGATGGAAAAAATTCCGATCGGAAAATGCGATCGTCTGTAGCAATTCCCAAGTGCAAAATTCCGACGCATGTTCTGAAACAATTCGACGCATGCTCGGAAGTAGGGATGAGCTTCAAGTTCGAGTTGAACTCATGTTCGACTCGAACATTGCCTGTTCGCCTGTTCGCCGAACAGCAATCAATTTGGGGTGTTCGCAGCAAATTCAAAAAGCCGCGGAACACCCTGTAAAAGTCTATGGGAGAAATCTAAAGAGCTAATTTTAAAGGCTTATATCAGTGTTTCTCAACTCCAGTCCTCAAGGCGCCCCAACAGGTCATGGTTTCAGGATTTCCATTATTTTGCACAGGTGATTTGATCAGTTTCACTGCCTTAGTAATTATCACAGCCGTTTCACCTGAGGGAAATCCTGAAAACATGACCTGTTGGGGCGCCTTGAGAACTGGAGTTGAGAAACACTGGCTTATATGCTGGCTTATATGCAAGTTATTGTCATAAAAAGTGCCTATATCAATGCAAAAAAAGTTTTAAAAACTGCAGTTTTTTCGGGAGCAGTGATTTTAATAATGCTTAAAGTGAAACAATGAACCCGGGTTTCCCCTTACTTAAGAGCTGTCACTGGCTGAAGCCGCGTCATTCCTGGGGTGTCTCCGCTCCGGTGAAGAGTGCTGTTCCTCGCTACGCTGGACATCATCGTTGGAGCCTGGACCCCGGAGAGGAGAGATCATCCATCGCTGGACCCCGGAGAGGAGATCACCCATCGCAGGATACTGAGAGTGGATTACCACCGCTGGAATCTTTTTTTTTTTTTTAATAAAGGACTTTTCCCTAACGGTGTCTGTGTGTTTTTTTTTTAAATGTTACACTTTCTTTGTGAAATGGTAGGAGTACAATGTACCCCTTACCAATTCACATAGGGGGGCGGGATCTGGGGGTCCCCTTTGTTAAAGGGGTCTTCCAGATGCCGATAAGCCCCCCGCCCGCAGACCCCCACAACCACCGGGCAAGGGTTGTGGGGATGAGGACCTTGGATATTTGGGGGGAACCTCACGTAATTTTTATTTGACACAGGGTTCCCCTTAATATCCATACCAGACCTGGAGGGCCAGGTAATTGAAATTGGGGGGACCCCCACGCATTATTTTATTTTTTTTATCAATCACTTTTCTCTGTATTGCCGGGAGCCGACAATTCATAATAGCCGCGAGTGCTTTTAAATGACTTTTTTTCCTTCAGAAATTACACTTTGTGCAGGGACAGTTCTAAGTAGGGTTGTCCCGATACCGATACTAGTATCGGTATCGGGACCGATACCAAGCATTTGCGCGAGTACTTGTACTCGCGCAAATGCTCCCGATGCCCAGTGCGATACTTTTTTTTTTTTCTCAGAGCGGGGGGTGGAGAGCAGGGCGGAGACCGGGGCGGAGAGTGTGCGGCTGGGGGCGGAGAGTGTGCGGCGGGGGGCGGAGAGCGGGACGGAGAGCAGGGCGAAGAGCGTGGCGGGGGAAGGAGACCAGGGCCGAGAGCGGGACGGAGAGTGTCCGGCGGGGGGCGGAGACCAGGGCGGAGAGCGGGGCGGGGGGCGGAGACCAAGACGGAGAGCGTGGCAGAGACCAGAGCGGAGAGCAGAGCGAGTCTTCAGGCGGGTAAGTAAAATTAATCTGATCAAATTGCCTTGCCTGTCTGCTGCTCAAATGCTACCTGTTCCCCCTTCACCTCCATGCCGCTGTGCCCCCTTCACTTCCATGCCGCTGTTCCCCCTTCACCTCCATGCCGCCGTCCCCCTCCGTGCTGCCGCCCCCTCCGTGCCCCTCCTCCACCCCCTCGGTATCTCAGGATGGAGAGCGGAGGTAGGAGCCGATAAATCCGGCTCCTTACTTGTCTGAATGTACCGAGTCATCACTGACTCTGTCCATTCACATAACTGAAACATCGTAAACTGTGTTTACAATGTTTCAGTTTATGAATGGAGAGGAGCCGCTGTCTTCTCTCCATTCATTTTCAGCGCAGCTGAGGCTGCTGAGAAAGGGACTGGGGAATATGTGTCCCTAGTCCCTTTCCCTGTCTCAAAGGGGAGATGTCAGAGGTCTGTTAAGACCCCCGATATCTCACCAAAGCCCCCCACAACAGGGCTGATAAAAAAAAAAGAATAAAATAAAAATGAATTGTAAAAAAAAGAAAAGAAAAGAAAACACACACACTGACACTGTCCACCCCCCCCCCCCCCCCCCCCTTAAAAAAATAAAGCATTGTAAAAAATAAATAAATAAAATAAATAGTAAAAAAAAAAAAAAAAGTAAAAAAAAAAAAAAAATACTGACACATGAGATTAAAAAAAAGTATCGGTATTCGGTATCGGCGAGTACTTGAAAAAAAGTATTGGTACTTGTACTCGGTCTTAAAAAAGTGGTATCGGGACAACCCTGGTTCTAAGCATGGGAAACAAGTGCTGCTTTACAGGCATACTATACACACCCCCTAGGTATGAAATTTAAAGGAATATTTCACTTTTATTGTTTCACTTTAAGTATTATTAAAATCACTACTCCCGAAAAAACTGCAGTTTTTAAAACTTTTTTTGCATTGATACATGTCCCCTGGGACAGGACCCGGGTCCCCAAACACTTTTTATGACAATAACTTGCATATAAGCCTTTAAAATTAGCACTTTAGATTTTTCATGTTCGAGTCCCATAGACTTTAACAGTGTTCGGATGTTCGAACAAATTTATTGCCTGTTCGCAAGTTCTGGTGCGAAACGAACTGGGTGGTGTTCGGCTCATCCCTACTCGGAAGCATTGAACTTAATTTTCACGGCTCATCGTAGTGTTGTACGTCACCGCGTTCTTGACGGTCGAAAGTTCAGAGAACTTTTGTGTGACCGTGTGTATGCAAGCCAAACTTGAGCGGAATTCCGTCAGAAAAAACATCCAAGGTTTTTCTGACAGGAAATCCGATCGTGTGTACGCGCCATAAGACTTCTTGCACCCATGAGATCAATTGGCAAGATGACAAGTTGTTATCCAAGCTACTCATCTCAACTCCAAACCCCAAGTTCCACATCTTTTAACAAAATATGAGGTAGATGGTTGAGATTGTTCTATATTTTTTATTTTATGTGAATAGGATTTGGAATGGTCTAGTGGTGCCCATAAACATGTGAGTGTAGCCAGGTGTTCAGGCACATTACAATCATCCTCAGGATAAACACTCCAGTGGCTGGTGAACATAAATTATCCATCTCAATTCCATTTGAGTTGTTCTGTATAAATTTTAGTTGTCCAAAGATGTGCAATTGCCAAACAAGTAAACAGCTGAAATGCAGAGTCAGCTACAGAGTTCCATGAGAGCACAGTGGCTTTCTTATTAGCTTCAGAGATTTGAATTTGTATGCTGTTCCCATCTTTGCATGTGGTATCTGGGGGGGGGGGGGGTGGATTTGTTACCTTCTAAACAAAAACCTGCTTATTTCGCTTTGACAGATGAGAAGAAGAGGATCAGACTACAGGTTAGGCTAAAGTTTGGATTTACAGGTTGCAGCTCAATGTTTTTTGTGGTTCAAACTGTTTATTTATTTGCAGAAATAGACAAGATCCAGTAAAACATGTCACATGTAGACATCGGACCATATTGTGACAGGTATGGTCAAACAATTAGGGATACGAAAAGGTATGACCAGGAATTAAGTCCATCATATAGAAGAGTCCAAAGGTAACTATATTATTGGAAAACAGTGGACATATGGCATCCAGAACACAATGGTAGTCTGGTGCGTTGTCGTGACAGAAATACAAATATTGAACATAAAAACATTCCGAAGTCTGCAGGGGAGCCAGAAAAAAGGGGGACCATAGGGGCCCCAAACAGTGGTGGGTCTGGAGGGCCGACTAGACAAAGTGGGTGTCTAACTTGAGGAAGAAAGGAAGCGAGAAGTATTAAGGTTACGGTGAACCATAACGGAGGGGGGATGTGTGAGAGAAGGGGAGGGAGCCAAGGTGGAAAGTAGAGGAAAAGGTAGAGAGGAAGTGCGGGCAGAGGAGTCTATTCCAGATTTTTTAAAATCTGGATATTTTTTCAAGCAGCACAGCTGCTATTTTGGTGTGGATCAGAGCTTGTGTTACTCTGCTTTGGGTAGCCAGTGCACATAGAGTGGGGGTTTTCCACGCTCACGCTATTGTTTGTTTGGCCACAATTGTTACTTGGAGGCATAATTTTAACTTTTGGTTGGGTAATAGAGGGTGGCTTCATGGGTTCAGGAGCGCTACTGCTGGGTCTGGTGTCATGGAAATGTCAAATAGTTTAGTAAGAATGTGGAACACGTCTAACCAGGATTGTACCACTGGGCATTTCCACCATATGTGAAGGTGAGAGCCTGCAGAGTTACAGCCCCGAAAACAATGAGAAGGATATGAGGGCAGGAATTTGGATATCCTGGCGGGGACCAAGTACCACTGAGTGAGAAGCTATAGCTTATTTCTAGGGCGACAACATTCTGTGAGGCGGACTTGTTGGCCTCCCAGATATGGATCCAGTCAGTGTGGTCCAAGGTGCGATTGAGGTACAGATCAATTTTTTTTACCAGTGTTTCTGCAACAGAAAACCAGTACTACCTGGCTTTGGCACCGTAAAACAACAAATCTAAGTTGGCCTTATGCCTCGGGACAGAACTACTCTTGGACTAATTATTAAAATGCAACAAAAATTACATGTGTAATATTAGGAGCTTTTGCTCTGTGTTGATGTGTTGATTCAAGCTTTTAGATAAATGTGCAGTTGGTTTTTCACATTGTATTTACAAATGAAAAGCCAGTCACTCATCCATTCCAACTTCTGTTTCTAGGCTTTGAGGAAATGTTTTCCAATGTAAATAAGCACAGAACTGTTGCAGTCTGTTAGTGTTTTCACAGCAGCAAAATAAACTGCAGTAGAAGTGCCAGGCTAGGTGAGAATATCCCTCCCCTCTTGGTTAATGGGGTGTAAATGTCTTCATGCGTCTTAATGGGGTGTGAACATACATCACTCATTACATTGCACTGATTGACTAATAAATACATTCACATCTACTTTGCAGCTCACCTCTCCATTTAACAACTGTATTTATTGACTTTGTGTACAATACACATCAGGCCAATGTGATTGTTTATGTGGAGTTCCAACATCACATTAATTGCCAGATGGATTAATGCTCCAGATTCACCAAATTCTCACCTTCAAAGCCATAGTTGCAGCTTTTACATTTATTTTCCAGTATTTAATTGTTATGAAAACTTTTGATATTAAGCATAGCCCCACTTCTGACGCTATAATGTAATGGGCAGAAAGAGACTTTGATGGCCATGCTTAAATAACTTCAGAATGAAGAGGATTGGATGGCTTATCAAATTCTATGTTTTTTTTAAATAAATTCAGCATGTAGCTTTAGCACATATCTGATTATTAGTTGGATTTCCAATTTTCCTTACAGTTCTTCTGTGTTAGCGCAAAGACAACATAAAACAGAAGCCCTCACCACTCTGGATCTATGTACGTTTAATATTTGGTAGTTCACATGATATTCAAGAAATCACCTAGTACCAGAAAGAGTTGCCTTAGGTTTATGTTCCAGGTCCGTACTCCACCCCATGCAAATGCTAAAGTTAGTGTGGCTCATTTGGGCAACATCCCAGACAAATTTACAGGATACTTATAAGGCGTTTCTCTGTGTGTGATGCATTTTGACAGTCAGACCTTTTCTTAGAACTGACAAATATCAAAGATATGTCTACTCAAAACCCACATTTCAGCTTTGCATAGATGCCAATGAATTTATTATACCAATCTCATATCTCTTTAGCTTTTGGGAGAAATCTATCCACCTGAAATCTCAAATCCACCCACAAACTGCAGTAGAACTAGTGAGGTTTCACTTCTACTTATTCATTTACATAACAGAAAATTAGCAAGAAAATCAAGACTCATCTTGTTCAGCAGGCAGAATGAAATAGCATGACAGAGATAAGCAGAGGCAAAAACTAAAGATGGTAAGGCCCTATTACGATGTCCCTAAGATATAATACAAGTCAGCCTAGAAACATTCACTTCTGAAACATCAGGGGGACTTATAAATTACACTTACAATTGCAGTGGGACTCTTAGACCTTATTACACAAATGAATTACAAAGAGCTGCACAAAGAATTATGGATCAAACGCAAATTTTGCATTCCGTAATAGACAGCAATTGTAAAATATGTACATATGGAAATATATTTAGTAAGGTACCTATTACTGCAGTGATTATAATTCACCTTGTCCTGTTAGTTTTTGGATATATTAATTCCTTTTTAAAACAAGTTGATTATTAGGAGAACAGAGCTAGAAACTGAGTGGAGAGAGTTGCTAAGAGTCTCTAACGACGCGTGCCAAGCACGTGGAAGGTAAATCCCCTAATTCAGTCTATTCTTCCAGCATTCTCTGGCTGGTGGCCAAGCTAAATATTTCTGCTGGAAAAATGCACTCTAGTGAGCTGTGCTCTCCCACTGCAGCTGGGATCGAAGGGGCTTTCCTTCCAGCCAGAACACTTTTGTGTCATCTTGTGTGTTCCCAGTACATTAGATCATTGCTTAAGCACACACGAGACAGCATCAAAAAGATGTACTGATCTGCCTCCTTTTAAGAAAAAAATATATTGGGAATTTTAACCACTTCTTGTTCTGAATGTGAAACACGTTCCTCTTCTGTAATATATATTATTAATTTGAAGATGTCAATGTAGCTTAAAGTTTTTAGGAATTTCTGTTAGAACACTTTTGTTTTCAATAGATCCACAGACATTGACATTGGAAGTACTGATTTGGAGGGAAATAGCAATCATTCATTTTGTTTTTTCAGTTCTATGACTTACCCCGAGATAAGCAAGACATGTCTTCCTGTTCTCTATTTATCCTCCACAGCTATAAAAATACACAATCAGACAATATGAGAATAAAACATTTATAAAACAAATATCTATGGATAGCTATAAATAGAACAGAGCTTTTTAGTCATGTTTTTAAGTTTTATCATTATTGTTAAGCTTGCAATAGTTTTATTTTTTTTAGTGTAGCAGAAGTTTTGGCAGATGATAAATACTTTAGTGATCCATAATTGGATTATTTTAATGAACCCAGAAGGAGAAAAGAAAAACAAACTGGCAAAATCGTTTTGAGCTCCCATCACTCTGTCATCTTCTGCTGGGATTTCCTGGCTGGCTGCCACCTTGAATCTGTTGAATGTTCTTTAGATAAATCAATTATAAGGGCTTTAATATTTGGGTGATTGGAACACAACATATGGGCAGCCTTGGCTTGTGCCTTGTGTTGAGTACACTTAATTGAAAAGATTACCAGAGGTGTTTCTTTAATAGGGGACTCCGCTAGTGGAGTGTGCAAGGAGTGTGCTCTTAAATTGACATGACGCTGGCTCATTCTTAGTGATAATCCATCCTTCTTCACAATATTTTATTAATGATATGAATAAGACATTATCAAAGGTCCTTTTATTTGACAGAGCACACTCAGACTGCAGTGTGTTTCAAATTTGGTAAAGAATTGTGTAAGAAAAAGTGAGATTTTAGATTTTATCTACTCAAGCTCTAGCCCAGAGTAAAGACCATTACAAACTCATACCCTGGAATTCTTAAATAGTGTGGTAGACAGTCATAAGAAATCTGTCTCCTGTCTCTGCAACAAATAGCACATCTTGCAATAGATTCAGTTAACTATCATTAAAGTGTATATGAATTTGCTACAGAATTGCTTCAGAAAGAATTGTATCTACGACACAATACTTACACGTGCAACACAATTTATACTGATGCAACTTCTGTGAATGTTTAACATAGAAGTCTATGGGGGTGTAATTGCAGGGCACCATTGAAAACAATGTGATTTCCCTTGTCATGCGATTCTGTGCCCATCAGAAGTTGCAGTAGTGTGAAGGGGTCTTTACTCCAAAATTATTGAGGTATTATTTACCTTCACTTTTTTATCCCAGATATGGTGGCATCTCTTAATAAATTTGTTGCAACCTTAGAAACATAATGTAAGTGTCACGCAAAGGAACTGCCTGAATTTATCACATGCGTCAGAAATAACAGGAAATCTGTTTCATGAATTTTGCACAGGACTTTCGAATATGGCAATAATGCTGATGGAAAAAGTTTATTGAACTGTTCACAGGATAATGCAACACCAGAAATCATCCACCCTATTATGTATTTTTTGTTACTGGATTCTTCATATTTTTTCCAAAAGGCACTTTCTTCTACATATTTTTTGGCCATGCTCGAAAACATGTCTGAAACGTACTTGCCGAAAAATATGACTAGACTATAACCAATATAACAAAGATAAGCAACCAGCCATTACTGCAAAAGAAAAACTTTTTTTATCTAATTTGCCTGTAGTCTATACAGTTGTGTTCTGCCACAATCTTGCTGTCTGTTCAGATACTGTTTGGACAGCATGCAAAGTTAAACTGCAGGTTGACAGCACTGGCAGATGTATACAATTATCACGCAAGTTGTGTGCCCGAAACAATCTGGAAGTTTATTTGAGATGAAGATTGTATAAATTTTCTCACGCACAAGAGAAACAAAATCTATTAAAGATTTGCTGCTGAAGAGAGTGCCTAAAGCAGGTTCAATCTTCAAAGGTATTGACTACTACAGAAAAGTAGCTTATAAACCATCTCACCTCTGGAGGCAATCAGATGCCCAATGGTCAAAAGCACTGGCGAAGAGCATCTACTGGACACTTTGGAAACTTGTTCCAATGCTACTGTTTCACCACCCCTCCTTCCCCCTAAGAAAAGTGGTACCAAGAGCATCCGCCTCCTTAGAATTGCTGCCTGACAGCACATCATATTTAACTGAGATCTCAATAAAACTGGTGACACATGGAGTATGATAGTAGAAATATTTTCAGCACAACTGCGCGACAAGAGGCTGTTGCAGATAGGAAAATTTTGACAGATTTTCCATTTATCTCTGCTCACAAATCAGAAAAGAATGGAAATAATCTAGCACTGTTGAAATAAGCAGTCCCACAATATAATTTCACATGCATGGGATAGCTGACTTGCAAAGTGAGTGTAGAAAGTGTCATACCGGGTTTTGACTGTTCATTTACCAATTATTTGAAATATGAGATCATGGCAGGTTTAAAACTGGCCATACATGACCACATCATTTTTGTTATCAATAAAATGGATCTAAGGATTGCTAATGATAACTGAAGAGGTTAAGAGTAATAACTAGTATTTACGTGTAAGTAAAAGTAGAACTGAAGGCAAACCCTTTTTTTTCAGTTTGGATGCAGTAAGGCTGGGTTCACACCATTGCCTCATGTGGCTCACAGCAGGGGTCCAGTGCATCTGGGTTCACCGTTTCAGGTCCAATTTCAGACTGAATTTTTGGCTGAATTCAGACCTGAAACAGACCAAAAGACGCACAGGGCTCCTATGCAAATTCGCACCAGAGCCGCAGCAGAGAAATGTGAACCGGTTTCATAGAGAGCCGGTCAAAATCTCCTGCTATTGCAAACTGGATGCCGGGAACCCACATCCAATTCGCAATGTTGTGAACCCAGCTGGGTTATAACACTGGTCAGGTTTTTTTTTTTTGCCATCTGTGTCCCGCGAGGGAGATTTCCCTTCACTTCCTGAACCATAGCCAAAACAGGAAGTAAATGGAAATTACTAGAAAATGAAAATTTACTAGAATCCCTAGTTGTCACCCAAACTAGTGTGCTCATTGGAAGATTTCCCCTTATTCCTGTTCTGTTCTCAAAATGTGTGATTTTCTTTTAATTTGATTTTTATAATGGAAACAGACAGCAATAAAAACCTGACAGGTGTTCTCATTGCTTTCCACTCTATCCACTCTATCCAAAACTAGTATCCAAAACTAAATTTTTAGTTATACTTTAAAGCTATAGGGTTGTTCCATTTGTTCACAAAAGTTTTCCAGCATGGCGGGAAATCCCTACAACCAATTAAGAAGTGGAAGACAAACAAGATTTCTCATCTTTTATTGAAACGGAGAAGACATATACCCTTATATGGCCAGCTTCTGAAAGACAAATCATAGTTACCAGCCTTCATATGCAAGCTACAAAAGACAATTTACTTATTGACAAAATATGAAGATCCTAGATTCATAATCTGTTACATAAATCTTCTATATATTAAATAGCAACATGCTGCAAAAAGTATACTATTCCAAATATCAGCCTCAGCCTTTACATGCTGCAAAAAGTATGCTATTCCAAATAACAGCCTCAGCCTTTACATGCTGAAAAAATAACAATCAAGTTGAGAAAATTATGCTTTATTTTTTAGAGATTTAGCAGTAAAAAATGTATCGCTTCTAACATTAAAATATTCACAACATGTAAAAAATGTTCAAACTAAGAAAAATACCTTTTTGTGTCTCTATGGACACTTTAAACCCACTTGTTGGACTACTACCTATAGGTAAGCCTAGAATAAGGCTTACCTATAGGTAGTGGAAATATCGCCTAAACGTGCGCCGTTTAGGAGATATTTCACTTGTAGTCCGCCTCTAATCTTCACTGCGCATGCGCGGGGAAGAAACAAAACTAAGTGCCGTTTCTTCCCCAGCCAGTGCCGTGAATCGCGGCTCCCGTGAACATGCGCAGGAGTGACGTCACGTGGCTCCGGCGAATCACAGCGCCGGAGTCAGCGACCCGGAAGGAAGAGGAGGCAGAAGATGGACGCTGCCTACTATGGGGACATCGCTGGATTCTTTTGCAGGTAAGTGCCACATAATGCGATCCATACTAGCCCATTATGATTTTCATTTGCAGGCTGTACAGCGGACTAAAGAGGAAGTAAAACCCATCAGGGTTTGCTTCCTCTTTAAGAGATCATTCAAACAATGTTCTGTATATGTCTAACACAGGCAGTGTAATAAAGAAAAACATAAGGTTAATTTAACAAAAAAAATCACCCCTGTTTGGTAAGGGATATTGTGCCTTTAATTCATCTTTATTTTCTTTCTATTTTCCCCCAAATATTAAGAGCTCTACTGCAGGCATAGAGACTTTTTATTTTATTTTATGTCTGGTCTTTAGTAAGGAACATAGTCTAGCTGCACCTCCTTAGTTCAGAGTTCATGTTTATCAAGCAAGGGTGAATAGTGATTGCATGTGTATACAATAACCATACACCACAGGTATCTGCCTGGTGCTATTTTATGACCATTAGAAAGCGACTGTTGTCATTTTTCACAGAATGAGAGCATGAGTTTTAGTAATGATATTTTTATACCTTAAGCTGAGGTCATGTATACTATTTATTATAAAAATACATTCACTGGGTTAAGCTGATAATCAAAATATGCACAATTACAAAACTTTACATGTATAAAGTCATGTTACACCTTTCCACAAACCCCATCATGTCAAAATTGAACATTTACAAGGGTATGAAAAATTGCAGTGAACCTAGTTAAGTAAAGAACAGCAGTAAAAGTAGTTCTTGATGTGCTAGTTGTGGTTGATTTGTAAAATAGAACATTTAGCCAGTGAGCTATTGCAAGAATGCCAACAGGTGGCACACCAAAGTACAGGCTGTCATTCATTTGGTGCGCAAGAGAACAGGAGGACAGCTTATGGTAAATTAGAACACTCATAAAAGGAAATAGGTGTGCATAACACATTTGCCACATACACTGTTTCAGTTCACTGCACAAGCATTAAATAAGGTTTATTCTATGTAAAGCTCTACAGTGTTTTGCTGTAAGTATGTGAAACATGGTTGTCCAAGCCCTTGTAAAGCATGAAATAATGCAGTCCATGGAAGTGTATTGATTAGAAACTAGCTTTGAATATTGACTTTCACATTGTAGAATAAAAGCAGACATAACAGGGTCATATGAGGACACTAGATTGCTATATACAAAATACATATGCAAATATTGAGTGTTATTATAATTTATAATTATATCAAGTCATCAAACATTAGGGTTGATTTACTAAAACTGGAGCATGCAAAATCAGATTTTGCACTCTACAGTTTTAGTAAATCAACGCTATTTAACTATGTATATAAAAAAAAAATGGGAGGGTCTTATTATTTTAGACTACAAAATAACTCTTGAAGGTCCTTAAATGAAAGTGCAATACTCTTTTAAAAAATATGTGAAGTATAGATCAAGAATGGCAAATATAAGATATTTGGAGAGATTGTATATGTGGCTGGTAATCAGTGGGAGATCTGAAGCCTAGGTATTTAGTACATATGTTAAAGGAAAAAAAAACTTCTTGTGCATTACCTATAAAAATGTATTATTCATAAACATGTATATCTCTATATATTTATATTTTACAGAATGTATTTTACACAAAAGGCAAAAAATATAAAAAAATAAAAATAAATATGTATATAGTAAATTGTTAATGTAAAGCTTAGAATGTGTGTTTTAGGAAGTCTGGTCTAAAACATCGGTTTTCTTTTATAGATTCCTGAATTTTCAATCCTTATTTCTATTTGATTGGTGAATATGCTTTTGTATTCAATATTAGAAAAATATATATGAGTTCTGTAACAAAATTCCTCAATTGAGAATCCTTAATGTTCCTACAATATAGTAAAGCAGTGATTTGGTAAATTTAAACTCTAAAAATCTACCTATGAAATGGTCAAATGCTTGAAATACAACATATGTCAGAGAGCGATTTATTTTAAAGGCGTCTTGAATTAAAGGATTTATTTTAAATTAAAGGATTTAAATACATTTTTAAATATTTTACTTCTTTATTGTACTTATTACCGTGGCATTATTTTTAGACATGTTACTTCTCTATTGTACCTATTAACCAGGCATTATTTCTAGATATGCTACTTCTTTATTGTATCTTTATTGTACCTATTACCCAGGAATTATTTTCAGATATGTTACTTCTTCATTATACTTATTACACAGATATGATTTACAAATATGTTACTTCTTTAGTGTACTTATTACAGTAAAAACTACAGGCTTGATTTTTAACCTTTAAAGTACATTGCATCGTATACTATTTGGATCTCATGATCATCAAATATATTTGTTTCCGATTTAAAATTTTAGATACGGTAACTTTGTTCTGGATAGTTTCTGCTTGCTGAGACTGCAGGTTTTGGAATTAGTCTTTTAAAAAATAAACGTCATTGTCATATGACTTGCTTGGTAAGACAATCATTCTACTTTGTCTCAGAGCAAACAATTCATGTGGCTTATGAACCAAATTCATACACTGACCCCGACTTGCTTGTTATGGAGGTTTTCTTTCTTCCTCCTTTTCTTCTACATTTCACTCAGCCTAAGCAAACTGTCATGCACATCTTAAAACAATTTAGCAATCGGAATTATCAGCCTGGCCCCAAAAAAAGAGTTTGTTTTGTTAATTGCTCTTGTTAAGCCTAATTAGTATATGGGGAGGAGCTGTAGCAAGGGGGAGGGTGAAGCTCGCAGCAAGGGAAAACTTTAAAATCCTTGAAGCAGTCTGAGAGACGGCTAGATTTAAAGAGCCAGTGAGAGTGTGTATGCAGCAGACAGTGAATGCGTGTGACTTAGTCACAGATGTTACACATGGACTAAAACTGGAATGCACTTACTCCAACCCGTAGACCTGCTGTATGGAAATATCCCAAGGTATTGGACATTCACTTTACACATGGATTGTTTTATCATTTCTATGCATTTTTATGACTGCTGATTGAATTTAGATTATTTATTTTTTTGAGTTTTTATTTTATTATTTTAGATTTTGTTTGTTTTATTTTAGATTTTTTTTGTTGTTGTTGTTCCTGTTTTGGTGGTCACGTAAACAGGTTTGATATATTATTTTGTGAAATGTGTAGTGCCATGTAGATTCAGTTTAACAATTTTATATCCTTATAACTATGTAAATTCTGATGAGCTTATGATCAGTTAGAATGAAGTATACGGCCATAATTAAACTAGTTAGAAGTCATTTGCTGCTATAATGGTGATTGGTGTGGATCTCCTGCTGATTGTCTTTGTGTACTGGAGATACTTTGGAGTAGCTGTGTTTACTTTTCACCATGTTATTTATACTAGTTAATCTACTGTACCAGATAAATCTACTTCCTTGCCCCCCTTGTTTCAGTGTGGACCCTTCTATTTGATGAATGGTTTCAATCTGACACCCTTTTATCAGTTAAGCTTCTGCTGGGTACTGCTTGCTTCTGCATTATCACAAACAAAAAGTGAGTTATCTGGGATGTGCTGTTACCAGTCTGATGGATATTGATGTGACGTATGGTGAAGACTCTTTAAGAAAGATTGCCTATTAATCTGTATCGGCCATATCCCGTAAGAGTTTATTTGGATTTTACGCCATTGGTGATATTCCAAATGATGAAAGCATTGTATAGTAAAGAAATGACATACAGATGTGGCTTGTTTTAGTAATTGGAGAGAATTTTAAGTTAGCTTTGTAGTGCTCATGTGTATGAATTTTCCTCCGGACTGCCACTGTAGCATGCTTAGACAAGATACCAAGAAATCTTAACGATATAGGTAAGCCCTCTTATACCTGGCGATTCTGCTTCATGTGTCCAGGTCATACTCTTTAGCATGCAAATTCAGCAGATGCTCTAAAAGGGGTTAACAGATATGATTCGGTAGCTTGCCAGTGTGCATCTGTCTTGTTCTCTGAGCTTAATGAAAAGTACAGTTTAATCACTGGTGAGCCAAATTGAGCATGATTAGCTGTTATTGCAGATTAGCGTACAGTACTGTCTGGTGCAGCAGAGTATTGATCTGTCTTGTGATGGCTCTCACCTCGCTGCCTGCTGTTTTCTACAGGCTGGTGGGCTTGGAAGGGAGGGGGGGTTGGCTGGAGGCAGAGCAGCTTCAGGCAAAGGTCCAGATGGGGTTGAAGACTGGTCCTGAAAAGACCATGCCAGGAAGTAGGTCAGGTACTCGGAGAGATTATCGGAAACACGCATCATCCCTGTGTGGCAGGAGGCAAGACAAGCAGCACACAATTATGAGGAATTAGAACGGCAACAAGTAGTGCAGATTTACCAGCATTAATTGTCTATTGTCAGGACAGGGCCCTTTCTTGCAGATCACGGCGGCTGCCAACCTCCTAATACCTTTAATGGACTCTCCATTGTAGGATTATCTCTTCTAAGAACAATGTCTTTCTTTAAGAAGAGTTGCTTGGGAAGTTAAAACAGCCACTATAGCCTGGGTGTCCTTTCTCTTTAGCCGTTCCATTTAGAGAGGAAGTCAGGAGAGGGCCCGGGGTTTGCTCTTCTGTCAGCAACTCTATTCCTCCAGGGGACTCCCAGATACCTATTGAACATTAACCTGATGACTCCACCTTGCTCCACAAAGTGCCATCGGGAAACAATAGCCTGTTTGATAGTGCTGCAGATAAGCACAGCCATTGTCTTCAAGAGGCGTCTTTTCACTTTACTTTTAGAGCTTCTTAACACCCTGCCCTGCGAACTCTCTGCACTGAGAAAGAGGGGAGTACACAGCCACACCAACAAAATAGGTGGGGGTCCTATAAACCTTTTCTATATGTCCATATTCTATGCATAGGAATAACTAAAAGGAGGGCCTGCATCAAAGTTAGGCTAAAATACCTTTATTTATTTAGCTTTTTCGTTTTGGATAGATTAGGGAAGGGATAGCTAGAAAGAGAATATATATACACACATATTATAAATCTATAGAGAGTGAGAAAGAGAGAGATATGTGACGTATATAGATTGATAGATACTTTATAGATAGATATAGATCAATAGATAATGGATAGATGGATATATAAATATAGATATGTTATATGAAGGATAGATAGATATCAATAGATAATTGATAGATAGAGAGATGTATAAAAATAGATAGATAGATAGATAGATAGAACAGACTGATATATCTATATTATGTAGATAAATAGATAGATAGATAGATAGATAGATAGATAGATAGATAGATAGATATCAATTGATAAATGATAGAGATATAAAAATAGATAGATATCTATAGACAATTAATAGATAGCTATATTTTATATAGAGAAGATTGATTGATTGATTGATTGATTGATAGATAGAGAGATATTAATAGACAATTGATATATATATAGATATATATTTTATAGATAAATACTTGATGGATATAGATGAATAGATAATGGATGCATAGATATTTTATATATAGAATATATATTGCGATATCGAAAGATATCAATAGATAATTAAAAGAGAGATATATATAACTATAGATGTATAGATAGATATCAATAGATAATTGATGGATAGAGGGGATATATAGATGGATAGATTGATTTAGATCAATAGATAATTAATGGATTTAGATTAATAGATAAATTGATAAATAGGGGGGGTATATATAGATAGACTCATTTAGCTCAATAGAGAATTGATGCATGGATAGATATTAATAGATAATTGATAGATAGATATATAGATGTATTTTATATATAGAAGATAGATAGATATCTATTGATCTCTATCTATATATAAAATATCTATCTATCTATCTTCTATATATAAAATACATCTATATATATATATATATATATATATATATATATCAATTATCTATTAATATCTATCCATGCATCAATTATCTATTGATCTAAATCTATCTATCTATCTATATACCCCCTCTATTTATCAATTGATCTATATCCATCAATTATCTATTGATCTCTATCTATATATAAAATATCTAATTTATGAATATAGATTAATAGATAATGGATGCATAGATAGATAGATATTTTATATATATCTCTAGATATTGATATATAGATATGTGTAGATAAATAGAGATCAATAGATATTGGGTATAGATCAATAGATAATGGATGCATGGATAGATAGATTGATGGATAGATATGGATGGTGAGATAGATAAATATATATAAAAGGAAATTGCACATTGGAGATTGTATCCTGCTTTTCTTGAAGATTTATGTCGCCCTCTATTTGTTCTGATGAAAATGGTCACTGAGAAAACAAAGTGAGGGGAAAGCCAAGGTTTTAGTGTTGTCCCCAGATGAAGAAGTAGGGTGAAGCTTGGAATGGGGACACCTGTGTAATTGGGGAATTCTCATCCCATTGGAAGAGTTCCTGTTGTGTCTCTGTGCTAGGAAGTGAAGGAAGGTCCATTGAGACAGTGAAATAGTGGTTGGTTGGTGTGTGTGTGTGTGTGTGTGTGTGTAGTTGAGGTTGTATGCGGAGTGGAGTGAGGTACCAGAGAGATGTGTGTGTCATGTAGCACACACATACGGGGGATTTCTCTGCTCAGCCCCCAGTCATAACTTGCACGAGTCCGCCTGTGAAGTGCTGACTGAGGTATTTGAGGTTTCTTGGGGACATGAAAAGAGAAACTGAAAAAGAAAAAGCCAGTCACGTCTTCGCAATGAGTGTGAGGCGAGCACATTACTGCCAATGTCAGAGACATAGAGAGCGCTGGCGGCCTGGAGCCCACACAGGAGCCAGCGGGCCACTTGTCAGCCTCCGTCACGTGATAGAAGGCAGCACGTGTCCTCGGCTCCCCTTCTACTAACACTAATGGTCCTGTCCGGCCACAGAGACCCCATAGAGAGCGCAGCCAGTCCCCTCCTCCTCCCCCCATACTCACCTATGGTTCACTCTTATTCACAAGGGTAAACCAAGGGAGCCATGTACATGACAAAGCGGCGGGAGCCTGTCCGTGCTGTGTGTGTGTGCGCGGGGGTACCCATTGGGCTGCACTGTGTGTGTGTGAGAGGTCATACAGGGAATGAGCCGTGCCATACACTCACTCAGCTCGGAGAACACACAGTCCCAGCCAGGTAAGTCTCTGTAGCCACACCCTGTGCCTGTGTCATCATCGGACACACATGAAACCAGAGAGGAGCTCAAAGAGGAAGCAGGCTGCCTCATAGCTGTGTACTGGCTGCCTTATAGATGTGTGACTATGTGCAGGCAGACAGACAGTCCTACTCCGACCTCCTAACACTGCACCTGGATATAATACTACAGCTAGGAGATCCTCTCTCTCCTCTACTATGAGATCCTATCCTCCGCTATGAGAACCTATCCTCTACACACCACCCGGACACCTACATACCTACCTACCACACTCCACCTGAGACACTAACATCTTCAATGCTCACACTCTGCACGGTAAGTGCTTCTCACCGCATCATCATTACTAGCACGATCCCCAACACCGAGGACTCCATCAGGCTCACTTATGTTGCTTTGTTTTGTCCCAGGATACCCAAGTATGTTTAATATCACTTGCTGTACCGAGAATCCAAATACCACCTCTGCTGGAAGGCAGTGCCCTGTACCTACTACCCTCTCCTACTGATGGGACTCCTACATTCTCTGAGCCTCCTAGTGTTATCATTGGACTTTCTGTATACTCTACAAGAAAAAGTCTCTTTCGCAATCTATATGCCATCTCTCCTTTTCCTTCTATTTGCTCCTTTTTATCTAATACTTTTCTCTCCTTCTTTTATTTTCTCTGCCTCTCTCTGTCTGTGTGTCTCTGTCTGTCTCTCTCTCTTTTTCTGTCTCTTCTCTTTTTCTGTCTCTTCTCTTTTTCTGTCTCTCTCTTTTTCTGTCTCTCTCTTTTTCTGTCTCTCTCTTTTTCTGTCTCTCTCTTTTTCTGTCTCTCTCTTTTTCTGTCTCTCTCTTTTTCTGTCTCTCTCTCTCTCTCTCTCTCTGTTTCTGTCTCTCTCTTTTTCTTTTTCTGTCTCTCTCTTTTTCTTTTTCTGTCTCGCTCTCCTTTTCTGTCTCTCTCTCCCTGTTTCTGTCTCTCTCCCTGTTTCTGTCTCTCTCCCTGTTTCTGTCTCTCTCCCTGTTTCTGTCTCTCTCTGTTTCTGTCTCTCTCTGTTTCTGTCTGTCTCTCTCTGTTTCTGTCTCTCTCTCTCTGTTTCTGTCTCTCTCTCTGTTTCTGTCTCTCTCTCTCTGTTTCTGTCTCTCTCTCTCTTTTTCTGTCTCTCTCTCTCTTTTTCTGTCTCTCTCTCTCTTTTTCTGTCTCTCTCTCTCTCTCTTTTTCTGTCTCTCTCTCTCTCTCTTTTTCTGTCTCTCTCTCTCTCTTTTTCTGTCTCTCTCTCTCTCTTTTTCTGTCTCTCTCTCTCTTTTTCTGTCTCTCTCTCTCTCTCTTTTTCTGTCTCTCTCTCTCTCTCTTTTTCTGTCTCTCTCTCTCTCTTTTTCTGTCTCTCTCTCTCTTTTTCTGTCTCTCTCTCTCTCTTTTTCTGTCTCTCTCTCTCTCTCTCTCTGTTTCTGTCTTTCTCTTTCTCTGTCTCTCTCTTTTTCTGCCTCTCTCTTTTTCTGTCTCTTTTTCTGTCTCTCCCTGTTTCTGTCTCTCTCTTTTTCTGTCTCTCTCTCTCTTTTTCTGTCTCTCTCTCTCTTTTTCTGTCTCTCTCTCTCTTTTTCTGTCTCTCTCTCTCTTTTTCTGCGTCTCTCTCTGTTTCTGCTTCTCTGTCTCTCTCTCTCTTTCTCTGTCTCTTTCTGTTTCTGTCTGTCTCTCTTTCTCCGTCTCTCTCTTTCTCTGTCTGTCTCTCTTTCTCTGTCTCTGTCTCTCTTTCTCTGTCTGTCTGTCTTTCTCTGTCTCTCTCTTTCTCTGTCTCTCTTTTCCTCTTTTCTCTCAGCTTCGGATCATAAACAATCCTGGGCCTTAATCACTGATGTTTCAGGTTGGGATGTGGGTCACAGCCCACCTTTATGGAGGTGTTGGGAAGGACCTTTTGACCCACAGAAACATCATTGAATTAAGTCTTGGATTGTTGATGAGCTTCTATATAGCTGTGAGGGCCCTGAGTGTCACATTTACTTGTTGGACATCCGTACAGGGTGCATTTAGGACTTTATTACACTAACATGGTAAGGGATCAACTACTGTCTGTCTATATATATATATATATATATATATATATATATATATATATATATATATATATTCTCATACATGGTATTGATTGTTTTTTCTAGCATCAGATGTAATTGTATTTGAATTTTTGTTGTGTGTTAATTGAAGTGACTTGGTAGTAGAGCTTGGTCAGGACTGTTGATGAGGAAATGCATATTTTTGTAGGTTGGGGTCTAGGCCATGGTTTCATGACCCCAGTGTGAGAGCAAGCAGGGTATGACTGTATTCCATGGAGTCACTTGTGTAGGTGTTGTGAATAAGGTCTGACTGTGAAGGAGTTAATAAGACCCCTTCCACTCCCTTCCCAACAGTCTAGGAGATTTTGTTGCTTCAAGGGATGCTTGGCAGGATGTAGAAGATTTTTTTTTTTTCTTTAAACTTCAACAGGATGAAAAAAAAAAAAAAAGACGTCAGAGAGAGGGGGGATAGGTTGTTTTGAAAGTTGTTTGTGATCTGGAAGCTGGTGGGAAAGTTCAGGCTTCCCCATTCGGAAGAGTCAGGCACAGTTCCGCTCCTTGCCATTTTTAGCTTCATTCAGACGTCGACAACAGCTCCTTCCTCTTCCTTTCCTTGTTTGTGACACTTTCTAAGGCAGCACTTCCAAGGAGACACAATCATGTAATAGTCATTAGCAGGGCACGCTGACACAGAGCATGCAAGACAAGTGGCTGGTCACTGACAACTCCTCTGCTTAGGTAGGCAGTGTTCCCTATCCATAGCATATGATCAGCAGAAATGGGGCATATTAAAGAATCACTTTATTTATACAATGAATATGTGCTTTTGATTTAGTGTTTTATTGGTATTTTTTGTGGTATCTAATGTAAAGGAAGATTCTGATGGAAGCAGGTATTTTTCCAGCTCGCTAGCTTCAAGGCAATTAAGTTGAACTTATTCGGTCTCCTTGTAAATATTATAGTTTTGACAACAGCAGCTTCCATCAGTAGCTTCTAAGCAGGTGTTTTTTTTTTTTTTCCTGTTGGCAAATTTGAACCCTATTTCTCTGTATTCCAGGCTGCCACACAACACAGAAGTATTCCAAGTTTTGAATCTCCCCGACCAGAGGGGACATAGCAGACCATGAAAATGGACATGGAAGGAGTGGATATGACGCTTTGGCCAGAGGCAGAGTTTGAGGCAAAGTGTACATACATTGTGAAGGATCACCCCTGGGATAGCAGCTCAGACGGAGGGAACATCGTTCATGCACAGGCGTCACTGCCTAGGAACTTAATTTTTAAATATGCCCCTGGCAGCAAAGAGGTCAGTAATGTTGTCTTTATTGTCGGTGGTATCTGGATGGAGAACCTTGTCTGAATATCCAGTATTTGTCATAGTACTAGATTTCTTTTTGTGTTTTTATGTTGTAATATCAACTTTTATTGATCTCCAGTAATAGTAACTGAATAGTGTGCTTATGTCTTGTATAACATTTTGGGTAATTTTTTTTTTATATTTCATTAGCTATGCCCACAGTTAGGTTTCAGACTAGGAAAGTATAGCTACCTTGGTGTCACTTAATGTTCTGAGTCACCTTATCTAAGAAACCTTAAAGTGGGCCATCTGTCTAGTGTGTTGTGGGTTTTTTTTTTTTTCGTTTTTTTTTTTTCTGCATTTCCCAGCAGACAAGCGACCAGTCCATTAGCAAGTGGGTGCATTCTTTTCGTTTTTGTTTTTATAAGGGCTGTGAAGTGAGCCAGGATGAGCAACGGGGCTGTTTACATTTTTATATGGCAATTATAGCTAGGTGTACTGCTGAGGTGATCAGCTGGCTTGTAATCTCCCAGACCTTCCTTTGTGCTACTGCATTCCACAGATTTCCGGCAGAGCAACTTCTTAAACTGTTTTCCATGTACTGTACTGTAACATATCTTATAGGTGTCGGATCAGATGAACACTTTTTTAGGATATTCCTATGATTTTGTATGTTTTATTCTGCAAACCTTTCCCAGCTACACTCCCAAAACTTTTGATACAGTCAGTTGCTGGCAGAATTGTTGAAAGCACTCCTTTTTTATATATCAGTGTTTTCATCCCTTAGTGCTGGATCACACAATTTCTGATTTGACTTGAGGGAAATTGCATTGTTTTCAATGGTGCCTGTGGTGTGATTTTTGGAAACGGTTCCTGTGCTACTGTGGTGCGATTTAGCTCCATAGAATATGCTAACCACGTCCATTGTAGTGGTAGTACATAATCACACTGGAAATTGCAATAAATTGCGTATCAAGCCTCGTACACACGGCCGGGAATCCCATCAGGAAAAAACCGCTGGTTTTCCTGACGGGATTCCTGGCAAGCTTTCCTTGCTCGCCGAGTGTACACACGGCCATTCAAAAGAACCAGCGTTCTTTTGAATGGCAAGAACACAGTGACGTCATCAACTACGACGAGCATGCGCTCGTCACATTCGATGCTATCGCCACCATTTTGCTACACCCTACACTACCCTTGTAAGCTACCGCGCATGCGTCAAAGTCTCATCGAGCATGCGCAGGCTTACAGGGGACAGGTAAGCATACACACTCATGGTTTTCTCGGCAGGAAACACTCTGCTGAGAATCCCAACGAGAAAATAGAGAGCAGGTTCTCTATTTTTCTCATCGGGATTCCCAGCAGTTTTCTCGCTGAGAAACCATACACACGGCCGGTTTTCTCTGCAAAAAGCTCTCCCAGCAGCTTTCTTGCCGTGAAAACTGGCCGTGTGTACGAGGCTTTACACTAGTGTGAACGAGCGTTAAGAGCAGACGTAAAGTACCGGTACTTTGTATTATCTTGCTGCTTAGTATTTAACATCTCACCTGACTTATTTTGCCCACACATTTCCCAGCATTTGTAAGTGATTATGCGGTTTGGATGATAGAGTATTGCAGTGTAGAAGCATGTAAGAAAATTCACGGTGGCCTTAGAGGCTTGTCAGTTGTATGAAGATGGGGTGATTTATTTTATTTATTTATTACAGGTACTTCTATAGTGCCATCAATTTACACATTGCTTTACATATATATTGTACATTCACATAAGTCCATGACCTCAAGGAGCTTACAATCTAAGGTCCCTAACTGACATCCTTACATACCAGGGCCAATTTAGACAGGATCTCACCATTTCCTGTCTGTGGTCAGCATTGAGGAGGCCCACAGGTTTTTACAGTAGTATAGTAATCTCCCAATCCTGCCAGTCCTTCCTAGGAAGAATAAACCGATCAGTTTAATACAGAGCATCCTCTTACAGATATGTGATTGGCTTACATTATGGATTATAAAATATCTTGCACACTGTTCTCCAGTAATGACATGTTTTCTATGCTGCTGATATTGACTTAGAAAAACACAAAGCCTTACCCACGGCCACCTGTATTTAACATCTTCTCCTTTTGCCTTGTTGTCCCTATACTCACCTTTTTGAGGCTTGTGATGGGTTGCTGTTTTTTGTCTGCTATGCCACTGGTTGTAGAGCAGCACTTCACGGTCCAGAAAAATGACAAAGATTGATTTTGTAAATTGGAAGAAAGGTCATTGGTGCTTGTAAAGAAATGGAGTAAGCTGGGTTGGAGAAAGATTAACTATGGGGTTACTAAAAGCCCTCTACCTCTTGTCCTGAAGTGTTTATAGAAAAGGCCTTGCCCCAGCAATGAATCATTAGGACCTGTGGGCCTGTTCCGGTGGCATTTTCAGTCTAGTTTAGATAAGCAGCACTGTAATGGATTTCTAAGCACTTAACGAAATAGTGTATGCGGACAATCCAGAACTGTTGTGTGTTCCCCAAATCCTGGGACATAAGGAAACTTTTTGTGTTAACCTGCTTGTTGCAGTTCAATTTCCGTGGGCATCAATTGGTTCTAAATTCTTAAACTTTTGTCCTATACATTTTTGTTCTGTATGTCACATTAAAAATCAGAAGTTTGTTTGATACTTTGTAAAGTGGCGTCTCAGTCCTAGTCATTTCAGCACTGCTGTGTCACTAAAACTGAAGTGCCAGATGTTTCTCACTTGACTCTTTCAAGTAAGGGGGTTTTCAAGAACTACTTACAAGTGCACTCTGCTGAAGGAACATCACTATGTAAATTGCTGTGCATGAAAGTTTGTGTGGGGAAGTTTGAAACCCCACTGCTCAAGAATGAAAAGTAGCAAAGGAGAAATGGCTAGACGCAAACATCTGCTTTTATTAGAACGATTTTGATGGTTTTACCAAGAACTTTCATCACATTACCTTTAACAATCCCTCCCTCTTTAAAGTTCTTGTCCAAGAGTCTACATCTTTTATTAAGGAATGCGAAACTCAAGCAGTCTTCACCAAAATGCACAGGCTAGAACTGAAATGTTAATTGCTTAAGGTTTGCAGTCTAATCTTTCAAAGTTTGGGAAAAAAGACTGTCATTTTCCAATGCTTTTTAGAGAATGGGTTTTTATTTTACATTGTTCAACAAAGCTATACAGAGAGAATGCTGAACCATCCCCAACATTCCTACCCTGAAGAAGCTCACCATCTACTGTCCATACCAATCATATACATTTTAACACAATAAGGCCAGTTTGGGTGGATGCCACTCGTCACGATTGCAGACTGTGGCATGAAACGCATGCAAACATGGGAACAACATCAAAATGTTCTTTTGTTTTTTAAATCGGTCCACACGTGTTGTCATGTAGGTCATCTGTTGGCTAGAATAGGTTTGGACCTGAAACTATTTACAAATTAACTGAAGCAAGTTAATTCCTTATCTGCCAGTGTACTGGTAGTTGCTGTACAACATTACCCTGGGCTGAACTATCTATATACGGTAATAATCTAGGCATAGAGAAGTATCAGATTCCAAACAAATTATTTCAGTAGAGGGGCTGCTTGCTGCAAAAACTGTTGATTTTTCCACTGCTGTTTACTTAGACAAGATCTGTCTTTAAAAGTTACAATCAATATGTGCTTTGCCAGAGCCTGCTATACAAAATCATTATCCTGTCTCTTGTGACAGATTTGCTTTATTTTTAAAAAATGTGTGTGTGTGTGTGTGTGTGTGTGTGTGCTCAGCTCTGGTAACACCTGAAGTGTAACAATGAGAGCCATTCTCAAACTAATTTTCAATTTTCACAAGTTTTTGTTATCTATACTGCCCTCTATTGGCACACATGGTAGTAGCAAACATTTGTAAAAGTGTTTCGTCTGTCATATATTGTCTCTCCCTACTACAAAATATTGTTTGTGAAGACAAATACTTAGCTGGTAGATAGTACATGATTAGAGATATATATTCCTATATGTGTGTGTGTGTGTGTGTGTGTATAAATAAACATACGGTAATTATTATTATATTTTATTTATTCCTGTCTATAACATTCAAAGGTTTGGACCACAGTACTTGAGCAGATAGTGCTGTATGCTGAACTGAAGATGCTAATGTTTCTTTCCTTTTTACTTTGACAGGTAATTGGTGTTCTAAGTAAAGAGTATATTCCTAAAGGGACTCGATTTGGACCATTAGTCGGAGAGAACTACACCACAGACACCGTTCCTAAGAATACAAATAGGAAATATTTTTGGAGGGTAAGTCACTAGATACCTGCATTTAGTTTTGCATAAAATGAATGTATTTGATTATTTTGTAAATGTGTATAGCAGATGGCTCTTTCCCATTTTTGCTGTGCTGATCACTAACTGTAGGACAGCTTCGTAACTGTTAGAATTACCCATTCCCTACATTTCTTGTGGGTTTTACATGGTTTAGTGGCCATTGGGAAAGGCAAAGCCACCAATTTTTTCTACCAGTGCCCGTAAAACTCACTTAAGGAAATGATGGCAAATCACTTCCTTTCTGATACAATCCACATCCTGCTGGCTTTGATAGAAGTGTTGGCTAGAAAAGCAAAGTTCCCTTCATCACTTATATAGAAAAAAGAGAGGATGTTTGGGGTTGAGCAAACCCCTATAGTGACACTATTTCTTGTAAATGTACTGTGAGTCAGCACCTTCTCTGTGCTCACTCGTACATGGAAACCAATTGGTTTTAAGCAGTTTCTTTTGTTGTTTCACCTCATACACTGCCCTTTTCTGAGTTAGCACTTACCAATGTAGACCTTGTTTAAAAAAAAAAAGAAGAAAATACTTGGCAGGCTAATACTAGACTGTAGAGGCATGCCAACTTTGTTTTTGTTTGTTTTTTAAATCTGTGTAGATATTCTGTAATTTCTAAATAAAATAGATATGACCTATACAGGGCAGAGTATTAGGCACCATTTCCAGACAAAACTGGCCCATTTGTGGCTGTTTAACAAAACTATTTGTATAGCTTTTCTTTCTTTGCATCTTTATTTTTAACTGTTTTTAATTCAGTTCTTTACTGATGATGATAATGTATAGGTTAAAGGTACTAGCCAATACAAAGAATGAGACAGGAATCTGAATACTCCAGACGATTCAGACTGAACCCTTGTATAGAAGCAGTGAGGTTAGATGTTGTTTGTATAGCAGGGATCATCAGTCTTTCCTGCAGTCTCACTTTCATGAGCAGAACAACGTGATAAAATAACCATAAAAAGTTTTTTGTCTCGTGGCATTTTTCCTCTAATTGTACGTCGTCTTCACACTTCATTGTGTTTTTTATTTTTAACCCACGGATTGCGAAGGCGAAGGATTTTTGTTTTTTCGTACATGCATAAGACACAATAACACAAGACTGTGCTTGTCTCGCAAGAGGAAAAGTGAGTGTCTTGGCTAAGCATGAATGACAGCGCTGGCCATGTTCCAGGTCTGCTCATTGTTATGGCAGGTGAAGTTCACCTTTGCTCCACCCAGTGTTCTGACAAACGGCTGCATTCCAAGTATTTATATGATTAAGTGTTACTTTAGTCCTGTTAGGGGAGGGGGGGTAGAAAATTGGGACATTCAGGGAAACTGCAAGTGCAAAATCCTGTTTAGTTTGACGTACTGGTAATGAGCCTGAACTGACTCAGTGCCTTTTAATAAGTCTGTATCATACCAGATGAAGTTGACATGGTTAAATCATCATGGCTATTAAAGGAAGGAGGGATTTTTATAGCACAACATAATTGCAATAATAATACAGCGTAACTTGATGTGCCATTTGATTTTTATGAATATTATGGGAGACGTAAAGTACAGAAAGCTATTGTCATCTTAATTGGTAACTTTCACAATTTCTTAACTATTCTTGTGCCTGTATGATAGGCATTATATTATCAGTACAAAATCAAACTTCGCTAAGCAGAGGTCCTGCTGTTTATTAATGAGAATGTTTTATACTTACAGATATATTCAAGTGGGGAATTTAACCACTATATTGATGGGTATAATGAAGAGAAGAGCAACTGGATGCGCTTTGTAAACCCAGCACATTCCATTCAAGAACAGAATTTAGCAGCCTGCCAAAATGGCATGAATATCTATTTCTATACCATCAAGGCCATCCCAGCAAACCAGGAACTGCTTGTGTGGTACTGCCGCGAATTTGCAGATAGACTTCACTATCCTTCATCTGGGGACCTGGTGATGAATCTCAGTAAGTCAATGTGTAAATAAAAGGGAATGTTTGGAATGTAACTAGCACTGCCTGTATGATCCAATTATAAAACCTGTCATTAAATGGGTGCAACAACAAAAGTTTCTGACGGCAGGAAAATGGTGTTTCTCCCATCCTGTAAACTCCCTAGTGTTGTACAGTTGGCCTGAAAATTGTCTCTAATTGGTGAGCCCACATACTATGTATAATATTTTACCTATATATTAAAGCAGACTTGAACAATGTCCATCAGTTGGGGTCCACTGATTCAGTCACACAAATAATTTTTATTTAACAGAATAGTATAATGCTGACAGTTAAATGGTTACACTATTTTCACACGTTTACAGACACCACATAAACCAATGTGTCTTTTATTCTCAAGCAAGCTATTTGAAGCAATTTCTGTAGAATTCTTGTTCACTTCCTTTCTTAGGGTAAAGCTGATTGCATCTCTTAGCCTAAAAAGATATCTTTTGTGTCAGTTACTGTCAGTTTCTAGTCTTCCGTTTTTTTTTTTAAACATAACTTTCACCTTGTGGCTTACTTCAATACAAAACAGAATGTCTTACAAAGCTCACAGAGTGTATGTTGCCGTGTACCATGGTACACTAACATCTGCTTTTATTGAGCTTTACTGTACAATTATTTTACTTACTTTATTACTTTTGAAAAGGTATAGCACATCTCGATTTCATCACTTTGAAGATTAGACAGTCGCCCCTGAATCTCCTCCTAAAATGCAATATAGTATGTCTCTATGCCCTTCATTACAAATCCTAAGTCCCTGCATGGTAGGTACAGTTTGACTTGGCGTATTCAAATAATAATTAGTAAAAAGCAAACCGCTAAACATTGTTTGCTCTTTTTCTTGTCTGGCATTACTTTTACCAGCACAAAATACACTCAACGGGAGATCAAAATAGAAAGCTGGTCATATTTGGATAAAATTTCAAACTAATTCTTAGGAAAAGTTTTGGGAAAATTTGTACCAAAATTCTCAGAACATTTGTTTGTGGTTCAAAAGATTTAATTTGATTTTGTAATGAATGGACTTTACCAAACGAAAACCACATACACTGTTAGAAGTTCATTTGTTCAAGAAAAAATTTCCATTCTGCTCCTTCAATTTTTCTCATACTTTCAGTCAAAAACAAACATTGATTTGTATCCACTAACAATTAGAAAATCAAACTTTCCTATTCCCAAGAATTGGTGTATTCATACAGTTGGCAGTAAATACATTTGTCTTGTCCCTCCATGTCCTTGTTTGTTTTTCATGTTGGTTTAAAAGACACACAACTGAACTTCCTATCTGTCATGCTCAGCGAAAGACAGATCGAAATGATAAGCACTATTTATTTTTAACCAATTATCTCTTGTGTGCTTCTTCTGAACAAGCTCAATCTATCCCTTGGATCAACACTTAGCTAGTGTCAGCAGGAGTGTGTGCATTGGCTAGGGACATATTACAGGGTATAGTGCCAAAGGTGACCCCTTCCGCTGTCAGTTTACACAGTCCTGCTGCTAACCCAATGAATTTAAATCATTCACACTAGGAATTGTGGTATACGGTACTAAATCAGTCATCTTTACTTTTGTCTATACTTAAAGAAAACTTTTTTACCATTGTAAATATTGTATTTTTCATATTACTTTTTTCTTTGTGCTTTTTGATAAAGAGTAAAATATATTGCTCTGAGGTAACCTCTTCAATTTTTTGTATTTCAGAGCAAAGTGTAATAATCGGAGCACAGCGTAAAAAGGAGCACAGCGTAAAAGAAATCTTAAGGGACACAAATCCATCTACACCAAAGGACATTGTACTGACTAGTGTCTCCCCAGAAAAAGAAACTGCAGACCCCCTTAAAATTTCGAGCCCTGAAAGATCTTTTATCCCAAGAATCATTTATCCATTCCGCTCCCACAATTATGAGGACTATTTGAAGACCCCTGTGGGGTGTGGACTAGACAGACCAAACTATGTCATGCATTCACCAGTTCAGCCATCCTCTCCACCAAGTCCCTCAGGAAGAAGCAGCCCTGACCAAAGCTTCAAAAGCTCATCTCCTCATGGTAGCCCTGGATCTGCAGTGTCACCACATCATCCATCCCAGGATCACAGAGAATTATATCCCTTCCTAAATAGACCATACAGCACTGAAGGACTAGCATCATTCCCTAGCTATGCACCCCCAACCAGTCATCTGCCACCACCTTTTATATCTTCTTACCACTCTTCCTATCCCAAGTTCTTGTTACCACCTTATAGCATTGGCTGCAATGGTCTTAACACACTGAACAGTATTAATGCCATGAACAATTTCAATATTCTACCAAGAATGTACCCATTTTATGGCAGTATGCTTGGAGGTGGAAGCCTTTCACATCACATGCTAAATCCTGCAGCCCTTCCAGGTTCTTTGCCCCATGAAGGGGGCCACAGGCTGCTTCAACCTGACCAACCCCGGGACTTTCTCATTCCTGCACCCAATAGTGCCTTTTCCATCACAGGGGCTGCTGCTAGCCTGAAAGACAAGCAAATCAGCCCAACAAGTGGCTCTCCCACTGCTGGCACAGCGGCAAGTTCTGAGCATGTCATGCAACCTAAACCTACCTCAGCATTGATGACCACAAACAGTGATGAGGCCATCAACCTGATCAAGAGCAAAAGAAATACGACTGGCTATAAAACTCTTCCATACCCACTTAAAAAGCAGAATGGAAAAATCAAATATGAGTGTAACATTTGCTCAAAGACATTTGGTCAGCTCTCAAACCTGAAGGTAAGACCTCTTGCAAATAGCTTTTTTTTGTTCTGTGTACTGAGCATCTGCAGGCATCACTGTTCTGCTGTGGCAATTTGTAATATATTCTTGTTATCTTATAGGTGCATCTCCGGGTTCACAGTGGTGAGCGACCATTCAAATGTCAGACCTGCAACAAGGGATTCACTCAGCTGGCACATCTACAGAAGCACTTTTTAGTACACACAGGGGAGAAGCCTCATGAATGTCAGGTGTGTTATTTGATAGGAATATATTTTTGTGTATGTCACACTGGTTTAATATCCAAATGGTGAACGTTAAAGGCTTATATATGGATAAATATATTCGATATGTATGGCCCGATTGTTAATGTGTGTTGTGGAGGCAGTGTGTTCTACAAATGTGATACTCATGGCTTCACAAACTTAGTTTGAGGGAACCCCTTCTGTTGGACCTTTTGGCAACAGCTGGTTAGTCTGATGATTTCCAAGACTGGCTGCTGACCACAAACGATACAATCTTTTTGTTATGTTTTGGGTGTCCATTATTTTTATATAAAATAACGCAATCCAGCCGGGAAGAAAACTTTATAGTCTGAGGGAGATTTATATAAGATTGTAGCATTAACCCTCACACAATTACTTTTTTTTTTTTATTACTGGTACTTCTGTAGCGCCGTCAGTTTATGCAGTGCTTTACATATACATTGTACATTCACATCAATCCCTGCCCTCAAGGAGCTTACAATCTAAGGTCCTCAACTCTCATTCATTCATATATATACATACTAGGGCAAAATTAGACAAGAGCCAAAAAACCTATCCACATTATACAACCTTTATCTGCCTTTAAACACATTAGACACACTGCACACATTTGCCAGCTAACGTTGTATATGATGATTTACTATTAATAAATGAATAGTTGTCCTGTGTGACCCCACACGCATCAAAATCTTTGTACAGTGCAAACTAAACTTAAGAGAATACAGTCTGATCTTGACATATATGACACGAAATTGTAAGGGTTAGTGATAGATTTTGATGGTTAGGAAGACTGACACTTTTTTAATCTGTTGTCACAGGAGCTTGTATTGTTACCCACCCCACTTCATTGCCACACCTTTTTTGTTTAGCAGAGCATGTTTTTATATTCATATCACCGTTGGGTAAAATAGGAAGTCAGGGGTCTAGTCTATGTGTAAAGTAAACCTGTCATTAAAAACAAATACACTGGTTGCCATTACACAGGTATGTGCCTAGAATTACTTGTTGCTCCAGTGCTCTGAGTCATTAATCCCAGAACAAGTGTGCAGGCTTCTGTTTTTGCTGTGCCTCTGCTGATGCTGATTGGTTATTTAAAAATATTAAAGCTAGTGGGTCGGCCTAAAAGCCAGGCATTTAAAAATTTTCAGCAGGGGGATTAGCAGTGGCCACCTTAAGGTGGGACAGAACATGAAAGGGTTTGTAAGGTTTAGGGTAATACATGTCCACATTCCACTGTAGCTGGCCTTGGATAATTTCAGTATTGGGGTCCAATATGTAAACTCTAAGGCTAGGTTCACATATATGCGGGTCCGGTTTTGGTGGTGCATAGTCCAGTGAGGTTTCCATTCAGCGGTGAAAAACGCACAGGACCCTTTTAAAATTCACACTGCAACCGGCCCGCATATATGTGAACCGACTCCATTGAAAGCCGGTCTGGTTCACATGTTATGCAAATTAAATGCGATTCAAACGCATCTGAATCTGCATAAATGTGAACCGAGCCTAAAGGGAATATTGTTGCCTTATTCATTCTACTATTACATATTATGCAATTGTTTTGATTGTCTAAGGGTCACACTGAAACCTATATTTTCTCTTTAGGTATGCCACAAACGGTTCAGCAGCACAAGCAATCTAAAGACTCATCTCCGACTCCACTCTGGAGAAAAGCCCTACCAGTGCAAGCTGTGCCCTGCAAAGTTCACCCAGTTTGTTCATCTCAAACTGCACAAGCGGCTTCACACAAGAGAACGACCTCACAAATGTGTTCACTGCCACAAAAGTTACATCCACTTCTGCAGCCTCAATGTTCACATGAAGGGAAACTGTCCTGTGTCCCCAAGACCAGGCCTTACCAGAGAGGACCTCACTGTCATCAATGAGGAGATTGAGAAGTTTGACATCAGTGACAGTGCAGACAGACTGGAGGACAGTGACATGTCACCCGCTGTGGAGAAAGAAATAATGGCCCTTCTCCGACGGGAAATTGAAGATGCAAGTATGAAAGTACCTCTTCCCAGGGGGCTTGGAAATGGACTCCTTTCTTCTGGGTGCAACTTTTACGAACAGTCAGACTCTGTAATCATGAAGCTGACACACAGCTCCCCGCTACCTCTGTTACCTATTAAGGTCAAACAAGAATCCATTGAACAAATGGACTCCTAACAGACTGTGTAGGAATAAGTGTTATTTATGGGACATTGAGGTGCCCTCAGCAGGTTCATGTACATATTTAAAATGCTGCAACTCAATTTTGACTTGTCATTGATGAGAATTCTCCCAAAAGACCCACCCCCTAACTCCAAGAAGGAACTCCGAGATAACGTATTCTCAGGGCAGGGATAGAGACAGAGATATGGCTATTGCCAGTCACTTAATATTATTATTATTATTATTATTATTATTAAGACAATCATTTATCTGTAATTATTTGTCATTGAAAAGTACGTCATAATTTATTATGCAATTTATCCTTTCAAAAGCAATAATTTGTTTACAATGACAGGAAAAAAATCATTGTAATTTGAATATATAGATATATAATTTTGTACATATTTTAATGTGGCCATTTGATGTAGATAATTTTTTTTTTTTATTATTATTATTTAAAAAAGTGTGAACCTTGATAAACCTCTAGGATCTCCATACCAATGAACAATATTTTGTTGCCAAAGTTGGACATTAGATTTGTGAATTTGTATGTTTTATTTGCTTGGTAGTACACGGTAGAGAATCTTTATTTCTGTTTAATTATTGCTCTGATGAAGGGCACATTATGTACAGAATTTCTGCTACTGAGAGCATTAGCAAAGTGTGAGTGAAATGTAGCTGTACACTTCTTGCCATTCTCTGTAGCCAGCAATTTCTATTTCTTCCCTACTCCAAGTGTTTACTTTTTATTGAGACTCTACACTGTTCTTACAGTCAAACTGGCATCTGGATGCAAATATCTTCACATTTATTTATATGATGGTATATTCAAGGCATCTTCAGGAAAAAATAAATGTTCCTTTTTTTTTTTTTTTTTTATCTCCAGGATTGGCTATGTTCTAATGGTCCTGTTAGTGGTAGACACGGGTAATTTTCTCTGTTACTGGCGCCCATCTCATTTATTTTTCTATGAGTCATTTCCTTCAGTATTTTGTGTCTTTGTACATTTATTTGTTGTGGTTAATTTAAATGAAAAGGGCATTGAAAAGTTGTTCGACAATTTACCTCATTGCTTGTGTCCAGTGGTTCAGAGGGAGTTGGTTTAACCAAAGCTTTGCGACTTCAAATGAGTAAACCAAATATATACAGTTTAAAACTGCACAGATTCCTTTTTTATGCTGTTGCTTTGCTCTCTGACTCCAAAGATAATGCATTGGCAGGGCTGGACACTTGGGAACGTACAATGACCCATAAAGACAATTATATTTCTATGCCTTGCAGATATGTCATCTGAACAAATACCCTTCCTGATCATGGGAGACGCATGTCCAGTTTGGACAATGACTCCAGGGCTCCCTCTGCTGGCAGCATCATTTCATGTTACAACACAATTTGTGCGGATTCCCAAGGATAGCCAGCCTTTTCCGTTAGCATCCAAATTTGGCAAAGCAGCTCTGTGAATAGCGTAAACCTAAGATATGCACAAATCAGTAGCACTGATTTTTAAACCACTTTTGGCATTGTGCACTCTACAAAAAGGATTGCATTCTAAAGCCGTCCACGCAGTCAATGCCAAAATATCCTGAAAAGGTACCAGAAAAGACAGCTTTAAAGTGGATCCCTGCTTGTTCCTTTAACAAACAAGCCGTGATCTAAACAAATGTAGCAAGAAGTTAGTATTAATGTAATATATATACCAAAGTATCACTACTGTCTCTGGACACATGCTACCCTTACTTATTGCCAGTAGTGCTTTTCTATACTGCTTCAAAGGCTTTTAAGGTATCGCTTTCTCTTTAATTATTTTTTTTTCCAAAATACATTGTTTTCTTAGGAGTTTATTAAACGTGAATGTAGCAAACAGTGGTTTCTTTCGCTTTTGTTTTTTCTAAAGAAAATTTGACCAAAGTTGAACTGGCTTTTTACTGTTTAGAACAACAAATTTCTTATGTTTACATATCGGTTTACATTGTTATTTATGTGCAAATTGTCAAAAGATGTAAATTAAATCTAATTGTGCATTTCTTTATATATAAATGGTCTTGTCTTACTTGTATGCAAGTTTATTCTTATTTGCGAGTTTACCAATAGGGATGAGCTTTGGAGTTATTCTGCAAACCCCAAAATTAGAGGTAAAACTAAGGTATTAAAGTCTTTTTTTTAACCTAAAATAAAAAAAATGGTTTATACCTACCCGCTAGGGCTGGGAAAAAAATCGATTTTAATCTTGAATCGAGATTTGAGCTCAAATCGATTCAGTTTTGAAGAAAATCGTTTTTTTTTTTTTTTGAAAAAAATAAATAATAATTTTTTATTTTTTATTTTTCCCTTCAAAGTTCCTGTAGCAGGACTGCAGGGGGCGTATCCGGAATAGCACTGGGCAGCGTTACCCCAATTACATCTACTCGCTGCAGCCGCCGTCTGCCTACCTGATCAGCGTGTCATGCAGACAGACGGCGGCCATTGCAAGGTTCAAAAGCCGCGCCTCCCGAGTCCTCGTCGTCTGTGATAGGCGGAACACTCAATTTCACAGCAGGCAGTATTCAGCCTATCACGGACATCCTCTCATCCTCGTCTGTGTTATGAGGATGACCATGATAGGCGGAACACTGAATGCTGGGAAATTGAGTGTTCCGCCTATCACAGACGAGGAGGAGGCGCGGCTTTTGAATACTGGAATGGCCACCGGTGTAGCAGTAAAATCCGTATACCATGAAAATCTGCATCAGGTACGGTCACAGTGATTGAAGCATGGGCACAGTGAGACACGGGCACAGTGAGACAAGGGTACAGTGAGGCATGGACACAGTTCAATTCAACTAAGAGTAACCTCAGGATTTTTTGTTGTTTTATTAGCTAAATCCAAATACAGTATTAATAATTTGGATGTTTAACAAGCTTTGTTGCACACTGCAAAAAACAACAAAAGGTCACAAGCGCTAAATTGGTGGATAAAGAAAAAAATATAATGGATGATAATAATAATAATAAGAAAAAAATCCCAAATATTTTGGGAAGTACAAAGTATCCAAAAGGGGGAAAAAACAGGATCCAGCGCAGCAAGAAAAAATCCGTACCCAGAAGTACAAAATACACAACATGCACACAATATAATCCAGCGCTCATGGAACATACATTATTAACTATTGAAAACTCTTGAAGAATTGATAAAAAAGCTTAGTCCATTTATTAATCACAATAAAGAGAGGGATCCAATCCCAAATGTGCAGAGGGCAAATGAATCTTAACTCTCCAGTTGCCAGTGGTGACAAACTTGTTAAACTTGCAGTGACATCCGTGGAGCAAGTAGGGGTTAAAAAAGTCAAAACAAAGCCTGTGGCATGATCTCCGTGTGAGCACAGTACCTTGAATGATGGACAACAGGCAGACCAGCGTGTGGAGGGCCCTCCAACCCAAAAGGATGCAGAGCCAGGATCGCAGCAAGGCTGGGACAGAAGGAATCACACAGAGTTTCAAGAGTTTTCAATAGTTAATAATGTATGTTCCATGAGCGCTGGAATATATTGTGTGTTTGTTGCACACTGACTTTGCAGTTAGAGAAAGGGTTTGCCTTTGCAATTTTGTTTGTTGATGCACTTTAATTAATATAATAAAAAAAAAAAAAATCGAATCGTAAATCAAGTTTTTTATAAAAAAATCGCAGATTTTTTTGGGGGGAAAATCGCCCAGCCCTACTACCCGCTCTGTGCCAAGGATCTTGCACAGAGCAGCCCCTTGCCTCCTCTTCTGGAGTTCTCCGCCAGTGCTCTCCGCTCCTCCTCTCCTGAGCATGCCCCCATAGCAAGCCATGCGTGTGCTTCCATAGACACACTGGCTAGGGCCCCTGCGCCTTACTGAATTACGTACTAGATTTAACTGACAGCAGCAGGAGCCAATGGCTCTTGCTGCTATCAATCTGCCATGTGAAAGCAGGGAGAGAGGCCAGCTCTGCTGCAGATGGGCACAGCCTGCATCAAGAGAGGACTGAAGTAAGTATTTGGGGGGCAAACTGCAAGTGTAAGGTGTGTGTGTGTGTGTGTGTTTTGCTTAATGCAGGTAGTAATGCATTAAGGTAAAAAAAACGAAAAAAAAAAACTTTTGACTTTAGAACCACTCTAAATGGTTCCTGAGGAATAAAATGCTTAACTCACACCTTTGCAACCAATTCTTCTGTGTGTGTTTTTTTTATTTTGAGGTTTTTTTATGGAAAGGAAAAAAGAATATAGTGACCTCTTTCAATTCGTATTCTTTTTTCCCCTGTGTTAAATTAAAATAACAATCAAAAAAACAAACCAGAAAAAAACTAAGCAATATGGGAAGCATTTCCTAAAGTGGTTGTAAACCCTTACATATACCCAGTGAAGTGACTGGCTTCAGGGGATACAGAGATGAAACAAATCAAGGTTGTACCAGTCTTTCTACAGCCATCTCTTCTTTACATCCGTTTAACCACTTCAGCCCTGGAATTTACCCCCTTCCTGACCAGAGCACTTTTTGCGATTCGGCACTGCGTCGCTTTAACTGACAATTGTGCGGTCGTGCGACGTTGTACCCAAACAAAATTGACGTCCTTTTTTCCCACAAATAAAGCTTTCTTTTGGTGGTATTTGATCACCTCTGCGGTTTTTATTTTTTGCGATATAAACAAAAAAATAGCGTAAATTTTTTAAAAAAAGCAATATTTTTAACTTTTTGCTATAATATCTCCCAAAAATATATTTAAAAAAAACAAATTTCTTTCTCAGTTTAGGCTGATATGTATTCTGCTACATGTTTTTGGTAAAAAAAAATCGCAATAAGCGTATATTGATTGGTTTGCGCAAAAGTTATAGCGTCTACAAAATAGGGGATGGTTTTATGGCATTTTTATTATTATATTTATTTTTTTATTTTTTTTTGTAACGGTGGCGATCTGCTTCTTTTTTTTTTATTGTGACTGCGACATTATGGCGGACACATCGGACACTTTTGACACTATTTTGGGACCATTGTCATTTTATACAGTGATCAGTGCTATAAAAATGCACTGATTACTGTGTAAATGACACTGGCAGTGAAGGGGTTAAGTGTGTCCTAGGGAGTGATTCTATTTGTGGGGGGGGCTGGGCTACCAGTGACATGACATTGATCACTGCTCCCGAACACAGGCAGCAGTTGATCAGTGTCCTGTCACTAGGCAGAACAGGGAAATACCTTGTTTACAAGGGCATCTCCCCGTTCTGCCGCTCTGTGACAAGATCGCGGGACATCGAGTCTGCAGGCCCCGCGGGCACGGTCACAGAGCTCGCGACAGGCACGCGCGCCCGCACATCACGTTTTTTAAAGAAACGTACAGGTACGTTGCTTTGCCCACAGGATCCATTCTGCCGACGTATATGTGCGTTACGTGGTCGGCAAGTGGTTAAAGTGCTGAATTTATAAAGCTTGTCAGAGTTCTGAAAAAAGGGGGGCAGAGAGCTGAAATTACACTCTGCAGAGCTCAGTGAGGAGAGCTCCTGAGAGCTTATTGGAGAGAAGAGACACCCCCCCCCCCCTCTACATAGGAACAGAGCTGAGGCTGACAATCTGCCGGAGGTCCCTCCCCTGTCACTAGTTTTATCTTGGTGTCAAGAACACTTGTCAGAAGTGACTGATGCTGCTATTAGAGGAACGAAGCAGCAGGCAGAAATAAGAGAAGGATATGCTTTGTTAATATTTCATGTCTGATGCCGCGTACACACGATCGTGATTCACGGCGGTGAAAACACCGCCGTGAATCACGACATGAAATAAAATGAAAAACGAGGGGAACGGCATTTTCCCCCACACAGGACCGTTTTTCCCGTCATTTTTTTCTTTGTCGAGAAAAACGACCGTGTGTGGACTCCGCGGCAGTGTCTCCCTATGGGAAAACTGCCGCGGAAAAAAATGATGGAAAAAACGATGAGAAAATTTAGAACATGTTCTAATTTTTCTCATCGTGATTAATGTCGTTTTTCCCGTCGGGAAAAACGGCAAAAAGCCCACAGACGATCGTTTTTCTCGTCCAAAGGAAAAAATGTAATTTTTCCCGACGGGAAAAATGATCGTGTGTACGCGGCATGAGGTTTACAACCACTTTTAAGGTGTTGGTGCGTGTGTATAGATACACAGATGAAGGGTGATCCTTTTGCTTTTCTGCTTTTTTGGCAGTAAATGCTCCAATGAAAAAAAAAATTCAATATGTGTTTGATAGGGCACTCACAGGTATTTCAAAATATGATGTGTAAGCAACCTTCACACTGTGACCAGTGAACTTCCTGCATGTGCCCTATCTCTATAAGTGTGTATGATTGCAAATTTCAGCACAGCAAAATTTATACTTTTGCTGCAAAATCAATTTCTCTTAAATCGCTCTACTCATTCCTGTTTAACACGGTTTGAATTATATGTAGAAGTGTGCAAAATTTGTCTGGTAAAGGTTATGCTGATTAAAAGTGGGGGGAATCTCTGAGCTTCGCTAAAAGCATACAGAATCTGCATCTTTATTTCTCTTATCGTCCATGGACTGACACAGCTGGATACTGTAAACGTGTGGGTATATGTCCCTGCTCGCAGGAGAAGATCTAGGCAGAATGTTAGATGTTAAAACATTCTTGAACAAACCAGAGCTAAACAGCCCCGGCCAGGGGGGCGGTCCCTCCGGACATTACCCTTCCACCTGCAGCTAGCAGACCTCAGTTTTTTTCTGCCTAGCAGAAGGAGAAGACGTGGCTCTCTCAGGAGCCAGTCTCCTGGAAGATTTTACTTTTAAATTTTATTCCTTTGGGAATTTTATTATTTTATTTTTGAGACCTTCAATCAACTGTCGGCTGGGCAACAGGTTGGGTACACTAGTATCCTCGTAGTCTTCCCTGTCCGACCATCGAGCGTGCTGATCCTTGCCTTGTGTGCGTGAGACTCAGTTCACGACATACCCCATGACTCCAGGGATGGCCGGGTTGCTTTCATGCTCCCGCGGTCCTCTCAAGATTGAACAGTACTTGACTGACTGTATCTCTCGCGGTGGACTGGGCCGACAGCTACGCAGTACGACTCTGTGATAGGTCTGTCTGAAACAAGCCAGTGGGTCCCTGAAAGGGACGGGTAAGTAGTCTCTCCTACTGCAGGTGAGTACATGCTGGCTGTGTTTCTGTGTGTGGGGGTTTCTCCCTGTCTCCCCCCTGTTATGCTGCTCTCTGCACCCTGTACTGGTGCTGTGCTGTGGGGTGCTTGGGGGTCACTCTGGCCTGGCTGGGTGCTCATGTCTGCAGTTTTTTCTGGTGTGTGAGGTGATTATTGCGTGCGCCATTGGCACTGTTTGAGGTGGTTATTGCGTGCGCCATTGGCGCACATTAGAGCTTTGAATTTCGCGCTCGGCGGCCATCTTGGCGTTCAGTGGCGCAGTTATAGCTGCGGCCGGCGGCCATTTTCTTGTGGCTGCCGCGCATTTATTTCTGGCGGCGGCGGCGCGAATCCCCTCACAATGTCCTCACAGACTGAGCGGTCCTTAAGGGTTGGTGGGTCCTCCCGGGTATCCCCTCCTCAGCCTCAGCGTAGCCAGTGGGTGGACTGTATATTCACTGTATAGTGTATAAGGTCTCAGAGGGTGGCGTTTATGGAGTCTGATACACCTGCTCTCCACACTTGCCTGGGGCAACTGGCAGTGCTGCACAGTTAAACATGTTCATATGTTTCCTGCACCTGCGGTCCTTATGGACCAGTTGTCAGCAGTCCTTGAATCATTCCTGTCAGAATGGAAGCGGTGTGCGAGCAAAAGGAGCTATAAGCCCCCTCCCCCCACAAAAATCTTTACTGAAGGAGTGCTCTGAGTCAGATATGGGCCTAGCTACTATGCTCAGGACCCTACCTCTAAATGTTTAATGTTTATGAACAGGACATTCCCTTGTGAGGAAGACTCCAGTTCTGTGTCAGTGAATGACAGGGCGCTTGTAAGTGATCTCATTGATGATGTGAGAAACACTCTCAGGCTGGAATTGCTGTGACAAGCTTTTCTTTTACACAGTTTCCTCACTGTTTTCCTCACGCTGCCTCAAGAGCAGCATGGATGAGGGAGGACTTTATTCATTTATGTATCTAGTCCCTGTGAGCCTTCTGTGTGATATCCTGAGGTAACATTTCCCGCCATTTCCTGGGGAATGATTTGAGCTCTGACAGACACACGGTCTGAGGATCAGAGGTTACCTGTTACCTGGATGCTGCTTCGGCAGCACAGTCAAGCAGGTTGGAATGATACAGAGAAGATTATGCGCCATAATTTAAACTCATCCTATACCTCTACACTGCATACATTCACAGTGTATGTATGTGTGAGTGAGTGAGTGAGTGAATAACTTGTATAGCGCTACAAATGCGAACTAAATCGCCTCAAGGCGCTTTGCATCCAGTGACATCCTGACCCTTCAGAATAGGTGGGTCTTAAGTTTTTTCCTGAAGGCCCGGTGGTTTTCTTCCATGCGGATGTTGGTGGGTAGAGCGTTCCATAGCCGTGGTCCATGTGTTATTGGTCTCTGTGTCTGCGTGGCTGTCCCCACGTTCCAATGCTGTGTTTCAGTGCCATACATGATATAAACGTACAAAATATGTTTATGCACGACTCAAGATACATTCACAGTATATGTATGTATTATACTCTCTGGGTTGGCGGGGGCTCCGGTGTCCTCCCGCACTCTCATGGTATGTGCGCTTCGGCTCTCTGCACAGTATAGACATGTTCAATATGTTTATTGCACATATTATACATGTTTACAGTATGGGTATACTGTTTGCGTGGGGTTCCTCCGGGTACTCCGGTTTCCCCCCACGCTCAAATGGAAATGCACAGCATAAACATGTGCAATATGTTGATTCACATGCTATCATTCCTACACGGTATCTGTGTGCTGTCTGCGTGGAGTTCTTCCGAGTGTCCTGGTTTCCTCCCATGCGCTGACGGTATGTGCGCCTTTGGCCTTCTGCACAGTTAAACATGTTCAATGTTTATCACGCCTTGTATAATACCTACACGGTATGTGTAGGCAGTCTGTGTGGTTTTCCCCTGGGTACTCCGGTTCCCTCCCACACTCCATTGGTATGGGCGCTTCGGTGCTATGCACAGTCTAAATTTGTGCGATTGGATATCCACATACTAACATACCTACCCGGTATGTCTTTGCAGACTGCGTGGGTTTCCGCCCACGCTACATGACATGCATGCCTTTGGTGCAATACACGATGTAAACATACACATTATGTTTATACACTACACTAAATACATACACAGTAGTTGTAGGTATTGCATTCTCTGAGTATGCGTGGGGTACTTCGGTTCCTCCCACGCGCCAATGGTGTGCGCGCCTTCGGTGCTATGCACACATGAGCTTGTGCAAAATGTTTAGCACACACACTATAATACCTACACGGTATGCGTATGCAGTCTGCGTGGGTTTCTGCCCATGCTACATGACATGCATGCCTTTGGTGCAATACACAGTGTAAACATACACATTATGTCTATACACTACACTAAATACATTTACAGTAGCTGTAGGTATTGCATTCTCTGAGTATGCGTGGGGTACTTCGGTTCCTCCCACGCGCCAATAGTGTGCGCGCCTTCGGTGCTATGCACACATGGGCTTGTGCAAAATGTTTAGCACACATACTATAATACCATACACGGTATGCGTATGCAGTCTGCATGGCTTTCATCCGGGTGATCAGGTTTCTCCTCTGCGTTCCAATGGTGTGCGCATTCTCAGCGCTATGCACAGTATAAACATACCTACACGGTTGTGTACGCTAACATACCTACACGGTTGTGTACGCAATCTGTGTGGCTGGTTTACGTCCAGGCCCCGATGATGTGCGCGCCTTCGTCGCTGGCACAGTATATACGTGTTTAATGTTTTTTTCAAAAATACTAAACTACATACGCCGTATGTGGTGGTATTATGCTCTTTGTGGCTGGGTGGGTTTCCTCCCACACTCTCTATTTGTGCGTTTGACGCAATACATAGTATAAACTATGTGTTTGCACAATCAGCACTTATCCATGGGTAGCTGCTGGATGGAGCATTGTCACAAGGATCCCTGGTTTCAGGGGTATCACCTTCTACCTGCTTTCAGTGGTGATCAGAAGCGCTGGCTTGGACTGTGTTCGCCAGGCTAAGGTTAGCGTTACGCCCGTTAGTGGCTGCGTCTCTGGCATTTTTTGTAGCTCAATGACTGGGCAAAAGCCTCTGCTTCATCCATCAGTCGTCTAGCAGGTGCACTACAACTGCTTTAGCCTTTAGGGTCTCCGTGCCCGGGGTGGGTTTGCACCACCTGTGGAGGCTGAGGTACTAGTCCTCTGACCGAGTTTCTAGGGAAGTTCCGTCATGTTGCCTTTATTGGCCAACATTTGAGGCACCCTGTACATTGGGGCCTCCCTTCTCCGATACATTGCGGAGTCTCTTTGGGATTTTCATACATCTCGCTGCAAGACGGTCCTGTCGGCCCTGTGCATTGCAGGCGAAGGGTCTTTGCACCCGGAGGTGTTTCCACCTTCTTTACCGGAGGTGGGGCACCGGAAGTGGACCTTGTGGCCTCTCGACTCATTAGCAAGGTGGCAAGATCGTGGTCAGGTCCAGGAACCCCTGGGCAGACGCGTCAGACGCGTTGGAAGCCCGTGGGGGCAGTATCGCCTGATATATGCTTACCCTCCGCTACTGTTGTTGCCTCGCCGGCTTCACAGAGTAGGGGCTGAGGCCATTCCAGTGCTCCGGAACGGCGACATTGGTACGCCGATCTACTTCGGCTAGTCGCAGACATTTCTGGCGACGGCCTATTGGGGTGGACCTTCTGTCTCATGATCCCATACTTCATCCTGCTTTACAGTCCTTGGCTTTAATGGCATGGCTGTTTAAAGCCAGGTGCTGAAGGACCGAGTTCTCTCGTATTCGGTCATCTCTTCTATGTTGTTGACACGGGAATCTTCCTCCAGAAAGATATCTCACCGTACCTGGAAGGCTTACATCGCTATGTGCGAGGAACTTGAGTGGCATCCTCGGATGTATTCCGTTCCCAGGATTTTGCTGTTCTTACAGCGTGGTGTGACCCAAAAGCTGGCCTTGCATACCTTTTTTTTTGAGGGTCGGATTTCGGCCCGGGCTGTCTTTTTCAACGATCGCTACCGGGCCATTCCTTGATTAGCACCTTTTGTGCAGGGGGTTCGCCATGTGATCCCCCCTGTCAAGCTTCCTCTCCCTACTTGGGATCTTATTTTGATGCATCTCGGTTCTCCAAGAACATCCCTTTGAGAATATCAGAGAGATTCCTCTCTTGACCTTGTCCCGGAAGTTGGCCTTAGTGGCCATTGCTTCGATTAGACGGGTGTCTGAGTTGGCGGCCTTGTCCGGCAAGTCGCCTTACTTGGTCCTCCATAAGGATATGTTGGTGTTGCGCCCACGACCATCCTTCTTTTCTAAGGCTGGTCTCGGCCTTTCACCTTAAGAAGGACATTGTTCTTCCGTGCTTGTGTCCTCACCCATCGCATCCCTGAGAGTTTGCGCTTCATACATTAAGATGGGTACAAGCCTTACGAGTGTACCTGTCTGCTACTATTTCCATTCGGAAGTCTGTGTTTGGTCCAAAACAGGGCCGAGCGGTGTTGTCTGCCACCGTCTTTAGGTGGATCAGGCAGACCGTCATACAGGCCTATGCCCTTAAGGGGCGGGCGCCTCCCTTTCCGGTTGCGGCGCATTCCACCAAGGCAATTGGTGCTTCCCGGGCCTTCCGACATCAAGCGTCGGTTGCACAAGTGTGCAAGGCGACGACCTGGTCGTCCGTTCATACCTTTTCAAGATTTTATAAGGTTGATGTGGCTGCATCTTCGGATGCTCCCTTCGGCCGCAAAGCATTGCAGGCCGCTGTTTAATGTCGCAACTCCTCCGTTGAGGAGCTCTGCTTGTTTGGAGTGAAGTTTTGGTTGTTCTTTTAGTACCGCTCCCACCCTTCTGATACTGCTTTGGGACATCCCACACGTTTACAGTATCCAGCTGTGTCAGTCCATGGACGATAAGAGAAAATAGCATTTTTGTACTCACTGTAAAATCCATTTCTCTGACGTCCATGGACTGACACAGCACCCACCCTTCCTTTTAAGGTTTGTACTGCTTTGTTACGAACTGAGGTCTGCTAGCTGCAGGTGGGAGGGTAATGTCTGGAGGGACCGCCCCCCTGTGTGGGGCTGTTCAGCTTTGGTTTGTTCAAGAATGTTTTAACATCTAACATTCTGCCTAGATCTTCTCCTGCGAGCAGGGACATATACCCACACGTTTACAGTATCCAGCTGTGTCAGTCCAAGGACGTCAGAGAAATGGATTTTACAGTGAGTACAAAAATCCTATTTTTCCTCACTAAATTATAAAAAAAGCCTTGGCCCCCGTTCACACTGGTGCTATTTAACAGTTCAAGATTGCATGACAAGTCACACCCCATAATCGGCAATAGGACCATTCAAATAGCTTCAAAAAAGGTTCCTGCACAACTTTTTGCCGATTTCATTGCGACTTTCATTGACTTCTGATGTATGAAATCTCAAGCCGCAATGAAATGGGCGGTGCAAATCGCACTGATGTGCGGCTTTGAAATCATGCTAAAGTTTAAGCCCAGGTTCCCATTAAAGTCAAATTGCATGACAAATCAGAGGCTATTGCAGGCAATAGCACCGTCCGAAACAATGCGACGCTGACTTTGCGGTGCAGCACCGATTCCCAAAAGTAGTTTCTGTACTACTTTTGGCGACTTCGGGTGCGATTTCAATAGATATCTGTGCAGGAACCCGCACAGATGTTTCTAAAAATTGCCCCTGAAGTCGGACTGACATGCGAGTATGAAATTGTGCAAGTTCAGCTGAACTCGCAGGATTTCAACCCCGCAGCAGTGTGAACCTAGCTTAGTGCGATTTTAAAGCTGCACCAGTGTAAACAGGAGCTTAACTGTGTGTTATAAATACATAACACAAATAATACAAAGTGAAGAAATTGCCCTGTTTTTCGCAAACACTAACTTTAATAGTCTTTATGTTCAATAGCTAAAGCTGCCATGTTGAAAACCTCCCAAAACATAATATTTGAAGAGACGGAGAGGTGCGTGGAAGTACAAAGGATATGGCATCAATCTAAATTTTGAAATATGATGAATACATCTGGGAAGAAGCAAAGCCATCTACATCACATAAACTTTGTTCCATGCATTCTATTGAAGAGTCATGAGCCATCTGTTGCCCGTATGTTCTAGTGTTTCTTTCCCACCTCAAGGATGCTTTGGAGTATGAGATAGTTTATGTCTGCACTGTGATACACAGTGTATAGATGATGCAGGTTCATTACCAAGACTTTTATTTTTTTGGTAAATTGCCTGCGATATAAATTATTCGTTTAAAACTGTTTACAGTTTCAGGGGTAGCCAGTGGACTATGACTATCCATATTAAATTTCAGTGGGCAGCAAGTAAAATCAATAAGCAAAGCAAGCAGAAAACATTGCAATTGTGCTGACTTGAGAAAGTCTACTATTGACACGTTCTCTGCAACTCACACATGCTATGGGATGGAAATCCGGTATATTGTGACATGATTTTGTGCATCCTGTTCTGCATCTTTGTGAGAGACAAGCAGGCACCTATAGCGGGGGGATTGAGAAAGTCTGGCCTATGTATTCAGGGTGCCCAGATCCATTTACATCAGCCCCTGTGCCCCAAAGTAGCTCACAATCTAATGTCCTTACCATTGTTGTGACTTTATCTACTGCCCGGCTTGACGCCATAGACTTTCTCCAGCAACTGCTGGTTGGAGCGCCCGGAGGTCGCTCCTTCGAGGGGGGGTACTGTAAGGAAAGGTTCCATCCGCTGGTAATATTTATCATCTGGTGTGCAGTACTGAGGTCCACCAGCAGGTGTCTCCTGGCAGTTTTGAACTGTCAGGGGAACTTCTCTCTGCTGGTGTTATGTCATCCTTGGGCCGCAGTACTGGCGTCCACCAGCGGATGGATCCTGGCAGTGTGGTGCAGATGTTACTTCCTGCAATCAGGGGTCACCTGAGCCTGTTAGCAGGTATAATATAAATACCCGGCAAGTGCACACACACACTGCCCTGGTATCGTCCTCATGGCCTGATCTGTACCTGCTGCCTGTTTACCTGAACCTGTTTCTGTATCTGCTACCTGAGTTCCTGAGTTCCTGATCCTGTCTCCCTGTCCTGACCCATCCATCCTTCCTCTCCCTGTCCTGTGTTCCTTACCCCATCTGCTGATCTCCCTGTGTATGACCTTGGCCTGGCTAACGTTTATGTTTCTGGAATATCCCTTTGTCCATCTGCCTACCTGCTGTGTATGACCCTGGCCTGGCTATTGTATATTATTCTGGCATTTCCCATTTATTGCACATATCTGTTGTTATTTGTGAGTCTCTGTCTGTTGGTTGGTTTGCTGCACTGTACCATATTGGAGGTGGTTATACTTATATTATTCACTCGCCTAAATAAATCTTTATATTTTCACGTATTTGTGTTTGGTGTTCCTCTGTTGCTAGCCACACAGTTCTGGTCACACCCGGTACATAGTTACATAGTTACATAGTTACATAGTTAGTCAGGTTGAAAAAAGACACAAGTCCATCCAGTTCAACCGTAAAAAATAAAAATAAAAAAATAAAAATAAACATATATCGTACAATCCCATATACCCAATTCTATACCCACAGTTGATCCAGAGGAAGGCAAAAAACCCAGAAGAGCATTATCCAATTTGCTACAGCAGGGGAAAAAATTCCTTCCTGATCCCCCGAGAGGCAATCGGATATTCCCTGGATCAACTTTACCTATAAATGTCAGTACCCAGTTATATTATGTACATTTAAGAAAGAATCCAGGCCCTTCTTAAAGCAATCTACTGAGCTGGCCAGAACCACCTCTGCAGGGAGTCTATTCCACATTTTCACAGCTCTTACTGTGAAAAAACCTTTCCGTATTTGGAGGTGAAATCTCTTTTCCTCTAGACGCAAAGAGTGCCCCCTTGTCCTTTGTGTTGACCGTAAAGTGAATAACTGAACACCAAGTTCACTATATGGACCCCTTATATATTTGTACATGTTGATCATATCCCCCCTTAATCTCCTCTTCTCAAGAGAGAATAAATTCAGTTCCTCTAATCTCTCCTCATAGCTGAGCTCCTCCATGCCTCTTATCAGTTTGGTTGCCCTTCTCTGCACTTTCTCCAGTTCCCCAATATCCTTTTTGAGAACTGGGGCCCAAAACTGAACTGCATATTCCAGATGAGGTCTTACTAATGATTTGAACAGGGGCAAAATGATATCTCTCTCTCTGGAGACCATACATGACAGTAGGTGAGGTTGAAAAAAGACACAAGTCCATCAAGTCCAACCTATGTGTGTGATTATATGTCAGTATTACCTTGTAATACTGTATGTTGTGGTCATTCAGGTGCATATCTAATAGTTTCTTGAAACCATCGATGCCCACCGCTGAGACCACCGCCTGTGGAAGGGAATATCACATCCTTGCCACTCTTACAGTAAAGAACCCTCTAGTTAGTTTAAGGTTAAACCTCTTTTCTTATAATTTCCACGTGTCTTGTTAAACTCCCTTCCGCAAAAAATTTGTATCCCTATTGTGGGGTCACCAGTATGGTATTTGTAAATTGAAATCATATCCCCTCTCAAGCGTCTCTTCTCCAGAGAGGAAGAGTGGGGGATTTTTAAAGGGTACAACTTACATGCCGTGTCCCACAAACACAAGGAGTGGGATAAGGAAGAGTTCAGCACCGCGTGACGCTCCTTCACAGGGAGCCACATTAGGAGTTCCAGGTGGGTTGGGCTACCCTGCACCTCCAAATAGACCCAATCATGCCTGTACTTTCCAGCGGAAATTTGGTATAACTGGACTAATTGTGCTGCTCTATAGTATCACAAGAAATGAGGAACTCCTAGCCCACCTTGCCACTTGGACCTATACAAAGTAGAACTGGCCACCCGACACCCACCCTTGTTCCAGATAAATTTATAGATCAGAGTCTGTAACTGCCAGAAGAAAACAGGCGGAACTGAACTTGGAAGGGGCCGAAAATAGTATAGTATTCGAGGGAGAACTGTTACCTTAACGGCCACTATTCTACCCATGCAGGAAAGATCGTGGGCTTGCCAGGTCTTCAGGTCACGTTCTGTAGTGTCATATAGAGGAGTGTAATTTGCCTGATACAGTGTGGCAATGTCAGAGTTCAGTTTAACCCCAAATTATGAGAGCTCCTGGGTACACCATTTAAAGGAAAAAGATGGCCATATAGAATTTAGGACTATGTCTGGGAGATTTATATTCAGTACCTCCAATTTTAGTTAATTTACCCTTAACCTGGAGATGGTTCCAAAATTGGACAGGAAAGCAAATAAATTGGGCAAAGACGTAACAGGATCCGTTATAAATAGCAGCATGTCATCTGCAAATAGGCTGTATTTATGTGTTTTGCCACCACTTTCAATTCCATGGATATTGGGGTTGGATCTAACAGCTATTGCCAATGTCTCAATAGCTATCACGAAGAGAAGCGATGAGAGAGGACATCCCTGCCTAGTTACCCTCAGGATTTGCAAAAGGTCCGATGTACGACCATACCCAATAATGTTAGCCAACGGAGTGGAGTATAGAGCGCTTAGAAGATCAAGAAATTTCGGTCCACAGTTTCATTTCCTCAATATATGAAACAGGAAAGGCCAGGATATAGAGTCAAATGCCTTCTATAAGTCCAGTGACAAGAACATACCCCGCCAGGGATCCGTACCATCCCAGTTAGAACGCAAGACAGAGATCAAATCTATGGTCCATCGAATCTGAGCCGTGGCCTGTCTCCCTGGGATAAATCCAACCTGATCAATTTGCGTATATATTTTGTTTAGAAGCTGCAAGTCATTATTGATCAGGGATATTGGGCGGTAATTGGCCACATCAGTATGGTCCTTGTCCCGTTTAGGTACTAAACATATATTAGCTCTGTTAGAGTCTGCGTCAAGGGCCGCACTGTCCCATATCGCCATGAAGAACTGGAGGAGGTGGAGTGCTAACTGGGTAGCAAATTTCTTACAATATGCAGCGGAGAAGCCACCTGGGCCTGGAGTCCTAGAAGCCTTGGCTTGTTTGATTACCGCCAATACCTTTTTCGATTGTGATTTCCTTCTCCAAAATATTTCGATGGGATGCTGAGAGATAAGGGAGAGTGAGATCTTTAAGAAAATTGTCTATGGCTTCAGTTGACGGATTCTCCCGCTCACCATATAATGAAGAATAATAGGCATGAAACAGGTCCTTTACCGTCTTTTAGATTCAGTGAACTATTCGCTCGCCCAATCTTAGAGAGTACCATTCAGCGAAATCGAGGCGTTAGTTTACGGGCCAACATGGTACCTGGTTTATCCTGTAACATATAAAACGAGGCCTGAGTCCATCTAAGACACTTTTCCGCCTTAGTCATCAGGCAAAGATTCAGTTCCAGCCTGACTGAGTCTATTTTGTCTCTAAGGTCCAAGTTTGGGTTTTGTCTGTGTCGGGTCAGTAGGTCAGACAACTCTTTTTCTTTATCGCGTATTAGAGCGCCTGAGTTCTTCTTGAGATTGGGGGCTATTTGAATCATATGACCCCTGATCCTGGCTTTGTGAGCCGCCCAGTTGATCACTGGAGAAGTGTCCTTAGGGTTATTTGAGGCAAAATATTCCTTAAAGCGGAGTTCCGGCCGAAATATAACTTTTATGATAAAAATACCCCTAGAATACTCATGCCTCGTGCAATGTACCAAAAAGTATGCTGTAAACTATGCCCAGTGTTCTATCTGTGCATGCAGCATTGTTTTCTTACTTTGTGAAGATTCTGCACAGCGCGGCCATTTCCAGTGTGGGCATCTGAAGCCACAGTGTCCTTCTTTCTGGATTCCATGCATGCAGGCTACCCAGCATGCACCTGCTGATCTTGCGCATGTGCAGTGCGGTGCAATCTTGGTCAGCTTGCCATAGATGTTCCAGCTGTGATCCCGCTCCCTAGGATCAATGAAGAAAAAAAAAACGAACAGAAGGAAATATCACTTAACAAGGTTAATTTGAACCCGAGAGCCGCCGTTGTGGGGGTCTTCATGGGGGTCTGCCTTTAAGCTTGGCTTGGCTTCTGGTGGAGCGCCACACCGGAGATAAGGGACTTTGTGCGGGCCTGGTAGCAGGAGATTTGGGATGTGGGATGCGGGGGGATCCCACCTGGATCAACGGAAATAAGGTTCAATTTCTTCAGCAGAACATCACCCTCTTTAAACGTAGAGAAGGATGTTTTTTGTTGTGGAAAGTAAAGTTCAATCGAAAGGGAAGGCCCAGTAGTATTTTATATTTTTGGCTGTAGTAGAGGTTTCAGAGCTTTGTGTTTCTGGACAGTAGCCGGCGAAATGTCAGCGAAGATCTGGATTTTGTGGTCCCAAAGCTGCAGGTCAGCCATTTCTCTAGCTCTGGCCATGGCTTGCTCTTTGACAGCATAATAATGGGGCTTTACGATAATTTCTCTTGGTAGACCATCATCGCGGGGTGCTGTGAGGGACCTGTGCGCATAAGATGTAGATCAAGTTCTTTAATGATAGCGCAAGAATCAGTAAAGCATTCTGGGATGCCACGAACCCTAAAGTTGTATTGGCGAGACCAATTTTTCAGACCATCAATCCTGTTTAGCGCGTCATCCAATCTCTTGTGTAGGTCCTCAGTACACTTTGTTATGGTTGATTCTGGTAATGGTGTCTTCCAGTGTGGTTTCCATTGCCCCTATGCGGGAACCCAGCTCCTAAAATTCTTGTTTCAAGTCAGAGGTTATGCGTTTACTTGCTTTTTCAAGCTCTTGCTCTAGTAAGGTGGAGAATGTCGCCAACAGAATGGGGTCCCCCGAGTACTCTACTGGCGGTGGTGCCGCGGCCCAGGCACAAGGTAAAGATGAAGGACCGTCCTTCTAGGTTCCAAAGTCATGCTCCCCTGACTTAAACCTATGTCCAGGTCTGACTGAGATGAGAAGACATCTCTTTCTGGGGACAGTGATGCAGTCTGAGAGATCCTGTTGCTCAGATCCTCTGCTGAGCCATGTCCAGACAGGTTTGGAAGCTGTGTCTGTGAGTCTGGCTGCAGTGCCGCCATATTGGACCGGGGGCTTTCTCCCTTTGATCGTCTGTGGGCTGCTGTGAGGAGGTTTTGGGCTTACCCCTGGCCTTTTACTGGGTCCGGAAAGCAGCGGGAGTCCGGCCAGGTATGCAGTGATAGCAGACAGGATCTCTGTCTGCTCAGGCGGGGAAGTTAGACCAATGGGGAGCGGAGCTGAAGCTTCACACCACCGCCATCTTCAGATGCGGTCATGCGCCATGCCCTATTTCTCCCTTTTTACATCATTTTAAAGAAAAAGCACAAGAACAGTGTGCAATTAAACCACTTGTTCCTACATTACTTACATTTACTTCACCCCCTATCTCCTTAAAAAAAATGTAAGCCCTTTATCTCTGATTAGAACTGCCTGCTGCTGGCCAGTTTTACACTTCTGTATCCTTTATCTTAATTATTGTACTAAATTCCCAGTTTGTACTTTGTCACTAGTAAATTGAGCCTAGAGTTGCTGTTTAAAATTGTCCAGCTGCTGGCTAATTTTACACTGCTGTTTCATCTGCTGTTTTTATTTAATGTAGTAAAAAAACACCCTGTGTGTGCTCTTTGGAGCCTTTCACATGAGCGTCATCAGTTCCATCATCAGCTCTATCACAAAAATTTGATTAAAAAAAATGATGAACTAGCTCAACGTATCCGCACAGATCCGACAATCACAGGCATCGAATTAGCTGGCTACCATCATAAATTATGCCTATTTGCGGATGACATACTCCTATTTCTATCATCCCCACAAGTCTCTGGACCTAATCTTCTATCCGTTTTAGATAAATTTGCAGTGATTTCGGGACTTACAATAAACCCCAAAAAATCCATGGCCCTAGATATATCCCTCACTAAAGTAGAATCAGACTCGGCCAAAACTGCACTTCCTTTCATATGGACTGAGAGGTCAATCCCCTATTTAGGGATTCACCTAACAGCCTCATACTTAGATCTCTTTGCAGCAAACTATCCCCCACTCCTCAAACAAATAACAACTCTTTTACAACAATGGACACATCTCCCAATTTCATGGATAGGTAAAATTAACGCAGTCAAAATGACAATTCTCCCTAAAATACTCTACTTATTTAGAGTCTTACCAATCCCTATCCCATCTTATTATCTTAGAATACTCCAAAGAAAAACATCAAACTATGTCTGGGGCTCCAAAAAACCCTGTGTATCGTTACATACACTTTATTTACCGAAACTTAAGGGAGGCCTTGTGTTCCCTAATTTTGCTAATTATTATAGAGCGGCACATATTGCCAGCCTCACTAAATATCACACTAATGACGATATACCTATATGGGTAATAATAGAAGCAGCAGAATGTGACCCTCTATCTATATCCAATGTACTATGGCTCCTCCCTAAAGAAAGAAAAACCCTAAGTAACCCTATTATAAAACACTTTTTAGCCGTATGGGATAACCTTAGATTTAAACATCAGCTACAATCACCTCACAACCCTCTCTTATCATTCCTTAACAACCCTGCTTTTTACCCAGCATGGGTCTCACCCAAGTCATTTAGGGTATGGAATTCATTGAATATTACTCGGCTTAATTACCTAACCTCTACATCATCTTTTCATACGTTTCCTACCCTTTGCGACACCTATAACTTGCCGAACTCTGAACTTTTCAGATATCTCCAAATTAAAAACTTTTACGCACATTTGTTAATTACTGACACCCCTTCATCCCAACTTACAATATTTGAATCTGCATGTTTAAAAGACCCCCATTCAAGAGGACTAATATCGTCAATATACACCCACATTACAATTTACCCAGGTTTAGACAAACCACCTTATGCACGTAAATGGGAGGAGGACCTGGAAAGAGAATTCGATGTGGCTGATTGGTCCAAAATATGGTCTATAACAAAATCTTCTTCACCAAATGTTTTGGCGGTAGAAACCAACTATAAAGTTCTAACCCGTTGGTACCTCGTTCCCTATAGATTGGCGAAATTTACGCCAAACCAAACAGGCCAATGCTTCCGGGGCTGTCCCGACCCGGGCACCCACCTACACATTTGGTGGTCTTGCCCGTTGATACAATTATACTGGGAACAGATATTTGAAACTGCCTCCAGAATATTTGGCTTCACTATACATCCTGACCCAGCCACGGCCTTGCTCAATTTAAAACCAGATTACATCACATATAAACAATTTAAACTTCTCACTCAATTGTTTACGGCAGCCAAACAAACAATTGCAAAAGCATGGAAGACCCCTAAACTGGAAATAGCCGAGACCATACGTAGAGTCAATGAATTTATGGCTCACGCCAAAATGCTAGCCATAGAAAGAGATCAAATTCCAATCTTTGAAAAGTTATGGAACCCATGGATTAAATATCACCTATCTTCATTCCGCGAAGACTTGATTCTCATGCCATGGTAGCAGGTGGATCATATCGTGAACACTCTATTATCCTGTTGTAATACACAGGTCAAAGACCAATGAACTCGTGCCATCCGAGTGGACTCCAAAACCCCCCCCCTTCTCTCTACTTTCCTACTATCCTATTCTACTTATTTTTAGGTTACCTACTTATCCATTTCTATTTTCATGTCATTTTTACGCTATCTTTTACGTCCATTTAAAGTTCACTTAGATCTTTATTTTTATTTGAAAAGCATTATCTAAGCGGCATTATAATATTGCACTATGTAATTAGTTCTCAATGGTACTAAACCAAATAATATTTGTTTATTCGTTATCTTACCATCTACTGTAACATACATCTAGTGCGTGGATGTATCCACCGTTGATTTCTGCTTAGCCCTTAGAAACTATACAGCAATATGCACATTGTAGACCATGAATTTACTACTTATTCTTTATAATAGAAATATGTAGTCAATGTTCTACAACCATTATAAATGTATGTTCTGTACATTTCTGTTATATCTCTTTCAATAAAATACTTTAACAAGGAAAAAAAATGATGAAAGCTAAATCCTTATACATCTGTTTACATCTACTCATATAGTTCATACATCTTCAATTCAATTCTGTTTACAACAGTGTACATCAATTTCCATCTGTCAGTTTTTTTAGTTGCTGAAGAAAATAGCCATAGGTTTTATATATATAAAGAAAAATAAATTTCTTGGCCAAAAATGGATCAAACGTAAGGCTCGATTCACATCTATGCATGTTGCTTTTAAACATTTCTGCAGTGCTTTTTGCGGTGCTTGCCGCGTTTTTTGACACGCGTTTTTCCACGATTTACGTTTTGCGGTTTGTTTTACACTGTATATAGCTGGTTGCTAAGGAGGGGGGCAGGAAGCCAGCCACCGCGTCCTTAACAACCGATGAGTCATGAGCTGTCAAAAACAGTGTGGGGTCCTTGGGTCTGGTATGGATTTGGAGGGGACCCCCATGCCATTTTTTTTCAAATTTTTGGCATGGGGAATCCATAATAGACCCACGATTTTTTTTAGCCAGCAATTATTTATTTTTTTCATTCAGTGGGAAGCCCGCTGACAGCTGATGACATATCGATTGTTAAGGACGTGGCGGCCGGCTTCCCAGCCCCCTCCTTAGCAACCAGATATATACCGTGTAAAAAAATGCAAATCGTGGCAAAATCGCAGTAAAAACGCGGTTCCTTGATTCCGATCATGCGTGTTTTTACTTTCGACTTTTGTGTGACGATTTCTGTATTGAACACTCAAAAATCAGACGTTGAGTTCACGTCAACAAAAATTTTATAGTCTGCACATCCAGCTTTTGTCTGACGAAAAAGTTAAATCGGCTGTGGAAAGCACCATACTAACAATCCGAAAATCTGCAGACAGCTCGTCTTACAAATTTTCCCTTGTGATTGTCGTATCGTGTGTACGAGGCCTAAGGGTCCCATTATTTTTGTCAGTGCCGTTTTACTTGTTTTATTATTTTAATTTTAAATCAAAGAGCAAAGTCTTATTTTTATTAAATATGGAATACAAATGATGGATACCAATTACTTTACATAGTTACATAGTTATTCAGGTTGAAAAAAGACACAAGTCCATCTAGTTCAAACAATAAAAAGAAAATAAATCATACAATCTCATGTAGCGACCCTCACCCCCTTCTTTATCGGTTACTCTGGCTCTGGTCTAGGGGTATCTTGGAGGGGAGAGCGAGGTGCGCCACGGCCCATGTCCTCTCGATTACAGCATGTAGAGGTGAAGGCCAGTATCTAGTTGTATTCGGGCCATTAAAAAATAATGCTGTGAATAATGTCATTAAAAACGAGGGAACGGCTTGTTCCCCACACATGGTCGTTTTTAACGTCGTTTTTTCTCTTGTCGAGAAAAACGTCCGTCTGTGGGCTCCGCGGCAGTGTTTCCCTATGGGAAACACTGCCGCGGAAAACATGTCGAAAAAAACGACGAGAAAAATTAGAACATGTTCTAATTTTTCTCGTCGTTTTAAATGCCGTTTTTCTCGTCGAAAAAAACGACAGAAAGCCCACAGACTATAGTTTTTCTCGTCGAATGGGAAAAATTTCGTTTTTTTCGACAAGAAAAACGGCCGTGTGTACGCGGCATTAGAGACAAGTCTGTTCTGCTGATAACCCCCTTTGCTCCCAGTAATTGGAGTACCACACCCTGAAAAGGTCCAACACTTATTTATTCCATAACGGCAAACAAATAGTCCTTTGCGAGCAGACAGTTTGAGACCCATAGAACAGTTCAGCATTGGTGGAGAGTCGGACAAGGCACAATCCTCAAAGAAAACGAAACCGTTGAGGTTTCACCAACGGTTGCTAAGCACAGTGGCTGTTAAATGGAATTTTTGGCTTCAGAGTCTCTTCCAGCGACTCTAGTGAACAGGAACTGGAGTTACCTTCGCTACGTTGCAGCCCCTGTCAGGGGAAAGACATCCCTCCAAGGGAGTTACCAGAGGCCCCGCCGTCACCGGGTTAATGCTGTATCGGACTATCCGGAAGGGTTACACTCCCCGGCCTCCTCGCCTCAGGTACGGGTCCCAACACCTTAGGGCCCCTCGGACTCCTCCACCCTCGCGGAACCCAGTCGAAGTTACTGGGCCCCAGGCTCCGGCAGTAGTACCTCACCCCAGGCTTAAGGTGCCTGGGATGGACTCCATCTCTCGCTCCGGCCAGGTCAAGGGCACCTGGGCCCGAAACTCCGGAACGCCAGCACCCAGGCTGAAGGTGCCTGGGCGCGGCCGCGTCCTCCAACTCTGAACCCCAAGGTCAGGGCGTCCGCCCCTTTTATCTCCTCTCCCTTTGTGTCACAGCGGGTTCCCCGCCCTGCTGTACCAGCGCCAGGAAAGGACAAAAAGGGAGCAGTCTTGCGGTGCAGGTTCAACTCCAGCCCAGGACGACAACACCACCAGCAGGCCACAGGGAACCCTGCACCACAACAGTCCTCCAAGAACCACAAAAAGGGATTCTCAGATTCCCTAACAATTAGTACATCTGGGTTAAATAACCCAGATGCTCCCCCATAATTTAACCACTTGACACCTGGGCACTAAATCCCCTTCGTGCCCGGACCAATTTTCAGCTTTCAGTGCTCTCACACTTTGAATGACAATTACTCAGTCATGTAATACTGTAACCTAATGATTTTTTTGTCCTTTTTTTCATACAAATAGAGCTTTCTTTTGGTGGTATTTGATCACCTCTGGGTTTTTTATTTTTTGCGCTATAAATGAAAAAACACGGAAAATTTTGAAAAAAAAACGCTTTTTTTTAGTTTATGTGATAAAATTTTGCAAATTATTAATTTTTCTTTATAAAATTTAGCCACAATTTATACTGCTACATATCTTTGGTAAAAATAACCCAAATTAGTGGATATTATTTGGTCTTTGTGAAAGTTATAGAGTCTACAAGCTGTGGTGCGGATCATAAACAATTGATCACACCTAATGTACTGGTGGCCTATCTCATTTCTTACGACCCGAACAAGCCAGCAAAGCACAAATACCCCCCAAATGACCCCTTTTTTTAAATTAGACATTCCAAGGTATTTAGTAAGATGCATCGTGAGGTTTTTGATGTTGTAATTTTTTCCCACAATTCTTTGCAAAATGAAGATTTTTTTTTTCCACAAAATTGTCATTATAATAGGTTATTTCTCTCACATGGCATGTGTATACCACAAATGACGCCCCAAAATACATTCTGCTACTCCTCCTGAGTATGGCGATACCAAATGTGTGAGACTTTTATACAGCCTGCCCACATACAGAGGCCCAATATTGAAATAGCACCTTCAGGCATTCTAGGAGCATAAATTACACATCTCATTTCTCAACCACCTATTACATTTTTGAAGGCCCTGGAGCACCAGGACAATGGAAACGCCCACAAAGTGACCCCATTTTGGAAAGCTAACACCCCAATGTATAATGTATGAGGCATAATGGGTCTTTTGAACGGTTCATTTTTTTCCTGAAGTTTTTGGAAATTGCGGGAAAAAAATGAAAACGCAATTTTTTTACGCAAAGTTGTCCATTTATAAGATATTGCCAACACATAGCATGTACATAGCAAAAATGACACCTCAAAATACATTCTGCTACTCCTCCTGAGTATGGTGATACCAAATGTGTGAGACTTTTATACAGCCTGCCCACATACAGAGGCCCAATATTGAAATGGCACCTTCAGGCATTCTAGGAGCATAAATTACACTTCTCATTTCTCAACCACCTATTACACTTTTGAAGGCCCTGGAGCACCAGGACAATGGAAACGCCCACAAAGTGACCCCATTTTGGAAAGCTAACACCCCAACGTATAATCTATGAGGCATAATGAGTCTTTTGAACGGTTCATTTTTTTCCTGAAGTTTTTGGAAAATGCGGGAAAAAAATGAAAACGCAATTTTTTTACGCAAAGTTGTCCATTTATAAGATATTGCCAACACATAGCATGTACATAGCAAAAATGATACCCCAAAATACATTCTGCTACTCCTCCTGAGTATGGCGATACCAAATGTGTGAGACTTTTATACAGCCTGCCCACATAGAGAGGCCCAATATTGAAATGGCACCTTCAGGCATTCTAGGAGCATAAATTACACATCTCATTTCTCAACCACCTATTACACTTTTGAAGGCCCTGGAGCACCAGGACAATGGAAACGCCCACAAAGTGACCCTATTTTGGAAAGCTAACACCCCAACGTATAATCTATGAGGCATAATGAGTCTGTTGAACGGTTCATTTTTTTCCTGAAGTTTTTGGAAATTGCGGGAAAAAAATGAAAACACAATTTTTTTACGCAAAGTTGTCCATTTATAAGATATTGCCAACACATAGCATGTACATAGCAAAAATGACACCTCAAAATACATTCTGCTACTCCTCCTGAGTATGGCGATACCAAATGTGTGAGACTTTTATACCACATACAGAGGCCCAATATTGAAATGGCACCTTCAGGCATTCTAGGAGCATAAATTACACATCTCATTTCTCAACCACCTATTACATTTTTGAAGGCCCTGGAGCACCAGAACAATGGAAACGCCCACAAAGTGACCCCATTTTGGAAAGCTAACACCCCAACGTATAATCTATGAGGCATAATGAGTCTTTTGAACGGTTCATTTTTTTCCTAAAGTTTTTGGAAATTGCGGGAAAAAAATGAAAACGCAATTTTTTTACGCAAAGTTGTCCATTTATAAGATATTGCCAACACATAGCATGTACATAGCAAAAATGACACCCCAAAATACATTCTGCTACTCCTCCTGAGTATGGCGATACCAAATGTGTGAGACTTTTATACAACCTGGCCACATACAGAGGCCCAACATGCAAGGTACACCATCAGGTGTTCTAGGGACACATAGCATGAACATACCAAGAATTACACCCCAAAATACATTCTGCTGAGCAAATGGTAAACAAAAGATTACCTGTGGTTTTAGTAGCACAGTTTTCCACAGGAGGACAGCACTGGTCCAGGCAAGAGGCAGGGACTTGGTCAGCAAAAGCGGTGTGGTCAGTTCATCCGACAGGCAGAGGCATGATGGCATAGGTCCTACAGGCAGTTGGCAGAAGTAGGGCCTCGTTCAGGACTGAATGGGGACAGGGGTAGAGGCTTCTCCCACCCAAATCTCTTTGAAGCCTCCGAGTCTCCAGACCCTAATCTGGGAATGAGAAAAACAAAAACAATTGTTTTCTTCATCCAGAAAAACAATTCTGGAGCCCCTCACATATGTGAGACCCCTGTGTTATGAATCCCACTAGTCCACTGGCAGGGTACAAGATCAGTCCAAGAGGCAGGCAAAAAGCATGGTCAAACAGTCCAGGGTCAGTTCCAGATCAGGCAGAGGTATGTACAGAATCGTTAGGCAGAAGCGTGGTCAAATAACAGTCCAGGGTCAGTTCCAGATCAGGCAGAGGTATAAACAGAATCGTTAGGCAGAAGCGTGGTCAAATAACAGTCCAGGGTCAGTTACAGAGAAAGCAGAGGCATAAGGGGTGTGAACATAAATGGCAGGAAGTGAACTAATAATTTATTTTGGTATGGTAATAGCGGAAGCAGTTGCCTATGCAGAGGCCTGGTTCTGAAGGACATTGGGCACAATGATAAATGGTGTCTCTTCTCTCTCCTCTTTTGGAGCACACCCGGCATTTTTTCTGGCGTTTTTGGCCTGTTGGTCTGGGAGGGATTTTATCTGGGAAGTGGCGCTCGAAGAGACGGCTAACGACATCGGATCTAATGTTTACTGGTGGGCTGTTCGGGTATAAAAGGGCAGTGGTGATTTCCTCCTGGAAGAAAAGGAAGGATTTGGGTCTTCTAGTGGATTTTCGATATATTACATATGAGTTGTACATGGCCAAATTGAACAAATAAATTGAAACTTTCTTATACCACTGGTATGATCTTCTTGTGGAAAGGTAGGGTTCGAGCATCTGGTCGTTGAAGTCAACACCCCCCATGAACTTATTGTAATCATAGATGCATTTGGGTTTTTGGATCCGGCCATTCCTCCTGGTGACTTCAACAAATTCATTGTTGTGGATGGAAGAAAGCAAGTACACGTCTCTTCTGTCCCTCCACTTCACAGCCAAAATCTCCTCATTACGCAAACTCGCCGTCTCCCCTCTTCTCAATTTTTTGGTGACCAGGCTTTGAGGAAAGCCCTTCCAGTTCGTCCGTACGGTGCCGCATGCTGGAGTCTTCATTCTGTGCAAATTTCGGAACAGGGGCAAACTGGTATAAAAATTGTCCACATACAAGTGGTATCCTTTCTCTAGGAGTGGGTTTATGAGTTCCCAAACTACTTTCCCACTGGTTCCAATGTAGATTGGGCAATTAGGGGGGTTCAGTTTGGAGTCCTTCCCTTCATATATGATGAAGCCATACACATACCCAGTTTCTCTGTCGCACAATTTATACAGCTTCACCCCATAGCGGACCCTTTTGCTGGGTATAAATTGTTTTATGCCCAGCCTGCCAGAAAATTTGATAAGGGACTCATCTATGCATATGTGTTTGTCTGGGGTAAACAACTGGGGGAAGGTTTCAGAAAAATAATTTAGTAGCGGCCGAATTTTATAAAGTTTATCAAAATTTGGGTCATTTCGGGGAGGGCACTGGGTATTATCATTGAAGTGTAGGAATCTCATAATCATTAGATATCTGGACCTGGGCATTACTGAGGAAAAGATGGGCATGTGATATATGGGGCGGGATGACCAATATGAACGTAATTGATTTTTTCCATTTAGTCCTATGCAGAATGTGAGGCCCAAAAAAATCCTAAACTCCTCCACTGTAAGGGCTTTCCACACGTAGGGACGGGCATAAGAGGACGTTGGGTTGCTGGTTATAAACTGTTGGGCATATAAGTTGCACTGGGCCACAATTGTTGCCAGCATGTCGTTAGTAAAAATTAAATTAAAAAAATCTATTGGGGAAAAGTTTTCTGTATCCACCTGGACTCCTGGCTGGGCAGTGAAAGGGGGAATGTTGGCTTCTCCTGAATTTGGAGGAAGCCACAAAGGGTACTGAAGGGAATAGGGAAGGCTGGCATGGGACCTAACCCTTTGGGGCTGAGGTGACACCCCACTGGTACGTGGCCTTGCTTCTCGAGGTACTGCGGTGCTGGTGGATGGCACTGCGGTGCTGGTGGATGGCACTGCCTCCTCAGCAGAACGCCTTCGTCTGGCGGGCGGGCCCTCCTCCTCTTCTTCTTCTTCCTCCTCCTCCTCTGCCGTCTCCGTCTCCTCCGTCACTGATCCACTGCTTATGACAGGCTCGTAGTCCACGTCAGACTCATCTGAATATGCGGAGGACTCCGAATCGGAGCGCTCCCCGTTGCTCCCGTCGGCCGCAAGAATTTCATACGCCTCCTCGGCTGAGAATACTCTTTTAGCCATTTGATGAGATGGCACTGACAGGTGGCACTGATGGCAGATGGCACTGGCAGGTGGCACTGGCAGTTGGGACTGGTGGCAGATGGGACTGGTGGCACAGATGGCACTGGCAGGTGGCATAGATGGCACTGGCAGGTGGCACTGGCAGGTGGCACAGATGGCACTGACTGGTGGCAGATGGGACTGGTGGCACAGATGGCACTGGCAGGTGGCACAGATGGCACTGGCAGGTGGCACTGGCAGGTGGCACAGATGGCACTGACTGGTGTCACTGGTGGCAGATGGGACTGGTGGCAGATGGGACTGGTGGCAGATGGCGGTGGCAGATGGCGGTGGCAGATGGCACTGGCAGGTGGCACTGGCAGCAGATGGCACTGGCAGGTGGCACTGGCAGCAGATGGCACTGGCAGATGGCACTGGCAGATGGCCCTGGCAGATGGCACTGGCAGATGGCCCTGGCAGGTGGAAGATGGCCCTGGCAGGTGGCACTGGTAGCAGATGGCACTGGCAGGGACTGTGGGCACTGTTTTTTACTTGTGTGTGTGTGTATTTTATCACTCACTATTACAAGCTGCAGCACAGATCTCTCTCTCTCTCCTCACACGCTGTCTCTGTGTGAGGAGAGAAAGCCGGCAATGAGAGATGATCTCATATGTTTACATTTGAGATCATCTCTCATTGGATAGTGAGATCGAGTGCTGAATGGCCTCTGTGATTGGCCATTCAGCACGATCTGTGATTGGCTGTGTCCAAGGGACACGGCCAACACAGATTTTCCCTGATGCGCGCTCGCGGGGGCGCGCGGGGGGGGGGGGGGAAGAGGAGGACGTCCATGGACATCCAGTCAGCACTTAAATACCCGCTACACTCATATACACAATACTATACCCACAGTTGATCCAGAGGAAGTTGAAAAACCCCAGCAAAGCATGATCCAGTTTGCTACAGCAGGGGAAAAAATGTCATCCTGATCCCCGAGAGGCAATCGGATATTCCCTGAATCAACTTTACCTATAAACGTTAGTACCCAGTTTTATTATTGTACATTTAGAAATTAATCCAGGCCTTATTTTGAAAACAATCTACCGAGCTGGCCAGAACCAGCTCTTGAGAGAGTCTATTCCACATTTTCACAGCTCTAAGGCCCCTTTCACACTGGGGCGGTTTGCAGGCGCTATTTAGCTAAAAATAGCGCCTGCAAACCGAGCCTAAACAGCAGCTCCTTTCTCTCCAATGTGAAAGCCCTGAGGGCTTTCACACTGGAGCTGTCACGTACCTGACGGTGACGAGCCCGGTTAGCAGAGGGAGGCCTCCCTTACGGCTCCCACCGGCGGCCCCTGGTGGTATAACAGGAAGCACGGAGGTGGAAGGGGTACGAGTGCCTGGCAGGATCAAGAACTACCGCAGGTGATCAGGAACCAGCAGGTGAGGAGGCAGGAACCAGGAACTACAGCAGGTGAGTGGACAGGAACCAGGAACTACAGCAGGTGAGTAGACAGGAACCAGGAACTCAGAAGATGACCCGGACCGGGAGGCACAGCAGGTAGACTGGAACCACTGGGCAGCAGCAGATGAACAGGAACCAGCAGATGAGCAGACAGGAACCAGCAGATGAGCAGACAGGAACCAGGAACTGCAGCAGGTGAGTAGACAGGAACCAGGAACTCAGCAGATGACCCGGACCGGGAGGCACAGCAGGTAGACTGGAACCACTGGGCAGCAGCAGGTGAACAGGAACCAGCAGATGAGCAGACAGGAACCAGCAGATGAGCAGACAGGAACCAGCAGATGAGCAGACAGGAACCAGGAACTCAGCAGATGACCCGGACCGGGAGGCACAGCAGGTAAACTGGAACCACTAGGCAGCAGCAGGTGAACAGGAACCAGCAGATGAGCAGACAGGAACCAACAGATGAGCAGACAGGAACCAGCAGATGAGCAGACAGGAACCAGGAACTCAGCAGATGACCCGGACCGGGAGGCACAGCAGGTAAACTGGAACCACTAGGCAGCAGCAGGTGAACAAGAGCCAAGGTCAGGCAGGATCGTCAGACAAGCCGGGGTCGGGTAAACTGGCAGGCAGCGAGGCACAAAAGGATCAGGCAATACCGAAGTCAGAAAACAGGCCGATGGTCAGGTACAGGCAGATAGCAGGAGGGTCACAGGAAGCCGGGTCAGATACAGGTAAACAAGGCAGATCAGGTCACTTGGGATAAACGCTGTAGAGCAGACAGCAGGGACTGTCTGCAAGTGAGGAGTTTAAATAGCCCTTCGGGCGTCACCTGCGGGGGCGGGAACCAGGAAGTCCAGGGCGTCTGTTCCTGACAGGGTTTCCATGACATTGCCCCCCCCCCAAGGGGCAGCCTCCGGATGCCCCTAGGAGCAAACTTCTCGGGTGAGACCTCCTGAAGGCTTTATCAGGTCTTTGGCGTGAATGTTCTCTTCGGGTTCCCAGGAGTTCTCCTCTGGTCCGTAACCCTTCCATTTTATTAAAAATTGACTCTGGCTATTTCTTCTTCGTGCGTCTAAAATAGCTTCTACCTCGAATTCCTGTTCCCCGTCTATGATGACGGGATCAGGGCGAGTCGGGGTCCGACCTGGGAATGGGTTGGAGACTGACAGTTTCAATAGAGAAACATGAAAAACAGGGTGGACCCTCAGGGAGTCGGGGAGCTCCAGCTCGTAGGCCACCTCGTTGATTTTCCTTTTGATAGGAAAAGGCCCTAGAAACTTGGGGCCCAATTTCTTGGACGGGCAAGCCAATCTTAGATTGATGGTGGAAAGCCATACTTGGTCGCCCGGTGCCAGCGCTAATTCACCCCGTCTCCTCCTGTCGTAGACCGTCTTGTTATACTCCTGAGTTCTTGCCATGGCTTCGCGTAGAAGCTGGTTGTTAGAGGAGAAGAAATTCACTTTTTCCAGAACTGCGGGCACTGAGCACTCAGGGAGAGAGTTGGGCAGAAATGTGGGGTGAAACCCGAAGTTCGCAAAAAATGGGGTCTGGTTAGTTGCGGAGTGGATGGAGTTATTGTAGGAGAACTCCGCTAGCGGAAGCAGGGAGAGCCAGTCATTCTGAGCAAAGGAGGAGAAACAACGCAAATATTGCTTGAGGGTCTGATTTGTTCTCTCAGTCTGTCCGTTGGTTTGAGGGTGGTAAGCCGAAGAGAATGATAGCTCTATCCCCAGAGTCTTGCAGAGGGACCTCCAGAACCGGGAGGTAAATTGTACCCCCCGATCGGAAACTATATTAGCAGGTACCCCGTGGAGCCTGACGACTTCTTTAATGAACATTTGTGCAGTTTCCGGGGCCGAGGGGGTCAATCTCATAGGAACAAAATGTGCCATCTTGGACAGACGGTCCACAATCACAAAGATGGTGGTGTGATTCTCAGCCGGGGGGAGTTCAACTATGAAGTCGATAGAAAGCATTTTCTACGGTCTCTCTGGAACGGGTAAGGGCTTCCGTAGTCCCCAGGCTTTGGATCTGGACCCTTTATTCCGGGTACATGTAGTACAGGACTCCACGAACCTCCTGCAATCCTCGCGTAGTCGAGGCCACCAGAAGGTACGTTGTACCAACTCAGTGGTCTTAGCCACGCCAAAGTGCCCAGCAAGGGCATGATCGTGGCAGAGCTCTAGCACGGTTATCTTTAGTTCTTCTGGTATGAATATCCTGTCTTGGTGCCAGAGTAATCCATCCTTGGTTTGCAGATCCAGTTCAGGAGAGGGTTCCTGTCTAGTGGTGGCTTGTCTGATCCGGGAGAGTAGGTCCTCCTGAAGTAGGAGAAAATTCCCAGGAGCGAGGATTGTATCGGGTGAGGAGAGTTCTTTGGATCCATGAAACATTCGGGACAAGGCGTCAGGTTTAGTGTTCTTGGCACCGGGGCGGTATGTCACATGGAAGGAGAACCGGGAAAAAAACAGGGCCCATCTGGCTTGTCGTGGTTTTAGTCTTTTTGCAGTTTTCAGGTACTCTAAGTTCTTATGGTCGGTGAATACTAAGATCGGGTGAGCAGCACCTTCAAGTAAGTACCTCCATTCTTCCAGGGCGGACTTAATCGCCAAGAGTTCCCGGTCTCCCACGTCATAGTTCTTTTCTGCCGCAGATAATTTGCGAGAAAAGAAAGCCACCGGATGAAGCAAAGCCTTGGTTCCTTGCCTCTGTGACAATATTGCCCCTACTGCAACCTCAGAAGCATCTACCTCAAGTACAAATGGTAGGGAGGAATCTGGGTGTTTTAAGATGGATGCAGAGGTGAAGAGCCCTTTGAGATCCTCAAAGGCCTTTTGGGCCTCAGGGGACCAGTGGAAGCGGGTACCTTGCTTGGTTAGCTGAGTAATGGGTGCAATGGTGGCGGAGAACCCCCGGATGAATTTACGATAAAAGTTGGCGAATCCAACGAACCGTTGGATTCCCTTCTTATCCACTGGCGCTGGCCAGTCCAAGATTGCGGTGATCTTCTGTGGGTCCATGCTGATGCCTTCGCCAGAGATGATTAATCCCAGAAATGCTATGCTCTCCCGCTCAAACTCGCATTTCTCAGCCTTCGCATATAGTTTATGCTGCCGAAGCCGGTCTAACACACTTCTGACATGCCTGCGATGAGAGTCAAGGGAGGAAGAGAAGATTAGTATGTCATCTAAATAAGCAATCACAAATAGATCTAAAAAGTCCCGAAGAACATCATTAATTAAATACTGGAAGGTGGCAGGGGCATTGCACAGCCCGAAGGGCATCACTAAATATTCGAAATGTCCGAACCGGGAGCGGAAGGCGGTTTTCCACTCATCGCCCTCCTTGATTCGGACCAGGTTATAGGCTCCCCGGAGGTCAAGCTTAGTAAAAATAACGGCAGCTCCCAATCTTTGGAACAACTCTGGTACCAGAGGAAGAGGATAACGATTTTTAATGGTGACCTTATTTAGTTCACGGTAGTCCACACATGGCCTGAGGGTATGGTCCTTCTTTTCTACAAAGAAAATGCCTGCGCCTGCTGGCGATGTAGAGGGGCGAATGAACCCCTTTAAAAGGTTCTCATCGATGTAGTCCTTCAGGGCCCCCTGTTCCACCTCCGTTAAAGGGAAAATCCTACCGAAAGGAATAGCTGCTCCGGGAAGTAGATCAATGGGGCAGTCGTAGGCTCGGTGGGGTGGTAGTGTCTCTGCCCCCTGTTTACTAAACACATCGAGAAAGTCCAGGTAAGCGTCAGGGATGGCCTGACGTATTCCGGCCTCAGTGTCGGTACACATTAAGGTGGCAGGCCCAGGGGGTTTGTGTGAGCCACAGGACCGTTGGCAGTAGGAGGAAGGAAACGTGATCACCCCCGTGACCCAGTTAATGGTAGGATTATGGGCTTGTAGCCAGGGCATACCGAGAATTATGGGGAACAGTGGAGAGGAGATAATATCCAGCCGTAGATATTCTCGGTGCACCCCGGTAGAGGAGAAGACAGTGACAGGTAGGGGAGCCGTCTCTTCGACCACGGGCCCCGACTTGATAAGGGACCCATCAGCCAGGTGAACCCGTAGTCCATGGGTCTTGGGAAGTAGAGGAATAAGTTGAGTACGGGCAAAAGTTGAGTCCATGAAGCAACTACAAGCCCCAGAGTCAATAATTGCGACGACTTGCAGGGTCCTTCCTGGGAGCTGCAGGGAGATAGAAAGAGCGAAGTGAGAGGAGGATTTAGTCTGAGGGTTGATCACAGCAGGGAATACTGACAAGCACTTACGGAACTTCAGGGGACAGTTCCTAACAAAGTGACCAGGCTCCCCGCAGTACAGGCACAGGTTGTGCGCGCGTCGGCGTTGGCGTTCCTCCGGAGTAAGGGAAGGGCGGAGGACCCCAAGCTGCATGGGTTCAGGAGCATCGTACGAGGGGGTCAAGGGTGCTGCAGAAGCTGGGTGCGGATGACTGGCGACCCGGGGAAGCATCCAGGTCGGCCGGGTGAAGCCCGTGGCCCTCTCAACCCTCCGTTCCCTCAGGCGTCGGTCGATCTGAATTGTCAGATCGATCAGTAGGTTCAAATTTTCTGGTATTCCTACCCTAGCCAGTTCGTTCCAACAATGGGTCAGAAAGGCCTATGCGAAACTGGTGACGGAGGGCAGTGTCATTCCAGCTGGTGTCTGCACTCCAGCGCCTGAATTCAGCTACATAATCTTCCGCTGCTCTGTGTCCCTGCTGAAGGGTTCGCAGGGCGTTCTCTGCAGTGACCGAGAGCTGAGGGTCCTCGTACAATTGGGCAATGGCGTCAAAAAAAAGTGTAAGGCTGTCCAAGGACGCATCTTTGCGTTCTAGCAGGCGGTGGGCCCAGTTCTGTGGGTCTCCGAAAAGCAGCGAAATTACAAAGCCCACCTTGGTAGCTTCTAAGGAAAAGGTGCGGGGCTGTAAGGCAAAGTACAACTCACAAGAGTTCCGGAAAGCCCTGAACTTGCTCCGGTCCCCGGAGAATCTTTCGGGTGTAGGGACCCTGGGTTCAGGGGGAAGCATGACCACCGTGGGCGCAGCTCCTGCCCCGGCGGAAGAAGTGGAGGCACGTGGACCCCCTTGAGCTCCATCGGGGTTGGTGAGGGCCCGCACTTGTCCTTCCAGGTGAGTGTAGCCTTGCTGGAGGCTCTTAACGGCCTCGGTCAGTCCCGCCAGGTGTCGGCATAGTTCCTCCATAAGTGAGGCTCCCTGCTCGGGCTCAGACATGGCTGTCTGCTACTGTCACGTACCTGACGGTGACGAGCCCGGTTAGCAGAGGGAGGCCTCCCTTACGGCTCCCACCGGCGGCCCCTGGTGTTATAACAGGAAGCACGGAGGTGGAAGGGGTACGAGTGCCTGGCAGGATCAAGAACTACCGCAGGTGATCAGGAACCAGCAGGTGAGGAGGCAGGAACCAGGAACTACAGCAGGTGAGTGGACAGGAACCAGGAACTACAGCAGGTGAGTAGACAGGAACCAGGAACTCAGAAGATGACCCGGACCGGGAGGCACAGCAGGTAGACTGGAACCACTGGGCAGCAGCAGATGAACAGGAACCAGCAGATGAGCAGACAGGAACCAGCAGATGAGCAGACAGGAACCAGGAACTGCAGCAGGTGAGTAGACAGGAACCAGGAACTCAGCAGATGACCCGGACCGGGAGGCACAGCAGGTAGACTGGAACCACTGGGCAGCAGCAGGTGAACAGGAACCAGCAGATGAGCAGACAGGAACCAGCAGATGAGCAGACAGGAACCAGCAGATGAGCAGACAGGAACCAGGAACTCAGCAGATGACCCGGACCGGGAGGCACAGCAGGTAAACTGGAACCACTAGGCAGCAGCAGGTGAACAGGAACCAGCAGATGAGCAGACAGGAACCAACAGATGAGCAGACAGGAACCAGCAGATGAGCAGACAGGAACCAGGAACTCAGCAGATGACCCGGACCGGGAGGCACAGCAGGTAAACTGGAACCACTAGGCAGCAGCAGGTGAACAAGAGCCAAGGTCAGGCAGGATCGTCAGACAAGCCGGGGTCGGGTAAACTGGCAGGCAGCGAGGCACAAAAGGATCAGGCAATACCGAAGTCAGAAAACAGGCCGATGGTCAGGTACAGGCAGATAGCAGGAGGGTCACAGGAAGCCGGGTCAGATACAGGTAAACAAGGCAGATCAGGTCACTTGGGATAAACGCTGTAGAGCAGACAGCAGGGACTGTCTGCAAGTGAGGAGTTTAAATAGCCCTTCGGGCGTCACCTGTGGGGGCGGGAACCAGGAAGTCCAGGGCGTCTGTTCCTGACAGGGTTTCCATGACAGGAGCGGTGCGCTAGCAGGACGGTAAAAAAAGTCCTGCTAGCCGCATCTTTGGAGCGGTGAGAGGAGCGGTGTGTTTACCGCTCCTACACCGCTCCTTCCCATTGAAATGCATGGGATACCGCGGTAATACCGCCCGCAAACCGCGGCTGTAGCCGCGGTTTGCGGGTAGTATTAACCCTTTATTGGCCGCTAGCGGGGGTTAAAACCGCACCGCTAGCGGCCGAATAGCTCAACAATACCGACGTTATAGAGCCGCTAAAAATAGCGGCGCTATACCGCCACCGCCCCCACCGCCCCAGTGTGAAACCAGCCTTACTGTGAAGAAAACTTTATGTTTTTGGCAATGAAATCTCTTTTCCTCTAGATGTAGAGTGCCCCCTTGTCCTCTGTGATGACCTTAAAGTGAATAACTCACCACCATGTTCATTATATGGACTCCTTGTGTAGTTGTACATGTTGAGCATATCCCCTTTAATCTCCTCTTCTAAAGAGAGAATAAATTCAATTGCTCAAATATTTCCCTAGCGCTGAGCTCCTCCATGCCTCTTATCAGTTTGGTTGCCCTTCTCTGCACTTTCTCCAGTTCCCCCATATCCTTTTTGAGAACTGGTGCCCAAAACTAAACTGCATATTCCAGATGAGGTCTTACTAATGATTTATACAGGGGCAAAATTATATATGATAAATGATAATATTAAGTTAAGCTTATGATCTACCAAAACCATCAGATCCTTCTCCACCATTGATTCCCCCAGTTGTTCTCCCCCTAGTATGTACGATGCATGCAAATTCCTAGCCCCCAAGTGCACAACTTTACATTTATCAACATTAAACCTCATTTGCCACCTATTTGCCAAACTTTGTCAGTTTCAAGTTATTAAAGAAAATTATAGTTTCTTAATTTTTGGGGGAAAAAATGTGTCCATGTTTGTAAATCAGTCCTTCAGACAGATCAATCCGAAGAAACGAGGATTACCGGAATGTCCCCCATCTTGATCTTGCAAAGCAGATGAAAAAGGAGTTTTAGAGAAGGAAAAACATAAATCAGGGTGTGCTGAGAGTGCCAGGGCCACAAACTTAAAATGCAGGGAAGCCACAGCAAAGAGGAGCAATTTCTGGTTTGATGGAAAAAATGGGACATGCAGGTACACATTCTTGATATACACAGAAGCCAGGAAGTCTCCCTGGTGAGGACTGAGGAGAGGTGATGATAGACCTGGTTAACTCCAATGTAGTAAATTAAGGCATTCAGTGCTTTGAGATCCAACATAATGCAAATGCCCCATTTGGGTTTGGGAGATGTGAACAGAAGGACAGGAGGAAAACAGAAGCCCCGAGAGGGCTACATTGAGATTTATTTATTTCTGCAGTGACACAAGAGGATTGAAGATTGAGAGAATGAGGAGAGGGCTGGGAAACTCTAACTTTGCCACTGGACAAGTTGTTTGAAGTTGGGGGCTTTAACTTTATTTAGTTTTCTTCCACCATTCATTTAAGGCCTTTTACCGTTGGATAAAAAGTCAGGTGTTACAAACACAAATACCTAAAAAAAATACCCTTTTTAAATTGGCATTAATCAGATTGCAGTGCCAGTTAAATATAAAAGTTAAACATAAATAAGGTAAAAAATCAATTACATAATGTCAGAACACAATGTCACTGACACTGTGAAAACCATACTGTTCCAAAACACCACATCCAAGCATGTAATATAAAGTCTCAGTCTGGGCTCAAACTATTTTACTCTTTCGTCCATGGACCGACACAGCTTCTCTATTGACAAAGTGGGTATTATCCGTTAATTAGGAGTGACTAGGCAGAAAAAACTTGTAAAAAGTGTTGCATCACACCTTCTACAGTACCGCCCAGGGGGCGGACCCTCTGGGTATACCCTCTCAGTCTGCATCTTCGCAGATCAGTTTTTTTCTGTCTAGCAAGGAGTAGGACATGGCTCCCTTCGGGCCCATTGGTCCGGGGAAAAAAGATATATATATATATATATTTTTTTTTTTCCTACATTTGTTGTTTCCTGCGATCTTCGATCAACTGCCGACTGGGTGACAGGCTGGATCCTCGATCCTTGTAGTCTCCCCAGTTTCGGCCATCGAGCGTGTGCCGACCCTAGCTACGCACTGGGTTTTCCACCACATGCCCGTCGCTCCACGGGTGGCCGGTGAGCTTACGCTCCAGGGCCTGCATCGGACCGCTCAGCTTCGGCTGACCTTACGGCCGAGTCGCAGCAGCCTGGCCGGTGAGCTTATGCTCCAAGGCTTGCATCGGACCGCTCAGATTCGGCTGACCTTACGGCCGAGTCGCAGCAGCCTGTCCGGTGAGCGTCATGCTCCAGGGCATACATATGATCGTCCCTTCTGGGTCCAATCACAGCATGCCTGGCCAACAGTCACCTTCCGTGCGCGGACGATGATATGTTTGGAATGTCTTCCAGCAGAATACATGCAGGATAGGTAAGTAAAACTCCCTGCCTCGGCTGGGTGATTTAGCTGGACATTCCTGGAGAGATCAAGTAAGTGGTTGTGGCCCCTTTCTTCCCTCTCTCCCTGCCTTTCCCTCCTCCCTGGGCTTCTAGCTAAAGGTTGCTGGGTGCTGGGGGTCACCTAGGGGGTCCCACTGGAGCGGGGCTGGCTGTAACTAACATTTAAAAGAAATTTAATTTTTTCTTACCTGTGTTTGTGTCCTTCCTCCTCCATGCTGTCGGCGGCCATTTTGAGGTGGTCCATGCCAAGTTTCGCCTCTTGTGACTGCCCTGCAGCCATCTTCCTGTGGTTCGGCCACACCCACTGGCCCCTATCAGCTGATCGGCGGCCATGTTTGTCCACCCTGTATGCAGATATTGCCGTTCGGCGGCCATCTTTTTGTGGGCTATGGCTGCTTGACCTCTATCTTCTGTCGGCGGCCATTTTCTTAGAGCCCACATTATCTTCCATACAGACGTTTTTGGCAACCATTTTGCGAGAGCCTCCGGCCTCTAGGGTGCATTACACTGGCGCGAAAATTCACACAGGAAGTGCTGATAAAAGAAGCAGACTGACACAGCAGCAGCGGGACAGCATCACAGGCGCAGCATAGCAGTACCTATCCAGGGTGGTGAGTCCTCTGGGTGACCCAGCCTCTCTGCAGCACAGGAGGGTGGCCTATTGATATCTTGCCTGGAGCCCTGTGGGTGTCAGCGTGTGGTCAGCATGGCATCTGAGCCAGATGTCTTCTCCCCTGAAACACCAGATTTAGCAGCTGGTGTCCCTGAGGTGTCTATGGACGCTATGTCGGCAATCCTAGAGGCGTTTGCTGCCAGGGTGGAAGCAGCACACGGGAATACAGGGGGTAATAAACGCCCCCGTCCCCTGCAATCTTCTGGGGATATTTCTGATGCAGAACCAGGTCCAGCTACGGCTCATGGCCCAGATTCTGATGCATCAGAGACTGCAGACCGTGACCGATCGGACAGTGAGGAGGACTCCAAGTCCAGGTCAGTACGCGAGACGGCTTTGGTATCTGACCTTATTACTGCAGTGCAGGATACGCTAAAGTTGGAAAAGACTGCAGAAGTAGCAGATACTCCAGTCCCCTTTGGGTTTCGTAAACCTGCCCGCACTGCTAAGGTGTTCCCTTGTGTGTCTTATTTTGACAAACTCTTATACAAGGAATGGGAGAACCCACTGAGGGTCTTTACAGCCCCAAAGAGGTTTGCAGTACGGTACCCCTTTGAGGAGAGTTTTCTGAAGATATGGACCTCTCCCCCTATAGTGGACCCTTCGGTGTCCAGACTTAATAGAGCCACCACTATTCCAGTAGAAGGGGCTCCTGTTTTCAAGGACCCTGTGGATAAGAAGGCTGAAGCGCTCGCTCGCTACCTATACTCGGTGGTAGGCTCGGCAGTACGCCCGGCATTGGTGGGGGCCCTAGTGTCTCAGACACTTACTGAATGGGCAAAATTGCTACTCCAGGGGTTAAAGGAGCGAGATGCTCCTCCTAATGAGATAACTTTGGCCGACCAGTTGGTCCAGGGCCTTAAGTTTGTCTGCGAGTCAGACATGGATACTATTCCCCTGCTGTCAAGAGCTTCGGTTTATGCAGTAGCAATACGCCGCCTGATCTGGCTAAAGGGCTGGTCTGCGGACCAGACTTCCAAGAAAGCCCTGTTGGATCTGCCTTTTAAGGGCAACAGACTTGTTGGGGCTTCTCTGGATGACATCATCAAGCATGCCACAGGAGGTAAAAGCACTTTGCTTCCCCAAACTAGCAAGGGCAAGGGACCACGCCAAGGGCAAGGGCCCTCCTTTACTGCACGTAAGCGTTTTTTTCGCCCCCTTAAGGCGACAGGGAAAAGACCCCAGGCCGATAAAGCGTCTGCCCAAGGACAGAAGCGTCCTTGGTCCCGCAGACCCAACAAGCCTGAGGACATATCTGCTTCCACATGAAGGTCCGCCCCCACCCAGCTCTCGGGTGGGGGGACGTCTTCGCAAATTCGCGACTCAGTGGACTGCTCTAGTCTCCGACAGGTGGGTTTGCGAAGTAATCTCCTCAGGCTACAAGATAGAATTTCTCTCTTGTCCACCAGACAGATTCATCACCTCCAATCTCCAGCTACTACCGACCTGTCGGGAGGCCCTGTATGGGGCGGTCCAGGGTCTACTGGAACGCGGGGTAGTTATTCCAGTTCCAGAACAGGAACGGGGTCAGGGTTTTTACTCAAATCTGTTCATTGTGCCGAAGAAGGAGGGGGTTCGTCCAATCTTGGATCTCAGAGCCCTCAATTGCTTTGTGAAGGTAAAAAGATTTCTGGCCTCCTTGGACATCAAGGACGCATACCTGCATGTCCCCATATACTCCAGACACCAGAGGTTTCTGCGATTTGCTATCGGGAAGAACCACTACCAGTTTGTGGCCCTCCCGTTTGGCCTTGCCTCAGCACCCAGGACGTTCACCAAGGTGCTCGCTCCGATTCTGGCACTTCTAAGACAGCGGGGTATCGCTATCACAGGTTACTTGGACGACCTTCTGTTGAAGGCCCCTTCAAGCTCAGAATTAGAGGTAAGCGTGTCCATTACCTGTCAGACTCTTCGAGACTGTGGTTGGATACTAAACACGCAAAAGTCAGTATTGGTGCTGACTCAACGCCTAGTGTACCTGGGGTTGATTCTGGATTCCTCAGAGGCAAAGGTATTCCTCCCTGTGGAGAAGTTGCAGACCCTCCGGGCTGCAGTACGGCAGCTGACTTCCAGGAATTGGTCGTCACTCCGTTTTTGCATGCGAGTGTTGGGCCTCATGGTAGCCTCCTTCGAGGCGGTCCCATATGCTCAATACCACACTCGAGTGTTACAGAAGGAAGTTCTGTCCAGATGGAACAGATGCCCTTCATCTCTGGATTATCAAATCCGAGTGAGCCACCTAGTCAGGAGATCCCTGGTATGGTGGCTGACAGCACCGGCTCTAATGGCCGGGAAGTAATTTCTTCCGGTTTACTGGATAGTGATCACGACGGACGCCAGCCTTACAGGTTGGGGGGGAGTCTGGGGTGTCCAGTCGGCGCAAGGTCGCTGGACCTCAGAGGAAGCCCTCCTGCCGATCAATGTCCTGGAGATCCGGGCGATCAAGCTGTGCCTCTTCAAATGGTCTCAGAGGCTGCAAGGGCGTCCAGTCAGGATCCAGTCAGACAACGCCACAGCAGTGGCATATGTCAATCATCAGGGAGGAACAAGATGCTCAGCTGCAGCATCGGAGATCGCTCGCATCCTGAAGTGGGCAGAGAGGAGCGTACCGGCACTGTCGGCCGTGTACATTCCGGGTGTGGAAAACTGGCAGGCGGACTACCTGAGCCGCCAGATGCTGGACCAGGGAGAATGGTCCTTACACCCGGAGGTGTTCCAACTCCTCTGCCAAAGATGGGGCACGCCAGACGTAGATCTTCTGGCTTCCCGACTCAATCGGAAGGTATTGAGATTTGTGGCCCGGTCAAGAGACCCATGGGCAGACGCAACGGACGCATTGGTAGCATCGTGGGGTCAGTATCGGCTAATCTATGCCTTCCCTCCCTTAAGGCTTCTTCCTCTTCTGCTCCGCAGAGTGGAGGCAGAGGGAATTCCAATGATCCTAATCGCTCCAGATTGGCCTCAGCGTCCTTGGTACGCCGATCTAGTACGTCTGGTAGCAGACGTCCCCTGGCGCCTACCACTACGGAAGGACCTGCTATCGCAAGGTCCCATATTCCATCCTGCTTTACAGTCATTGGCTTTAACGGCATGGCTGTTGAGAACCAGGTACTGAGAGACCGGGGCCTGTCAGACTCAGTATTCTCTACTATGAGAAGTGCTCGAAAACCGTCCTCTAGGAAGGTCTATCACCGCACTTGGAGGGCCTACATCTCCATGTGTGAGGAAATGAAATGGCATCAGCGTACCTATTTGGTTTCCAGAATCCTGCTGTTTTTACAGCATGGGGTGGACCAAAGGCTTGCCCTAAGTACGATTAAGGGACAAATATCGGCCCTGGCTGTCTTTTTTCAGCGACCCCTGGTGACTCACTCTCTCTTGAGTACATTTGTGCAGGGGGTCCGACATGTGGCCCCTCCGGTCCGTCCCCCGTTACCTCCGTGGGACTTGAAACTGGTCCTCTCGGTGCTTCAGAAGGCACCGTTTGAGAATATTAGAGATATTCCCCTGTTGACACTTTCTCAGAAAGTGGTCTTTTTGGTGGCTGTTACGTCAGTTAGAAGAGTCTCTGAGCTGGCAGCCTTGTCCTGCAAGGCTCCCTATTTGATTTTCCACAAGGATAAGGTGGTGCTGCGGCCGCAGCCTTCCTTTCTTCCGAAAGTCGTTTCGGCTTTTCATCTCAACGAAGACATTGTACTTCCATCCTTGTGTCCTCAGCCGTCGAATCCTAAGGAGTCGGCGTTGCATTCCTTGGACGTTGTCCGAGCTTTGAGAGTATACCTATCTGCTACTTCCCTGTTCCGGAAGTCAGACTCACTGTTTGTTTCGGTGGCTGGTCCCAAGAAGGGCCAAGCAGTCTCATCGGCCACCATCTCTAGGTGGATCCGACAGATAGTAATCCAAGCTTACGCCTTAAAGGGTCAGGCACCCCCCTTTCCTGTCACGGCGCATTCGACCAGGGCAATAGGTGCCTCTTGGGCTTTCCGACATCAAGCGTCTGTTTCCCAACTATGTAAAGCGGCGACTTGGTCGTCCGCTCACACTTTCACAAGATTCTACAAGGTTGATGTAGGTGCATCTTCGGATGCCTCTTTCGGCCGCAAGGTTTTGCAAGCGGCTGTTTAGAGTTGCAACTCCTCCGTTGGAGGAGTGCTGTTTTTGTGTTTTGGGGTGAAGCTTGTTTTTATGCTGTTACCACCCCTCGTTTTTTTCTCTGACACTGCTTTGGGACGTCCCACTTTGTCAATAGAGAAGCTGTGTCGGTCCATGGACGAAAGAGTAAATAGTATTTTTTACTCACCGTAAAATCCTTTTCTCTAAATCCATGGACCGACACAGCACCCACCCCTCCTTTTAAGTTTGTACTGCTTTTTGACGAACTGATCTGCGAAGATGCAGACTGAGAGGGTATACCCAGAGGGTCCGCCCCCTGGGCGGTACTGTAGAAGGTGTGATGCAACACTTTTTACAAGTTTTTTCTGCCTAGTCACTCCTAATTAACGGATAATACCCACTTTGTCAATAGAGAAGCTGTGTCGGTCCATGGACTCAGAGAAAAGGATTTTACGGTGAGTAAAAAATCCTATTTTTTTACAGGGGTGCATGAAGTTCAAGGCTGGCTGAACAGAATTAAAGTGCCAATAAACCATGTCGCAGCGATCGGCGGCTCTCCTGACAGGGGGGGTTCGCGCTGATTGTTCATCAGTGCAGCACCCCCTCGAATGCCCACACTGGACCACCAGGGAAGCCGCCAGGACCACTGGGGAAGCCTTCAACATGTGGATGGCCAGGTACAACCCCCATGGCCATCCACATGTTCCAAAACATGCAAAATATGTGCCAATCAGTGCCCACAAATGGGCACTGACTGGCACCATAATACTACAGTAAAAAATAGTGATGCCCAGCAATGCCACCCACCAGTAATCAGTGCCACTCATCAGTGTACCTCAGTGCCACTTATCAGTGCCCACTCCGTGCCCATCCATGCCCATCAGTGCCCATATGTGCCACCTATCAGTCCCACCCATATGTACCCATCAGTGCCACCCATAAGTACCCATTAGTGCCGCCTATGAGTGCCCATCAGTGCTGCCTATGAGTTACCATCAGTGCCGCCTATGAGTGCCGCATACCAGTGCCACCTATCAGTGCCCATCAGTGCCGCCTATCATTGCCCATCAGTGCCACCTATCGGTGCCCATCATCAGTGCTTATCAGTGCCACCTCATTGGTGCCACCTCATTGGTGCCACCTCATCCGTGCCCATCAGTGCCGCCTTATCAGTGCCAGTCAGTGTAGCCATATCAGTGCCCATCATTGAAGAAGAAAACATATTTATTTATTTAAAAAATTAACAAAAACAAATCAAAACGTTAAAAAAAAAATATTTGGTCTTTTTTTATTCGTTATAATAAAAATCGCAGAGGTGATCAAATACCACCAAAAGAAAGCTCTATTTGTGGGAACAAAATGATAAAAAATTTGTTTGGGTACAGTGTTGCATGACCGCGCAATTGTCATTCAAATTGCGACAGCGCTGAAAGCTGAAAATTGGCTTGGGCAGGAAGGTGCGTAAGTGGCTGGTATTCAAGTGGTTAACCAAAAAAAACAAAAAAACAGATGGACTTGTTTTAGCGGAAAGACCGATTGTGTGTGGGCCCCATCTGACCTTTTCCCATCGGAGTAAAAACATAGAACATGTTTTAAATTTTTCAGATGGAAAAAAATCCGATGGGAAATTCCGATCGTCTGTGTCAAATTCCATCTGAGAAAAATCCACGCATGCTCAGAATCAAGTCGACGTATACTCAGAAGCATTGAACTTAATTTTTCTCGGCTCGTCGGAGTGTTTTACGTCACCGCGTTTTGGACGGTCGAAAATTAGTCTGACAGTGTCAGGGAAATGGCCGAAGAAGGACTGGCAATTCCGCCCAAGACAATCATGGCCGCCCTGGTGACTAAGGTGGGCGGTACCTTGACCTTGTTTCCTGATCCGTGCTTATCCGTTGTGACCTGGCTTGCCTTGACCTCGTTTCCTGATCTCCTGTGTTTGACCCTCGGCCTGCTTCTGGACTCTGCTCCTGCTTCCTGATCACCCGGCTTGACCCTCGGCTTGTACCTGGACCCTGCTCCTGTATGACCTTGGCTCGCCCCTGTATATGCTCTGGTCTGACCTACCTGTGTTTGACCCCCAGCCTGGCTTCTGGTATCTCCGTTCATTTAAATACAACAAGCGCAGTTCTGCCTGCCTCAGCCATCCCTCAGTGGCTGAGCTCATCAGACTGCAAGCAAGCACCTGCCCAACCGTGCTTCTGTGGGCACTGCGCTTCCTGTTCCCAACTCCAGGGTCGCGCTGCACTCAGCCACAAGGGGAGCTCTCTTAGCATCTCGATCTCCATCTCGTTCCTGACAGACAGTGTGTATGCAAGACTGATGGAAGTCAGCTTCATCGGAATTCCGACTGAAAATTCCATCGGATTTTATTCCATCGGAAATCCGATTGTGTGCAAGGCATAAAAAGGCTTTTAGTTAAGCATCACAGTTCTATGGCATTCTTGCAAGAGTAAACCTGATAGACCTTGTAGGCCTTAAAAAAAAGTTCTTATCTAAGAGTAGGGAAACCACTAAGTTCCAGCTGATAGCTTTTTAGTCACAAACCCTCCTCCGTGTGCCCTCCGAAATCAGTTTACATTTTTTACTACACAAACAATAACTGTACCCTAGAGCATTTTTTTTTTTTTAATACAATGGGCAATGCCATGTAAGAAGTATATTAGGACATACTCTATGAAGTTACAAATTGTTTTAATGAAAAACACATTTGACTCAACTCCAAAGCAGGGAAATGGTTTATTGTTAACAGAAGTCCAAATGGTAAAAATTAAAACAAGTAACAATATTAACTAATTAAACATCTGAAATATATGCAAGTACACAGTTCAGAAACTCTTTCTGTGCTTGGGAAGGTGAGAACAGAAACTCTACATTTGCATTTGCTCATGTTTCATGTTTTCCGTATTTGCATGTTTTTATATTTACAACCATATAATGTGTGCTTTGTTATGATGTATCAGTAACATAGTCATCTTCATATATAGAAAGTCTTTATCATCCGCATCCTTTATAATCCAGCTCATTGGCCTAACAAAATATATTTCACCAATACTGGCTTGTTTGCAAGGATGGAGGTGGCCAAGGAATTGGAGTGACTTATACACCCTAGTTAAAGCAGCTGTGTCCTCCCAGTGCTTTGTAAACAATTACATGTCTGCTAATTGCTCTTATTTTCAAATAACTTTCAAGCCTGTCAAAACTGGACCACAGACATGATACAGAAAACCCCAACCAACAACATACAAATGCTTGGCATAATTTAAAATCCTCCAAAGAACCAAGTCCGTCCCAAAATACCAATATAAATAACAACAATATTTTAAGCCACCTATATCCAATTTCTGGAGCTTTCAAATAGACACACTGTATTACACCAGAACACCTCACCTGTCACCGAGACCGAAAATACCACCACTCCTACAAAAACAAATAGATATAAAATTTATAATTTTCAGGCAGCAGTACTGGTGGTCCCTTGGTGGGGATGTTATGGATGCAGTTGTACTATTGACAGCTAAATAAAATTATTGGAAGGGCTGATATTGGTGTGTATCTCATTTTTATCAGCATCTGTTGAAATTTGTGTTACTAGTTCACTGTCAATGCACTACATACAATCTATGCTAGATGTTTACTGTCAAGCTGTGTCAGGATCCAGATCTGAACCTGGAACCTCTGTGGTGTCTGCTGGACAATCCCCTGCCTGATTCCTTGGAAACCTTACTTTGTATCTCGTTTCTGGTGAACCTTGAACTCTTTGCTCCTGCTATGAACTTTCCATTTAAGCCATGTCTCTGCACTTCCTGTCTGCCAGATTATTGTACACTCTTCAGCCAATATTTTGCTCCTTTGCATACCTGCTGCTGTCCATATCTTTGCTACCACTTGTTATTGACCCTTGGTTTGTTCATCGACTATGCTTTCGTCTGATCCTATACAGCTAATACTTGTTAGTGACCAGTTAGCTTATTAAATGGCTAAACTTCCATCTGATCCCGTCCAGCTACTACTTGTTACTGACCTTTTGGCTTGTTCATCTACTATGCTTATCTGCTTCATCCACTACCTGCCCCCCGCTTGCTCTCTTCCTGCTGGGGCAATCTGGAGGGCCACAACATGCAGTGAAACCCATCTCTACCATCAGAAACTCTGGTGAAGACCGGCTAGCGATTAGACCCTGTGATTCAGGTGAGCCAACATAATTTTCTAGGGGGATCTGCTTGTGTATTCATCCAGTTGAACATTGCGTGAACCTTTCTACTACCACTTGCCTCCCAGCCTAATCCCAGACCGTAACAAGCTGTTAGTTGCTGGTCACAAAGTGCTCATCAAAATTTTTTACTTTTAAAGTGAAACTGTGAATTGCCTAAAAACGGCAAAGCAATAGGTTTGTTTTAAAGCCAGCCCCTTCAATTGCTTATACTTACCTTACCTCTGCTCCCCCACTGATCCAAATTAAATGAAGCCACCTGTAAGATCCAAGTTGAGACTTATGCTGGCTATACGCTAGTAGATTTTCAGACTAGAATATTTGTATAAACATGTGATGACTGAATGAATGTTGAAAAGTTCACTTGCTTTTAACATTCCGTTTTAGATTCAAACAGACTTTAGGTCATGACCCAGGAAGGAGTTGACCAGCTGATCTCATTAGCACACACCCTGCATCTGCTACATTCTGATCAACTTTTTCCTGTGTCATGACCTAAAGTCTATCCAGGAAGTAAGGCAGAAGTAATAGATAAGTGATTTTAAACAGCCATGAAGTGGGTGAGGTAAGTGTGTGTAGAATAAAGGGAAAGCTGTTTTGTTTTTGTAGAAGAAGTACGTTAATGCTATATTGGTACATAGGGGAGCTGGAATTTAGAACAGAATTGATGATTGTGTCGCTTTTTTAGATAGATCCAGCATTAGTCCACATGTTTATGGATGCCATCAGCCATGTTGGATAGTTTTTCCTAAATGTAATTTCCATAGAGGGTCTAGATTTGTGTCGCTCTTTTATCTGTTTTGATGCAATTTATACATACATTTGTGCATGTTTATGGAAAGGTCTTTTAGAATATCTTTAAAGTGTTACTAAACCCAGGACCCTGCATTTATTATATCTGGTCTCCCACAGTACACAGAACATAGAAATGCAATTGTTTTAGTAAATATAAACTGCTAAATACCCTTTTCTAATCAGCAGTATATAGCAATCATGTGACTTCTATCAGTGTCCACCCAGTGTCATTCTTCTCTGACTGTCCTATAAGGGTTGGGTGACCCCTGACCCTCTGTCTAGACAGTGCGTATTGGCCCTGTGCTGATCACATGCACCCTCCCAAAAAAAAAAAAAACAACTCTCCAGCAATACACACCAAACTGAGAGTGTGCAGAGTCCCTCTTAGGGCTGTGTGCTATCAGCAGATGGATTTGGGACAGTAAAAGAAGACAGAATCAAAGAGCCTTTATAGACAATGTGGAGTATTAACCTCTTAGGTTCCACAGCGAGTATAACAAGCATGCTTTACTGCATATACAGACTGATTTTACTGTTATGGGTTTAGTAACACTTTAAGTGGTTCCTCCATGTGTAGCTATCCTCGAATGTCTATGACCAACTTTAAAACATTAAAGTTGGATATTATCTTTTTCTTGAAATGTAAATTTTTGAAAACTGACTAGATATAAATGATTTCCTAATGGATTCTCTATACTATGCAAATATACTGTAAATGTATGTAGCGGGGTCCCCAAATTTAACCCCGCTATACCTAAATTTAGGGGTGACCAGAGCAATAGTTTGGCTCGGGTCTCCTAATTATTTGGACTCTGTCTTACTGCTGTGTCACCTGGCGTGCAGTTCCCCTTTAGGCGTATAGGTGGTGTTGTCACCTATACCCAGGGTTGAACCACAAGTGATGGAGTAGGTATTGGCTGCCATTTGTGGAGCGGTTCTGGCCTGCTGTGCATGCGGGAGAGGATATATAAGGGGCAGATGCCATTACACAGGAAGCAAATTCCCGGGCCCATGCCCAGATGAGAGCAAATTCCCGGGGCCCATGCCCTGATGAGAACAAATTCCCGGGGCCCGTGCCCGGAGGAGAGCCACAATTCCGGGGAGCACTGCCTGGAGGGAGCTACCCCTCAGAGGGGGGTGTGCCCCATCTTGATCGAGGAGTCTCAGGCACCTTCGGCCTGAGGCTGCAGAGTTCCAGGTAGGCCCAGTACCTTTGACCGGGTCTACAACCAAAGAGGAGTCCCAGGGAACCCGCATGACACAGAGGAAACCAGGGGAGGATCGATCCCATAACAAGAGGGCGAGTAATAGAGTATTGCTGACTCGGGAAAGGCCTGGTGACCTGTCAGAGGGAAGGATTCCTCACTTCGCAGACTGCCTCTGCGGAGTGTTGAAAGTTCAGGAGGGATCACCTTGATTTGGCTCTTGTTGGGGACTGAGTCATTGTTCCAGCATCACGCCGGCTGTTAGTGCTATTGAGTGACTATCCGGGTGAGCTGTACCCACTCGGGATCGAGTGGCGACGAAGCCAAGAGTGTGCCTGAATCTACTTCTATCTGCTAACCTTTTTCTCACTTCAATTCTCTGGTTCCTGAAAGCAAGATAAAATAAACTCACGTTGGAGTTGATATGTTGTGTGGACATTGACCTAATTTGGGAAAGATAAAGATTCGCCTCTATAAACATAGAGGGGAGAACCAGAAGAAGGAAGCTACTAACTGCAGGACCCAAGTATGTAACACCGCCTGACCTTTATAATTTAGAGTGTAGAAATATATGTGGAAAGAATAGACTTTATAGGCACTACTATAGAAAAATATACTTTTAATTATCATATAAAATACATAAATATGAAACACAATAAATTGAAAGACATAATAATAAAACAAAATTGAAAACAAAAGATTGGTAACCCGTGGGTACCACCCATAGGAGAACACTCCAAAGGTAATTGTCGCTGATTGCGGGGGAAAAGGCAAGCTGAAATGCCCACGCTGGACTTGATTAGAGGTGTTTCCTGAATAGGTATCCACTGGGTTCCTGATGGAAGTTTATAGGGTGCTCCAACATGTTTCGCGAAAAAAATCGCTTCTTCAGGAGCTTCTAAATATCAATAAAAGGATATAATTATAATACATATAGGAAATATATATAGTATATCAAATATTTAAGTATACATATGTATAGTATGATATAATACAGATTTATATGTTATGCACGATTGTCAAAGGCTGCAACCTGTAACACTCACCAGAGAAACGTTTTGTTTGCAAAATGTCGGATACGCTCGTCTCACCACCACAGCAACCCCTCAAAAAGAACTGACCACCCTAAGGTGGCTGCTAGTGCCCGTGCAATCTTTGGCTGGTAGATTTGATCACAGGAGGTAGGTGCTTGTAGGAAATATGGGGATGTACCAGGAAACTAAAAGATTCCAAGCATATATATAGAGGGTGGGGCTAGTTATTCCTGGATGAGGCTACCTTTCAGCAAAAATAAATAAATAAAGTATAATATAGAGGATATAGAGGAATACTTACATACTCCACGTATTTGTTGGTAAGCAGGCACAGAGAGGATTTTTTTCCACATATGTTTCTACTAGCTATTAGACTTGTGCACAACGGAAAAATTCGTTCCGTTTCGGTTCGTTTCTTTCCGGTCCTGTTGATTCGTAATCATTCGTAATTTTGCTAGACGGGATTTTTCGTGTTCGGACTCATTCGTATTTTTGCAAGCGACATTTTTCGTTGAATTTTTTGTTGCTTTATAATTCGTACTTTCGGTAGAGTACGTTGTTTTTCGTTGATTCTGGACACAACTCCTACTTTCGTAACTTTTTTTGGGTTCGTTGATTCGTAATTTTCCGTGTCTCTCTCACAACGACGCTGCCTATTATGCCTAATGTGCTTCGAATGGATTTGTACTTTTCTAAATACATAGCGGTTATTTGTAACGATTCGAAATCTCGTATTTTACTTTCGTTTTTTAAATGCGGCTATAGGCTCCGCCCCTGTACACCATTTTGAGAGGGTTCAGCACGGTGAGGGAGAAGCAGAGAGCAGAGCAGAGTGAGTGTTATTGTGCTTCGAATGGATTTGAAATCTCGTATTTTACTTTCGTTTTTTCATGCGGCTATAGCCTCCGCCCCTGTACACCATTTTGAGAGGGAGTTCAGCATGGTGAGGGAGAAGCAGAGAGCAGAGTGAGTGTTATTGTGCTTCGAATGGATTCGTACATTCATAACTTTTTTCATAACGAATTATGCCGAAGACCTTCGGGCATTCGCTATTTTGCGGTATAATTTATTTCGGATTCGGTTTTATTCGTAATTGCTCTGTTCGGAAATTCGAATGCTTCCGAATGTCCGAAAGTTGCTAAATTCGGACGAATTTTGATTCGTTACGAAACGAATTGCACAAGCCTACTAGCTATTAGGATGTGGCACTTTAGTTATCAAGGGTGACTGATTACCACGCGAGGGCAACAAGTAATCAAGTTTAACTTTATAATTTAGAGGACACGGGCATGTGGCATGGTGTGTCTTATCCCCCTGCCTGAGAAGGTAAGAGGGGGAAAAAGATCTGTGTGCTACATGTAATTTAGCTAACCCAAAGAGTGATTATTATTTAATGGAGTACTGATGATCTGTGATATACAATTCCAAATCTACAAGACTGAGCCAAATGTTTTTGGACAATGAAAGCATCTGGTATCTGACAAAGCTTTTTCAATTGCCAGCTCAGGGCAGCCACAAAGGTTTCATGATGATGATGATGATGCCAAGCCAGCAGTCAGCATGGAAGGTGGAAATGGAAAGATCTCTACGGTATGTATACTAGAAAAAAGATCCTCTTATGCCTTGTACACACGATCGGAATTTCCAATGAAAAAAGTCTGATGGAATTTTTTCATCGGATATTCCGACCGTGTGTGTGCCCCATCTGACTTTTTTCCATCTGAATTTAGAAAGATGAAAAAAATTCCTATCGGGAATTCCGTCTGTGTGGAACTCCGACGGAAAAAAAAACACGCATGCTCAGAATCAAGTCGACGCATGGTCGGAAGCATTGAACTTAATTTTTCTCGGCTCGTCGTAGTGTTGTACGTCACCGCGTTCTTGACGGTCGGACTTTAGTGTGACAGTGTGTATGCAAGACAGCTTCAACGGAATTCCGTCAGAAAAATCCGTCGGAGTTTATCCCGACGGAAAATCCAATCGTGTGTACAAGGCATTAGGGTCTGAACAGAGGTTCAAATCCTTTCACACCTCATTAAATACCAGTGGCATAACGATAGTCACAACAGCTCATCTAGCACATGTAGCTGCTATAGGCTTGAGGGGTGGGAGAGGAACCCCCCCCCCCCTCCCAGCAATGGCGACTCCCTTACTTCTATCCTCATAGGTTCCCTTTAAGTAATCATTAAACCAACCTCTGTTAAACCTGTGTTTTAAAGTTTTTTTTTATGTTTTCGGTTTCTTTTTTTTTCAACCATATACTGTACAGTATTCAATCACACAGTTCCAAAGACAATATATAAAAAAAAAAAAAAAACACAATGATGCAGGATGAACTCATGGAATTTTTTTCATAATACTTCTGTATACGTAACACTTGATAGGTCTGTTATGTCATTACTATAAGGACTGTGCTGTCACCAGCCTTATTGTTAAGTTTCATATTATGATCAAACCTGACACTGTGACCTGGTCAAGTTCATCATCATACATATTCCTAGTTTCTTGAAATTCCACCTTGTATCAACTTTAAAGGGATATTTTAGGCTTGAGCAATACAATGAGTAGAATCACTGAAAATGTGTGATCGTTACATAAGAACTTTACTGCACACTTGAGAAAAACCTGCTTCAGACCTGTCTTATGCATCACCGATGTCCTAGAGACACTACTTATAACTTTCTGATGATGCATTTAAAATGTATGTTGAAGTACTAAAAAATTCTTAGCAGACTCTTTGCTTCCTCATTTATTTTTTACATCTTTGTTAAACTACTGTTTAAATATGTGACGAACGCGGGGGTCAGATACCCGCCCTCCGCGCTAACTCGCGACAAAGGACCGGCCAACCTCACACCACGCTGTCACTTGCATAACAATGCCACTCTCAGTTGCGCCCAGCACAATGATTTTCCAGCTTGCGGGACCACAATCTAAGTGCCAGCAGCCTGAGAGCGATTGTCACTAGGCTAATTACGCAATTAACACTTTAACTGCCACCACCCCCATTTTTAAAAGGCCGAGGCGGGGGAGACTCGTGATTTTAGCAATACCAAGTATAATTTTAGAATAAGCGTCTGCCACACACACTGTCACCACAGACAGGTCTGCTCAGAGGCCTTACTCTACAACAGTATTGCGGCACAGTGGTGTAGTGGTGTAGTGGATAGCACTCTCGCCTAGCAGTAAAAAGGGTTGCTGGTTCAAATCCCAACCACGACACTACCTGCCTGGAGTTTGCATGTTTTCTCTGTGCCTACGTGGGTTTCCTCCGGGTACTCCAGTTTCCTCCCACACTCCAAAGACATACTGATAAGTTAATTGGCTTCTGACTAAATTGACCCAAGTATATGAATGTGAGTTAGGGACCTTAGATTGTAAGATCCTTGAGGGTAGGGACAGATGTGAATGTATAATGTATATGTAAAGTGCTGCGTAAATTGACGGCGCTATATAAGTACCTAAATAATAATAATAATAATAATACTATATATGTGTAGCCCACATAAGTTACTTTCCTCCCGTATATTTTTTGACTAGTTTCCAAGAAAAGTGGAAGCTTGACAAAAATTTATGACTGATTTTTCAAAGCATGACAACTGGACAACAGGTAAGATGCCAAGATAAAGAAACAAGCATGTAGCCAGGGATCTTATACAAGTTTGGATTCCTGTCCTGCTTACTTGTTCCAGGTCAGCTAGGCAGTCAAGCCAGGATCCGAATAGCAGTTATGGAGTATGCACTTTTAAAAACAAGACAGCAATGGCGACTCCCTTACTTCTATCCTAGGTTCCCTTTAAGTAATCAATAATTACATGAGCATATTTTATGAATACAGCAAATACAGTGCTTGGGTATATTCAATAGCACTTTTTTCCTGAAAAGGTAGGAATGAAGAGGAGAAAGATGTTTATTGGGGAAAAGTAGGATGTCTCTTTTCTAAAGAAAGTGCCTGATCGGGTATTTGAACTCTGTTTAGTCTACAGGCTTTTGGTTGATAATTTATTCATTGAGTGGTGAGTACATATATTTATTAGACCACAGTGATTTGTTGATCAATGTATGGTGAGTCAGTCATAGGTTTTACATCATGGCAAGATGCGCTATAAGGCATAAAGGTCTCAAGAACTTATTTCCTTTGACATAGAAAACAGAGGGGAAGGAGGATGGAAGAGGACAAATAAAAGGTCTGAAAGGGGTGACACACGGAGCCACGCTTTTTCCACACATTGATGTACTATATATATTTACTGTCTGTGAGAAGTACAACTTATGGACTGTTTATAGGATAATAATTGGATATACTGTAAGATTTCACTCTAACATATTATGGTACGTGAAGGAGATTTGCAGTTATTCCTTGATATGAGCAAGACGAATGTGTTGGGCTAAAGAAATGTCCTACCTGACTATTTTTGTAATGTACTGGAGACTTAAAGGGGAGTTCCACCCTCTTTTTATGTTTGTTAAAAGTCAGCAGCTACAAAAAGTGTAGCTGCTGGCTTTTAATAAACAGACACTTACCTGCTCCACTGTCCAGCTCCTCTCCCCCCCTTCTCCGCCGGCGCCTCCATTCATTGTGTGGGCACCCGGCCGTGACAGCTTTCGGCTTCACGGCCGGGCACTCATTGCGCATGCGCGAACGGCGCAGCGCTCTCTGAATTGCCAGGCGATCGCCTGGGACCTGTCACGTCCCAGGTGATCGCCTACAGGGAGGGGCCGCCACAAGGCGATATGACGTATCGCCTAGGCGAGCCCAGGGCGGAAGGAGGAAGTGGGACAGGAAGTCCCACTCCTACTGAAGCCCCCACTCCCCCCCCAAAAAAATTTACATGTGGCATGTAAGGGGGCGAGGAGTGGATAAAGCGGAAGTTCCAAATTTGGGTGGAACTCCGCTTTAAAGTGACACTAAACAATATCCTTATTCCCCAAAAAATAGTCCATGCATATACACTACTCAATGGACCTGTAATCTGTTTTCATGAAATTGTTTCTTATTGTATTTTTCTGCCTTTATGTAACATCCTCTGTTACCCTCTCACTTCTGTTTGCTTGGAACAAGCAATGCATGTTGGTTGTGATCATGTGCACTGCTCTATGCACACTACAAATCCCATAGTATAAAGTCCATCTTGGGAGCAAGTAAGAGAGCGTGGCCACATTTCTACATAGTGGAACCATGGAAAACCAACATAGCCACAGCAAGTCAGATCACAGCAGCAAAAAAAAAAAGGAATTTCGAGGAGGTGGAGAACAACAGAAGGTACTCTTTTGAGTTAAGAATATATACTAGAATAGATTTTTTTTAAACCAGAGTACCATTTTACCATTTTCAAAAAACCTAACTTGCCTATTAACCGCTTGCTGACCATATACTGTAAATATCCGGTGGCAAGGCGGCTTTCCTGTGCAGGATCATGTACCTAGTACATGATCTCGAAATTCCGGGTCTGGGGCGTGTGATTAGACACAGCGGGAGTTGGTTGGCGGGTATGGCAGACTTGATGTCTGCCGGGACCCACCGATGCTTAGGTACACAGGCAGAACAGCGGTCTGTAAACAAGGCAGATCATTATTCTGTCACCACAAAAGACATGGATCCTGTATCTCTGCTAAGCAGAAGCACCTATCCATGCCTTCTCCTAGTACACGCACCTCCCCCACAGTGGTAAAGCACTGGTCAAGCACACATTTAACCCTTTGATCGTCCCTGATGTTAACCTCTTCCTTGCCAGTGTCATTACTACGGTGACAGTGCATATTTTTTAGCACTGATCACTGTATTAGTGTCACTGGTCCCCAAAAAGTGTCAAAAGTGTCAGTTAGTGTCCGGACTTTCCGCCGTAATATCGCAGTGCTGCTATAAGTTGCTGATCGCTGCCATTACTAGTAAAAAAAATATTAAATAAATAAATAAAAACATCCCATAGTTTGTAGACTCTATAACTTTTGCGCAAACCAATCAATATACGCTTATTGGGATTTTTTTTACCAAAAATATGTAGCAGAATACATATTGGCATAAATTGATGAAGAAATTTGAGTTTTTTTTTTTATTGAAAATGTTTTATAGCAGAAAGTAAAAAATATCGTTTTTTTTTTTTTTTTCAAAATTGTCGGTCTTTTTTTTTTTTTTCCGCAAAAAATAAAAACTGTAGGTGATCAAATACCACCAAAAGAAAGCTCTATTTGTGGGGAAAAAAGGACATACTATATTTATTTGGGTACAGCATTGCATGACCGCGCAATTGTCAGTTAAGGTAATGCACTACCGTTTCGCAGAAAATGGTCTGGTCATGAAGGGGGGTAAACCTTCTGGAGCTGAAGTGGTTAATCTTGTTATGAAATATAATGATCACAATTGAAGATGTTAAACTCAAACAACAGACCCTTTGTTGACTTTGGCATCCAGTGATTTTTTGGGGAAAGCCTACTCCATTTAATGTTTAGTTATTGTCTGAAAATGATAGAGTTGTTATTACTGAATTACAGGCTTTTAAAGTCTTTAGCTACACTAGTGTATGACAATATTGCAGTTCACCTTGTTTAATGAACTACAAAATCTGTTTTCAAAACAACACATTCGCTCTTGTTAGTCATATTATAAAAATCAAGGTTTATATTAATTATCTGTGCATTAATGTGTCATGATAATGAGCAAAATATGTAAGTTACAAAATGACACTGATAAGCACATGCTGTACTCGTCAACAAAAACAACTTTTATAATCTGCTAAACAACAATTAATGACTTAAAAGTCATTGTAACAATTAATTAAAAAGTAGTTGTAAAAAATGACTTAACCACAAAATGTAAATAAAGTGGTTCAAAGCATACAGCCCAAATTTGTCACCCTTGTTTTCCGTGCATCTAATAAATGTAGCACTACCCCGTAGGAGCTGCTGGTTTAGATTTTGGGCTTTGCACGTTACCTCTAAGTTCGTTGTCAGGGGAAGAAAGTCTGTAGAAACTGCAATGTCCACACAAGATGTAAAACCTTCAACTGTTGGGTTTTATTTTTGCTGCAGTAACTTGTATAGAAAGTAGAAGGTATGAGAAGATAGGGAAAGGTTCAGGTACCCATTGCAGAACACACAAAAATGTCTAAAGTCATTCACCACTCTCAGGCCTCGTACACACGACCGATTTTCTCGGCAAGAACCAGCAAGAAACTTGCTGGCAGAGAGGTCTTGCCGAGTAAATCGGTCGTGTGTACGCTGCTATCGGGTTTCTCATCGAGAAAACCGACAAGAAACCTCAACGAGAAAATAGAGAACCTGCTCTCTATTTTCTCGTCGAGATTCTCCTCGGCATGTTTCTTGACGAGAAAAGTGAGTGTGTGTACACTTACCTGTCCTCCCGGAAGCCCGCGCATGTTCGAAATGAATTCGACGCATGCGCGGTAGCTTCCTAGGCTTACGTAGGGTATACCAAGATGGCGGCGACGGCATCGAATGTGACGAGCGCATGCTCGATGTAGTCGATGACGTCACCGCGTACACTCCTTTCAAAGAACCGCGGGTTCTTTGAAACGAGCGTGTGTACACTCGGCCGGGACAAGTTTCTTGTCCAAGAATCTCGTCGAAAAAAACGACATGTTTTTTTCAACGAGAATCTCGGCCGTGTGTACGAGGCCTCACTCTGGAGTGGGTATTGCTCACCCGGATAGACCCCTCTCATCTGGCCTAGCAGCCGGGATGATGCACGAACCAGTATGAGAACAGTTTCTGCCACAGACCGGTTGAGAACAATTGTGGATAGCCAGGAATCCTCTGCCACAGGATTTCAGTCCCGAACTTCCAGCCTTGCAGTAAAAGAACCTTTAAGCCGATCCGGCAAACTGCTGGGCTTTTAAAGTAGTGGATACCTTCTCAACAAAGTCACCAGGCCTATCCCGAGACATTAGCACTTTGCTGGTCCCCTCCAGGGCAGGTTCTCCCCCGGTTCCCTTCATTAAGCAGCTTCCTCCCTCTTGGTGGACAGCTTGGGATCCCCTTTAGGATTGTAGGCCCCAGTCATCATAACTGGGCCTACTCGCTAGAGATGCAGCCTCGGGCCAACCTGGCCCCGGGCTGAGAACACACACACATACCTCGCGCCAGGAGGGCCACGAGGCGAACGACCCTGCACAATGGTGTCTGCCCCTTAAGTATCCCTCCCAGCATGCACAGCGGGTCACCACTCCCATTCAAACGCTGCCGAGAAGGGACACCCAATACACCATGGTCTGCCTGTGTTCCAACATGGGCCAGAGGTGGTACCGCCACCTTCAGGCAACAGGGGAAAATGCTATCAGGCACCACCATAACCCGGACAGAGGCAATTTGAATATAATTACACAAGTCTGAGCCCAACTATTGGCTCAGACACCCCCTGAATTTACAATAGCGCCCCAATCATTGGGGGCAGGGCCCTACATACACCCCCCTCTACAAAAAGACACTGTCCTCAGTGTCTGAGGGAAAATTTTAAAACCTCAAGCCTGAGGTTTTGGTACCTGAACCAAAAAAACTGGGAGGGGGAAGGGAAAGGAAAAAGGAACAAAGTACAAAATGAAATGGATTTCAGATAAAAAATTTGTACATCACACATTTGACATGAAACACTACCACCCTTCACTAACTGTCTAATCCCACCCCATTCTCCGATGGTCTTGACAGCAGATCTGGTACCTAAGAGAAAACACAAATATGCATAGAAATATACAGTTTAACAATCAGGCATATTTACATAGAAGCAAAACTGCATCTCCTAAGAGATGGAGCTTTCTTTCTTTAAGGTTTCCTAAGAAAAAGCAATAGTCATGTATCCACATGAAAAGTCTTTCCCTACGCTGACAACCACTGCCACCTAGTGTCAGAGGCTTCACATAAATGTCCTTTAAGCAGGGGCTGAAGCAACAAAAGATTTTGAACTTGGCGCTCTCAACAACCCTATTCTGTTTGGCTAACTCCCCAGAGTTCAATAACATAGCAAAGAAAATTTCCTCTGGTAATGAAAATGTTTTCTCTTTTCTTCCTTTCCTTTTAAGAAACAAAAGGTGACAGCAGAAAACAAAGTCACGCTGATCTGGAAACACCCTTCTCCTCTTGTGGGAGAATTTAAAAGATAAAATAGGAACAGAAGTCAGTCTGCTGGCTTAAGGTAAATAGAACCTGAGATCGGGTAGTGTTACAGGCTTCCCTTGTTTGTCCAGGGTTGTGATGAAGTACACCACATCGTCCTTCCCTGGCCTGCAGAGAACCAACCGGTTGGCATGGATATGCCGGCCGTAGCTTCAATGTAGCCAGCAACCCTTAAACCGATCGGCCTTAATGAATGAGTGGTCTAAGTTCCTGAATGGCTTAGGTACCTTTAAATAGTCCCAGATGGCCTCCCCATACCATTGCTCATGGTGAGCTTCAATGTCCATCATTATGTCATTCGGTACGTACGGGAACTCTAGGCCATATTCGGTAGCCACTCTTTTCATCAGTACCCGCTGCAAGCGGGCAAGTTTAGGTAATGTCCGGGAACTCCCCATCCCGGGTTGTACATAAGCATTCGAGAATTTCCTACTCAAAGACTGAGCACTTTGGGACAGAAATCCTTCATCGGGCAGAGCCTCCTTCTCTGTGTCCGGGGTTCTCACCCGGGGTGTTGTGTTCCCAGAGTCCATAGGCGTCTTCTCCGAGAGGCTACATATCGGGGTGATACACCTTTTATTGCTCCACCTTAACTCCTGAGACAAAGTCTCGAACAAGTCATCATCGGACGAGGAATCCAACTCTGAATCCTCCCACTCTTTAGCCGGTAAACAGGTGCGAACAGTCCCAGTAACTTTTTCCCCAATCTCCTTACCGGTTCCTTTCGTGGACTTCCCGGGGACATCACCGCGCACGGGGTCCGGTTCCGGCAGGTGCTGGGGTAGGCTTCGGCCGCGGGAAGCCTTGACATATCCCACCTTCCGTTTCACGGGTGGGACGGAGACACATGTTGTGGCCGTAGCATCCCTTGCAGTGTCCGCTGGTGGCTCCGTAGTGGTAGCAACGTCTACTCCGGACTCACTTGCTGCAGCAAACGCAGTGTGCGCAGGCTGAACTGCAGGGGCAAAGGCGACCTCCTCCAGAGTAACGGTGCCTGTGATCCAGTCTACCCGAAAGGCGCGGGGTGGCACGGTGGGTTGTTCCACCTCGAAGAGATATTCCCCGCAGGATAGGCATCGACCAAATGGGCACAGCTGCATGGCAAGTCTATTGCATCCAGGGCACAGCATGCCCAAGGCCTCCACCTTTCGGCTCATATAGAGCGTGAAGCTTCCTCAGGGCTTTAGTCGGATCCCCGTATCTGTAGCCCCCATAGCATTGGGCACAGATAACATCCTGGGTCCCGATATGGCTGGGACCCATGAAGGGGAAGACATGCTGCTTAATCGGGCAACTTCTGGTCTTTGGCGCCAAACACACTCACGTTTCTCATGCGGTTGTCGGGAGCTTTTCCCCTTTTTGCTCTTCTGCACGTAGCTTGCGGGCTTTCTCTTTCCTGGCTCCGCCCACGGCCTATGCAGTTAGCAAAGCGATCTGTACCCCTTAACCCCTTCTTCTCTTTTAAAGCACAGTCCAACACTTTCTTACTTGCAGACTTCCAATAAAGCAAAAAAAAACATTAATCCAGTTGTCAGAGGCTACGTAAATATCCTGGACGAGCCCCCACGTGTAGCACTACCCCCATAGGAGCTGCTGGTTTAGATTTTGGGCTTTGCACGTTACCTCTAAGTTCATGTCAGGGGAAGAAAATCTGAAGAAGAAGATGTAAAACCTTCAGCTGTTGGGTTTTATTTTTGCTGCAGTAACTTGTATAGAAAGTAGAAGGTATGAGAAGATAGGGGAAGGTTCAGGTATCCATTGAGACCGGTTGAGAACAATTGTGGATAGCCAGGAATCCTCTGCCACAGGATTTCAGTCCCGAACTTCCAGCCGTGCAGTAAAAGAACCTTTAAGCCGATCCGGCAAACTGCTGGGCTTTTAAAGTACTGGATCCCTTCTCAACTAAGTCACCAGGCCTACCCTGAGACATTAGCACTTTGCTGGTCTCCTCCAGGGCAGGTCCTACCCGGTTCCCTTCATTAAGCAGCTTCCTCCCTCTTGGTGGACAGCTTGGGATCCCCTTTAGGATTGTAGGCCCCAGTCATCATAACTGGGCCTACTCGCTAGAGATGCAGCCTCTGGCAAACATGGCCCCGGGCTGAGAACACACACACATATCTCGCGCCAGGAGAGCCACGAGGTGAATGACCCGCACAATGGCGTCTGCCCCTTAAGTATCCCTCCCCAGCATGCACAGCGGGGCACCACTCCTGCTCAACCACTGGCGAGAAGGGACACCCAATACACCATGGTCTGCCTGTGTTCCAACATGGGCCTGAGGTGGTACCGCCACCTTCAGGCAACAGGGGAAAATGCTATCAGGCACCACCATAACCCGGACAGAGGCAATTTGAATATAATTACACAAGTCTGAGCCCAACTACTGGCTCAGACACCCCCTAAATTTACAATAGCGCCCCAATCATCGGGGGCAGGGTGCTACATAAATGAGGCACTTGTACCTCCAAAATCGCTACTAGAAGAACATGATGTGCAGTAAGTTTGTATTTATTTATGCAATGTTGTAAGTGTTTATGTTTTCCTTTATTTACTGATTAATTAGTGAATGTAATGGATGGTATCATGTATATATTCATCATGGTTAACAGTCTGTTTGCAGTAGTACATACAGTATTTCACAAAAGTAAATACACCCCTCCCATTTTTGTAAATATTTTATTATATCTTTTCATGTGACAACACTGGAGAAATGACACTTTGCTACAATGTAAAGTAGTGGGTGTACAGGTTGTATAACAGTGTAAATCTGCTGTCCCCTCAAAATAACTCAACACACAGCCATTAATGTCTAAACCACTGGCAACGAAGGTGAGTGCACCCCTAAGTGAAAATGTCCAAATTGGGCCCAATTAGCCATTTTCCCTCCCGGGTGTCATGAGACTTGTTAGTGTTACAAGGTCTCAGGTGTGAATGGGGAGCAGGTGTGTTAAATTTGTTGTTATCGCTCTCACTCTCTCATACTGGTCACTGAAAGTTCAACATGGAACCTCATGGCAAAGAACTCTCTGAAGATCTAAAAAAAAAGAATTGTTGCTCTACATAAAGATGGCCTAGGCTATAAGAAGATTGCCAAGACCCTGAAACTGAGCTATAGCACGGTGGCCAAGACCATACAATGGCTTAACAGGACAGGTTCCACTTAGAACAGGCCTCGCCATCGTCGATCAAAGAAGTTGAGTGCACGTGCTCAGCGTCATATCCAGAGGTTATCTTTGGGAAAAGACATATGAGTGCTGCCAACATTGCTACAGAGGTTGAAGGGGTGGAGGGTCAGCCTGTCAGCGCATAGACCATACTCCGCACACTGCATCAAATTGTTCTGCATGGCTGTCAACTCAGAAGGAAGCCTCTTCTAAAGATGATGCACAAGAAAGCCTGCAAACAGTTTGCTGAAGAGAAGCAGACTAAGGACATGGATTACTGGAACCAAGTCCTGTGGTCTGATGAGACCAAGATAAACTTATTTGGTTCAGATGGTGTCAAGCGTGTGTGGTGGCAACCAGGTGAGGAGTACAAAGACAAGTGTGTCTTGCATACAGTCAAGCATGGTGGTGGGAGTGTCATGGTCTGGGGCTGTATGAGTGCTATCGGCACTGGGGAGCTACACTTCATTGAGGGAACCATGAATTCCAACATTTACTGTGACATACTGAAGCAGAGCATGATCAACTATCTTCAGAGACTGGTCCGCAGGGCAGTATTCCAACATGATAAGGACCCCAAACACACCTCCAAGATGACCACTGCCTTGCTAAAGAACGTGAGGGTAAAGATGATGGACTGGCCAAGCACGTCTCCAGACCTAAACCCTATTGAGCATCTGTGGGGCATCCTCAAACGGAGGGTGGAGGTGTGCAAGGTCTCTAGCATCCACCAGCTCTGTGATGTCGTCATAGATGAGTGGAAGAGGACTCAAGTGGCAACCTGTGAAGCTCTGGTGAACTCCAAGCCCTAGAGGGTTAAGGCAGTGCTGGAAAATAATGGTGGCCACACAAAATATTGACACTTTGGGCCCAATTTAGACATTTTCACTTAGGGGTGTACTCACTTTTGTTGCCAGCGGTTTAGACATTAATAATCACTATGCCATGCACTATCTACTATATTATAATTTCTATATTGATCCCTACATGTACTTACTATTAATACTATTATATTATAATTTTTTCAGATGGTATACCCCCTTACATCCCTTCCACAACCCATGGGGCAACTACCCTCGGAATGTTCTTCCCCTGGTTGGTTTTTCCATCTTTATGCTTTTGGGGTTAGCCGCCTCAGGTTCCGGGGTGGACTGACATTCCAGCCTACCTCCAGTTCCCTCAGTCCATGTCCCGTTTCTGATTTGACTTGCAAGTATGAGTGACCAATTTTTACTATTTCTATTTTTTTATAGTCTTTATTACATTTTTACATGACCACTCATCATATCTATTTTTAAACATCCTTAGACAATATCTCTGCATCTGCTCCTGAAGAGTAGCGCTACAGCTATGAAACGCGTCGAGCTAATAGATGCCTTCCCTGCTGTTCTTTTTTATTCAAGATACCATGATTACGGTTCACTGGAATCTACCTATATATTATTTACTGTGGGAATACGTTGCAACTAGTCTGGTGTGTCATCATTATGTCATTACTGTGGCTCTAGGCCAACATGCTATCAGTGCGTCATTATGCTATTCTGTTAATTTATTACTATGTATCATGTCATGGAATAAAAGTTTTTTTACTTTACTATGATGGTTACCACATGTCTATGCATTTACTATATGGCACTATAGATGGCTCCACCACCAGACAGCATTATAGTATCATGCAATGCTATTTTCCTGGCTGCACGCTTCAATTCAAAGTCCCAAAAATCGAGTTCTTCTATAGCAACCTATCGGGGATGGAGGTACATCTAGCTGGCCTCACCTAAAAGTCCCAACCTCTTAGTTTCAATTCATTAATGGATGTGTGTTGAGTTATTTTGAGGAGACAGCAAATTTACACTTTGCTACAATGTAAAGTGTAATTTCTTCAGTGTTGTCACATTAAAAGATATAATAAAATATTTACAAAAATGTGAGGGGTGTACTAACTTTTGTGAGATACTGTATGTAAAGGAGAGGAGAAATGAATTGATCCCACTAAGTACTTACATGTCAATTAAGTCTAAACCATGTGAACCTGAAAATTGGTGGCTGCTTAAAATGTTCATCCGGGGAGCTGAGAAAGGGGCCCGCAGGAAAGCCAGACGCACATCATGATCCCCAGACAAAAGGAAACAAGTGATCAAAAAGAAAACCATTTGGGCTCCAATGCTGTAAAAGTGAATAAATCAGGTAGACTGTGAATACACGAAGGTACAGTGTATATAATATTATTAAAAAGTATTGAAGAGTAATTGGAGCCCAACACCAAGATAAAAGGTTGATATAAATGAAGTGGGGAAATAGTGATAAAAGCCATACCTGCTCAGAAGGAAAAGAAGAGTGCAGAGGATATAGGAAAAATTATGAAAGCCAGTGAATGCTGTCTTCAATCAAACATTGAAAAGCATAGGCAGGAAGCCCGGCCAGGTGATTGCCTAAAGCTGTGACAGAGAAGCATGGTCCACAGATCTGTGCAGTATGCTGCTAGAGTGCTGCTAAGAGAGCTAGCAGAGTGAAGTGGGGATCCTTATGTGCTTAGCATGACCAAACGGGCTCCTCCCAGCGTCACGCTGGCAAAGCAAAAAATGAGCGACCGAAGCCACCCACAACAGTTAGACGCATCTCCCCATGTGCTGGACACGATTGGAACGTGTGCATGGTGTGGGGAGGCATGGCACCGATGCGTGGTGGGACTGGTCCGCCCAGTCTCCCGCATCAACCAAAGGTGGATGGGAGGGAAGAGGGAGGGCACCCAATGTGCCTCGCAGCTCCCAGGTAATGAACACAGACCAGCCCACCGTGAAGGGATCACAAAAGTTCAGACAGACATGACCACATATGAAAAATTACTACATGCAATATGAGTATTAACTCAGTATTAACATAGGTCTTAATAAAAAGTGGATGATGGACAAAAAAGTTTGCTTTGAATTGTGACCCTATATTCCCTTCTTATGCAGTTCATAGCAAACTTTTTTGTACTATCTGCTTTTTATTAAGACCTATGTTAATACTGAGTTAATAATCATATTGCACGTAATAATTTTTCTTATGTGGTCATTTTCTTTTTAGATGGTTTTATTTCATCCACTCCCAAGTTACCCCACCATGTTGCTTTTCAAGCGATTCTTTATGATGGACAACTGTTTTATTCCTCAATATGTCCTCTCTAAGTTGCCATGATTGTTTTTATGAATATTTTGTTAATAATATGTGATTGATATGCTTCTTTACCATGCATGTACTCATTTTGCTATGTAATGTTTTTTAATGTATTGAATAAAACATGTCTTCCTAAATTGACTCATCTTTTAGCCATACTAGACCTATCTCATTTAAAGTCCCAAACCCTCTTTTTCTTGCACCTAGGCTAGGTTGACATATTTTGTGCATGCGAAGATATGCCACGGGTCTTTCCAGGAGCCCCATGTAAGGGATTCTGCAAGCTGGTGTCTGCATCATGCATCCCAGGAGGCAGTTTAAGGGATCTCATACATGTGCGAAAATGCAGTGAACTGGCAGAGCCTGCGGTGTGTCAGACATATCACGGGGCTCTACCAGGTTCCATAGACCAAGGAAAGACCTCCATGGCATGTCAGTGCATGTGCTGGATCTTGATTTACATAGGCGGTGCAGGAAAGCAGTATAGGAAGACCTTTGCCTGCAAGCAAGACAATGCTGAATTTCATGAAATATTAAGTACAGGGACAAGTGTTAAGGATGAAAAATTTCATTTTTGATAGGCAGGTTGCAATTCCTCTTTAACTGCCAAGAATAAACTAATGTCTGAAACCACTGTCCCTAAAGCAACTCATAGACATTAAATGATGGCCAGTGATTATCTATTATTTATTATGATTGTCTGAGCTGCATAAGAGTGCAGTCATCAGTTTTTACAGTTTCTTCAGGAAATTTGAGTCTTAAATAATGGATCATTCTAAGCCACTGAAACTGTGTGTAGTGTACGTACAGTGTGAACGCATTAGGTACATTACTGACACATACAGCTGACAAACACACGGGCTGTGACATTACATGTGTGGTATAATTCTCATCTCTGTGTACAACATGGCAGCTCCCTGCTGGGAGATGATGCTTCAAGGCTTCCTAATAAAAGTTACAAAACAATGAAAAGATGCATTAGGCAGAAATAAGACCTTTAGATTTAAAGAAGTAAATGTGTTTTCAATATCTGTGCTGGTAAATCTTCCAGTAAGCAACATGTTTTGTCGAGCAAAACACTCCAGACCAAGAATTGTATTCATTGGCGTTTGAAGTGTGTGTGGGCTGCAGCTTAAGACAATACACTTACTGCACCTAATTCATACACTCTCCTAGAGTCTCCTAGAATCACAAGCACTTTGTTTTAGCAAATTCCTTAATGGTATTTTGCTGCATTTTCTATGTCACGGAATATTCTGTTCTTTACTTTACTTGTGGTACTTTAATTAAGCCAGCAACACCCTAAAACAAGTACAAAATATTGGGGTGTTTTAAACCAATGAGCAAGAGTCCACTAGGGATTGTTCTTTTTGTTAGCGGCCATTTGTAATATTTGGGATAATATACACTACTGTGCAGAAATAGAAGTGTTAATAGTTTATTTTTATCAATTAACAAAATGGAAAGTAAATGAACAGAAGAGAAATCCAAATCAAATCAATATTTGGTGTGACCACCCTTTGCTTTTAAAACAGCATCAATTCTTCTAGGTACACTTACACACATTTTTTGAAGGAACTTGGCAGGTAGGTTGTTCCAAACATCTTTAACCACTTCCTTACCGCCCATAGTCATATGACGTCCACAGATGGGATCTCCCATCCTGGGTGGACGTCATATGACGTCCTCTGCTTTGAGGGGGGATATCTGAATGATGCCTGCAGCTAGAGGCATCATTCAGATATCCATTTTTTGTGCCGGCGATTCTGCGCACCATAAGAACGATCATAGCGGCGGTTCCACCGCTTGATCGTTCTTATAGGCGGCGGGAGGGGACATCCCCCTCTCCCGCCGCCATCCGGTGCTTCTCCGGGCTCTCCCGTGCAATCGGGGACCCGGAGAGAATCGTCCGGCATCGTTGGTGGGTCACGTGACGAGCATAGAGATGACTGGTGACCAGATGGTCACCAGTCATCTCTATGATCGTCGGAGGCCCGGGCGCGATGTGATGACGTCATGCCCGGGTCCTCAGATGTAAACAAAGCCGCCATTGCGGCTTGTAAGTATGAGATCGGTGAAAAATTTTTCACTGATCTCATACTTTCCAGCCTGGAGGAGAGATGTGGGGTCTTATTGACCCCGCAACTCTCAATAAAGAGGACCTGTCACACACATTCCTATTACAAGGGATGTTTACATTCCTTGTAATAGGAATAAAAGTGATCAAAAAAAAAAAAAGAAGTAAAATAAGTGTTAAAAAAAAAATAAATAAGTAAAAAAAAAAAAAAATAATAATAAAAAAAAATTAAAACGCCCCTGTCCCCGGTAGCTCACGATCAGAAGCGAATGCACACGTAAGTCCCGCCCACATATGTAAACGCCGTTCAAACCACATATGTGAGGTATCGTCGCGTGCGTTAGAGCGCGTGCAACAATTCTAGCACTAGACCTCCTCTGTAACTCTAACCTGGTAACCTGTAAAAAAAATTAAAGCGTCGCCTATGGAGATTTTTAAGTACCGAAGTTTGGCGCCATTCCATGAGTGTGCGCAATTTTAAAGCGTGACATGTTAGGTATCTATTTACTCGGCGTAACATCATCTTTCATATTTTGCAAAAAAATTGGGCTAACTTTACTGTTTTGTTATTTTTTAATTCACAAAACTATTTTTTTTCCCCAAAAAAGGCGTTTGAAAAATTATTGCGCAAATACCGTGCAAGAAAAAAAGTTGCAATGACCGTCATTTTATTCTCTAGGGTGTCTGCTAAAAAAACATATATAATGTTTGGGGGTTCTGAGTAATTTTCTAGCAAAAGAATGATGATTTGTACATGTAGGAGAGAAGTGCCAGAATAGGCCCGGTATTGATGTGGTAAAAAAAGCCCGGTGTTGAAGTGGTTAAACATGAAAAAGTTCTCTTGGAAGCGCTTAGGAACTGTTGCTGCTAGCATTGGCACAAATGGAACTTAAAACATAGTCTGATGTAACCAGCTTGCATAAAAAAAACATTTATTCACAAAGTCATAAAAAACAGCCTCATGAATAAACACGGTCAGAACTTTAACCTCAATCCTTCCGGGCAATGATATGTACTGTATATATCTGTGAATACAATGCATAGACAAAGAACCCTTGGCTGGAAGAGCCTTCTTGCCTCTGGATGGAAAAGTATCAGCAGTCATGCGGCTGGTGGAGCAGAATGGCGAGGATCACGGCCAGATTGCCTACTCTGGAGGCTCTAACCATGCTGCTCGTGACAGTGAAGGTGGTCTGGTGCGGGATGAAGAAGATGTAGTACCTGGATCACTAATGTAAGGGAGGCGGCAGAGGAGCCTGCTGGTGACCGGGGAGACCAGAAGCCATAAAAGCTGCATCAACCAGACAGCAGAAGATGACGTGATGGGCAGCACCGAAGTCAAGGGCTAGATGGAATGAAGGAGGTCAAGTGGTCACCATGATAACGTTTTTGCTCGGTAGAGCCTTATCAAGTCATGTGACCAGTACTAGAAACAGAAGAAAAAGGGGGTGGAGAGGGGGCAAAAAAGGGGGGGTTATCTTGATGTAAAACCCAACACAAAATAATTGGCTGGTTATTACTTTAAAAATTCCCATTACGTCATCTCCTGCTGTCTGGCTTTCCACCTTCTGGTCTCCCCCATCACCAGCAGGTTCTGCCGTGAGATTGAGACGTTACCTCAGCTGGCTCCCTTACAGTAGTGATCCGGGTACTACATCTTCTTCATCATGCACCAAACCACCTTCACTGTCACGAGCAGATTGGTTAAAACCTCCTTTGCCCTTCAGAGTAGGCAATCCGGCCGCATGCCTCGTCACTCTGCTCCACCAGCCGCAGGACCACTTCTCCATCCAGAGGCAAGTAGGCTTTTCCAGCCAAGGTTTTTTTGTCTATGAATTGTATTCACAGATATATACAGCATATCATTGCCCGGAAAGGATTGAGTTTGAAGTTCTGACCGTGTTTAAACAGTTCCTAAGCGCCTCCAAGAGAACTTTTTTAAGTTTAATGTAGTTTTTTTCCACCCAAGGATATTATCTAGCAGCTATGGACAGATAACCGTTGCCACAATATACACACACTTTCACTAGCGCCCGGTCTTTTTGTAGTTTATGTTCAAAACATCTTGGAGAACTAACCACAGGTCTTCTGTGGATGTAGGTTGCCTCAAATCTTTTGTTTCTTCATGTAGTCCCAGACAGACTCGATAATGTTGAGATCAGGGCTCTGTGGGAGCCAAATCATCACTTCAGGACTCCTTGTTCTTCTTTACACTGAAGACAGTTCTTAAGCTTAGTACACATGGGCCGAATGTCGGGCATGACCGAAAAAGGACTGCCAATTGGCTCCTGATCAGCGCCTTCAGCAATGGCTGAGAGTGCTGACCTGAGTGTGCTAGTGGGGATCGCTGTACTAATGTTGGATAGTTGGTACAGCGGCTCATCCTGAGCTGTCGCTTTTTTGTTTTTCGTTCAAGCCTGCTGGGTTAAACGAAAAAAACTACTAGTATGTACTAGGCTTTAATGACATTGGTTACATGTTTGGGGTCTTTTTCCAGCTGCAAATAAATTTGGGGCCAATTACACACCTCCATGATGGTATGGCATGATAGTTAAGTATCCACCTGTATTTCTCAGCATTGAGGACTCCATTGATCCTGACCAAATCTCCAACTTCATTTGCAGAAATGCAGCCCTAAACTTATGAGGAACCTCCACTATGCTTCACTGTTGCTTCACATGGCCATTGTTGGATATCACGGGGCTCCGTACAGCCTACCTGACAGGGAAAAATATCAAAATTATAATTTCGCTAAAATCATTATTTGCGGACACAAACGCATCAAAACTTACAAAATTCCTGCTAAATCTAAAAGATAAAACTGTATTAACCACTTCAGCCCCAAAAGATTTGGCTGCTCAATGCGACGTTTTACCCAAACAAAATGTATGTCCTTTTTTTCCCACAAATAGAGCTTTCTTTTGGTGGTATTTGATCATCTCTGCGGTTTTTATTTTTTGCGCTATAAACAAAAAAAAGCGACTATTTTGAAAAAAACACAATATTTTGTACTTTTTGCTGTAATAAATATCCCCAATTTTTTTTTAAAAAAGCTATTTTTTTCTCAGTTTAGGCCAATATGTATTCTTATACATATTTTTGGTAATAAAAAAATCGCAATAAGCACATATTGATTGGTTTGCGCAAAAGTTATAGCGTCTACAAAATGGGGGATAGATTTATGGCATTTTTATTATTTATTTTTTTACTAGTAATGGCGGCGATCTGCGATTTTTATCGGTACTGCAACATTATGGCGGACACATCGGACACTTTTGACACATTTTTGGGACCATTGGCATTTGTACAGAGATTAGTGCTATAAAAATGCACTGATTACTGTGTAAATGTCACTGGCAGGGAAGGGGTTAACACTAGGGGCGATCAAGGGGTTAATTGTGTTCCCTGACTGTGTGTAATGTGGGGAATGGGACTGACTATAGGAAATTACAGATCATGGTTCCCAGCTTATAGGAACTTACGATCTGCATCTCCTCCCAGAACAGGGATGTGTGTGTTTACACACACACGTCCCTGTTCTGCCTCTCTTGGCCGCAATCGCTCGTGGACGGCGGTCATCACGACCGCCGTTCACGAGCATTGACACCCCCCGCAGTGCAGCGGGCGCGTGAGCGCCCGCTGTAACAAACATACAGCTACGATGGTTCGAGGGATCGTGCCGACCTGCCACAGTATAATGACGGCGGCAGGTCGGCAAGTGGTTAAGTGAATAAATAAAGCACTGCGTGTGAATGAGGTATTGGGGCTCATTTACATGGGTGCTGTGGCCTGTACAGCGTCAATTGGTGGTTTGTTTATATGGCTGGAGCCACCTGCTGCTGTGTGCAGGCAGCTCATGTTATGCTATGGGCACACAGCCACAGGTCCTAATTTGACAAGCAAGTGGGTGCAGGTGTACGGCCACCAACACAGACAGTGTGCATTTATGGCCATACCCACACCTGCACACCTGTCAGATTAAATCCTGTGGCTGTGTTCGTACAGCTGCTGTGTCCCCATTCACGAGCATCGGCACTCACCGCAGTGCAGGGAGGGGTGATATCTGAGTATGGCAAGAAGGGGAGAGAAACAAAGTTATAATATGAGGTATACTGAAGGAAACGTAAACAAGTCACACTGGGAGAGTAGCTAACATCAGAGCACTGAGTCGCTCGGTGAGATGACAGGTCACAGAACACAGGAGGCTGTAAAACAGAATGGAGCTCGGCAGCTGCAGATGGACTTATTAGCTGCTCGGGCCCTCCTCCTGAACTGACAGGGACCGGGCCCCGTACACCAGGGATGATGGCCTCCCCCCCCCTTACCTGCCTGCAGACACTCATTATTGTACCGCTCTCCAGCCCTTCGATGAACAAACTGCCTCCTGCTACAGCCAAATATTTCAAATTTTCAGGCCAGAGCACCTGCTGCCGATTTTCTATACCCAGTTCATATGTTTTTGTGCATAGATGAGTAATTTAGCCTTGTTTCCATGTCAGAGGTATGGCTTTTTAGCCGCAATTCTTCCATGAAGAACACTTTTGGCCAGACTTCACCGGACAGATGGGTGTACCTGGGTCCCACCATTTTGTGCTGATGGCACGGCAAAACATCTGTCGAAGGGAAGGAAGCACAATGTGTCTTTCATCTGCTGCATGCATTAAAGTGATATTAAAGACTTTTTTTTTCTTTAAAAATACCGAACATGTCATACTGTTATGTGTAGTGATTTTGCACAGAGCAGCCCCGATCCTTCTCTTCTTGGGTCCCTCCCTGCTGCTCCTGGCCCCTCCATCCTGTCGAGTGCCCCCACAGCAAGCAGCTTGCTATGGGAGCATCAGAGCCGAGGCGCAGCTCTGTGGGTCCATTCAGACGTTCGGCCCTGCCCCCTCTCTCTCCTCATTGACTAACTGACTTTAATTGACAGCAGCGGTAGCCAATGGCGCCGCTGCTGTGTCTCAGCCAATGAAAAGGGAGTGTCCTGGACAGCTGGGGCACTTGGGAGATGAGGCTCAGGTATTAGTGGGGCTGAGGGGGGATTCTGCACACAGAAGATTTTTTTATCTTAATGCATAGAATATATTAAGATAAAAAAAACTTCTGCCTTTACAATAACTTTAACCACTTGCTTACTGGGCACTTAAACCTCCCTCCTGTCCAGACCAATTTTCAGCTTTCAGCGCTCTCACTCTTTGAATGACAATTGCGCAGTCATACAACACTGTACCCAAATGAATTTTGAGAATTTTCCCACAAATAAAGCATTTTTTTTGTGGTATTTGATCACCTCTGCGGTTTTTATCTTTTGTTAAATAAAAAAAATAAAAAAAAATACAAAACCGTTTTATAATGTGTTATACAATTTTGTGGCAGTGATGGGCACTGATGGGTGGCAATGATGAGCACTGATGGGTGGCAATGATGGGCACTGATCGGCACTGGTAGGTGACACTGATAGGCAGCACTGCTAGGTGGCACTGATTGGCACCACTGGTGGGCATTGATAGGTGGCACTCGTGGGCATTTATAGGTGGCACTGTTTTGCACTGGTGGGCACTGATTTGTGGCACTGTGGGGACTGGCAGGTGGCACTGGCAGGCGGTACTAGTGGGCACAGATGAGGCGGATGTGTTTCTTCCTCTTCGGGACCGATGTCCCTTGCACAAAAGCCGGTGATCTCCTAACGCTGTCAGCGTACACCGCTCTTCCCCATTAAAATGAATGGGCAGGGCGGCCAAACCGCCAGCAAAGCGCCGCTACAGCGGCGCTTTGCCGGCGGTTTCAACCCTTTTTTGCCCGCTAGCGGCCGAATACCTCAGCAAAAACAATGGTATAGCGCCGCTAAAAATAGCGACGCTTTACCGTCGATGCCGCCGATGCCTCGGTGTGAAAGTGGAAACCCTAGGGAATATAACGGGGTAGTTTGCCACCACACACGCTTAACACCATCTGAACCAAATACGTTTATCTTGGTCTCATCAGACCACAGTACATGGTTACAGTAATCCATGCCCTTAGTCTGCTTGTCTTCAGCAAACTGTTTGTGGGTATTCTTGTGCATCATCTTTAGAAGAGGCTTCCTTCTGGGACAACAGCCATGCAGACCAATTTGATGCAGTGTGCGGCATATGGTCTGAGCACTGACAGGCTGACCCCCCCCCCCACCACCACTCATATGTCTATTTCACAAAGACAACCTCTGGATATAATGCTGAGCACGTGCACTCAACTTCTTTGGTTGACCATGGCGAGGCCTGTTCTGAGTGGAACCTCTCCTGTTAAACCGCTGTATGGTCTTGGCCACCTTGCTGCAGCACAGTTTCAGGGTCTTGGCAATCTTCTTATAGCCTAGGCCAGTGATGGCAAACCTTGGCACCACAGATGTTTTGGAACTACATTTCCCATGATGCTCAACTACACTGGAGAGTGCATGAGCATTATGGGAAATGTAGTTCCAAAACATCTGGGGGTGCCAAGGTTTGCCATCACTGGCCTAGGCCATCTTCATGCAAAGCAACAATTATTTTTTCAGATCCTCAGAGAGTTATTTTACAAAATTTAACACACCTTTTCCCCATTCACACCTGAGGAGGGAAAATGGCTAGTTGTGCCCAGTTTGGCCATTTTTTTCACTTAGGGGTGTACTCAATTTTGTTGCAAGCGGTTCAGACATTAATGGCTGTGTGTTGAGTTATTTTAGGAGACAGAAAATTTACACTGTTATACAAGCTGTACATTGTCATCTCTTCAGTGTTGTCACATGAAAAGATATAATAAAATATTTACAAAAATGTGAGGGGTGTACTCACTTTTGTGAGATTGTGTATACATATTGTGGTCAGAAACCCACTGAAACTAGACTTCACTGAAACTAAACCCGATGCTCGTGGCCGGCGGGCGCAATCGCAGCCGGCCACCAGCGATCGCGGGCACGAGAGCCAGAACGGGGATTTGTGTATGTAAACACACAAATCCTTGTTCTGACAGGAGAGTAGAGACAGATCTGGTGTTTGTAGTAATTGCGTACAGCGATAAGTCTCCTCCCCTAGTCAGTTAGAAACACTAACTAGGGAACACATTAACCCCTTGATCGCCCCTAGTGTTAACCCCTTCCCTGCCAGTGACATTTACATAGTAATCGGTGCATTTTTATAGCACTGATTGCTGTATAAATGTCAATCGTCAATGGTCCCAAAAATGTGTCAAAAGTGTCCGATCTTCCGAAATGTCGCAGTCCTGCTAAAAATTGCAGATCAGCTTCATTACTAGTAAAAAAAATATATAAAAATGCCATAAATCTATCCCCTATTTTGTAGACGCTATAACTTTTTCGTAAACCAATCAATATGCGCTTATTGTGATTTTTTTTTACCAAAAATATGTAGAAGAATACATATTGGCCTAAACTGATGAAGAAATTCATTTTTTTATATTTATTATAGCAAAATGTAAAAAATATATATATTTTTTCAAAATTGTCGCTCTTTTTTTGTTTATAGCGAAAAAAAAAAATTAAACTGCAGAGATGAGCAAATAAGACCAAAAGAAAGCTCTATTTGTGAGAAAAAAAAGAACGTAAATTTTGTCTGGGTACAATGTTGCATGACCGCGCAATTGTCAGTTTAAGTGGAGCAGTGCCGTATCGCAAAAAATGGCCTGGTCATTAAGGGTGCAATTCCTTCCGGGGCTGAAGTGGTTAAAGCTCTTTCCCTGCTTGTTAAGAAAATGTAAATATTTTAATGTCTATACTTTGTGGACAGATGCGCTTTAACCAAATGTACTGAACCAACAGAGGTGTCAGTTCATTAGGAGTGCCTAAATTTTGAAGCATACCGCTTTGAATGTTATTTTTTTTTTTTAAAACAGAGCAATGTAGAACACTCGGAAGGTTCATGTGGGGGCGCTGTAGAGAGAACCAGCCACAAATTTGATACCATTTCTATGTAAAACTCTCAATAGTATATATATATATATATAGGAAGGCTGGTATGCTAGCCTGAAATTATGGGAGGAGTTCGAGGGGTACTTATACAGACCATCCACGAGGGTCAGCGTCGGCTGTAGTGCGCGGTACTCGTCGTCATCAGCCGACGCCTTACGACTCGCAACGTCCGTGTAGTTGCTTTCGTACCTTCCAGCTTCGCTCGCAGTTGATCGTATCCCCGCTCGCGGTCGCAGGTAGGACCGGCCGTTACCGTTCGTACGAATCGTAGCGCCGGTACACGTTTCTTCTTTTACAAAAATCACACGGTTCATAACCCCGTGTTTTCCGTCTGCATCGTATGTTTATCGACTAGTCCAGTTGTCTTTCGTACCCTGTCACACCCACGTTGCTACCGGTAACGGTCCGTCCAGACACTACGGCTCTCAGAGCTGTTGTACGAATTACTCACAGCTTGCAAGGCTCTCGCCTCAGTCGCACATCCGTTACCCAGTCGTCGGACTGGTATCCCACACTGCACTTCCTTATCCCTAGTCACTGATGCCCTACACCTCCTACGATACTCTCCCTTCACCTTACTGATGCCCCACACCTCCTACTTACACCATACACCAAACAGTCTGGGCCGGCTCTTGTCGCTAACAATCGGCACTACAGGCCGGGCCCTCGACAATCACAAGCCCCTTCAACTTCAAACATCGAACACCCGTCCGAATCCAGCCGTATCTCCGGCGCTACGATTCGGACCCGGGAAATTCAAATCCCCGCCTTGCACCCGTTATCAGCCCGTATACAGGCACAGCATCGGCTTAGAGATTCGGATCTCTGGCATCCACGTTGGTTCCGAGCACAGTCGCACCACCGGCTCATCGGCTCGGACCTACAAACATCGAACCGCTAAACCATCCGAATTCAGTCGTAGCATAGGCTCAAACTTTCGAACCAATGGCATTCCCAAGCGATCCGAGTCCAGTCGCTTCACCGGCTCAATTGTCTCGGATCTCTAGCAACTGACCCTCCTATCCAATCTGAACCCAGTCGTAGCATCGGCTCAAAGGTTCGGATCCTCCGCTAACATGGCCGTTCTGGGCTCAGTCGCGGTCGAGTCACAGTCGCACCACCGGCGCATACCGCTCCGATCTTCAGCAGTAAACTTCTTTAGCCGACCCGAATCCAGTCGTAGCATCGGCTCCAAGTTTCGGATCCTCGGCTGAAACAACCAATTCGTTCGCAGTCGCATACCCGGCTCTAAGCAGCTCCGACCCATACCTCCGATACAACGTCGAACGTCTCAGAACGTTACGAATCCAGCCGTAGCATCGGCCACAATGATTCGAACCCCAAGCCGCTATACACACGCGTTACTTACCACTCCCGTTTCATCACGAAACGGCCATCCCCACACACTCGAAAGTCACAAACTCTTCTTCTTTCGTCTCCTTAAGGCATTTGTTCCTCGCAAGCGCTGCGAGCGTTCGACGAGTGGTTGCACACCAGCCACTCACCTCCTCCAGTAGTCAAACGGCTACTCACCGATTTCTCTATCCCTTTCCACCACACACGTCAGTTTAGATTGAGTTTCCATCCCGTCCACCCTGCAATCCAGGTCGGACGATATCTCCCGATGAAAAAAAAAAAAAGGGGGGCAGGGGGTCTTACACACTTATTCACCCGGAGCTACCTACCGCTCCCACAACTCTTCAGGCCTACAAAAAACAAAAAACAATAAAAAATAAATAAAAATAAATAAATATATATATATAATAATAATAATAAATAAATAAATAAATACATAAACAAATTAAAAAAAAAAAAAAAAAGGGGGGGGCAGGGGGTCTTACACACTTCTTCACCCGGAGCTACCTACCGCTCCCACAACTCTTCAGGCCTACAAAAAACAAAAAACAATAAAAAAAATAAATAAATAAATATATATATATAATAATAATAATAAATAAATAAATAAATAAATAAACAAATTAAAAAAATAAATATATAAAAAAATAAATAAATAAAAGAAAAAAAATATATATATATAAAAAAAAAAAATAAATAAATAAAAAAAAAAAAAATAAAAAAAAAATAATAATAATAAAAAAAAAAAAAAAAAAAAATGGAATATATATATATCTCCATGTCACCCTCCTCACAGGTCCCGGTCGACCCGTGTCTCGACCTCAACCAAGACAGGGCTCAAGTCAGGTGCGTAAACGCAAGGCCCCTCCTTGCTTTCTCTCCGCACTCTTTCACGACATATTTGCCTTCACATACACAATTCGACCGCTCACCAGGCGCTAGCAACTGCCACATACATACGCATGACACTCTGTTTTCGAAGCCGATCCGAGATCCTTCACTACGCAGACAAGGTCACCAACATCACCTTGCTGGCAGTGCAGGAGTTGGCAGACCGACCACACGTCATTGAACTACAGATCGAAACATTCCTACTTAGCATACCAGACTCCAGCTACCCGCCCCAGTACGCCCTGGGGGCTCTGGTTCATCAGTCTGTGCCAAGCACAGACGGCACCCGAGCTATCGGTTACCTAGCCAGTCACCTCCTGGCTCACCTCGGTTGCCACGCACTCTTTTGAGTTTTCTAAAATTACACTCAACAAGCGCTCGTACGTAAAACTTGGCTATCCTCTGCGCCTGTCATTCCTTATTCTGTCCATCCTCCCTTCCTTCTCCCTATCCACTTTCGTACCTCCTCTATCCCCCTCCATACCTGGCATCTCACTCTATAAACATACATTCCCCCCCCCCTTTTCTTTCTCGTTTTTTCTCCAACCCCCAACATGTCGCAGACCGACTGCGATGACTTTACCTTCGTCCCATCGTCACCACGTTCGGGTTCAGCGGACGACTCCACACAGTTCCTCAGGGCTGGACCATCCCCAGGCTTACAGCCGAACTACGCCGTAGGGGCATCCCCTACCCGGCCACGGCCAGGGAAACCAAGCTGTTAGGCTGCTGTTCCATAACCAGCGGCAACTCTACCAGACAAATTCCGCTGCAGTCGATATCCTCGGCATTACTCAGCTACACGCCTTGGTGACCACACTGGCAACCGCAGTCACCGACGTCCAGGCTAGAGTAGGGGCCCTGGAAACACGGTCAGCCGCGCCCCTATCAGCCCCAGTCTCCACCGTCGTTACCGAACCCCCCACGGTAGGTACGCCCGATGCTTGCACCCCTTTTTCTTCGCACCTGGTCCCAGCGGGCATCAGGAAGGACATCCTAAGCGATAGGACGCGAACCTAGCGTCCCCACGCATCTTCGGCACAGGTCATAACAGGGAACAAGCCGCGTGCCTAGGGGGACGTCTCAGTCATCCTAATGGCCAAGGACCCCAGGCTCGCTCGCAAACTCGAAAGCGACAAGTTCGTGGTAGCCTCTGGAAGCTTTAGAGATGTAACCAGTCCTCCCAGTCAGACTAGGATGTCCAATTTGAGCACCGGGGGCGCAGCCATCTCCAGCAACTTAATTTCAAGGGTTGCTTCTACCCCACCGCAAACTTCTGCACATCCGCCTCCTGTGCCAGAAGACTCTCCCTAGAAATACCTGCGGCGCCAAGCAGCAGAGTCCAGCTGGACCAGGCCACATGCACTTTGGGCGGCTCGACTTTCTCTCCTCACATCCAACTTCCTCTCTAGCAGCCTTTCTAGTACAGGGGACACTACAGGGTTCCACACCGGACTTGTTACACTGCCTGACTCATTCCAAAACTACCCAGTCAAACTCCAGCATACCCTCACAGGAGTTCTCCCGATGGTTTAGGATTCTTGTGAGATCTAAGGAGTCCAAGAGAGGTCTTTAAAACCTTGATGTGCCCACAACTGTGTAGAAAGTAGAAAGACCGGCACAGTTCATCTCCTTCCTGGTAATCATTCTAGACAACGCGCCATGCGGGCCAGCCCACCTCTCGGTAGATTGACCCGCATCAGGACAGTCATCCATACGTCCACCGACACGCAAGGGTGCACTAACCCACAGCTACAATCCCTACTGGGCATGCTCAAACCACGATGAGGATCGTCTCTCAAGGGCGATCCTTTATCGCACGCTTCTTAGTGTTCCTCTCCCAGGCACAAGACCCTGACCAAGTCATTAAGCTAGACGCAGCCTCCGTAGCAGGATCTGGCCATGGGGGACCAATTCCTTGAGACCGGATAGGTAGACCCTTGTTTATCCCATCAGCATTTTCCTCGTCACCTCAGATAATCACGGACGTAGCAGCTTCCACAAGCTTCGCTGCAACTTTTGGCCATCATTGGTTTCAGGAGATCCGATCCATCAGAGATGCTCACAATTCCGCTTTTAGTCAGTCCTCCTCTCTATTTGAGATCTACCCCATAGTCGCAGCAACTCAAGTACGGGGCAGCCCCGGGCAGGACAGACCGCCACGTTTGCCACAGACAACCAGGCTACAGTCACAGTCGTTAACAAAGGCAGGTCAATAAATCGTTGTCCGTCATGTCCTTCCCACGCAGGCTGTTGCTACTTTCCCTACATCATCAGCTCAGTAGCCTCAGTGTCCACATCCCCGGTCAATGCAACACCTCGGCCGACGCGCTATCCCGCTTGACCATTCCACATCCTCTCACAGAAGCCGGAGCCGACTCGACCATGTCCGGCGTCCCACATTAGTCGCAACCAACTCTGGAATCGGATAGCACCTCCATGGTGCTACCTCCCTCGTCAATGCATCCTGATCCGCCAACACACTACAGGTGGCGGCAACCACACTCTAGTACCAAACGCTTACCAGCGACCAGCGCCATACTCCGGGACATGTCTGCTATCCTTTCACGTTCTCCCTTCGGTCCATGGCCCAGCCTGGTAGTTCAAGCAGCCACTTACCTAGCCTTTTACGATTTTACGGCCGGCGAATTACTATCACCAGCCCTAAATGCCGAGTACTACTCGGGCACCACCCGACTTGCCACCGAAGTCATTTCATCCTACACCCGACGGTGTCGGAAATGATACAACCCGGTCCCGGAGTAGACATTAAACCTTTCCAGACACACAACGCTATGGCCGTTCTACGGTAATTGGTAAACTCTGCTGTCCGAGCCATCTGAGGACAGCCCTCTACTACCTTTCCCAACTGAACCCCTAAGCGGGAACCAGTTCGTCAGCCACGTCAGAACACTCCTGAGCATCTCGGGCCTTGACCCAGGATGTTACTCAGGACTCGCTTTCGCATTAGAGCAGCCCCAGCTACATCACGAAACAGAGTTCCTGACCACGCAATAAGGAAGATAGGCAGGTGGAAATCCTTGTGTTTCGCCCGACACGTCCCCGATCCTCAGTCAGAAATATCACGAGCCTTTAACAGTCTCGCTCTATAATGGTTTACCTGACATAATAGATCAATTCCTTCCTAACCTTGTGTGACTTTTTGGCCCCTTTCTTTGGCATACCGTACAAAAGGCCAGGCCACACTTCAGGTCTTATTTGTGTTGTTAGTCTTGTGACGTGTTTATGTGATCCATATCTCTTCGGACAGAGGGCTCCGACCATAAATAGGAAGGCTGGTATGCTAGCCTGAAATTATGGGAGGAGTTCGAGGGGTACTTATACAGACCATCCACGAGGGTCAGCGTCGGCTGTAGTGCGCGGTACCCACCCAACCATATCTCCCTTTTCTAGGGCACTCCTCTACAACAATTCTCAGCAGAATTATCTATCACTTCTATTCAGGTATGGCCCCTTTCTTTGGCATACCGTACAAAAGGCCAGGCCACACTTCAGGTCTTATTTGTGTTGTTAGTCTTGTGACGTGTTTATGTGATCCATATCTCTTCGGACAGAGGGCTCCGACCATAAATATATATATATATATATATATATATATATATATATATATGTTTTTAATACATTTATTTAGAACATAAAAAGATGCTCTGACCCCAAATCCAGCCCACGCTCCACTCTGTCGACACTTGGCAACAGTCCTTTCTCTATATGGAATCCACACCAACTATGTAAACCAGCCAGCACACAAGATAATCCTTTGAGATATACTCTATTGTAGAGTCAAGTCACCCATAAAACAGATATATTCTTTGCAGCATCTGTTTTATATTTGGATATAAATATGTGTAACGGGATAAATCCACTTCTTTTCCTTTTTCTTTTTTCTTCATGATCAAATAGATAAGATTACTGGTTGGCTTTATGATTACTTAATACCTGTTGTTTGTTTCAAAGGCGCTGAATGTTATCATCTGTCACTTATAAGGAGAGGTAACAAACACAAGTATTGGCAAACAAATATAATTAGTTGGGAGTATTCCCTTGTATTACTCATTGCTGTCATAAGAAATATTTATAGTACTGTTTCTCTGTTTGCACATCGTGTCATTGACAGCTATTAAAAAACATTTGAACTAAGTTAGATGCCAGGTCCACAGTTACAGAACATAATCCATTAAACCTTTGTTCTAATAAGTGTGGTTCATAAAATTTGAAATAATTACTGTATACTGCATATCCTAGCTGCTGGACATAAATGGCTACCTGCAAGAGAGCTAAAGAGAAAACAGCTACTGTACATACACAATTGAAAAACATAAGGGAGCTGTTTTGCATGCCAATATTTGTAATGTTGTCTGGCCATTCCTGAGATTTATATAGCCCTGCCACATACAAAAGCCAGGTCCATTATCCTTTTTTCTTCTACTGCAGTTATGTGACAAAGCTTAGACACTTCCCTACCACCAGACTGTGATTGGGTAATAGAGGAACTGCAGCAGAGGATTAATGACATTATGGGGTTGGTTTACTAAAACTGGAGAGAGCAGAATCTGGTGCCGCTCTGCACAGAAACCAATCACCTTCCGGGGTTTTTTGTCAAAGCTTAATTGATCAAGCTGAAGTTAGAAGCTGATTGGCTAACGTACACAGTTGCACCAGATTTTGCACTCTCCGGTTTTAGTAAATCAACCCCTATCTCTCTTTATGCCAACATGTTATTTGTCCATATTCCCTTCACAGGACCACTTTTTCTCAACTCACGGTTTTCAAGCCATCTGATACATGGTACTACTCCCTTTGGGGTTGATTTACTAAAACCGGAGAGTGCAAAATCTGGTGCAGCTCTGCATAGAAACCAATCAGCTTCCAGATTTTTTTTTGTCAAAGTTTAATTGACCAAGCTGAAGTTAGAAGCTGGTTGGCTACCATGCACAGCTACACCATATTTTAGTAAATCAACCCCATTTTGTCCAGGAACAGTCCTGAGATGTACACAACCTTGCTACACATAACAACCAGGTCTATGATCAGTTTTTTTTTCTTCTGTAGTTAAAATATAAAGACTGGGCACCTCCCCGCCCCTAGTATGTAAATGGGGAATCGATGAGCCGCAGCACAGAAGTTCTCTCTCAACATGTCAACATGTTCTATTTATGCATTCAGGACCCAATTTGCCAATGCATGGTTACCAAGGCATCTGATACAAACATCTTCTACTCCAATTTGACAAAGCAAAAAGGAGGTTTAAAAATAAATTGCTAAATAAACATTGCTGGAAACCCATTGTGGCTTTTTCATTATTAAAAAGTATATCTATATTTTATGGTGAGTCAGTCGTTTATTCTTGTATAAAAGAAAATAAATCAGCGCAATGGAAAACAACAATAATGACCCTACAAACAGCAGCTAAGCATCAGGGTCAATAATCAAAAAATCCCTGGGAGAAATATAAAAATATAAAACAGATGATACAGCGCTAAATAATGTCCATATATATATATATATATATATATATAAAAACACCATCCGTGATGAACTTCAGTGATCAGATATTCAGGACATGCAAGTGACTCTGCAGGTGCAATGAACCTCCACCAATAGTAAACAACGGCCACTCACCCCAAGGAATGGACCCTTTATTAAGGAGGGTCAAAGAAGCATATGATAGCAGGCACTTGTGGGGATCCAAACGACTACCGGATTTAGCAGACAATATATACCAGCAAACAAAAAGTTCCTCGTGCCATATGTTCATGTAATGAAAAAAGACAGGTACATAGTGCTCTCCGTAGGACAAATTCAATAGTTTTAATAAAATGAGAGGTAAAAACTTACAAGCAAAGCACCTAAACTGGTGCGAGATGTTACAGCGTGTGTACAAATGACGATCGTGATGGCCGCGGGTGAGCACTATGTACCTGCCTTTTTTCATTACATGAACATATGGCACGAGGAACTTTTTGTTTGCTGGTATATATTGTCTGCTGAATCCGGTAGTCGTTTGGATCCCCACAATTGCCTGCTATCATATGCTTCTTTGACCCTCCATAATAAAGGGTCCATTCCTTGAGGTGAGCGGCCATTGTTTACTATTGGTGGAGGTTCATTGCACCTGCAGAGTCACTTGCATGTCCTGAATATCTGATCACTGAAGTTGTTTATTCTTACATGTTCTGACATTATGTACATGATCAGAAAGCTATGATGGGTGTACCAGCAGACATATTGGAGAATCTTTAAATGCTCTCAGGTCATGGTAGAGCTCGTAATAGTTGCTAACATTCATTTGGACTTCTGTAATTTATTTCACTGAGGTTTTACCACCCTTCCAAATCAATTCATCAATTCTAAATGAACTGAGGAAGCTCATTGGATGAGCATTGAAACAACTTCAACCTTACTGAAATCCAGTTGAACTCAACTAACTAACAATAGTAACGTTGAAAATCAGTGGTTTACCTGTTGTAGAATTTTCACTGGTTAATAACTTCTGAACCAAGAACATACTGGGTACATACTTGGACTCAGAGTCTGTTTTGATACCCCAGTGCCAGTGCAAGAGCCACTAAACAGCATCTCCTTCTTCGGTGATCATTGCGACAGTCTCTATAGTGACCCTTAAGAGATACATGGTGACTATTCTGTTACATTGTAATTAATTGCAGCTGTTACATGCAGATGTCTGTGATCTGCTCTGTAACAACAGCTGCAGAACGCTGCAAAGTAAAAAAAAATCTTATTTAACTCCTGATTAGCCCCTTGTTAACCCTAATTAACGTCATCCTCTACCTTATCTCCCTAACTATTTTTTCATAGATTTTTTTCATAATTACTGTCATTTGGATACATAATGTGTTAACAGAAGACAATTTTTCATTTGTAAATAACTTTTTTTTTACCAGAAACATGGCTTATAACAAAGTACAGAATACATGTTAACTTTGTACAGTATATACTTTAAAAGCACGGACCAAACTGGGAAAATAAACCTATGAGAAACTTCTTTGTGCCTTTGATATATAAAATTAAATAATGCTTGGAAGACTACATGACACTGTGTCAACATAGCAGGATCCATTTGCATTCATTTATATAAATAATGAAACATTTATCCAAACCCTTCCATGTACAGTGCCTTGAAAAGTATTCATACCCCTTGAAATTTTCCACATTTTGTCCTGTCACAACCAAAAACATAAGTGTATTTTATTGGGATTTTATTTGATTGACCAACACAAAGTGGCACATAATTGTGAAGTGGAAGGAAAATTATAAATGGTTTTCAAAATTGTTTACAAATAAATATGTAATAAAGTGTGGCGTGCATTTTTATTCCGCCTCCCTGAGTCAATACTTTGTAGAATCACCTTTTGCTGCAATTACAGCTGCAAGTCTTTTTGGGGATGTCTCTACCAGCTTTGCACATCTAGAGAGTGACATTTTTGCCCATTCATATTTGCAAAATAGCTCAAGCTCTGTCAGATTGGATGGAGAGCGTCTGTGATCAGCAATTTTCAAGTCTTGCCACAGATTCTCAATTGGATTTAGGTCTGGACTTTGACTGGGCCATTCTAACACATGAATATGCTTTGATATAAACCATTCCATTGTAGCCCTGGCTGTATGTGTAGGGTCCTTGTCCTGCTGGAAGGTGAACCTCCACCCCAGTCTCAAGTCTTTTGCAGACTCTGAAGCCCTGTACACACGATCGGATTTCCTATGGTTTTTAAACCGATGAATCTGACTTCCATCAGTCTTGCCTACACACCATCAGTCAAAAAACCGACCGTTCCAAACGCGTGACGTAAAACACTCCGATGAGCCGAGAAAAATGAAGTTCAATGCTTCTGAGCATGCGTCGACTTGATTCTGAGCATGCGTGGGTTTTTTAACCGATGGACTTGCCCATAGACGATCGGAATTTGCTATCGTTTTTTTATCCATCGGAAAAATTTAAAACATGTTCTATTTTTTGACACTGATGGAAAAAAGACTGATGGGGCCCATACACGATCGGTTTGTCCGATGAAAAAAATCCATCGGACTGTTTTCATCGGTAAAACCGATCGTGTGTATGGGGCTTAACAGGTTTTCTTCTAAGATTGCCCTGTATTTGGCTCCATCGATCTTCCCATCAACTCTGACCAGCTTCCCTGTCCCTGCTGAAGAAAAGCATCCCCACAACATGATGCTGCCACCACCATGTTTCACGGTGGGGATGGTGTGTTCAGGGTGATGTGCAGTGTTAGTTTTCCTCCACACATAGCATTTTGCTTTTAGCCCAAAAAATGTAACTTTGGTCTCATCTGACCAGAGCACCTTCTTCCACATGTTTGCTGTGTCCCCCACATGGTTTCTCGCAAACTGCAAATGGGACTTCTTATGGCTTTGTTTCAACAATGACTTTCTTCTTGTCACTCTTCCATAAAGGCCAGATTTGTGGAGTGCACGACTAATGGTTGTCCTGTGGACAGATTCTCCCACCTGAGCTGTGGATCTCTGCAGCTCCTCCAGAGTTACCATGGGCCTCTTGGCTGCTTCTCTGATTAATGCTATTTTTGCCTGGCCTGTCAGTTTAGGTGGATGGCCATGTCTTGGTAAGTTTGCAGTTGTAGTGTGCCATACTCTTTCCAATTTTTGAATGATGGATTGAACAGTGCTCCCTGAGGTGTTCAAAGCTTGGGATATTTTTTTATAACCTAACCCTGCTTTAAACCTCTCCACAACTTTATCCCTGACCTGTCTGGTGTGTTCCGTGGCCTTCATGATGCTGTTTGTTCACAAAGGTTCTCTAACAAACCTATGAGGGCTTCATAGAACAGCTGTATTTATTCTGAGATTAAATCACACACAGGTGGACTCCATTTACTAATTGGGTGACTTCTGAAGGCAATTGGTTCCACTAGATTTTAGTTAGGTTAGGTTTAGTTAAATGCACGCCACATTTTTCAGATATTTATTTGTAAAAAAGCTTGAAAACCATTGATCATTTTCCTTCCACTTCACAATTATGTGCCACTTTGTGTTGGTCTATCTATCACATAGAATCCCCATAAAATACATTTACATTTTTGGTTATAACATGACAAAATGTGGAAAATGTCAAGGGGTATGAATACTTTTTCAAGGCACTGTATATACAAAATCCCGGTATACCCATGTGGAAAGAGTCTCTCATCCTGTGTTTGTTAAGTGCTCCAAATGGTCTAAATAAGGTTTTTGTGAATATCCCTTTAGGAAATTATTAGTAATTTATTATTAATATTACAGTTTTAATTAAGACATCTACAGCAGAATAGAATAATACAGAATAATAAACATGTTTTTGGTATTTTCTTACAGATCTGACACATTTATTACAAGAATTTGGATTCATTTTTGAGGGATAAAATGAAATAATCATTGGCGTATATCGTGACTTGGTGTAGTCAAAACAGCTTAGAAGACGGGTTAGCATTCCGGCACAATTAGTGTGATCCTTCACTTGTTACCACCGTAATAAAAGTAGTTGCTCCAGATGAACCTGCTCCTTGAATGAGGTGTCTTCTCCTCCGGATCCATACAAGCAGACATTCCTAAGTATAGACAGGTATTGTACAACCACCACAGGTTCAGGGTGTGTTTTGAACACCATCTAAAATAATATTGTCTGACTACACTATCTACACCTACGCCTCTTTTTGTTTGTTTTTTTATCTTGTGGTCTCTGACTGCTTTATGACTAAAATCCCAAAGTATTTATGTCAGGAGGTATTAACTATATTGCAGTGTTATTGTCATTTTGTTCATTTTATTCATACTGCAAATTAAAGTGTACATTTTCGAAATTGTTCCAGAGATAACATTTTAGACGCTCCTTTATAAATTATATTTGTTTTTAGGTATATTATATAAGTTAAAGTGTAACTAAAGCCTAAACGTTTTTTTTTTTTTTTTTAACCACTTGACCACTGGGCACTTAAACCCCCTTAATAACCAGACCAATTTTCAGCTTTCGGTGCTCTCACATTTTGAATGACAATTACTCAGTCATACAACACTGTACCCATATGAAATTTTTGTCCTTTTTTCACACAAATAGAGCTTTCTTTTGGTGGTATTTAATCACTGTTGGGTTTTTTATTTTTTGCGCTATAAGAGAAAAAAGACTGAAAATTTTGTAAAAAAATGATTTTTTTTTCGTTTCTGTTATAAAATTTTGCAAATTACTATTTTTTCTTCATAAATTTTGGCCAAAATTTATACTGCTACATATCTTTGGTAAAAATAAGTACAAATTGGTGTATATTATTTGGTCTTTGTGAAAGTTATAGAGTCCACAAGCTATGGTGCCAATATCTGAAAATTGATCACACCTGAAGTACTGACGGCCTATCTCATTTCTTGAGACCCTAACATGCCAGAAAAGTACAAATACCCCCCAAATGACCCCTTTTTAGAAAGAAGACATTCCAAGGTATTCAGAAAGAGGCATTGTGAGTTTTTTTAAGTTTTTTCCCACAATTCTTTGCAAAATCAAGATTTTTTTTTTTCTCTTTTTTTTTTTCCACAAAATTGTCATATTAGCAGGTTATTTCTCACACACAGCATATGCATACCACAAATTACACCCCAAAACACATTCTGCTATTCCTCCCGAGTATGGCGATACCACATGTGTGAGACTTTTACACAGCGTGGCCACATAAAGAGGCCCAACATGCAGGGAGCACCTTCAGGCGTTCTGGAGCACCCAGGCCAATTCTGACATTTCTCTCCTACATGTAAAAATCATCATTTGTTTGCTAGAAAATTACATAGAACCCCAAAACATTATATATGTTTTTTTAGCAAAGACCTTAGAGAATATAATGGTGGTTGTTGCAACTTTTTATCTCGCACGATATTTGCGCAGCAATTTTTTTAACGCGTTTTTTACGGAAAAAAAATGTTTTGTGCTTAAAAAAAAAAAAAAACAGTAAAGTTAGCCCAATGTTTTTGCATAATGTGAAAGATGAAGTTACGCCGAGTAAATAGATACCTAACATGTCGCCCTTAAAAATTGCACACACTCGTGGAATGGCGCCAAACTTCGCTACTTAAAAAATCCCCATAGGCGACGCTTTAAATATTTTTACTGGTTACATGTTTTGAGTTACAGAGGAGGTCTAGGGCCAAAATGATTGCTCTCGCTCTAACGTTCGCAGAGATACCTCACATGTGTGGTTTGAAAACCGTTTTCATATGTGGGCGGGACTTACGTATGCGTTCGCTTCTGTATGCGAGCTCACGGGGACAGGGGCGCTTTAAAAAAATAAATAAAAATGTATTCTTCATTTTACTTTATTTATTTTAGTTTGACATGTTTTTCCGCCCTAAACATTTTTTTGATCACTTTTATACCTATTACAAGGAACGTAAACATCCCTTGTAATAGGAATATGGCATGACAGGTCCTCTTTACAGTGAGATATGGGGGGGGGGGTGTCAATAAGACCCCACATCTCACCTCTAGGCTGGGAAGCCTGAAAAAAAACAAAAAAAAAAACAACAATCCTGGCTTTGATCGTAGCGGTGAGTCGGTAGAAGCACCGGAGGGCGGCGGGGGGGGGGGACATCCCCTCTCGCCTCCCGTAAGAATGATCAAGCGGCGGAACAGCCGCTATGATTGTTCTTATGGTGTAGGGAATCGCCGGCTGAAAAAGCTAATATCTGAATGATGCCTGTAGCTGCTCCCATCATTCAGATATCCCCGCACAAAGTCAAGGACGTCATATGACGGCCGGAGGGCGGGAAGTGGTTATTGCAGAGTATTGCCGGGCATTGCGGAGTATTGCTGGGCATTGCGGAGTATTGCCGGGCATTGCGGAGTATTGCAGGGCATTGTGGAGTATTGCGGACTATGGCAGGGTATTGCGGTGTATGGCAGGGTATTGCGGTGTATGGCAGGGTATTGCACGGGTATTGCACAGGGTATTGTGGAGGGTATTGCACAGGGTATTGTGGAGGGTATTGCAGAGTATTGTGGAGGGTATTGCAGAGTATTGTGGAGGGTATTGCAGAGTATTGTGGCGGGTATTGCAGAGTATTGTGCAGGGTATTGCAGAGTATTGTGCAGGGTATTGCAGAGTATTGTGCAGGGTATTGCAGAGTATTTTGCAGAGTATTGCGCAGGGTATTGCAGAGTATTTTGCAGGGTATTGCAGAGTATTTTGCAGGGTATTGCAGAGTATTTTGCAGGGTATTGCAGAGTATTGTGCAGGGTATTGCAGAGTATTGCGCAGGGTATTGCAGAGTATTGCACCAGGGTATTGCAGAGTATTGCACCAGGGTATTGCAGAGTATTGCACCAGGGTATTGCAGAGTATTTCGCAGGGTATTGCAGAGTATTTCGCAGGGTATTGCAGAGTATTTCGCAGGGTATTGCAGAGTATTGCACCAGGGTATTGCAGAGTATTGCACCAGGGTATTGCAGAGTATTGCACCAGGGTATTTTGCAGAGTATTGGCAGGGTGTATTGCAGAGTATTGGCAGGGTATAGCACAGGGATGGCTGAGCAGGGATGGATGGATGGCTGGATCTGTGACTGCAATTGTCACAGATCCAGCCCACAGTGCTGCTGCTGCCATCCGCTCCCTCCCCCTCCCCTCTCACACTGTACCGATCGGTACAGAGAGGGGAGGGAGGAACCGGCGTCATCAAATGACGCCGGTCTGTTTACAAGTGATTGCTCCGTCATTTGACGGAGCGATCACGTGGTAAACGGCCGCTATCAGCGGCGATTTACCGCGATTCGTGATCCGCCGGGTCCTCTGGACCCGGCGGTCACGGAGTTTCCCGTGTGCGCGCCCCAGGGGGCGCGCGGGAGCGCGATTCTGGGAGGACGTTATATAACGTCCTCCCAGAGTTAAGCAACCACCTTGTCGACGTTATTTGTCGGCAGGTGGTTGTTAAGTGGTTAAAGAGTCAGCCCTGGTTCACACCGGTGCGGCTTTAAAATCGCATCATTTCATTGCAATTTCAAAGCCGCACATCAGTGCGATTTGCACTGCTGATTTCATCGCGACTTGCAAAATCATTTAACAGAAGTCTATGCAAGTCGCAATGAAATCTGTAAAAAGTAGTGCAGGAACCTTTTTCATAATCACTGCGACATAAACGATTCCTTTGCTGGAATTGCGGTGCGACTTGTCATGTGATTTGAAACTGTTAAATCACATTACATGTCTCACCGGTGTGAACGGGAGCTAAGGGAGGGTTATAACCACACTCAGTTTTTTTTTTTGCATCTGTGGTCCATAATGAAGATTTCCTTTCACTTCTTGTCCCATAGTCAAACAGGAAGTGAGAAGAAATCCCTCTAAAGTGAGGGAATCCCAGTGTGTCACCAGATCCAGTGTCCGCATTAAAGGATTTTCTTTCTCGTACATCACGGGACACAGAGCGACATAGTCATTACTAATGGGTTATATAGTTACCGTCAGGTGCTGGCACTGGCAACTTCCAAAACCGGAAGTACCCTCCCCTATATAAGCCCCTCCCATCCGGGAGCACCTCAGTTTTTTGCCAGTGTCTAAGGTGTTGGCCAAGAAGAAACATGTGTTTTTCACTGAGCTTGCGTACAGGTTCTTTTGGGCCTCAGTAAGCTATTCCGGATCCGACCAAAAAAGCTTCATAGCTAAACGGTCGGTACCCGGGCCTTGCAAAGAGAAGAGCAAGGTTTTGCCTGTAATGCTTCTCTTAGGAGAGCTGGACCCTGGGATCCAGAGCTCTGGTCATACCCACGACCAAGATGTTTTCTGTGCAGGGTGCTATACAGGTCCAGGGGAGTGGAATCCTTGGGAACCCGGTCCCTGAAGGTTTGATTACAATGCCTGCCGTGATAGGTGAAGTTTGGGCTTTTGTGGACCAAACAAAGTCCTGCGGCGAGGAACAGGTAAGTGGGGGCCCCCAGGAACTTGGTTCTATTGGGGGACCCCCAAGCCTAATTTGTCTTTCTGTCTGTTACCTAATGGTATTCCCGCAAGATTCTGTGCATGCCTGTAACTACTAAAAAAATGTAATAATTTTTAATGGTGGTCAAGAAAAAAAAAAAAAAAAAAAATATTTTTTTATATATATTTAGTATATTAGACTGCGGTACCTGTGTTTGTCCACTAGAGGCCGCTGTGGAATGTTTTCTTGTCATGTGGACTAGTTTCTTCTCAGAGAGCAAAGTCCAGGCAGTTGGTGAGTTCTCCTATAGGAAACTGCTTCCTCTGCCATGTTGCAGTGCTCGTCCATCCCCCGGCCTGCGGCAAAGAGGGGCCCTGGCTCCTGTCCCTGGTTTCCATGTTTGAAATTAGCGCCGAGGGCGCACGTGGCCGCGCGCGTGCGCGTGCACGCGCCTCTATATATAGAGGTGAGCCGGGAAAGGGGGCAGAGCCTGGGGGATGACGCTCTGTGCGCGCCGCAGCGCTTCTGCGCATGTGCGGGCGTCCCAGCAGGTTTTAAAAAGCCACAATATTGTAGTAAGCTGGCTATGAAGTACAGAGACAGAGCTGGCAACATTTAAAGGCATACAGCAAGCGGTTGATACAGGCATCCCCTAGAAAGGCACATTAGTAGACACCAACTGTTTATTATAGCAGCATTTATGCTAGACTATTATCAGTAACTGGTGTATTTCGGCTGGAATACCTCAGCTTTGTGGCTTAGGAATATGCCGTCTAAAAACTCCGGGACTAGAAATTCCAGGAGGAATAGGGGGTCTCCATCGGGCTCTGAGGATCTTGGGCATGCTTTGGCTGCACCAGTCTCCCCTGAAGAATCAGAGGTTAGTGACCGTAGGGCACCCCCAGGAGTACCTGGTACTGTGGCTGTCCTCAGTTCACCTGCTCCTGTGTATGTAACAGAGGAGGTTTTTTCCTCAGCTCTGGGAGGACTGGAAGAGAGATTGTCAGCATTAATCGCTGCTTCCCTGTCACAGGAGAAAAGCGCTCGATCTCCGTCTCCTCCCTCAGAGTGCCTGTTAACAGAGCAACAGTCCCATACAGAGGTCGACCTACCTGAGGGGGATCAGGATGAGGTTGATTCGGTTGTAGAGGAATCAACAGTGGAAGAGCCGTTCTCAGCATCACATGCTGAGAGGTTATGGGTTCAGTCCCTGACTAATATGGTCCGATCAGCATTTAAAATGCCACTTGCGGAGCCATCCTCCACTTCTGTCTCCTCGTTGGGGTCGCTAAAAGCTCCCCAGACTGTTTGTTCCTTTCCGATCCATCCTTTACTGGAGGGGCTCATTTACCAGGATTGGGAGCATCCTGACAAAATATTTACTCCCCCCAAGAGATTTCCGGTGGTCTATCCCATGGAGGATAAGTTCATCAGAAAATGGAAGGTCCCTACAGTGGACACAGCCATCTCTTGTGTGAATAAATCACTGACATGTCCGGTGGAAAATGTCCAAATGTTCAAGGACCCAATAGATAAAAAATTGGAGTCATTATTGAAATCTGCTTTTTCTACAGCAGGATTGGTGACACAACCAGCAGTGGCAGCTATAGGGGTCTGCCAAGCAGTGAAGGATCAGTTGAAACAGGTCTTAAGAGACTTGCCGTATCAGCAGGCTCTTGCCCTAGCTGATTTACCTAGAGCCTTATGCTTTGCGGTGGACGCTATAAAGGATTCAATCCATCAGGCCTCCCGCCTTACGCTGTCTGTAGTACATATGTGCAGGCTTCTATGGCTCAAAAACTGGTCTGCTGAAGCTCCCTGTAAAAAATTGCTGGTCAGCTTCCCATTTCATGGGGAGCGCTTATTTGGGGAAGACCTGGACAAGTATATCCAGAGAATTTCCAGCGGTAAAAGTACACTTTTGCCGGTTAAAAATAGAGTTAAAGGTCCCTCCTTTAAGAGGCCGGCTTCTCCAGTCCCTAGGACATCGGCTGTGAAACAGTTCCGACGGCCTCCCCGGTCAAATCCCGGAGGTAAAAATCAGGGACAGTTGCAGGGTAACAAGAAGCCCTGGAGCAGGAGAGGTACAAAACCTCCCCCAAAGTCAAATGCATAAAGGGTTGCCCCCACCCAATCGGGTGGGGGGAAGACTTCAGTTGTTCACAGAAACCTGGCGGGACACGATCCGAGACAGATGGGTGCTCTCCGCAGTAAATCTGGGATACAAATTGGAGTTAAAAAACTCCCCTCCTTCCCGCTTTATAAGGTCAAACGTGCCAAGGGATCCCCAGAAGAGAGGATCCCTCCTGTTGGCACTGGAACAATTATTGCTTCAAGCAGTAATTATAGAGGTTCCCCTGGAAGAATGGGGGTTCGGGTTTTACTCAAACCTCTTTACAGTTCCGAAGCCAAACGGGGACGTGAGGCCCATATTAAATCTAAAAGGGCTAAACAAATTCCTACATATCAGGACTTTCCGGATGGAGTCGATCCGATCGGTAGCCACTGCCCTACAAGGGGAGGAATGGTTAGCCTCGATCGACATCAAAGATGCTTATTTGCACATCCCCATCTTTCCAGCCCACCAAAAATTTCTACGCTTTGCGGTAGAAGGGCGCCATTTTCAGTTCAGAGCCTTACCCTTCGGTCTGGCCACAGCACCAAGAGTGTTCACAAAAATTCTGGCCCCATTATTGGCCAATCTAAGAACACGAGGTGTAACGATAATGGCATATCTAGACGACTTGTTGCTGATAGACCACTCAGTGGAAAAACTAGAAGTGGTTGTTCACGAGACAATCAAGTATCTGGAATATCACGGTTGGATTATCAACCGAGACAAGTCAGCCCTAAAACCAGTCAAAAGTCTGGAATACTTGGGGCTAAGGCTGGATTCAGACCAGAGAAAGATTTTCTTGCCTCAAGAAAAGGGGTCGTCTTTGAGAGATTTGATCCACTTAGTGGGTTCAAAAAGACAGCCATCCATACGCCTGTGCATGAGGCTGCTGGGAAAAATGGTGGCATCATTCGAAGCAGTACCCTACGGTCAATTCCATTCAAGGAAGTTGCAAAGGGCCATACTGTCAGCCTGGAACAAAAAAGTTGAGGCTCTGGACTTACCAATGTCCTTGTCCCCTTCCGTTCGCAGGAGCCTCCGCTGGTGGTTGGTTCCCCAGAATCTGGAAAGAGGGAAATCCTTCAGTCCGATTTCCTGGAAGGTGGTCACTACAGATGCCAGCCTTATAGGCTGGGGAGCAGTACTGGAGCAATGGTCTCTCCAGGGCAGATGGTCGGATGCGGAAAAGGCCCTGCCCATCAATCTCTTAGAGATACGAGCAGCCCGGTATGCCCTAGTAGCATGGACATCCAAACTCCAAGGGTCCCCTGTCAGAGTTCAGTCAGACAATGCCACAGCAGTGGCATATATCAATCGTCAGGGGGGCACCAGGAGTCGTGCAGCCCAAAGGGAAGTAAATTACATCCTGAGATGGGCAGAAAGATATGTCCCAGCCATATCTGCGGTATTCATTCCAGGGGTGGAGAATTGGAAGGCGGACTTTCTAAGTCGCCAACAATTATGCCCAGGGGAATGGTCCCTTCATCCCGAGGTTTTCCGGACAATATGTCAGCGGTGGGGAACACCGGATGTAGATCTGCTAGCATCCAGATTCAACACAAAAGTGGACAGGTTTGTCTCTTGGGCAAGGGATCCCCTAGCGTGCGGCTCGGATGCCCTAGTGTTCCCTTGGGATCAGTTCAAGCTGATATATGCATTCCCACCGCCACAATTGTTACCTCGATTACTCCGCAGAATCAGGGTAGAAAAGAAACCAGTGATTCTGGTGGCTCCAGCGTGGCCCCGAAGAGCATGGTACGCGGAGATTGTAAAAATGTCTGTGGGGAGTCCTTGGACCCTCCCACATCGTCCGGACCTGCTTTCGCAGGGACCGATATACCACCCTTCCTTACCAGCCCTAGGTTTGACGGCCTGGCTATTGAAGCCCACATTCTAAAAAAGAGAGGGCTCTCTAATGCTGTGGTATCTACCATGATCAATGCCAGGAAGCCGGTATCCAGGCAGATCTACTATAGAATCTGGAAGGCGTACATCGCCTGGTGTGAGGCCAAGAAATGGCATCCACGTAAATACGTAATAGGTAGGATTCTGGACTTCCTACAATGGGCTGTAGATAGGAAGCTTGCCTTGAGTACTATCAAGGGTCAGATTTCGGCCTTGTCAATATTTTTTCAAAGGCCCTTGGCTTCGCATTCACTAGTCAAAGCCTGTATACAAGGAGTGATGCGTATTAGTCCTCCGGTTAATATTCCCATATGTCCATGGGATCTAAACTTGGTTCTGTCGGTTCTACAGAAACAACCATTTGAACCATTACAGCATATTTCCTTGGTGCTTCTCACCAGGAAATTGATTTTTCTAGTAGCCATTTGTTCGGCTAAAAGAGTATCGGAATTAGCAGCTATGTCCTGTAAGGAGCCATATCTGGTTATCCATAAGGACAGAGTAGTGTTACGTCCTCATCCAGCTTTTCTTCCTAAGGTGGTATCGAGTTTTCATTTGAACCAAGATGTGGTTCTTCCTTCTTTTTTCCCCAAGCCTACTTCGGTAGAGGAAAAGTTATTGCATTCTTTGGATGTAGTAAGAGCAGTTAAAGCTTATCTAAAAGCCACTGCTCAGATTCGCAGAACGGATACTTTGTTTATTCTGCCGGAAGGCCCCAGAAAGGGTCAGGCAGCGTCAAAATCTACTTTAGCCAAGTGGATTCGACAGGTCATAATACAAGCCTATAGCTTGAGAAGTAGACCGCCTCCGTTCAAAGTTAGGGCGCACTCCACGAGAGCAGTTGGAACTTCATGGGCAGTGCATCACCAGGCCTCCCTGGCTCAAATCTGTAAGGCCGCAACATGGTCTTCGGTACACACGTTTACTAGGTTCTACCAGGTGGACGTTAGAAGTCAGGAGGATGTCGCCTTTGGGCGCAGTGTGTTGCAGGCCGCAAAAGATCCTCATGTCTGATAGCGCTCAGCTTATATATGGTGTATCCCCCCCCTCATTTGGCATTGCTTTAGGACATCCCATTAGTAATGACTATGTCGCTCTGTGTCCCGTGATGTACGAGAAAGAAAATAGGATTTTTATAACAGCTTACCTGTAAAATCCTTTTCTTGGAGTACATCACGGGACACAGAGCTCCCGCCCCTCTTTGGGGACACTTATTGCTTTGCTACAAAACTGAGGTGCTCCCGGATGGGAGGGGCTTATATAGGGGAGGGTACTTCCGGTTTTGGAAGTTGCCAGTGCCAGCACCTGACGGTAACTATATAACCCATTAGTAATGACTATGTCGCTCTGTGTCCCGTGATGTACTCCAAGAAAAGGATTTTACAGGTAAGCTGTTATAAAAATCCTATTTTCCCTCTATTATTGCCATGATATCAACCCAGAATTTGGGATGTTCTTTTACTTTTGATGATAATGGTAAACAGGACAAATAGAGAGGTTAAATCTCCCTATAGGGGGCACAGACAGCAATACAAACTGACAGGTGTTCTAATCCCTCTCCACTCCATTCAAAATAAAAAAAAAGGTTTTGCCTTTAGTTACACTTTAAAAATTGATGAATTGACCTGTCAGCAGTGTTGGTTCATTGGCTTCTGATGTACTGTTAACCAGACCTTATCTTCACTCAAGGACAGTTTTAAAAAAAATGGGGCCCCGGCAATCAAAAAAGACTTGCTGTATGTTCTGATGGCCATGTGGCACTCAGTTGTGCCATGTGATCAAAGCAATGCCATGCTGCTTGAGTGGAAGGGAATCATGATACATTAGTGACCTCAGGTAACTAGAATGTTAACATGATCAAGACAGTGCAAAATTATTTCTTCCAACCATTTTAAAATCCTTCTAAAAGACACATTGCTGTTTTACTGTATTCAGATTACACACAATGCTCTCATGGAGGATCGCGTCCAAATTCCAAGATGACTTTACAAAACTGGATCATAACACTATTTCTTTCTATTACCTTTACTTTTAATGATAATGGTAAACAGGACAAAAAGAGAGGATGAATCTCCCTATAGTGGGCACAGACAGCAATAAAAACGGTCAGAGGCCGCGTACACACGACCGTTTCTCGGCAAAAAACGACAAGAAAACTGCCGGGAGAGTTTTCTTGCAGAGAAAACCGGCTGTGTGTACGTGGGTTTCAGTTTTCTCGTCGAGAAAACTTCCCAGATTCCCCGACGAGAAAAAAGACGTCGGCCTGTTTCTCGACGAGAAACCCGAGCGTGTGTACACTTACCTGTCGCCGTGGAAACCCACGCATGCTCGAAATTACTTTGACGCATGCGCGGTAGCTTCCTAGGCATAGGCATAGGGTGAAGCAAGATGGCGGCGACGGCATCGAATGTGACGAGCGCACGCTCGTCGTAGTCGATGACGTCACCGCGTGCGTGCCATTCAAAAGAACGGCGGTTCTTTTGAATCGTATGTGTGTACACTCGGCCGGGTCAAGTTTCTTGTCAAGATTCTCGTCAGGAAAAACAACGTTTTTTTCCTGACGAGAATCTCGGCCGCGTGTACCAGGCTTGATATTTTAATCCATCTCCACTCCATTCAAAACGATTTATTGTTTATTAAAAGTCTAGCGGCCATGTTTACTTTTGCCATTCTGCAGATTCCCTGACCTACGTCTTTAATGCTATTGAGTTGGGCTTTTACTGAGCAGTGTGTAGTAAGCACAAATGGATATGACATAGGTAAATTACCGTCCACAACCCATGCATTGTATTTTAACTTTTGGCACCAGGTAGTTAAAGCTTAAAAGGCAGATAAAAAACACACATTAATGCAGCTCTATAATTATTAATCTACCAGTAAATATATTTTTAATGCAAGCAGTGTAAGTATCTGAATTTGACTTACAGTGCCTTGAAAAAGTATTCGTACCCCTTGAACTTTTCCATATTTTGTCATGTTACAACCAAAAATGTAAGGCCTTGTACACACGGTTGGATTTTCCGTCGGAATAAACTCCGATGGGTTTTTCCGACGGAATTCCGTTCAAGCTGTCTTGCATACACACTGTCACACCAAATTCCAACCGTCAAGAATGCGGTGACGTACAACACTACGACGAGCCGAGAAAAATGAAGTTCAATTCTTCCGAGCATGCTTCGACTTGATTCTGAGCATGCGTGTTTTTTTCTCCGTCGGAGTTCCATACAGACGAACTGAATTTCCGATAGAAATTTTTTCCGTCGGAAAAAAAGAGAACATGTTCTCTTTCTAAAGTCAGATGGGGGCATATACACTGTCGGAATATCCGCTGAAAAAATTCCGTCTGACTTTTTTCCTCGGAAATTCCGACTGTGTGTACGCGGCATAAATGTATTTTATTGGGATTTTATGTGATAGACCAATACAAAGTGGCACATAATTGTGAAGTAGAAGGAAAAGGATAAATTATTTTCATAACCTTTTTACAAATAAATATGTGAAAAGTGTGGCGTACATTTGTTGTCAGCCCCCTTTACTCTGATACCCCTAACTAAAATCTAGTAAAACCAATTGCCTTCAGAAGTCACCTAATTAGTAAACAAAGTAAATAGAGTCCACCTGTGTGTAATTTAATCTCAGTATAAATACAGCTGTTCTGTGAAGCCCTCAAGGGTTTGTTAGAGAACCTTAGTGAACAAACAGCATCTTGAAAGCCAAGGAACACACCAGACAGGTCACGGATAAAGTTATAGAGGAGTTTAAAGCAGGGTTAGGTTATAAAAAAAATCCCAAGCTTTGAACGTCTCACGGAGCACTGTTCACTCCATCATCTGAAAATGGAAAGAGTTTGACACAACTGCAAATCTACCAAGGTATGACTGTCCACCTAAACTGACAAGCCGGGCAAGGAGAGCAATAATTAGAGAAGCAGCCAAGAGGCCCATGATAACTCTGGAGGAGCTGCAAAGATCCACAGCTCAGGTGGTAGAATCTGTCCACAGGATAACTATTTGTCGTGCACGCCACAAATCTGGCATTTATGGAAGAGTACCAAGAAAAAAGCCATAAGAAATCCCATTTGCTGTTTGCGAGAAGCCATGTGGGAGACTCAGAAAACATGCGGAAGAAGGTGCTCTGGTCAGATGAGACCAAAATTGAACTTTGTGGCCTAAAAGCAAAACACATTGGTGGTTATTTACAAAAGGCAAATCCACTTTGCACTACAAGTGCAAACTACAAGTGCAAAGTGCACTTGAAATTGCATCGAAAGTGCACTTGGAAGTGCAGTCGCCGTAGATCCGAGGGGGACATGCAAGGAAAATAAAAAAACAGCATTTTAGCTTGCACATGATTGGATAATAAAATCAGCAGAGCTTCCCCTCATTTTATATCTACCCCTCAGATTTACAGCGACTGATTCACTTGTAGTACAAAGTGGATTTGCCTTTCGTAAATAACCCCCAATGTGTGGTGGAAAACTAACACTGCACATCACCCTGAACACACCATCCCCACCGTGAAACATGGTGGTAGCAGAGTCATGTTGTGGGGATGCTTTTCTTCAGCAGGGACAGGGAAGCTGGTCAGAGTTGATGGGAAGATGGATGGAGCCAAATACAGGGCAATCTTAGAAGAAAACCTGTTAGAGACTGAAAAAGACTTAAGACTGGGGCGGGGGTGTACTTTCCAGCAGGACAATGACCCTAAACATATAGCCAGAGCTACAATGAGATGGTTTAGATCAAAACATATTGATGTGTTAGAATGGCCCAGTCAAAGTCCAGACCTAAATCCAATTGAGAATCTGTGGCAAGACTTGAAAATTGCTGTTCACAGACGCTCTTCATCCAATCTGACAGAGCTTGAGCTAATTTTCAAAGATGAATGGGCAAAAAATGTCACTCTCTAGATGTGCAAAGCTGGTAGAGACATCCCCAAAAAGACTTGCAGCTGTAATTGCAGTGAAAGGTGGTTCTACAAAGTATTGACTCAGGGGGGCTGATTACAAATGAACCCCACACTTTGCAGACATTTATTTGTAAAAAAAATTAAAAAACATTTATCATTTTCCTTCCACTTTACAATTATGAGCCACTTTGTGTTGGTCTATCACATAAAACCCCAATAAAATACATTTATGTTTTTGGTTGTAACATGACAAAATGTGGAAAATTTCAAGGGGTTTGAATACTTTTTTAACGGCACTGTAGTATCAGCTTTATCCACTCCCTATGCAGCAGATCTGAAACGTCATTTGAAAAGGCACCCAACAGTACTAAACATGAGGTAGATTTCTGGTACTTTAGCCTGACCAGCATTACTCACCATGTGAGTCCACAGAGACGAGGTTGCACCAGAGGCCGTACTATGGCTCTGGACCTGAACAGTGCACTGCAGCTAACAAAAATCGCACACAAAGGCCTGGGAAGCACTGCAATGCAGAGCCCAGTGTCCAAAGGTCTCATTCCAGGGAAGCCATGCAAATTTCTAGTTTAGCAGACTCAAAATAAGGCCTTCAAAGCTGTTGCGATACGCTGATCTGCATAGCTGTTATGTCAGAGTCAGCTCAAGCAGCAGTGTAGAAATCTTAAATAAAGTCATTGAAAAAAATTATTAGCAGAATAACAGTTGTCTTGAATGAAGTTATGAAAGAAGATTGGCTAGTAAAAATATAGTCAGACTTTTTTTCAGTGGAGGTAAGTTAAAGAAAAAAAAAAAAAGTTATGAAGGTATAAAAGAAAACTGTCTAGTTAAAATATAGTTAGACCTTATTAAAAAAAAAAAAAAAGAAGAAAGAATGAACATACTACAAAAGATACAGCAGTGAAAATTGCCCAACAGAAGGACAGTTTTATTTAGGTATAATAGGTCTAACTAGTGTATGCTTAACTTTTATTTTATCTATGGGGATAAAGGGGTGCTGTGAATGTGAGTGATGTCCCGTGAGGTGGTTTATGTTCAAACTATGCAAAAGAATAATCTTTAGAATTGACAACTGCCTTATGCACCCTAATAACCAAAGCTTAAAGTCATAATATAAAAAAAGGGGGGGGGGATTCCATTTAATAGAAAAAAAGGAGCTAAGGTGTTGACAATTGAAGAGCCAGCCATTAAGTTGTTGCGGACAGATAAAAAGGATTTTTGGGTGCAAAGGGTTCATAAGAAAATGTACTGGTGGCTACTGATATAAGGGTCCTTGTTTTGGGCACTTTGTGTTAGGGAGTAATAATGCTCTGCCCCTGTTTTCCACAATCTCCTGCCTGCATATCACCCTGTCACAAGCCTGCACATTGTCAAAATGGCTGCTGGGAACCCTACCTTTTTATATTGAGGGGCTGGCACATAACAAAGCCCATCATATTGGCCATTGTAAGCCACCTGACCTAAGTTCAGATTCCAGGGAGTGCATTATTGGTAGTTGGTTGCTATGGTGGTAAATGGCCACAGTCGTTGGTTGCTTGCAAATGTGTTGAGTTTGCCGTAAACCCAACCTGGACCCAAACCTCAAGTTCATCCCTACTGATAATCCAGAGACAAAACAAACTATTTCTGAAATTGAAATAACCATTTATCCAGTGCCACTCACTCCCCCCTAATATGCTTATAACAGCATCTGTTGCATCTTGTGTTCTTCCGGAGTGCTCCATAGTCATTCCATTTGTCTGTGAGCCTGCATGTATCCCGTGTACTGCAGCAGATGAGACAAATTTCTGCTGCTCAACTGATCTTTACAACAGGAAAATTAAATGGAATTTCAGGAAATCGAATTGGACCCTTGGGAAAAAGTTGTGTAATTGCTTATTTTGCCCCCTCAAATACCATACTTTCGTTCTCTGAAGTCTGCAGGGAAAGTGACACTGGTGCACTTCATTAGTGCTGCTTGTTACGCTGGGTTCACACTGGTATGACAAATGCTCCGACATTGGGAGCTCATGTCACATACGTGTGAAAATCAATGTTTCCCTATGAGAGCCGTCTTAACTGGTCCAACACAAATCGGTCCGACTTTAGAAATGCTCCCTGTACTACTTTGGTCCGACTTTGATCCTACTTCAGCCCATTGAATATCATTGAAGTCGGATCAAAGTAGGATCCTTGTCCTTAACATCCGACTTGTGACATCCGACATGTGATTACAGCAGCAGTAAAAGGAATTTATCTCACCCTGGGATTGTTTTGATTGGTCAAAGGACAAGTCAGACTATCACAAAGTTGGATCAAAGTAGTATCCTGTTCATTCAAGTCGGATGGATGTAGGACCAATGTAGGACTGATATAGGACTGATGTCGCAGAGCAAAGTAGGATGAAAGTCGTATGACTGTCTTGTCGTATCAGTGTGAACCCGGACTCAGGCTGGGTTCATACTGGTACGACAAACGCTCTGACATTGGAAACTCATGGCGCATGACGTGTGAAAATCAATGTTTCCCTATGAGAGCCATCTTAACTGGTCCAACACAAATCGGTCCAACTTTGAAAATGCTCCCTGCACTACTTTTCCTAACCATCCAACTTTTGACATCCGACATGGTGATTACAGCAGCAGTAAAAGGAATTTATCTCACACTGGGATTGTTTTGATTGGTCAAAGGACAAGTCAGACTATCACAAAGTTGGATCAAAGTAGTATCCTGTTCATTCAAGTCGGATGGATGTAGGACCAATGTAGGACTGATATAGGACTGATGTCGCAGAGCAAAGTAGGATGAAAGTCGTATGACTGTCTTGTCGTATCAGTGTGAACCCGGACTCAGGCTGGGTTCATACTGGTACGACAAACGCTCTGACATTGGAAACTCATGGCGCATGACGTGTGAAAATCAATGTTTCCCTATGAGAGCCATCTTAACTGGTCCAACACAAATCGGTCCAACTTTGAAAATGCTCCCTGCACTACTTTTCCTAACCATCCAACTTTTGACATCCGACATGGTGATTACAGCAGCAGTAAAAGGAATTTATCTCACACTGGGATTGTTTTGATTGGTCAAAGGACAAGTCAGACTATCACAAAGTTGGATCAAAGTAGTATCCTGTTCATTCAAGTCGGATGGATGTAGGACCAATGTAGGACTGATATAGGACTGATGTCGCAGAGCAAAGTAGGATGAAAGTCGTATGACTGTCTTGTCGTATCAGTGTGAACCCGGACTCAGGCTGGGTTCATACTGGTACGACAAACGCTCTGACATTGGAAACTCATGGCGCATGACGTGTGAAAATCAATGTTTCCCTATGAGAGCCATCTTAACTGGTCCAACACAAATCGGTCCAACTTTGAAAATGCTCCCTGCACTACTTTTCCTAACCATCCAACTTTTGACATCCGACATGGTGATTACAGCAGCAGTAAAAGGAATTTATCTCACACTGGGATTGTTTTGAGTGGTCAAAGGACAAGACAGACTATCACAAAGTTGGATCAAAGTAGTATCCTGTTCATTCAAGTCGGATGGATGTAGGACCGATGTAGGACTGATGTAGGACTGATGTCGCAGAGCAAAGTGGGATGAAAGTCGTATGACTGTCGTGTAGTATCAGTGTGAACCTGGCCTAAGGCTGGGTTCACACTGGTACGACACGACAGTCATACAACTTTCATCCTACTTTGCTCTGTGACATCAGTCCTACATTGGTTCTACATCGGTCCGACATCCACCCGACTTTCATGAACAGGATACTACTTTGATCCGACTTTGTGCTAGTCTGACTTGTCCTTTGACCAATCAAAACAATCCCAGGGTGAGATAAATTCCTTTTACTGCTGCTGTAATCACCATGTCGGATGTCAAAAGTTGGATGGTTAGGACAAAGATCCTACTTTGATCCGACTTCAATGATAGTCAAAGGGCTGAAGTAGGACCAAAGTCGGACCAAAGTAGTACAGGGAGCATTTTCAAAGTCGGACCGACTTGTGTTGGATCAGTTAAGACGGCTCTCATAGGGAAACATTGATTTTTACACGTCATGCGACATGAGCCCCCAATGTAGGAGCGTTTGTCGGACCAGTGTGAACCCAGCCTAACACTTAAAATACTTATTCACTGCTGTAACAAACACAATACATGTGCTTGGAGTTTTTTGGTTTCAGAGTACCTGGCATAGAGTGAAATCCTACTCTAACAGACATCCCAACCTGCAAAAACTCAGGACGGCCTCCCAGAACTAGCCGTCATTCAGCTATAGCGTGGTCAGCAAGTGCTTAATATAAAAAAAAAATGTGTATCTATCTATAGAAAAATGAATAGTTAAAATACCTATCAGTTTTTTTTTTTTTTTTGGCTGTCTGTACCCTGTGAGCAAAAAAATTATTTTAGTTCCTGTTCTGAACACAAAACAGGAAGAATACATCTCTACAAAGTAAGGGAAATCCCCTCTTAGATGGTTGTTACTGGAATAAGTGACCGGAGACAACTGTTAGATTTTGGGATTTCCCATCACTTTCTATCCTGGTTACAATGGTAATCAGTAGAGGAGGTGAATCTTCCCAAGAGACTGGCAGGGGTTACAACACTACTCCACTGTGTAAAAAAAAAAAAAATGTGATGGCAAAAAAAAAAAGCGGCCCTACTTCTGGTCAAAACACTGTCCATAGGTCTGTTGATGGAAGTCTAAATAGCTTTGCACTTCAGGCTTTGGCCAGCAATGACACAAGTACACCTGCCCATTTTTTATTTTAGCTAACTTTTTATTTTTCTACAGAATGTATTCTATGTATTATAAAATTAAAACTAAAAAGAAAGAAGAATACCGGAAAAACGTAAAAATTTGTCATACTTTCAAAAGGCAGCTGAAGCTCGAACAAGATAAGGAAATGGGTGTCAGGTTAACACAAAGAAGGGATTAAGCGACGTGACTAGAAACATTCTTACTTTCTTTATGTTTTGACTTCTGCGAAGTGTTGCCTGACCATACAAAAGAGAAAAGGTATGGGATGTCATGTTAACTCCTTGTGAGTCACCCATCGTGGAATTTCAGCTCCTATTATACAAGTTTCAATCTAGAGTTTATTACATAACAGATGACTACCTAGGATTTCTATTCTTCAGTCTCACTGTATTAAGTTACTGCGTTGACATAACACATACCACTTCAAGGAGAACTCCACCTGAGTGACATGTGTAAATGATGCCGATTGGTGAAATCATCGAATACCGTAGGCTCAATTCACAATACTTTAACCACTTCAATGCCGGGCACTTTTACCCCCCTCCTGCCCAGGGATATTCTCAGCGTTCAGTGCTGTCGCACTTTGAATGACAATTGCGCAATCAATCAACACGGTACCCAAACTACATTTTGTTCACACAAATAGAGCTTTCTTTAGTGCTATTTAATCACCACTGAGTTTATAATTTTTTTCTAAATAACCGAAAAAAGCTTTTTTTAACCACTTGCCGACCGCCGCATGCCGATGTACGTCGGCAGAATGGCACAGGCAGGCACATTGTCATACAGGTACGTCCCTTTAAATTTTCCGCCCAGCAGGCCTGCGCACACGCCGCCGGCCTCGCAAGTGTGAGTTTACGGCATTCCCCTATTCTTCCTAGTGACACTGTCACTGATGACCGTTCCCTGTGATCGGGAACGATCATCAGTGACGTGTCACGTGTAGCCACGCCCCCTAACTGTAAGAATCACTCCCTAGGAAACACTTAACCCCTGCAGCGCCACCTAGTGGTTAACCCCTTCACTGCCCGTGTCATTTTTACAGTAATCAGTGCATTTTTATAGCACCGATCGCTGTAAAAATTACAATGGTCCCAAAATGGTGTCAAAAGTGTCCGATGTGTCCGCCATAATGTTGCAGTCACGATAAAAATTGCTGATCGCTGCCATAACTAGTAAAAAAAAAAAATATTAATAAAAATGCCATAAAACAGTCCCCTATTTTGTAGAAGCTATAACTTTTGCGCAAACCAATCAATAAACGCTTATTGCGATTTTTTTTACCAAAAATATGTAGAAGAATACGTATCGGACTAAACTGGGGATATTTATTATAGCAAAAACTAAAACATATTGCATTTTTTTCAAAATTTATGCTCTTTTTTTGATTATAGCGCAAAAAATAAAAACCGCAGAGGTGATCAAATACCACCAAAAGAAAGCTCTATTTGTGGGAAAAAAAGGACGCCAATTTTGTTCGGGAGCTACGTCGCACGACCACGCAATTGTCAGTTAAAGCGACGCAGTGCCGAATCTCAAAAAGTGGCCTGGTCTTTGACCACCAAAATGGTCCGGGGCTGAAGCAGTTAAAAAGTCTTTCTTCGTTTCTGTTACGAAATTTTGAAAATAAATAAATGTTCTTCATACGTGTAGCCCAAAATGTATTCTGCTACATTTCTTTGGTGAAAATAACCCAAATCAGTGTATATTTTTTAGTCTGTGTGAAAGTTATAGAGTCCACAAACTACTATGGCATATATCTGAAAATTAATCAATCCCAATGCACGGATCTCATTTCTTGAGGCCCTAAAATTCCAGGAAGGTAGAAATATCCCCCAAATGACCCCTTTTTAGAAAGTAGACAGTCCAAGGTATTTAGTAAGAGGTATGGTGGGGGTTTTTTAAATTTGAATTTGTTGTATTAATTTTTTGTAAAATAAAGAAATATATATATTTTTTTTTTACAATTTTATTTTATTTTTTAACCACTTAAGCCCCGGACCATTTTGTAGCTAAAGGACCAGAGCTGTTTTCAGAATTTTGCACTGCGCTGCTTTAACTGTAAATTGTGCGGACATGCAATGTTGTACCGAAACAAAATTTGCGTCCTTTTCTTCCCACAAATAGAGCTTTCTTTTAATGGTATTTGATTGCCTCTGCAATTTTTATTTTTTGCGATATAAATGGAAAAAGACCGAAAATTTTGAAAAAAAATGATATTTTCTACTTTTTGTTATAAGAAAAATCGAATAAACTCAATTTTAGTCATACATTTAGGCCAAAATGTATTCAGCCACATGTCTTTAGTAAAAAAAATGTCAATAAGCGTATATTTATTGGTTTGCGCAAAAGTTATAGCGTCTACAAACTAGGGTACATTTTCTGGAATTTACACAGCTTTTAATTTATGACTGCCTATCTCATTTCTTGAGGTGCTAAAATGGCAGGGCAGTACAAAACCCTCCCAAATGACCCAATTTTGGAAAGTAGACACCCCAAGGAAATTGCTGAGAGGCATGTTGAGCCCATTGAATATTTTTTTTTTTTGTCTCAAGTGATTGAATAATGACTAAAAAAAAAAAAATTACAAAAAGTTGTCACTAAATGATATATTGCTCACACATGCCATGGTTATATGTGGAATTACACCCCAAAATACATTCTGTTGCTTCTCCTGAGTACGGGGATACCACATGTGTGGGACTTTTTGGGAGCCTAGCCGCGTACGGGCCCCGAAAACCAAGCACCGCCTTCAGGATTTCTAAGGGCGCAAATTTTTGATTTCACTCCTCACTACCTATCACAGTTTCGAAGGCCATAAAATGCCAAAATAGCACAAAACCCCCCCAAATGACCCCATTTTAGAAAGTAGACACCCCAAGGAAATTGCTGAGAGTCCTGTTGAGCCCATTGAATTTTTTTTTTTGTCCCAAGTGATTGAATAATGACAAAAAAAAAAAAATTACAAAAAGTTGTCACTAAATGATATATTGCTCACACATGCCATGGTTATATGTGGAATTACACCCCAAAATACATTCTGTTGCTTCTCCTGAGTACGGGGATACCACATGTGTGGGACTTTTTGGGAGCCTAGCCGCGTACGGGACCCCGAAAACCAAGCACCGCCTTCAGGATTTCTAGGCACAAATTTTTTATTTCACTCCTCACTACCTATCACAGTTTCGAAGGCCATAAAATGCCAAAATAGCACAAAACCCCCCCAAATGGCCCCACTTTTGGAAAGTAGACACCCCAAGCTATTTGCTGAGAGGCATGGTGAGTATTTTACAGCTCTCAATTGTTTTTGAAAATGAAGAAAGAAATTTTTTTTTTTTTTTTTCAATTTTCAAAACTTTGTGACAAAAAGCGAGATCTGAAAAATACTCACCATACCTCTCAGCAAATAGCTTGGGGTGTCTACTTTCCAAAATAGGGTCATTTGGGGGGGTTTTGTGCCATCTGGGCATTCCATGGCCTCCGAAACTGTGATAGGCAGTGAGAAGTGAAATAAAAAATTTACACCCTTAGAAAGCCTGAAGGCGGTGATTGGTTTTTGGGGTCCCGTACGCGGCTAGGCTCCCAAAAAGTCTCACACATGTGGTATCCCTGTACTCAGGAGAAGCAACAGAATGTATTTTGGGGTGTAATTCCACATATGCCCATGACATGTTTGAGCAATATATCATTTAGTGACAACTTTGTGCAAAAAAATTAATAAAAAAAAAAAATTGTCTTTTTTCCGCAACTTGTGTCAACATATAAAATATTCCATGGACTCGACATGCCTCTCAGTATATAGCTTGGGGTGTCTACTTTCCAAAATGGGGTCATTTGGGGGGGTTTTGAACTGTTCTGGCATTTTATACACAACATTAGGAAGCTTACATCCACTCTTCTAACCACTTGAAGACAAAGCCCTTTTTGACACTTTTTGTTTACATGAAAACATTTTTTTTTTTTGCAAGAAAATTATGTTGAACCCCCAAACATTATATATATTTTTAAAGCAAAGGCCCTACAGATTAAAATGGTGGGTGTTGCATTTTTTTTTTCTACACAGTATTTGCGCAGCGATTTTTCAAACGCATTTTTTGGGAAAAAAATATTCTTTTGTTAATTTTAATGCACTAAAACACACTATATTGCCCAAATGTTTGATGAAATAAAAAAGATGATCTTAGGCCGAGTACATAGATACCAAACACGACAAGCTTTAAAATTTCGCACAAACGCGCATTGGCGACAAACTACATACATTTTTAAAAGCCTTTAAAAGCCTTAACAGGTTACCCCGTTAGATTTACAGAGGAGGTCTACTGCTAAAATTACTGCCCTCGATCTGACCTTCGCGGTGATACCTCACATGCATGGTGCAATTGCTGTTTACATATGACGCCAGACCGACGCTTGCGTTCGCCATTGGGCAAGAGCAGGGCAGGACAGGGGTGCTTTTTTTTTTTTTTTTATTAATTTTGCTTTTTTATTTTATTTTTAAACTGTTGCTTCCATATTTATTTATTTTTTATCATTTTTATTGTTATCTCAGGGAATGTAAATATCCCCTATGATAGCAATAGGTAGTGACAGGTACTCTTTTTTTGAAAAAACTGGGGTCTCTTGGACCCTAGATCTTTCCTCTGCCCTCAAAGCATCTGACCACACCAAGATCGGTGTGATAAAATGCTTTCCCAATTTCCCAATGGCGCTTTTTATATCCGGGGGGGGGGACATTCCCTCCCACTGCTTGTAAAAGCAGTCCAGAGGCTAATTAGCCACTAGGATTGCTTTTACATGAAAGCCGGCCGCTGGCTGAAAAGAATGATACCAAGATGATACCTAAACCCACAGGCATCATTCTGGTATAAGCATTCAAAGTCCAGCAACATACCAGTACGTTGCTGGTCCTTGTTGGACATGTATTGTAATCTTTTTTTTCATGCAGCCTGTTGGCTGAACGAAAAAAAAAGATTGATCGGGGTGGGTATGCCCACCATTAGAATACCGCCCTTCATCCACCCACTTCTAATGATGGGCATACATGCACCATTTATATATGCCGAAGCATGGGGGCATCTTCCCGCAAAAGTTATGCCGCGTACACATGGTCAGACTTTTCCACGGGCAAGCCTCCGTCGGAATTTCGACCGTATATACGCGGCATTAGGAGCAAAATCGCTCCTCCGCCCCTGCTGCCCCAATGCTTTGGCATATGTGCTTTTTTTTTATAACTGTGGTGGTGAAATCACCTCCTACAGCACTGGAGTCGCAGGGATCAGGCCTGTCTCTGCGAACGCTGCAGTTATGTGTGTTGTGTTTTGTAAGTGACAGTGATCGATCGATACTGCACTTGGGTGGCCTGGGCTGGACGGAGGGGCAAAACGCAGGTGCTAGCAGGTATCTGGGCTGATCCCGCTAACACTGCATTTTTGGGAACCCTAAACTGCTGGGGACGCTAGTATAGATCTGATCAGATCAGATATTGATCTGTTCAGATACTATACCACTAAGGGGGGTGTATGCTTCACGCGTGGGTGTTAGCGTTACTGGCACTAACCTGACGCTGCCTGGGGTGTGACGCAGACCCTCTCTGACGCTAAAACCTAATTGATATCACCCGCCGGGCGATCAGGGGGTTAAACCTTTATTGGGTTATATACGGCGGGTGCCCTGACACTATAAAAAGCAAACTAACTAACCAGCATCACCCGTAACACTTATATGGTGATTACTGGTGAAAGGGTTAACTAGGGGCAATTAGGGGGTTAAAACCTTTATTAGGTAATATATGGGGGTACCTGACGCTATATAAAAACCTGACGGCGAACCTAAAAAAAAATTACTGGCTACCTATCGGCATCACCGAAAATAAGACAGCGATCAGAAAAACGATCGCTTAGCGATAGTGGTGATAGGGGGTGAAAAGGTTACCTGGGGGGCGATCAAGGGGGTTAAACCTTTATTAGATAATATATGGGGGTACCTGACGCTATAAAAACCTGCGGCGAACCTAAAAAAAATTACTGGCTACCGATCGGCATCACCAACGCTAAGACAGCGATCAGAAAAATGATCGCTTAGCGACAGTGGTGATAGGGGGTGAAAGGGTTATCTGGGGGGGGCGATCAAGGGGGTTAAACCTTTATTAGGTAATATATGGGGGTACCCGATGCTATAAAAACCTGTGGCGAACCTAAAAAAAATAACTGGCTACCGATCGGCATCACCGACGCTAAGACAGCGATCAGAAAATTGATCGCTTAGCGACGGCGGTGCTAGGGGGTGAAAGGGTTATCTGGGGGGCGATCAGGGGGTTAAACCTTTATATGGGGGGGTTAGGGGGCTACACTGGACCTAAAACTAACTTTAGTGACACTTTTACAGTCACAAATGTCACTGATTGCAGTGATCAGTAAATAAATGGTCACTGCAATCAGTGACACTGTGACTGGGGGCTGGGGGGTGATCTGGGGGGGCGATTTATGTGCCTATGTGTCCTGGTGTCAGTGTAGTGTTTTGTGCACTAACCTGCATCTTCTCCTGTACGGCGCTCGGTATATGTGAGCGCCGCAGGAGAGATGACATCACTTCCTCTGCCTGTGTAAATATGACACAGGCAGGGAAGCTCTCTCATTCGCCGGGAGCGATCGAGAGGGGGTGGCCAGAATCGAACGGCTGTCCCCTCATCCCTAATCGCTCCCAAACGAATAATGGCCGCTCACTGTAAAGAAGGGGGGTCCGATCGGACCCCCCAACTATACAAAGGCAGTCACGTAGATATACGTGATTCTGCCTGTCGGTGCCATTCTGCCGACGTATTTTTACAGTGGGCGGTCGTTAAGTGGTTAAACATTGTGACCAGTGCAGTATAGCCTCATCATATAACTGGTGTGGTGGTTATCAGGGACACTAACTTTACTAATGTTAGAATTTTTTTTTTTTAATACATTTTTTTTCTTTTGTTTTTTTCTTTTCTTTTTACAAATTTTTTAACAAATTGCGACCAACTGACCATTGCAACAGCCTTCCAATGCTACTTACCGTGATAGCCAGCTATAGATGGGGGCGGTGGACATGTTTTGTTTTCACCTATGGTGTTTGTATTGGTCCAGCAACGCACCAGCACCTTTGCTGCCATTGTGCTACATGCTGGGTGTTTGGTGTGCACCTGTACCTTTAAGGAGGGGTGGCTCCCCTTCAGTCCACCTGCCCTCATCTAACCATCAGAATGCATGTGCCTCCATTGTGGGGACACTCAATGTTAGTGTAGGACCACAGACTCCAGGGGGCCTTGGCGTGGCTCTGTGGCTCACGCATGCGTTTGCAAATGCGTGCGGACAAACCCCTGTTTTTAACGCATACGGTTACTCAGGTTATTTGGTTGTCAGCGAGCTGGTCGGTAAGTAGGCTTGGTTTTTCCTGGGCATTCCCCAGGCCTTGTTGTTACCATTGTAACATTGTACTACTTTATGGAAGTGATCGGGATTTAATTTTTTTGAACACGTTATGTTTGCTTATAGCAAGGAATTACATTGTTTTAAGCAAGCATTTTACTGAAAGAGACTGAATCATTCAGTCCGTTTTGTTGGTATTAGCTGTGATTGGTCAAAGCTAATCACATGGTACAGATGGGCTGTGATTGGCCCTGTCTGTACCATGTGATCAAATTGACCAATCACAGCTAGCCACACAATTGTACACAATAGATGGCATGAATGGAAGCCATCTATTGTGCACAACTGTCATGCCCCTTCAGCAGAAGCCGGCTGTTGGACCAGCTGCAGTAAACACGGGTTGAATATCGCCCGATATTTGGCCCATGTGTACTAGGCTTTATTCTCCAAAAAAGAATTAATACACATCCTTTACTTAATGTCCCTGTAATCCATTTTTAAATTGTTTGTTATTGTGTTTTTCTGCCTCCTTGTAATGTCCTCCAACTGCTCCCGAACCTCTCAATTTCCCCCCTCACTTACGTTTGTTAGGAACAATCAGTGCACATTAGTTGAGATCATGTGCACTGCTCTATGCACACTATAAATTCCATAGTCCACTCTGGAGCCAATAAGAGAGAGGCTAAGTTTCTACATACAGTGGGACCATGGAGAACAAATGTAGCCACGCTATATAATAGAAAGTCAGATCACAGCAAAAAAAAAAAAAGGTATAGAGATTTGGAGGAGGCTGAGGGTAATAGAAGGTATATTTTTTAGTGATTCTAAAATATATCTTTTTTTTTTTACACAAAATAAAAAACATGTTATACTTAAGTGCTCTGTGCACTGGTATTGCACAGAGGAGCCCCGAACCCTCTCTTCTGAGGTCCTCTGCCAGCAATCTTGGCCCCTCCTTTTCTGTGTTTTTCCCCTCCCCAGACTATAGACACACACACACACAGCAGCTTAGCCCTGCCCCCCCCCCCCAGCTACCTCCTCACTGGATTTGATTGACAGCAGCTTAAGCCAATGGCTCCCGCTGCTATCAATCTGCCCTGTAAAACAAGGGGGAAAAAGCAGCGCTGCTGCATACAGGATTAGCACTGGCTTAATACAGAACCCAGGTAAGTATTTATGGAAGCAAACAATGTTTTTAACCTTAACACAGGTGATGTATTAAGGTAAACAAAAAACTTGTGACTTTAGAACCATTTTAACCACCTCGCGCCCGCCGTACGTGTATATACGGCCGCGAGGTGGCTGTTACATGCCGGGAGGCCGTGTTTATACGGCCTCCGCTAATTTGGCCACTGGGGGGCGCGCGAGCGCCGCCGGCGGCGCGCGCACTTACCCGGCGCGTCACTGCAATGCCGATGCGCGTGCCTGGCGGCCGCGATGTCCGCCAGGCACCCGCGATCGGCGGTTACACAGACAAGGACATGGATCTGTGTGTGTAAACACACAGATCCATGTCCTGTCAGAGAGAGAGGAGACCGATGCTGTGTCCCTTGTACATAGGGACACAGATCGGTCCCCTCCCCCCACAGTAAGAATCACCAATAGGGAATACATTTAACCCCTTCCTCGCCCCCTAGTGTTAACCCCTTCCCTGCCAGTCACATTTATACAGTAATCAGTGCATTTTTATAGCACTAATCGCTGTATAAATGTGAATGGTCCCAAAATAGTGTCAAAAGTGTCTGCTGTGTCCGCCATAATGTCGCAGTCACGTAAAAAATCACTGATCGTTGCCATTACTAGTAAGAAAAAAAAAAATTATAAAAATGCCATAAAACTAGCCCCTATTTTGTAAACGCTATAACTTTTGCCCAAACCAATCAATAAACGCCGCTTGCGATTTTTTTTACCAAAAATATGTAGAAGAATACGTATCGGCCTAAACTGAGGAAAAAATAAAAATTCCAAAAAATTTGGGATATTTATTATAGCAAAAATCAAAAAATATTGCTTTTTTTTCAAAATTGTCGCTCTATCTTTGTTTATAGCGCAAAAAATAAAAACCGCCGAGGTGATCAAATACCACCAAAAGAAAGCTCTATTTGTGCGAAAAAAAGGACGTCAATTTTGTTTGGGAGCCACGTCGCACGACCGCGCAATTGTCATTCAAAGCGTGACAGTGCTGAAAGCTGAAATTTCGCCTGGGCAGGAAGGGGGTATATGTGCCCAGTAAGGAAGTAGTTAAAGCAGTATTAAATCCATACCTATACCAATACTCAGATGCTGTGGCTGCATTCATTTTCTTTTTTTTAGGTTTTCTTCCTTTATTTTCACCTGGTGATCCAGCCAGTGAGTGTGTAATTTTTCAAATTACTTTACCAGACAAAGCTGTCCAAAGTAACAGTTGAGAAAAATCATTTACCACTGACAGGGGTGCTTACCATGAACAGCTTTTATTTATATACTGAATGTAAAAGGTTTAATTTTTTTTTGCTGTAACTGCGTATAAAGCGTTGTCTAGAGTTCAACTTCAATTTGTTAGTCAAGTCCTTCTAAATCTCCTAGTCTAACACCCCCCTTCCCCCAGACTGACAATGCTGCTGTCCAAAAGCTGTCTGCTTTACTACTTCATCCAGAATTCAGAAAACCTATAACAGGAAGTGTGTCACTGGCAGGATCACTAAGTGAAATAAAGGGGAAAAAAGAAAACCAAGACAGCCACCAATTTTAGGGAATGATAAGCTGCAATATACTACACTTTTGCTTTTGTTATAACCGCTTCACGCAAATCGCCGTACCCGTACGTCTGTACTTTGACGCTAAATACCGGGGTTATGGCAGCAGCTAGCTGCCATAACCCTGGTATTTTCAGGAACACCGTGCGTTTCTCTTTATGATAAAAGATGTCTCCGCGGTGATTCGCTGCAAGATCACTTTTATCGGCAGCAGGAGAGGTGTCTACCCCCCTCCCGCTGTGCTCCGGTCGTCTCCGCCGCTTATCGGACCTGCCGGTAGCGGCGGATTCGGGGACGATCGCGTCCTCTCCAGCGGATGCCTGGCTGCCGACTGAGGGGAAGATGCCCCTGCTCAGCTCCATGGCATGGGAGGGCAGAAGCGACGTCAAACGTCACTTCCGCCCATAGTTCTTAAAGGAGAATTTTTTATTTTTTTTTATTGCATTTTTGTGTAAATATGAGATCTGAGGTCTTTTTGACCCCAGATCTCATATTTAAGAGGACCCGTCGTGATTTTTTTCTCTTACAAGGGATGTTTATTCCTTGTAATAGGAATAAAAGTTACCCAAATGTATTTATTTTTTTAAAACTGTGTCAAAATATTTTTTTTTAAGTAAAATAAATAAGAAAAAAAAGCACCCGCATATTAAAACGGTGTTCAAACCACACATGTGAGGTATCCCTGCGATCGTTCGAGCAAGAGCAATAATTCTAGCCCTAGACCTCCTCTGTAACTCAAAAGTGGTAACCTGCTGAAATTTTCATGTTTTTTTTTTGTCGCGCAAAAAATTAAAACCCCAGTGATGATCCAATACCACCAAAAGAAAGCTCTATTTGTGGGGAAAATGTATAAAAATTCTGTTTGGGTACAGTGTCACATGACCGCGCAATTGTCTGCTGAAAGCTGAAAATTGGTCTCAGCAGGAAGGTGTATAAGTGCCCTGTATTGAAGTGGTTAAGCAAATAACACATATTAAATGAGACAATAGGGTAGAAAATGATCTGATTCTTAGCTGAGTCAACCAAAAGGATATCATTTCATTTGTGGTTTTGGTCTACATAAGCAATAACGTTCATGACCATAGGGCAATCAGACATATCCCAGCCTCTGTGCCTATGCATACATACTGTTTCAGAACTCTGTTCCATTAGTTTATTTTACATGCTTTCACTGGCCACTTTATTAGGTACACCTTACTAGTACCTGGATGGAACCCCTTTTGCCTTCAGAACTGCCTTAATTCTTCGTGGCATAGATTCAACAAGGTGTTGGAAACATTCCTCCAGAGATTTTGGTCCATATTGACATGATAGCATCACGCAGTTGCTGCAGATTTGTCGGCTTCACATCCATGATGTGAATCTCCAGTTCCACCACATCCCTAGGGTGCTCTATTGGATTGAGATCTGGTGACTGTGGAGGCCATTGGAGTACAGTGATCTCATTGCCATGTTCAAGAAACCAGTGGTGAGATGATTTGTGCTTTGTGACATGGTGCATTATCCTGCTGGAAGGAGCCATCAGAAGATGGGTACACTGTAGTCATAAAGGGATGGACATGATCAGAAACAATACTCAGGTAGGCCGTGGCGTTTAACCACCTCAATACAGGGCACTGTCACCCCCTTCCTGCCCAGGTCATTTTATAGCTTTCAGCGCTGTCACACTTTGAATGACAATTGCACGGTCATGCTACACTGTAACCATGTGAATTTTTTTTATCATTTTCTTCACACAAATAGAACTTTCTTTTGCTGATATTTAATCACAGTTGTTTTTTATTTATTTACTAAAAAAAAAAAAAATTGTCTTTGTTTCTGTCAGTAAATTTTCTAAATAAGTAATTTCTCTCCTTCACTGATGTGCGCTGATGAGGCAGCACTTATGGGCACTGATAAAGAGGCACTAATATACCACACTTATGGGCACTGATAAGCACTGATGGGTGGCAATGATAGGTGGCACTGGTGGGCACTGATGGGTGGCACTTACGGGCACTAAAAGCCAGCCCTGACTGGCATCACTAATGGGCACTGATTGCTGCCACTGGTGGGCACTGATTTCTGGCACTGCTGGCGCTTAATTCTAATCAGGGCACTAATGATTACCTGTCTTGCTGTCACCTGCGAGGAGATGCCGCTGATCGACTCTCCTCGACACACACTCTTTCCTTGTTTTATTGTGATCGGCTGTGATTGCACACAGGCGATCACATGGTTAAAGAGCTGCGTTAGATCTCTTTACAGAGATCAGGGGCGTGCCGTGCCGCGTCCTAGCAACATGGTAACCACGCTGCGTGCCCCCGCAGGCATTCGGGTGCACTGTCATATGATGTCCATCCAGAAAGAGAGCCACACCGTCCCTCTGTCATTTGACGGTGGGCGGGTGGCAAGTGGTTAAACAATTCTCAATTGGTAGTAAGGGGCTCTAAGTGTGCCAAGAAAATATCCCCCACACCATTACACCACCTGCCTAAACCGTTGATACAAGGCAGGGCTGATCCATGCTTTCATGTTGTTTACGCCAATTTCTGACTCTACTTTCTGAATGTCGCAGTTGAAATTGAGACTCATTAGCTCATTTTTTCCAATCTTCTATCATCCAAGTTTGGTGAGCCTGTGTGAATTTAAGCCTCAGTTTCTTGTTCTTAGCTGACAGGAGTGCCACCCGGTGTGGTCTTCTGCTTCAAAGTTCGATGTGTTGTGTATTCAGAGATGGTATTCTGCATACCTTGGTTGTAACGAGTGGTTATTTGAGTTACTGTTGCCTTTTTATCATCTCAAACCTGTCTGCCTATTCTCCTCTGACCTCTGACATCAGCAAGGCATTTTCCTCCACACAACTGCCGCTCACTGGATATTTTTTTTTTCTGACAATTCTCTGTAAACCCTAGAGATGGTTGTGTGTGAAAATCCCAGTAGATCAGCAGTATTTGAAATACTCGGACCAGCCCGTTTGGTACCAACAACCATGCCAAGTTCAAAGTCACTGAAATCTCCTTTCTTCCCCATTCTGATGCTCGGTTTGAATTTCAGCAAGTCATTTTCACCACGTCTAGATGCCTAAATACATTGAGTTGCTGCTATGTGATTGCCTGATTAGAAATTTGTGTAACCAAGCAATTGAACAGGTGTACCTAATAAAGTGGCCGGTGAGTGTATAGCCAATTTGCTGCACATGGTTGCCGACAGTAGATCCTCAATGATATACTGCAACGTAAAACTGAATCAGCTCAAACGTTACTAAAAGCAGTCAGGCTTCATTTTAGTGATAAGAAACTTTTAAAGCCTCAAATGATGTGCATTCCTCAAACCTTCCTTGAGGTCACTAAGAAATACTCTTTGCTTGTTCCTGTTTAGAAAAGCTAAGCCGCCACATAGTACAAACATGGACGCAGTAGGTTTACAGTTTCCAGCTCTGTAAGCCAGATGAATGGAGAGTAATTATACCATTTACAAAGTAAACTCAGAAATCCAATATGAACACTACGGAGGAATAAAAGTGACCAATGTATAACATTACTCTCCTGCAACTGCATATTTGCGGATTATATGGTTTTTAACCTGTCATTTTATACACGCTAATAACAGAGCTCTGTATGTTCAACACATTCAGGAGACTGTATGGCAGAGAAACTAGAAATGTTGCCAAGCTCTCTCTCACAATACAAAAAAAAGACAACTTTAGTATTGGTGGATGGAAATGGGCCAAGCTACATGTTCACCGATGATTGCCAATGTTGCCTTGGGATAAGATTTCCACTTTCCAGAGTCTGTTCAGTGCATGAACATGCAGGTTCAAGCAACGAAAGGAAGAATGGGATTTGTTACTACGAGGTATAATGCCGAGTACACACGACCATTTTTCTTTGACGAGAAAAACGACCGTGTGTGGGCTTTTCATCATTTTTCCCGACGAGAAAAACGGCATAAATCACGACGAGAAAAATTAGAACATGCTCTAATTTTTCTCGTCGTGATTCCCGTCATTTTTTTCCGCGGCAGTTTTCCCATAGGGAAACACTGCCGTGGAGCCTACACACGGTTGTTTTTCTCGACCAAGAGAAAAAATGTCAGGAAAACCGGCCGTGTGTAGGGGAACAAGCCGTTCCTTGTTTTTCCCGTCGATTTTCTCGACTGTGTTTTCACCGTCGAGAAAATCGATCATGTGTACGTGGCATTAGAATAGTCTTCAGACATTTGTATTCATGGGGCCCAATCTAATGTAGTCACTGGTCAGAGACCTAGCCATCCATCACTCCTGGAGCTAGGTGATCACTTTGTTGTGCTCAGCTGTTGTCTGACTATGGGATGGATGTGACTGCTATGTTGCTGTGATTCACTGATCGAAATTGGGTGACATTGACAGAACACAGCAGCAAAGCCCCACAGCTTTCTCCCACTCTCCTGCCTGGCAGTTCTTCTCTGATGGCTAAGGAGTAAAGAGAATTTTGCATGAAACAACAAAATGGTCCTGGTGCTTCTCTGGTCTCTACTTATCAGTAAAACAAATAAGACAAGCACTGTAATCTGGAAGTTTCGAGTGCCATGTCTGTATAATAAAAAAGTGAGTTTGTCTGAGTGTCCGAGCCAGTTTGCCAACCTCCCAAGACTTTTTTTGCTGAGAAGACATGACACAAGCAGTTCCGAAGCAGGTCTGCGGACATATTTTTTACGGGCAGCCGATGCCCGCAGCGGACATTTACGGACAGATTGAAAATCAGTCACTTTTTACGAATGGTAAATTTATAGGTGGTTGTCAACCCTGGTCCAAGCTAGGCTTTGCTCTGTCTTTACTGCCTGCCAAAGTAAGCAAGCAATGAACAGAGGAAATGCACATGTGAACCCAGCTCACAGGATTAGCTTATCCACCTCTCTTTCCTGCCTCCTCAAAGCCTGCTTTCCAATGTGTCTACTTCCTGTAAGTCCTAACCACACAGGTGTTTATCTCTAATAGGGACAGCAGTAAAAAAAAAAAAAAAAACTTAAGAGAGCTTCCAGCCATTCCCATTCTCTCCAAAATAAAATACACTATAATACCAAAAGTATTGGGACACCTGCCTTTACACGCACATAAACTTTAATGGCATCCCAGTCTTAACCAGTAGGGTTCAATATTGAGTTGGCCCACCCTTTGCAGTCTCTGCTCTAATTCATCCCAAATTTGTTCTAACGAGTTGAGGTGGAGGCCAGTCAAGTTCCTCCACCCCAAACTCACTCATCCATGTCTTTATGGACCTTGCTTTTTGCACTGGTGCGCAGTCATGTTTGAACAGGGAAAGTTGGGAGCATGAAAGTGTCCAAAATGTCTTGTTATGCTAATGCCTTTAGCCCCGGTACTAGACTGCAAGCACTCTGTCCTTTTGCTCTTTTTATTATTTTGTACTGTGATGTGGACTGGTTTGCGGTTTTGCATGTAACCCTTGTCAAACGTCCACCACGTTTTTATTTTTTACTATTTTAATAAAACCTGACGTTTTTACTCTATGGGAGCCTATTTTTGATTTTCTAACCCTGTGAGGAGCTGGGAAGGAGACCAAAAGGTGGAGAGACCTGTCCTGGAATTAGGGTGAGAGACCTAACGTGGAGACAGAGAGGAGGAGGACATAACATCAGACGGACAGAACAGCTCAACTATACCCCTTGAGGCGCCTTTTACCCCTGTAGGGGTGCTTCTATCCGGTGAGTGTGAATACAAGGGGGCAGCACCACTGTCACCTGTAAACTATCGTTGAACGTCTGAACAGGAACTTCACCAAGTCACTTTTTATTACTTCCATCTGTTTAGCCAGTGGGACTGTTATAATACACTGCATTGCCCTTCGTGGGGCCAATGAGGAACTCCTTGTCTTCTTAGGATATAATTGCACACGGACTTTATTATTTGCATTTATCTTGTTTACTCCTACTCAGTGGGGCTTATTTAATTCATTGTTTTCTGTTCACCTATGCACGTAGCACGCTAGGTTCATCACCAGGATTTATTTGTCACTTGATTAGCTGTTGATTGGTATCACTCACTTACGTTAATCACACAACCGAGCAACAGCATCACTAATTTGGTCTAGGTGTGGCAACTGCCACATGATTTTGCAATAGGATACACATATTTTTCATTAGGCATAGAGGTGAAGCCAAAGAAGAGCGATTGAGGGTTTATCCCCCTTCAGAGGCCTGATTGCACATATATCACTGTGTTAATTTAATTTTACCCATTGGGTATCCTTTATTCATTTTTTCTTTTGTTACCACGGACACCTTCACCATTATCAGTCCAGTGTGAAGTGTAAAGAGTGTTTCTCCTACCCTGAAAATTTTCAGTTGTCACCATATTGGTGGTTGTATTTAGGTTAATAGGCTGCGCCACCACCCCTACTAGGTTCACTGTTTTCAATTCTGAGTTTCCTTTAAGGTCACTCTCACAAGGGGGGCAGCAGCCTTATATTCCATTGAGCGCGGACACTATTGTTTATATGCTAATGCCTTCAGAGTTCCCCTCACTGGAACTAAGGGGCCAAGCCCAACCCCTGAAAAACACCCCCACACCATAATCTCCTCCCCACCAAAGTTTTGGGGTGGAGGAACTTGACTGGCCTGCACAGAGTCCTGATCTCAACCCGATAGAACACCTTTGGGATGAATTAGAGCGAGGCCTTCTCATCCAACATCAGTGCCTGACCTCACAAATGCGCTTCTGGAAGAATGGTCAAACATTCCCATAGACACTACTATACCTTGTGGACAGCCTTCCCAGAACAGTTGAAGCTGTTATAGCTGCAAAGAGTGGGCCAACTCAATATTTAACCCTACGGACTAAGACTGGGATGCCATTAAAGTTCATGTGCATGTAAAGGCAGACATCCCAATACTTTGGGTAATATAGCGTAAATAAAATAAAAATTGGCCAGAGCAAGCTTAAATACCCTTTAAACCTAATAACATCAGTCTAGTCTAAGAGTACTGACTGAAAGTGTAAGATATGCTTTAAATTCATTGGCACACACAGAGAAGCTCAGCCCTGCCTCCCCCCTTCCTTGCAGGCTGCGATTGACAATCAGCAGGAACCAATGGCTCCTGCTGCTGCTGCCTCTGTGTCCAGTGAGGAGAGAGCCATTGCTCTTAGGCACAGTGCTGGATTGAGATCGGGCTTAGGTAATTCATATTCCTGATATGTGGCTGCTGTACCATGTACTTGTATGAGAAAGTATCCTGTTCTCTTTGTATTGCTTCCTTTATCTGGAATCCCTGGTGCTCCTGCTAGTCCCCTTGCTTTCCTATTAAAAACAGACCACACTAAGCAGGAGAGCACACTGTGGTCAGGTCTCTAGCTATGCTGGGAACTCGGTGCGCTCTCCTCCAATGATCAGACTTGTTCTGACACCCCCCCACCCCCGCTGCACAGCCATTCACTAGGAAGCTCAGTGTACTGCTGCTTCTCCTCTCCCCAGCTCCTATGCAGCTGAGAACAGAGGGAATGTGATCACTTATTAAAAAGAAAAAAACTGTATTTATAATGTTTTTTAAAATCTATACAAAAATGTTTTGCCTTTCATCTCTATTTTAAACTGAATGGGTTGTTTTACAAGATGACCGTTTACAATGACTTTAATGCAAAGATGTAAATAAATTCTGCCTTTACAACCACTTTAAATAAATGCTGTGTCATATCTCAATGTTCCTATTATCAAACTTATCAAACTTTACAGAATAATTTACTCTTTCTGAAAAAAAATGGTTTAAGATTAATAGCCAAGCAAGCAGGCTTATTGACTGGAAATATCTCAGTTTATGGTGCACAAGGTTGGTTAGAGATGTTGCCTACACATTCAGCCACTATTGCTTAAATACTTACATTTCCAAATCTCATCTTTTCCTTTCTCCCTTGGAGTAAAGTCAAATCAGCACTTTCCACTCTGCAGCAGCCAAAGGACCTGATGGTCTCCGATTCCCTGACTGCTGACTCTGTTACTCAAATATCTTTCTTAATAGTATCCCAGTTCAACTTGTACCACTATGATTGTAGATTTAGCTTGTGGCATAATGCCTTTAGAACACTAATGAAACATTGATATTGAGGGGGGCATCCATTAACCTACCCATCACCCCTGGAAAGTTGCAAGATACATTGTAAATGGTCACTTTAAAGGGGTTGTAAAGATTTGTTTTTTATTATCTAAATAGGTTCCTTTAAGCTAGTGCATTGTTGGCTCACTTAGCTTTTCCTTTGATTTCACAGCGTCTTCCCACTGACTAACCCCCAGCCAGATAGTCTCGGATGATGGGGGCAAGCTTACAGGAAGTGAGAAATTCAGACAAAGAAAAAAACATTTAGAAGGGAAATCGAAGGAAAAGGTTAGTGAACCAACAATGCACTAGCTTAAAGGAACCTATCTAGAAAATAAAAAATGAAACTTTACAACCCCTTTAACACTTAAGAGGTGTGTGTAACCACTGTCTTAATATGTGGCAGCTGTTATTGGGGCCAAAGGTGGTCCAGTGTCGTACTAAGCCAGAATTTCAATTTTTCTGCCTACTTAGCTTATACACACCAAAAAAATGTGTTCTTTCTTAATTATCCTTTTTCTGCTTGGTTAGAAATTCAATTTCTTTGATGTGAATGACAAGGATAACTCAATAAAACAAGTTAACACAATAATAAATCATTTATCAGTGATGTTTTTTTATTGTATGCTATAGATACCTGCAAATATATAATTATTTTTTGGATTGCTCAAAATACTTTTTTTTTATGGAGTTCTGTGATGTGTTAAATTTTTTAGCATACTTTTTATGAAGATGCAATAAATCTGCTTTTATCATGCAGCTTATTTAGTTGTTATTACTTGCCTTATGTTGTTTTTTCTTTCCTCTTTATCTTTAACTTTTTTGCCATCAAATCAACAAAACCTTTGTTTTGAGAAAAGATAACCAAATAGGGAGTTTTCCCCCTTAATCCAGATCCAAGCCTATGTGATATTTTCACAAATTCTTACATGAGTATGGTTTCTTCAGAAATAAATTAACATTATATATTATGTTTTGGGACAATGTATTAAAGAAATCTTCAGATAAACACACATGCTCTGATAATCAATGTAAGCTGGACTAAGCATAATTAAAAACAATACATTTCTGTTGCATTTTTCACAAGCGTGTGAGGCAGTACATGAACAATTTCAACTGTGCTAAACTGTACAAAAAGTAAGCATACTTTTATTTGTTTTTCAAAACATTTTTGGAATTTTTTTGTTAGTGAAATGTCTTAATTCCTGGCATTGCACCTACACCACCCCCATGTCTGCCTGGCTTCCGTTACTGCTATAGGTTTTTAATACCCCAAATGACTTTGCCTATGTCATGATTGCATAGAGTGTGATCCTAAAGACAACAAACAAGTCCAAATAATAAATCTCCGAGTTGATATCGTCTTTATCATTTGATCGTTTTTGTGCTCATGTTTTGTGCATTCTACTGCTGACGCATGAAAGATGCCAACCTTTAAGTCTGCAGTTGTTTGCAACTCCAAAACTTTTACCAAAGCTTTCAAGAAGATAACAGCCGAATAATTTCTTGTAACGCTATAAATAAACTAATGGAACAAATTACTGGCTATGAAACACAGTTGGTGGTTGCAGCATGTTTACTGTATCAGAACTTTAATATTTATTTAGAACAGTTGTTTCAAAATGATACATCATGACTCTGCTGTTCTGAGTTGAATTATATGGTGTGGGACTAATCGTTTTCATTATACGAGAAAAACATAACGGCCTTTCAAAGAAATGTTTGCTTCGGGATTGTACAGTAATATATACACACATACATATATATATATATATATATATATATATATATATTTATATATTTATTTATACTTTTTAGGTTGCTCATTTTTACCCATTATCAGGAAAATACAATTGTCATTGTATAGAGCTTAGTGGCAGAGCCATTGGGGTTTATATACTATAGAATATTCACTTAACTTATTAAATAAGAAATGCTATGTTTACTTTAAATACCCTATTATGGACATTGAAATAAAAAAGACCTTTGCTTGTACAACTTTATTCACTAAGTGAGCATTCACTTTGAAAAGTGAACATCTTTACCAACTCTCCCTTCATTAAAGTTGGCATTGAAATTGCCTCGATAGTTAATACTGGTTGTGATAAGTTGTACATAAAGAGAAAAGGCCTTTGTGACGGGAGGGCCCGTGGAACCCAGAATCCCTTGGAAAGTATGGGATACCTTTGTTTCAGCTCCCCATGCACCTCTTATGTCTAAGTCACCCTGTGCTATCCTGGCATAGGGTGACTGAGAAAATATAATTGGATTACTTCAAATGGGGATCATTGAGGTGGTGTTACTTTGGATTCAAGTCCATGTCCCCCCCAAAAACACACAGACTCTGGGAACCATGTATATGTCATATTAGAAAGAGTAACTAATTCTTACTGTTGGGAAAAATACTGTTAGATGCTAATGTCATCAACTCCAGCCACCTGTCTGTCTGTCTGTTATAATGTAAATGAGTCTAGGATAACTTCTAATGGTCTTTCATTGTTGCTTGTGCTAATTGTCCCTGTATTTGTATGAAGGAGTTCGGTGTTGATATGTATTATAATGTGTATTGTAGTTAGGGAGCTAGGTGACAGCCAGGCTAGGAACTCAAAGGTCATGCCTACGAGTCATCTGGGCCGTTTAAAGTATTGGATAATTAGCTCATGTTAATTTATGTCTCTGTGTATTGCTAGAGTAATATGAGCAGAATGTAGGAACTCTTTTGGTGTATATAAAGCCTGTATGCTTTTCAATAAAGATTCTCATTCCTGCTTGACCCTCGAGACAGAGCATCGTCTCGTATTTGGAGGAGAATTATTCGTATGGGTTTCTTGTTCGGCTGGTTGGAGTGCCCGATAGCTGCCTTTGTGTTCGGGAATGGAATGTCCTAAACGACTTTAACCCCTTTCATACTCGGGGTGTCGTTACAGCCTTGTTAAAACCAGTAACAATTAAAAATGGTGGGTGTATACTAGAATTAAGACCCTGGCAATTATAAGCATTTTTAAGTACCATGCAGTGTTTTAAAAAAAGACTTAAAAATTTCCATAGACTAAATTAATAAAAATAAAAAGGTACAGGACAAAATGATTTAAGACTAAATAGGCCTAGCATTCAAAAGTTTCCCTACAATAAAAATGATAGTTTTGCAGTTGAAACAAAAAAATAAATAAAAATGTAGCGAGAAGACAACACATTTCTAGGCTGAATAGATTTAGAGAAACATGGAAAGGGTTTTCCTGCAATGAAAATTATAGCTTAGGTTTTACTTAGATACTTAGGTAGAAAAAAATAATAATCTAGTATGAGGACAGACTTTTAGTTAAATAGGCCTTAAAGTGTATTCAAACCTAAAATGTATTTAAAGCTTAGCAGTCCTTAAAGTGTTTGTAAACTTAAAAAAAAATGAACACCTGCAAGACAAAGGCATAATGAGCTAGTATGCATAGCATGCGCACGGGAGCCACCAGTCACGGCATGATCTCCTTTAGAAATGTCATGATCGCCATTTCTAAAGTGTGCCTGCACCGTAGACATTGGCGCAAGACTCTATTGTAAATATCTCTTAAACCGTGTAGGTTTAAGAGATATTTCCAGCACCTACAGGTAAGCCTTAATCTAGCCTTACCTGTAGGTAAAAGTGGTTGTACAGGGCGTACAACCAGTTTAAATGTAGCTGCATTCGTTTCATTTAGGCATTTTCCCCTAATTTTCACCTGGTCATCTGGCCAGTAACACACTTGCTGTCTTGAGGTGGCTCTTCTATCTATGGAGGAGCAACAGAGCCACCCTTGGACAGCAGCATTGTCAGCTTGTGGAGAGGGTTGTGTTGGGTTCACTAGCAAATTTAGATGGCTTGACTAACAAATGAAAGGTACACTCCAGCTAACGCTTTTAAGCGCATACACCGTCTTTTTTATTTATTCTATTGGGATAGAGGTTTTACATAAATATATAAAAGCTGCCAATTGTAAGCACCTCTGTCAGTGTTAAATGGTTTTTCCCAACCTTCTATTACTTTTTCTGGACAGCTTGGTCTGTAAAAGAAATGAAAAAAGAACAGTCATTACTGGAGATGAAAAAGGATAAAAGGCAGATAAGAAGGAAACTAATGCAGCCATCACATACACGCCACTTGCAAGCAAAAGAACAAGGAGAAGGTGGTCATGCATGTAGCTATTGAATTGAAATTGAAGAAGTATTACTAATAAAAAAAATATTTTATAGTATCTTCAGTGGGTGTTTCAAAGTCTTCTGTAATCCAAACCTGTTTTATTCTTTATAAAAGTCAGCCATTTGATGCTGTCTGTGGAGAGGCAGACATGTTTCTCTATGACAGGTCCTTCTGCTGAGATAAAGGCCTTTTTGGACATCCCACTTGCAGCAGAGCATGCCAGTATCTCCAGAGCATACTGAGCAAGGTCAGACCAGTGAAAAAAAAATATATTTTTACCTCAAGGATTGGGATTTTAAAGGCAATGAACAATCAAAAAATATACCAAATTTATTATACAGAATTACATACAAAATATGAGTGCTCCACCATGTGGAACCACGAGATTTAAAAATGGAATTACATAAAATGCATGAACATCAGACATAGATACATAGTGACTGCATCAGACCCCAAGAATGTTGTAGAGACAATTCCTGGAGATGATGGGTTGCAAAAACCAACGCGTTTCAAAATTATAAATAATGTATAGAACAATCTTCCTCAGGGATAACAACTATTTTATGTCCACATGTTCATTCGCCAGTTCCCTCTGGACACATCTATGGATACCATCTTCCATGTAATCTCTCCTGCTGCCTGAGAATCGTTTGGACAGTTGGACTACCATACCTAGATTCCGTGGGTCCTCATGCTTGTGATTTACATGGATAATTTACTTTAGGTTCCTTAGAAAGTCATTGGTCCATTTTCCTTTCTTCCCCCCTTTCTTTGGGGGTTTTGATCTTTTCAGTTGGAGAGATTTTCTGTGACCTGGCATCTCCCAATCAAGTGTGATACTTTGGGATTCCTCTATGTTGTGGAAGGGCCCAGGTGGACTATGGTGGAGTGTCCTGGAAGGGGGAGCCGTGGATTTCCGGGAATGAACATGTGGACATAAAATGGTTGCTATCCCTGAGGAAGATTGTTCTATACATTGTTTATAATTTCAAAACGCGTTGGATTTCGCAACCCATCATCTCCAGGAATTGTCTCTACAACTTTCTTGGGGTCTGATGCAGTCACTATGTATCTATGTCTGATGTTCATGCATTTTATGTAATTCCACTTTTAAATCTTGTGGTTCCACATGGTGGAGCACTCATATTTTGTATGTAATTCTGTATAATAAATTTTGTATATTTTTTGATTGTTCATTGCCTTTAAAATCCCAATCCTTGAGGTAAAAATCTATTTTGATTCATGAAGGATGATGGCAATTACATGCCTGTCTGTGGGAGTCTACTTATTCTCAGGTCAGACCAGTGATCCATCCTAGATTCCCATTAGCACATGGAGTCCTCTCACTTTTTAGTGTTTCACTATTGGCCCTGAAACCAATATAGTGAGGGATCATAAGGTGCTACCTACGATTGGTGCTAGTAGTCGGGTCTAGCTGCTGTGGCTTTAAAAAATCTATGTTAAACCATGCTGAGGCTTCTTCTCATGCCAATCCTTGAGAAAAGGTCAGCCTTGGGGGAACGTTGGTCAGCAGAGGGATCCCTGTCCCCATCAGCAACTCAGCAAAAAGGGCACTGCTGAAGCACTTCTTCAAATTGGTTAATTTTGTACTCTCTCTGGGATGGCAACAGAAGATTGGCCACTTTGGTCTTGTACTGGGCATCTGGTAGGGGGAAATCCCCAATAGATGCCCTTCGTCTTGACTGCCCCAATGCATGGGTCCTTGCATACAGTAGGCATTGGAGAAAATAGGATTCCATATGCCACACATGTCCAATATCTGGGGACAATTGTTCACTCCACCCACATATAATGCCTGGGGTTTGAAAAGGGTGAAATAATGCGCCTCCCCTGACTCCTGCTGATGACTCTGTGTCCCAGTGATGTCAACAGTAGACAAAGCTTCCTGCTGGCCCTGGGATAGCATCAAAGGGGATGGTGTCCCCACCTGATTGCTGCTCACCATATTACCTGCCTCCTCAAAGGAGACCAGATTGATGCAGGGGTCCTTAATGAGCAATCACTGCCTGAGTGAAAAATCTCCAAGCCTCTGGAGTGAAAAAAAAAACTCCCCAGGTTTAGCACACACTGGCCGATTGTCAGGAGACATCGGCCAGTTCTCCTCAAAGGAGACCAGATTGATGCAGGGGTCCTTAATGAGCAGCCACTGCCTGAGTGAAAAAAAAACCTCCTCAGGTTTAGCACACACTGGCAGAATGTCAGGAGACATCGGCCGGTTCAATAAAAACCGTCCGACATTCAGCCCATGTGTATGTCAGCCGGTCCAAATATAAAAGTGTATAATAGTGCGCTTATTCTAAATGATACATTCAATAATTGCATAAAATAATGGGGTAATGATGAATGTAGCAGTGTATGGTGATAAATGCTAGCAATAAATAATAAACCATTCAAGAAAAATCATTAATAAAGCACAATAATAAAAAAATCAGTCCAAATATCGTGATTACATAATTAGTGATATTAAAGGTCCAAAAAATGTGATATTAGATGTCCAAAAATACGTGCAAAAAGGGGGATAGACTGTCCAGTGAGATAAACTTGCATCCACCGCCACCAACAAGTGAAATGGCCGCTCACCTCAAGGACTGACCATAAGGTCAAACACAGCTTTAAAAGATCCACAGGGTAACTGCTAGGCTCCACACTTGTCTCCACAGACTGTTCAGCTGCTCAATTGCTCAGAGATCACGATCCGCAACCACTCAGAGAGAGTAAAAACACACCATAGTGCAATATTGTCAAAAATATATATTTTTTTAAATAATATCTGCTTACATTTTAATTTAATGAAATCCGTTTTAGGAAGAAAAATTCAGAACGGGTCACCTCCTCAACGCTCTTCCGTTTTCTGCAAACATGAGAAGTGATGTCACAGGCTCCGTTTTTGCAGTATACCCCTGTCAAAACACAATAGCTCAATGGGGAAGATTATTGTACGAACACCGGATTGTTAGTACAGGATCTCCTGAGCTCTTCAGTGTTTTTATCCTACAGCCTGCAGGGTTGAAAGAAAAAAAACTGCTAGTGTGTACTAGGCTTGAGAGACATGTTTTTCTCCATGTGAAGGTAAAGAGTAGGGATGGCCTACTAGATTTTGCACTGTCTCTCACTTTAACAACATTGCAATGTTCTGAATCCACCCAGATATATCCAGACATCAGTCAACTGGATTAACATTAGAACTATTTTGATTATTAAACACCATTTTCCTTTCATACAGGTGCAGAGGTGTTTCACGATATAGAGTCCCAATCTTTTACCAATGAGTCACATAAAATAAAATTGCATGTTGCTTTTTGTAGTTTCCTGGGGGGGGGGGGGGGGTTTGCTCATCTCCTCTAATAACCAAGTCTTTTTTCTCTACTGTTTCCAGTCACGCAAGTCACTTTAAAGGCCTCTGTGAAACTGATTTAACTCAAATGACACGCACTGTTTGCAGAACAGCCCGTTAATACACTTTAAGGCTGCTTATGCTGTTGTTCAATAGCTTGCAGTGATAATAAAGTCTAATATATAACGGATTCTCCCTAATGTGGTTATACATGAGAGATGCACTTTTGAACGGTGTTTAAAATGTTCAGAGCAATGTCAGACCGTTCCTGTAACAGATGCTGAGCTTTCACTAACACATTTATCCCAGGCGTGGGAAGCTCCACATCAGTGTTTCCTTTTAATTAGTAATTATTCTCATCTGCGTTGGCAATACATTAAATAAACCTTCAGATTTAAGACTTTTTTTTTCTTTTTTCAGCCAACACATTGACTGCAATGTGGGAATTTCCTTCGTTGTGGGAGACCACTACACAGTGCAGTTCTGCAGAAGACTCTGGTTTCCAGTTTGCTTGTTTAAAGTTGACTGTCCTTTTAAAGAGAACCCGTCAGGACAGAAATTTGAACTCTGCCTTGGTGGCGGCTATTATCTTTATCCTTGTTTCAGTACATAGTCAGTCACTGACCTGGGACAAGTATGTACATCACGTGAGCAGATCTTTCACTGGCTTCCCTTTTCGTCCAGGTCAAGTTACTCACAAAGCATTCAAAGCTGAACTTTAGGCAGATATGTACAGATACCCTGGGTCAGGAACTGAAGCACCACACCGAAATGCTAGAGTCGAAAACATTTTTTTTACAACCCTAAAACTGATACAAAAGCCAATGAAATTCAGGCGCCAGACATTATGTTATATCAAATTATAGCTTAGTTAGCAACTTATGCAATAGTACCCCGTTAGCTCTCTTAAAAAAAAGTTTTACTGACAGATCTCTGTATTACAAAAAGGTACCTTACAAACCTTTCACAGTGACCTACATCTCCTACCTCTCCTCTCTTTAAGCCCTGCACCAGACTCTTCAGTATTCAATAATTTTAGACCTCTATGGCGCGCTTGGGGGCATGGCTGGTGGAGTAGTGCTGGCTGAGGCCATACACATATTCAAAATAATTGGGTCAGCACAGCGGCGTCCCATTCTTTTCATATTTACACTTCTGGTTCAGTGGAGTTGGACGCCTGCTCCCTTTCTCCAAGATCTGGCAGGGCAGTACTGAATACCTGGGCTTTGAGCGGTGCTAAAAGCTTTCCAATACATCACATGCAGTGGTTCCTTCCTTCAAGTCTGACATCACTGCTGAGTCCTGAAGTGAATACAGTTATATTAAAAATATATAATTTATTCGAAGTGCCACTCATATTATTTGAAAGAGAAAGATTTCATCCTCTAGCAGCTCCTTCTACCTCATTCATAGAGAGAGGGACAGTACAGAAGCCTATACGATGTCCTACTTACTTATGTGCTGATAAGGAACATGCTGACTGGAGATGGGAGCAGGCAGGTGACCTAACTATGTTGCTTAATTGCAGCAGAGAAAAGTCAGGTCAACTGGCTGGCTATGCAGGTAGAAGCAAGGAGTTCGACATCAGCAGCTGAAATAAATTTCATTGTACAAGACAAAAGATACAGGAGGTCCTCCTGTCATCAGAATGTGGCTAGAATCTTTGTTTGATATGTGGCAACGGTGCACAAGCTCAAAATGGCTGGCACACTTACTCAGTCTAGTAGACCTGTATAAATTTCAGGACAGGGTGGACAGTTCTGTCATTACAGGTTCCCTCTAAGTTTCGGGGAAAGTTATTTTTTTTTAGTTACAAAATTAATGGTACCAAGTTATACAAAAATTGGTGTAGATCTGCACTAGGGCAAAAATGTATGCAGCTGCTGTGCACTGATACAAAACACTTGAAATAGGCGCTCTTCTTGTAATAAGAGCACATGTTGACCACTCTTATTAGGAGGTCAAACTCCATCCGGTAAGATGATCATGAGAGTGAAGGGTGTCCCCTGGCTTTCTTGGAGTCTCTTGTTTCCATCACGGCTTTATGGATCACTAAAGTTCAATTGCATGTGTTATTTGAGCACTATTGCTTTACCAATGGTACAAAGTTGTATTATGTGCAAAATTGTGGGCTAAATCAACACATGCCTGATGAGCAAGGCCGGCACCAGACAATTACCAAATGTTGTTGGGGGGTGGGCATGCTGACAGTGGCGGCCGGTGGTGTATTTTCTTGGGGCAGCAGCAAAAACAGTGCACAACCAGCCAACCCCCCCAGTCGGTGTTATGGTCGGTCGGTCGGCCACCCGCAACACCTGTGTTTCCTTCTCGGCATCACGGTGGTCTCCTAGCCGTTCGTCTCCTCCTCTGCATCACAGCGGTGTCCTTCCTCCCTCGGCCAGTAGGGTAGCTTCTCCTTTTGGCCAATCGGGAAATGATTGGTTGGGAGGCAGAATCAGTGTTACAATAGCGAATATTTATTCACTATTGTCACACAACTGGGTGGGCTCAGAGCGCAGTGCTCTGCACCCCGAGCCCACCCTTTTTTGAAGCCTATTAGAGTTTCTGGCTCTAATCACATGCTTACCCCCATTGTAATCCATGCATCCGGCACCCTGCATGTAGATTAGGGAGCCGGACGCATGGATGGGGGGTTGCGCCAGTGTACCTCTTATGGATAGGGCACCTTCACCAAGGGAAGAGCAACTGGAAATTCTGTATATAGAGCATAGCAAGAATAATGTGTAACATTGGCATGCCAGTTACAGATAGATGTATACATTTGGTGACATATGGACACATGCTTTAAATGTACAGTATACTAATGTAAGATACAGAGAACAAACATTTCAATTAATAACATAAATATGTTGCAAACAGATAACTATATTTGTGATATATGATCAAGAAATGGATAAATGACAGAAAGTTCACACACGGGTTGCCTGCTGGGAGAAGTGATACCAGGCTGTACAATATCTTGAAATTGGTCTGGAACAACATAGCCACAAAGACCGACTGTGACATTATTAACACAGCGGGCACTCTGAATTACAAGATTGCAAACTCTCATAGGTATTTTGACTTAACAATTGTGTGCCTGAGGGCCTGCAAAAACAGTCCCAAGCTTTGTCCGAAAAAGGGCACTAATGGGGAAAAGGTCTGTTCTGTGTTCACCCAAGTACCCAATGTCGATTTGTATTGAGGTGTGTGCATTCCCAAAAGAAACTGTTCAGCATTGTTTGTATAGTATTTAGGAATGAATGAGGAAGTAAAATTGTAAAAACTCATATCACATAATGAATTATTAGAAAAGTTTGTATTAAACAAGTCATTCTTGGAAGGAGGTTTACTATAATAATTTTGGATCTTCCAAACCAAGAAAGGCATGTTTGTAATAACAGACCCTGTTTTCATTTCCTTTGACTAGAATGGTACTTTAAAGAGTTGCCATGGGACAAAAGAAAAGGTTTAAAAGATATTTTGTGCACTTAAAGAAACGTATATTGATAGCCGATTCAAAGATGTGGGTAAGCACTTGTAATGCCGTGTACACACGATCATTTTTCCCGTCGAGAAAAATTATTTTTTTTCCTTTGGACGAGAAAAACGATCGTCTGTGGGCTTTTTGTCATTTTTCACGACGGGAAAAACGTCATTAATCACGACGAAAAAAAATTCTAGTCATGATTCCCGTCGTTTTTTTCCGCTGTAGTTTTCCCATAGGGAAACACTGCCGCGGAGCCCACACACGGTCGTTTTTCTCGACAAAGAGAAAAATGTCGGGAAAAACGGATGTGTGTAGGGAACCAAGCCGTTCCCTCGTTTTTCTCGACGGTGTTTTCACCGTCGAGAAAATCGATCGTGTCGGAATTCCGATTAAGCTGACTTTCATTAGTCTTGCCTACACATCATCAAACAAAATTCCATCCGTCCAAAACGCGGTGACGTAAAACACTCAGACGAGCTGAGAAAAATGAAGTTCAAAGCTTCTGAGCATGCGTCGACTTGATTCTGAGCATGCGTGGGTTTTTTCTCCGTTGGAGTTCCACACAGACGATCGGAATTTCCGATCGTTTTTTTTTTCAATTGGAAACATTTAAAACATGTTCTATTTTTTGACACAGATGGAAAAAAGTCTGATGGGGCCCATACACGATCGGTTCGTCCGATGAAAAAAGTCCATCAGACTTTTTTCATCGGAAAAACCGATCGTGTGTACAGGGCATTACTGTCTAGGCCTAGGGTGAGGGTCAAGTAATCCCTTACTAATCTATCATATTTCATTTGTGTATATTAATAGTATAAGTTGCATCAACTCAGGCCTCTAGAATTTGTTTAGTGCTGAAGAATATGTATCAATTAAAATGTAGGTCTTATCTCAAATTGGCTACAAAAGAGAAAGTAAGTATTCGGCAAAGTCCTTCTTAAAATGTGCTCTGTAATAAGGCTAAACAAAAAGTAGACCCTGCTGATTTTTGGGATGTATTTTAGTGTGGAACAGAAAGAAGAATTAACCTGTAGAGGTGTCTGAAAGAGGGTTTAAGGAAAGATTAAGCTTGTTGGCTAAAATCAACATCCTTTCTGTGAAATCTGAGCTGGGAAGCAGTAAGTGGCGTTGCAGGAAAACAAATAGATTAGTTCAGAAAAAAAAACAAGAATTGAAGAAAATGTGACAATGTATCTAAACATTAGACAAGAGGAAAAACGGAAAGGGGACAAAAAGAGAAAGAAAAAAAAGGGTACAGGAATATATAAAATAAGAGTAGAAATGAAGTAAAGTATAGAATGCCTTCTATATTTCTAGCATCACATCATCAGTAATACCTGAAGCATTGTCAGAGAAATGTCAAACTGGCTTAATAGAGAGATGGGGGGGGGGGGGTGTGGAGATGACCAACAGTCATGATAAGTTTGTGAACCAGTGTGGGTCACCAACATATAGGTAACAACTTAATATGTTAGGCAATAGGAGAGGGGTGTGCAAAGAGATTTCCTGAATTATTTACCGTAGGAAAGAAGGAGAGTTTTATGCCACGTAGACACACGATCAGAAATTCCGACAAGAAAAGTCCGATGTGAGCTTTTTGTTGGAAATTCCGACCGTGTGTAGGCTCCATCTGACTTTTTCTGTCGGAATTTCCGCCAACAAAAGATTGAGAGCAGGTTCTCTATTTTACCGACGGAAAAAGTTTCCATCGGAAAATCCGCGTCTGTATGCAATTCCGACGCACAATAAAACACGCATGCTCAGAATCAAGCAGAAAAGCCAAACTGCCTATTGAACTTCATTGATCTCAGCTCATCGTATGTCTTGTACGTCACCGCGTTCTTGACACTTGGAATTTCCAACAAGATTTGTGTGACCGTGTGTATGCAACACAAGTTTGAGCCAACATTCCGTCAGAAAAAAGCCGCGGTTTTCTTGTCGTAATTTCCGATCGTGTGTATGTGGCATTAGGGTACGTCTTACGTTAATTTATAAGGGTGGGCGTGCCATAAGACGCAGAACAGATGAAATAGGTATGAATAAATCTACGTTAAAAAGAGTCTCCTTACTAAGCTATGGTGATCACAAATTTTATAATTAGATAATAATGCAGCAAGTATGAATTGCCTGAGCTGTCGGCAAGTAACTAAGCTTTAGTAGCTACGTAGCTCAAAAGCAAAAATGCTTAAAGCTGTAGTAAATCGCATAAAAAGATAAATAGTCACTAGGCAGTTTAAGTCACAATGTGCTAGTATGCATCCAGGTTTGCGGGCTTCGGCGATATTAATAGCTGAGCCGGCAATGACGTCACACGAGAGTCGCTGTTTACGGCACGGCTCTGAAGGAACAATACGGGTAAGCCGTTCCTTCAGAGTACATGTGCTGGTGACGTCACCGGCTGCATCTAAAGTAAATATCTCCTAAACGGTGCACGTTTAGGAGATATTTACTGTACCTATAGGCAAGCCTTATTATAGACTTACCTATAGGTAAAAATCATACAAGAGCGATTACTCCCACTTTAAATTCCTAATTCCACAATTTTATTAGTCTTGGAGAACCTCAGTCTGCTTTTTAAATGTCATCTTAGAACCTCTGTCTACTTTTTAAATGCTGTCTATAAACCCCTTTGGGAGTTTTTTTCCTTACGGTCTGTATATATGATTGGTGCTGGAAGAACAGGAACTAAAAAATTCTCCATACATCACAACTATGTCAGGTGCAAAAAGAGAAAGTGAGGGGAAGCAGGGACAGACAGCAAATACCCCCCCCCCCTCTAGTATATGAAGTAGAACCTCTGTCATTTTCCTGTGAAATGGTATTAAAGATCTCTAATATTTTGTTTGGGTATTTAACAATGTGGTTATGCAATAAGGGTGTCCTAACCTTTGCTGTGTGTCGCCAAGTTAAGTTACTTGATTTCTAAATATTATATTGTTGGTCGTTTCCCTGTTAGGTAGATTTCCCCTCATTTACTGGTGTCAGACAACACATAGTTAGAGAAAATCTTTTAAATTCCGATACAGCATTAAAACTTGGCAGAGGTACCAATTCTGGTTATTAGTGTCATGGGCCTTAGGATGGGTTTGCATCATGCTGATGAATCTTCCAGCAGTGGTCAATGATGAGTTTTAAAATAATGTGCTGGTAAAATGACAAGTAGTAGTTAAAATCATAAACATTACTTTACTGTGAAGTGGGAATCAATGACTAGAGCATAAAATGATCATTCTACACTGTAAGGTAAGTTTAGCAATTTAAAAATATAACACAAACAGTAAATAAATTACAATTAAATCAATCACAAATTTACTTCCTTGCCGAAGTCGTCAATCCTCTTCTGTTCAGCTATGGTATTATGCTCGGATATTCAAAATGGGGCCTCTTAGGCTTCTCCCCTTTTCATTTTTTTCCGTAATGAATACTTAGGCCGGCCATACACGTTTTGAATCTCGGCCACTTCACCAGGAATCAGCCAAGATTAAAAACCATTGGGCAGGCTGAATGTGTCAATGTATAGCCGGTAGCAATAATCTCTGTCTTCTCCTGGTGGGGGGGAGGGGCTTTCCCCGCCCACTGGGAGAAGACAATTGCTCGGCAGGAGGGATTCCCCTCTCAGTACTGTTGGTGCTGTTGGGGGAATTGTATTTGTAACCAGTCTATGGCCTGCCTAACTGTGCCTATTTGGTATTGCAATTAGGAAGCAACAATTCCAGTATTTTCATCAGTATAACTATTATTGATTGTTATGCGCCTAAAACCTATTTGAAATCCCTATGATAGGAAGGATGTATGTTTGGCAAAACTGGTTTAAACGTGTTCATGTTCTACGAGTACTTTTAACACTAGTTTTCAACTATACTTGTTGCGAATGACCAAAGTAATTGTTTTTGTATCTGAGAAATTTTGTCTGTATTTGACTTCCTGATTTTTGATTAAAAAAAAAAAAGGATTGAAATCTAAAATAATCAGAAAATAACATATTAGCCTTGAAAAAATTGTGGCTTTATGGGCCTAAAGCAAAACTCCTGCTAAAGTGAACTTGGTTTCCCCTGACCCTGTTGGGAAGATTGCACCTTACTTCCTGTCCCTTTGAAATCAGAATGAGAAATAAGGAAAGAGGTTTTTACTGGGACAGGAAGACACATACAGTAATACCCAATAGATTCTAATACTGGGTACACATGGGCCGAATGCCAGACGATTCCTGCTGAACTGGCAGACATTCGGTCAGTGTGTACAGATGCCTTTTCCTCAGAAGGCGGTCTAACGACCAGCTTTTGTCCAAGGGACATGCTGGAAAAACAGCATCCAATCTGTGCTTGCAGCCAATGGGGGAAGGGGGTCGCCCCCCGTCAGAATACAAAATCACAGTTGGGAAGATCACCACACCAACAATGCTTGTGTTGGTACGGCGATCTGTCCGATTTCTTTAAAAGAAAAGGTTCTGTCTGTGACCCAGACTGTCCATCACTAAAACAATAGTTTTGGTAGGAGTTCAGCTTTCAAGCTTAACTGTAGTTTCAGTTTAAATCCTCCAAATCAGCCTTTCCCATAATTTTTAACACCGAGGAACCATTAAAGTAATTTTCAGGTCTCAGTGAACACCTTGCTAATAATTACTATATCTACCGCTGATGGTGCATTAGTGCGATGGTCAAGGGGAAGAATGCCTCTCACATTTGTGGTCATTGGGAAGAATTCCACCCCTCCAGATAGCTAAAAGATAATTGGTGTCAGTGGTTATTCATGAGTGGTAGATATTGGTCATTGCTCAAGAAACCCCTAGCGATCTCTGGAGGAACCCTAGAGCTTAACACAGGGGTCTCAAACCTGCGGCCCTCCAGCTGTTGCGGAACTACAAGTCCCATCATGCCTCTGCCTATGGGAGTCATGCTTGTAACTGTTTAGCCTTGCAATGCCTCATGGGAATTGTAGTTCTGCAACAGCTGGAGGGCCACCAATTTGAGACCCCTGGTTTAACAGAACCCTGGTTGAGAAAGGCTGCTCTAAACACATTCCAGATACATCAGAACAGAAGGTATGCATACTCTCCCCTGCCAACATGCTGTAGAAAAAGGCACTTGCTCTCTATCTGGAAGCAGTGGTCTAACAAGCCCCCTGCTGAGACAGAGCTAGACCCTTGCTGACTGCAGCAGGTCTGACTCAACTGGGGGGTGTCTGACATCTGCGGGATGATCTCAGCTTCAACACAGAAGCACATGGGATGCATTTAGCTGATTTAAACTGAAGGTTCACTTGGGCTTTAAAGCTGTTTGAATGTATTAGTTTACAAAAGTAATCCTGGAAGTTCAGCTCCTCAGACAGAAAGGTGTCAAAAGTATATATTGCAATGGTCTCACAAGAGCAGATTGTAAAGACTGAAAATTTGTTAGTAGTTGCGTGTTGTTCATAATGGGACATTTTTCAGGGACAGATCCACCATAGTTATCCAGTTGGGTTGTGTAATCATTTTGCATGTGGCCTTATGTTTTCCTGTGTTTGTTGACTGCACCACTATGATTACATTGTGCTGCAGAGTTCAGTTATAAAGCACTTTATAGTAGAGTCACAAGTCCAGGAGCTGATCAACTTCCTGCCTACATCATTGATCACAAACACCATGGGTAGAATGTAGCCTAAAGCCCTGTACACACGATCGGATTTCCGATGGAATAAAATCCGATGGATTTTTCCATTGGATTTCAGATGAAGATGACTTCCATCAGTCTTGCCTACACACCATCAGTCAAAAATCCGACCGTCCCAAACGCCGTGAGGTAAAACACTCCGACGAGCCGAGAAAAATTAAGTTCAATGCTTCTGAGCATGCGTCAACTTGATTCTGCGTCGCACTATTTAAAGCTTGTATAATAATTTCTCTCATTTATCCCATGGGCTGAACAAGAAAAATCTTTGCGCGTATAGCTAGCATTAAAAGGGTCTGCCTGCTATAATCACATGGTCAAACCCAGTAAACTAATCTAGGAAAGAAGGGCAGACACAAGGGCAGAAAATCTGATTTCAGGCGATTGCCTGTACACAAGCTGTGTATGGAATATTACAAAAAATAATAGCTGTCTGCAGATTGAAATTGCAAAGTATTCGTATTTAATTTTAAATTAGAAAGTGGGTTGCAATTACATATATTTAAATATATTTAATAAAAGTGAAGCTTTCCTTTAGCTGTCTCTAGCAGGTCACGCAGACCTATCCGTACAAGCAGCCTGTAAAACTAGGTTTATGGTAACTACATTCAGAGTTTTGTCACAAAAACTGGTTTAATGTAACATTAGCTGGATTTCAGAAGTTAGTCATAACAGTTGTATAAAAATAACTTATGGATACCGTGCAGTCAGATACAAAAGATGAACACTAGGGTCTACATGTATAAACAGTGTGCATGACAGCCTCTGTATTTTGTAGTGGCTTTGCTATTCTTACTTTTTCATTGTTTCTGAGAGTTGTTTTTCTGGAACCATACATTTAGCCAAAATATGTGGGAAATACCCAGAACTGATGTAACTATATTTTAACTGTACATTTTATGATTTCATTACTATACTGCAGAGCATCTTAACACAACTTTCACCCAAATTTCTTCTAATTAGATTAAATTGGTAAAATGTATAAAACATGGGTAAACGTTGTATTAATCTTGTGTGAACAGAAAATAAAACATGATTTGTAATTGGTTGTTGCAGATTACTATGCACCAGGTTAAAATATTAAACTTTATGGTCCTTGTGCAAAGAGCAGCAACCCAACTGGTGTTATAAGTCTGCCCATGCTAAGCCGACTTGCTTAAAATCACCTCGTTTGGTCGACTGCATCCCCATAGTTGTGCGCTTGGAATGAAGTTAATGGGGCGAATTCAATAAAGCTGCTGCGCCACTTTTCTGGCAGTAATCCCTCAGGTTAATGTACTGTGCCAAATTACTAAAGCATTTGCGACACATTTGGTTCTGACAGCGACTCGTGCACCAAATTCACGTAGTTAGGTAATGCGCCACGTTTACATTGTGATGCAATGCCTGTACCAAATTCAAACTAAAACACCAACAGCTCATATCTTACGTAAGAGGAGCTAATTAGGAAAATAGGATTTTTATAACAGCTTACCTGTAAAATCCTTTTCTTGGAGTACATCACGGGACACAGAGCGACATAGTCATTACTAATGGGTTATATAGATACCTTCAGGTGCTGGCACTGGCAACTTCCAAAACCGGAAGTACCCTCCCCTATATAAGCCCCTCCCATCCGGGAGCACCTCAGTTTTGTAGCAAAGCAATAAGTGTCCCTAAAGAGGGGTGGGAGCTCTGTGTCCCGTGATGTACTCCAAGAAAAGGATTTTACAGGTAAGCTGTTATAAAAATCCTATTTTCTTTCTCGTACATCACGGGACACAGAGCGACATAGTCATTACTAATGGGATGTCCTAAAGCAATGCCCAATGAGGGGGGGGGATACACCATATATAAGCTGAGCGCTATCAGACATGAGGATCTTTTGCGGCCTGCAACACACTGCGCCCAAAGGCGACATCCTCCTGACTTCTAACGTCCACCTGGTAGAACCTAGTAAACGTGTGTACTGAAGACCATGTTGCGGCCTTACAGATTTGAGCCAGGGAGGCCTGGTGATGCACTGCCCATGAAGTTCCAACTGCTCTCGTGGAGTGCGCTCTAACTTTGAACGGAGGCGGTCTCCTTCTCAAGCCATAGGCTTGCATTATGACCTGTCGAATCCACTTGGCTAAAGTAGATTTTGACGCTGCCTGACCCTTTCTGGGGCCTTCCGGCAGAATAAACAAAGTATCCGTTCTGCGAATCTGAGCAGTGGCTTTTAGATAAGCTTTAACTGCTCTTACTACATCCAAAGAATGCAATAACTTTTCCTCTACCGAAGTAGGTTTGGGGAAAAAAGAAGGAAGAACCACATCTTGGTTCAAATGAAACCTCGATACCACCTTAGGAAGAAAGGCTGGATGAGGGCGTAACACTACTCTATCCTTATGGATAACCAGATATGGCTCCTTACAGGACATAGCTGCTAATTCCGACACTCTTTTAGCCGAACAAATGGCTACTAGAAAAATCAATTTCCTGGTGAGAAGAACCAAAGAAATATGCTGTAATGGTTCAAATGGTTGTTTCTGTAGAACCGACAGAACCAAGTTTAGATCCCATGGACATATGGGAATATTAACCGGAGGACTAATACGCATCACTCCTTGTATAAAGGCTTTGACTAGTGAATGCGAAGCCAAGGGCCTTTGAAAAAATATTGACAAGGCCGAAATCTGACCCTTGATAGTACTCAAGGCAAGCTTCCTATCTACAGCCCATTGTAGGAAGTCCAGAATCCTACCTATTATGTATTTACGTGGATGCCATTTCTTGGCCTCACACCAGGCGATGTACGCCTTCCAGATTCTATAGTAGATCTGCCTGGATACCGGCTTCCTGGCATTGATCATGGTAGATACCACAGAATTAGAGAGCCCTCTCTTTTTTAGAATGTGGGCTTCAATAGCCAGGCCGTCAAACCTAGGGCTGGTAAGGAAGGGTGGTATATCGGTCCTTGCGAAAGCAGGTCCGGACGACGTGGGAGAGTCCAAGGACTCCCCACTGACATTTTACAATCTCCGCGTACCACGCTCTTTGGGGCCACGCTGGAGCCACCAGAATCACTGGTTTCTTTTCTACCCTGATTCTGCGGAGTAATCGAGGTAACCATTGTGGCGGTGTGAATGCATATATCAGCTTGAACTGATCCCAAGGGAACACTAGGGCATCCGAGCCGCAAGCTAGGGGATCCCTTGTCCGAGAGACAAACCTGTCCACCTTTGCGTTGAATCTGGATGCTAGAAGATCTACATCCGATGTTCCCCACCGCTGACATATTGTCCAGAAAACCTCGGGGTGAAGGGTCCCTTCCTCTGGGCATAATTGCTGACGACTTAGAAAGTCCGCCTTCCAATTCTCCACTCCTGGAATGAATACCGCAGATATGGCTGGGACATATCTTTCTGCCCATTTCAGGATGTAATTTACTTCCCTCTGGGCTGCACGACTCCTGGTGCCCCCCTGATGATTGATATATGCCACTGCTGTGGCATTGTCTGATTGAATTCTGACAGGGGACCCTTGGAGTTTGGATGTCCATGCTACTAGGGCATACCGGGCTGCTCGTATCTCTAAGAGATTGATGGGCAGGGCCTTTTCTGCATCCGACCATCTGCCCTGGAGAGACTATTGCTCCAGTACTGCTCCCCAGCCTATAAGGCTGGCATCTGTAGTGACCACCTTCCAAGAAATCGGACTGAAGGATTTCCCTTTTTCCAGATTCTGGGGAACCAACCACCAACGGAGGCTCTTGCGAACGGAAGGGGACAAGGACATTGTAAGTCTAGGGCCTGAACTTTTTTGTTCCAGGCTGACAGTATGGCCCCTTGCAAATTCCTTGAATGGAATTGACCGTAGGGTACAGCTTCGAATGATGCCACCATTTTTCCCAGCAGCCTCATGCACAGGCGTATGGACGGCTGTCTTTTTTGTACCCACTAAGTGGATCAAATCTTTCAAAGACAACACCTTTCCTCGAGGCAAGAATATTTTTCTCTGGCCTGAATCCAACCTTAGCCCCAAGTATTCCAGACTTTTGACTGGTTTTTAGGGCTGACTTGTCTCGGTTGATAATCCAACCGTGAGATTCCAGATACTTGATTGTCTTGATCGTGTCCCGCCAGGTCTCTTGCGAACAACTGGAGTCCTCCCCCCACCCGACTGAGTGGGGGCAACCCTTCAATGAATTTAACTTTGGGGGAGGTTTTGTACCTCCCCTGACCCAGGGTTTCTCATTACCCTGCTATTGTCCCTGTTTTTTACCCCCGGGAATTGACCGAGGAGGCCGTCGGAACTGTTACACAGCCGATGCCCCAGGGACTGGAGAAGCAGGCCTCTTAAAGAGGGACCTCTAACTCTGTTTTTAACCGGCAAGAGCGTATTTTTACCGCTGGAAATTTTCTGGATATATTTGTCCAGGTTTTCCCTGAATAAGCGTTCACCATGAAATGGGACGCTAACCAGCCATTCTTTACAGGGAGCTTCAGCAGACCAGTTTTTGAGCCATAGAAGCCTACGCATATGTACTATAGACAGCGTAAGGCGGGAGGCCTGATGGACTGAATCCTTTATGGCGTCAACCGCAAAGCCTAAGGCTCTAGGTAGATCAGCTAGGGCAAGGCCTGCTGATCTGTCAAGTCCCTCAAGACCTGTTTCAACTGATCCTTCACTGCTTAGCAGACCTCACTGCTGGTTGTGTCACCAAGCTTGCTGTATAAAGAAGCAGACTTTCATAAGGACTCCAATCTTTTATCTATTGGGTTCTTGAACATTTGGACATTATCCATTGGACATGTCAGTGATTTATACATACAAGAGATGGCTGTGTCCACTGTAGAAACCTTCCATTTTTTGATGAACTTATCCTCCATGGGATAGACCACCGGAAATCTCTTGGGGGAATAAATATTTTCTCAGGACGTTCCCAATCCTGTAAATGAGCCCTTTCAGTAAAGGGTGAAGTGGAAAAAAACAGACAGTCTGGGGGCTTCTAGCGACCCCAACGAGGATACAGTAGTGGTTGATGGTTCCGCAAGGTGCATTTTTAAATGCTGATCGGACCATGTTAGTCAGAGACTGAACCCATAATCTTTCAGCTTGAGATGCTGAGAAAAGGTTCCCCCACTGTTGATTCCTCTATAACAGAATCAACCTCATCCTGATCCCCTTCAGGCAGGTCGATCCCTGTATGGGACTGTTGCTCTGCTAACAGGCACTCTGAAGGAGGAGACGGAGATTGGGCGTGCTTTCCCTGACAGGGAGGCAGCGATCAATGTTGACAATCTCTCTTCTAATCCTCCCAGAGCTGAGGAAAAAACCTCCTCTGTTACATACACAGGAGCAGGTGAACTGAGGACAGCCACAGTACCAAGTACCCCTGCGGGGTCTCTACGGTCACTTACCTCTGAACTTCAGGGGAGACTGGTGCAGCAGAAGCATGCCCAAGATCCTCAGAGCCCGATGAGACCCCCTTCGCTTCCTGGAAGATTCAGTTCCGGAGCTTCTGGACGGCATATTCCTAAGCCTAAAGCTGAGGTATTCCAGCCGTAATACACCACTTTTACTGAGAATAGTCTAGCACAATTGCTGCTATATCACAGTTGGTGTCTACTAAAGTGCCTTTCTAGGGGATGCCTGCATCAACCGCCTCTGTGTGCCTTTATACTGTTGCTAGCTCTGTCTGTGCACTTCAATAGCCAGCTATAATGTGCTTTAAAACACGCTGGACGCCCGCACATGCGCAGTAGCGCCGCGGCGCACACCTGAGCGTCATCCACCCGCTCCGCCCCTTTTTCCAGATCGCCTCTATATATAGAGGCGCGTGCACGCGCACGGGCACGTGCGCCTTTTTTGAAAACAATAAGGAGCTAGATGGGAGCCAGGGTCCCTTTGCCGCAGGGCCCGGGGATGGATGAGCGCAGCAACAGGGCAGAGGAGACAGCTTCCCAGCAGAGAACATACCAACTGCCTGGATTTGATTCTGGAAGAAAAAAAAAAATCCACATTACAAGAAAAAGAACCATAGCGGCCTCTAGTGTCTAACACAGGTACCGCGGTCTTACATTTTTTTTTTTCCTTACCTACTATTAAATTTTTTTAAATTTTCTCAGTAGTAACAGGCATACACAGAATATTAGCGGGAATACCTTAGGTAACAGGCAGAAAGACAAAATAGGCTTGGGGGTCCCTCAATAGAACCAAGTTCCCGAGGGCCCCCACTTACCTTTTCCTCGCCGCAGGACTCTGTTTGGTCCACAGAAGCCCAAACTTCACCTATCACGGCAGGCATTGTAATCAAACCTTCAGGGACCGGGTTCCAAAGGATTCCACTCCCCTGGACCTGTATAGCACCCTGCACAGAAAACATCTTGGTCGTGGGTATGACCAGAGCTCTGGATCCCAGGGTCCAGCCCTCCTAAGAGAGGCATTACAGGCAAAACCTTGCTCTTCTCTGCAAGGCCCGGGTACCGACCGTTTAGCTATGAAGCTTTTTTGGTCGGATCCGGAATAGCTTACTGAGGCCCAAAAGAACCTGTACGCAAGCCCAGTGAAAACACATTTTACTCTTTGGCCAACACCTTAGACACTGGCAAAAAACTGAGGTGCTCCCGGATGGGAGGGGCTTATATAGGGGAGGGTACTTCCGGTTTTGGAAGTTGCCAGTGCCAGCACCTGAAGGTATCTATATAACCCATTAGTAATGACTATGTCGCTCTGTGTCCCGTGATGTACGAGAAAGAAAAACGATCTTTTGGTGTACAGAGAGAAACTGGCTCAGACAGATTTTGCAAAAGTGTATCACGTGCATTCTAAAAGTGACGCAGCGTGCACCAAATTCAAGTACAAATTCTAGATAAGTACATGAATTTGGTGCATGCTACACCACTTTTAGAACACATGAGAGAAACCTACCCAAAATCTGTCTGCACCAGTCTTTATGAATTCCAGGAAATGTGCATTACCAGATCAAGCAAGCACAAAGCCATAAAGTTTATTTAAAAAATATCTTAGAAGTATGAAAACGTGCCTTTAGAGATATGAGACTGATATTTACATTGTCAATGACAGAACTTCAAGAAAGGTGACTCTCTTAATACAAAGAAACAGCAATTTCAGAATAGTAGAAGCACTAAGTACGTCCATCATTGTCCAACCACTGGAAATGGAAGTAAATGGAAGGAAATTAGCAATAAGTGTTTATATTGGGTGGTGTTGTACCAGGGACTCTCTAGCCGTCTGTCAGGTTTGATATTACACACCCACCTCACTCTCCCAAATTAGAGTCAGACAGGATTAACAGCAAATAGCTGCAAAAGCTTTATTTAACTGGCTAATAACATGTCACATCCGTTACTGGGAAGGTGATGAAATGCTTTCCAATTGATCAATAGGCAGTGCTTTGCTTGTCACGTTAGTTTACCCTTCTTCATATTAAGGGAACTCCAGGATATGATGTTTTTCGGTGTCTGGATTTACGCACACAGTCTCGGCATACATCACATATCATATGGAAATTGTTTTCAAAGAGTTTCACCTACTTTTCATTGATAAGTATGAAAAGGCATCTTATTTTGGCAAAAAATCAATGTGCAGTACCAGTTTTACAAAGTGTGATAGACATAAGAAAATGAACTGATTTTACAAACCTGACATACCAAATACACTTTGAAGGAGAAAAAAACCCACAATGCACTGATTTGTTTTACTCATATTTTCAATCTCATTTGAAAGTGCATAACAAAAACATATCTTACAAAAATAAAATAAAACTTTTATTCTGTTACTGCATACACTAAATCCTACAGGATTTTCAGAATTTTTTAACCACTTTCAATCGCAAAACAGACTGAACGGATCAAAGTAACCTGTTGCCAACAGTTTCTATAACAAAAATCAGAACTGTTACTGATAGGTTGCCTTGCTGCAACTGATTGCTTTTGTGTTCAAAAACGGGTTGAACCTGCCTGGAAAATGCCATGTGTAAGGGTTCATGTGCATGGTGGCATGCTGTAAAATTTGGGCATATTTTTCCACCCAAGAGCCACAGGTGTTGGGTACAGTTGCCCATAAAAAGCAATGGCTGTACACAGGTATACCACAGTACTTGTGTAAACACGCGCATGTGTACAACCCTAGATGCAGACTGTGCCCAGGGTTGTACATAAATACTTTGATAGCAGAAAACAAACCCTCCTGCGCACGAGTGGATTACCAGACAGATTATGTATCGTGACGGTTTATGTCACAGGCCTTGCTGCCCTCAGGGATAGGGGTATCCTAGCGGTCAAAGAGAAAAGGGTGCACCAGCCTTGTGCATTATCCTTTGGATATATTTTATTAAAAGTAGATAAAAGGAAAACTACTCACAAACAATTGGTAGATAGCTTGCAGTAAATAGTCTCCAAATAACAGCAATTGGTCTAAGACAGATGAACTCCAGATGGTCACGGAGGAGATAACAGGGGCCACTGCCGGCTGACGCATTTCAAAAGATTACCTTCTTCCTCAGAGCCCAGCAATGTCACCTCTCTCAGCTGTCCAAATGAGTATATGTATATGCGGTTATTTGGAAACTATTTACTGTGAGCTATCTACCAATTGTTTGTGAGTAGTTTTCCTTTTATCTACTTTTAATAAAATATATCCAAAAGATAATGCACAAGGCTGGTGCATCCTTTTCTTCCTCTTCTCTTTGTACATTCATACGTATGCGCATGTTTATGCTGGTAGCAGCATACAGCCAGTGCTTTCAATAGAAAACTGTAAGCATCACCTGTGGCTCCTGAGTGGGGAAATACACCAGATTTTTACAGCAGGCCGCTCTGTGCAAAAGCCCTAACTGTACACCTTTTTCAATTCTCTTCAAAGGCTTACAAGATATTAATAATGCAGCTACACCCCTATCTGGTAGTAGGGAAACACTGCCCGCACATATTGCAATATCCCATCATTTTGATAACAACTATATAGTGCAGCAGCCTTCCTAAATAAGTCAGTTTGTACCCAGCCAGGTAGGCTCTCCCACTATACAGCTGACTGTTGGTAAGGCTATAGAATATTTTACAATCAGATTGTACACTGATGTTGACCACCGCCGCTGTGCATTGTGTACATGTCAGCACACATAAAGACAAACATTTAATAGCTCATTATAATTATTACATTTGTCTGTAATATACAAATAATTGTGGATTAAAGTTTGCAGTTGCTAAAAAAAAAAAAAAAATAGAAGAATGCTGCAGGACCCTCAAAATCCCAGAGTGCTTCAATCTGCAACCTCTGACAACACTGGCGTGTTGAAGGCTGCCCCTAACCCCCACCTTCCTCCAGAGGTCCTCTGTCATCTATTAAGGGTATTAATCAGACTAATGGGCCGATAGCACAATATGGGAGGGTACGAGTCAGCATTTGACACTACCAGAAAGAATCAAAGCTAACAGACTAGACAGTTCACAGTTTTACGACCAGATAAATATAAGTCCTTTGCTTCTGTTTAGTTACATGGAGGGGACCTCCTTCCAATAATGCTCTTATTAGCAACCGTGGAGCTCACTTTCATAAATTATTTGATTAAAATATTTATTACATACACTAGCGTTTCCCAAACCTGTCCTTGAGTACCCCCAACAGTTTATGTGGCTATATCATAAACACTAATTACCCTATATACACATTGGTGAGGTTGCACTGCTGCAGGACATGTATGGAAAACGCTGAACTAGTATATCAAAGCTAACAGCAATAAGAAGGTCATGATAACTAAATAGACAAGAATCCATTTTCTGACACAAGATAGAAGACTGAAAAATAAAACCTTCCTGCAGATTTTCCCATACAGAAGTGTAAAAAACATCATTATGTAAGTGTATACAACATGTGCTGTGCTGCAGAGAAACACTGCCTGCAAAAATAAAACTAAAAAAGTAATTTTTTTTCGGTTCATGTACAGCTAAATGCTCTCTGTTGGAAGATATTACATTGTCCTAGCCAGTCTTATTTTTTTCCTTCATCAGCATAACATATATGATTTGAAGAATATAGTCTTTTTAAGAATATAAATCTCACTCATGCTCTGTTAAAATTTGTTATAGAGTTTACTATAATACATTGTAAACAGGAACACCACCAGCACAGCTTCTGTTACTTAGATTTCATGTTTTACTTATACATCTTTCAATGCTTTTCCCATGTTGAATAAACCAGCAGATCAAAGCAATCATTTTCCCTTTTATAAAAAAAAAAAAAGTTGAACCTTGGGTACACAGTTGAAAACAAGTAGAAAAGAATGCAGCACACTAGTTAGTATAAACCAGGAACAGGAGGCACATGCTGTCACTGACTCTCTGATCATTAGGTTGTGTGCTGAGCTACAAGGCAGCAGGTAGTCTCAAGCAGATCTCCTTGTTCCAACCAGGCTCAAGTTGTGGCAGAGAAAACCCGTCAATGTCATACTTACAGCTCACAAGAGCTCAATTAGGTCTTTGTCAACCATAACTCATGCTTTGACATGAGTTCGGAAAATCCTCTTCAAATGTGATGGTCTCTTTCACTTGAGTGCAACATGTCCTTCAGTCAGTGGGCTGCGGAACAACACTTATGTGGAGGAAGTTGTCCGGATAGCTGCAATATTCACTGAGCCACTGCATGGGAGTCTCCAACATAGGCTCTATACCATGGATCATCACCTGATACTTCTTTTCTCCATCTACAACAAAAAGGAATTTTTTGTTTATAAAACAGTAATTAAAGAAATACAATTTATATATATATATATATATATATATATATATATTAGGGTTGTCCCGATACCGATACTAGTATCGGTATCGGTACAGATACAAAGCATTTGCGCGAGTACTTGTACTCGCGCAAATGCTCCCGATGCCCAGTCCGATCCTTTTTTTTTCTCAGAGCGGGGGGCGGAGAGTGGGATGGAGAGTGTGCGGCGGGTGGCGGATACCAGGGCGGAGAGCGTGGCGGGGGCGGAGACCAGGGCCGAGAGCAGGACGGAAAGTGTGCGGCGTGGGGTGGAGACCAGGGCGGAGAGCGGGGCGGAGAGCGTGGCAGAGACCAGAGCGAGTCTTCAGGCAGGTAAGTAAACTGAATCTGATCCAATTGCCTGTCTGCTGCTCAAATGCTCCCGGAGCTGTTCCCCCTTCACCTCCATGCCGCTGTGCCCCCGTCACCTCCATGCCGCTGTGCCCCCTTCACCTCCGTGCCGCTGTGCCCCCTTCACCTCCGTGCCGCTGTGCCCCCTTCAGCTCCGTGCCGCTGTGCCCCCTTCACCTCCGTGCCGCTGTGCCCCCTTCACCTCCGTGCCCCCTTCACCTCAATGCCGCCGTGCCCCTCCTCCACCCCCTCGGTATCTCAGGATGGAGAGCGGAGGTAGGAGCCGGTAAATCCGGCTCCTTACTTGTCGGAATGTACAGAGTCATCACTGACTCTGTCCATTCACATAACTGAAACATCGTAAACTGTGTTTACAATGTTTCAGTTTATGAATGGAGAGGAGCCGCTGTCTTCTCTCCATTCATTTTCAGCGCAGCTGAGGCTGCTGAGAGAGGGACTGGGGAATCTGTGTCCCTAGACCCTTTTCCCTGTCTCAAAGGGGAGATGTCAGAGGTCTGTTAAGACCCCTGATATCTCACCAAAGCCCCCCACAACAAGGCTGATAAAAAAAAAAGAATAAAATAAAATAAAAATTTATTGTAAAAAAATAAAAAATAAAAACACACACACTGACACTGACCCCCCCTTAAAAAAAACAAAGCATTGTAAAAAATAAATAAATAAAATAAATAGTAAAAAAAAAACAAAAAAACTGACACATGAGATTAAAAAAAAGTATCGGTATTCGGTATCGGCGAGTACTTGAAAAAAAGTATCGGTACTTGTACTCGGTCTTAAAAAAGTGGTATCGGGACAACCCTAATATATATATAGATATATACACACATACACACACACATACACAGTATCTCACAAAAGTGAGTACATCACTCATATTTTTGTAAATATTTTATTATACAAGTAGTGAGTGTAAAGCTTGTATAATAGTGCAAATTTGCTGTCCCCTCAAAACAACTCAACACACAGACATTAATGTCTAAACCGCTGGCAACAAAAGTGAGTACACCCCAAGGTGAAAATGTCCAAATTGGGCCCAATTAGCCATGTGACTCGTTAGTGTTACAATGTCTCAGGTGTGAATGGGGAGCAGGTGTGTTAGATTTGATTTCATCCTTCTCACTTTCTCATACTCGTCACTGGAAGTTCAACATGGCACCTCGTGGCAAAGAACTGTTTGAGGATCTGAAAAAAAAAGAATTGTTGCTCTACATAAAGATGGCCTAGGCCAGTGTTTCTCAACTCCGGTCCTCAAGGCGTCCCAACCGGTCATGTTTTCAGGATTTCCCTCAGATGAAACATCTGTGGTAATTACTAAGGCAGTGAAACTGATTAAATCCCCTGTGCAAAATAATGGAAAGCCTGAAAACATGACCTGTTGGGGCGCCTTGAGGACTGGAGTTGAGAAACACTGGCCTAGGCTATAAGAAGATTGCCAAGACCCTGAAACTGAGCTGCAAAACGGTGGCCAAGACAATACAGCGGTTTACCAGGACAGGTTTCACTCAGAATAGGCCTCGTCATGGTCGACCAAAGAAGTCGAGTGCATGTGCTCAGCATCATATCCAAAGGTTGTCTTTGGAAAATAGACGTATGAGTGCTGCCAGCATTGCTGCAGAGGTTGAAGGGGTGTGGTGACAGCCTGTCAGTGCTCAGATCATACGCCGCACACTGCATCAAATTGGTCTGCATGGCTGTCATCCAAGAAGGAAGCCTCTTTTAAAGATGATGCACAAGAAAGCCCGCAAACAGTTTGCTGAAGACAAGCAGACTAAGGACATGGATTACTGGAACCATGTCCTGTGGTTTGATGAGACCAAGATAAATGAATTTGGTTCAGATAGTGTTAAGCATGTGTGGTGGCAACCAGGTGAGGAGTACAAAGACAAGTGTGTCTTGCCTACAGTCAAGCAAGATGATGGGAGTGTCATGGGGAAGCATGAGTGCTGCCGACACTGGGGAGCTACAGTTCATTGAGGGAACCATGAATGCCAACATGTACTGTGACATACTGAAGCAGAGCATGTTCACCACCCTTCGGAGACTGGGCTGCAGGGTAATATTCCAACATAATGACCCCAAACACACCTCTAAGACGACCACTGCCTTGCTAAAGAAGCTGAGGGTAAAGGTGATGGACTGGCCAAGCATGTCTCCAGACCTAAACCCTACTGAGCATCTGTGGTGCATCCTCAAACGGAAGGTGGAGGAGCGCAAGGTCTCTAACATCCACCAGCTCCATAATGTCGTCATGGAGGAGTGGAAGGGGACTCCAGTAGCAACCTATGAAAGCGCTGGTGAACTCCATTCCGAAGAGGGTTAAGGCAGTGCTGGAAAATAATGGTGGCCACACGAAATATTAACACTTTGGGCCCAATTTGGACATTTTCACTTAGGGGTGTACTCACTTTTGTTGCCAGTGGTTTAGGCATTCATGACTGTGTTGAGTTATTTTGAGAGGACAGCAAATTTACACTGTTATACAAGCTGTACACTCACTACTTTACATTGTAGCAAAGTGTCATTTCTTCAGTGTTGTCACATGAAAAGATATAATAAAATATTTACAAAAATGTGAGGGGTGTACTCACTTTTATGAGATAATGTGTGTGTGTGTGTGTGTGTGTGTGTGTGTGTGTGTGTGTGTGTATGTATATGTATATATATATATATATATACACATATATACACACACACACACACTATTGTCGAAAGTATTGGGATGCCTGCCTTTACACGCATATGGTGCGCAGTCATGTTGGAACAGGAAAGGGCCATTCCCAAACTGTTCCCACAAAGTTAGGATCATGAAATTGTCCAAAATGTCTTAGTATGCTAATGCCTTAAGAATTCCCTTCACTGGAACTAAGGGGCCAAGCCCAACCCCTGAAAAACAACCCCACACCATAACCCCCCCCCCCCACCACCACCTCTACCAAATGATTTGGCCCAGTGTACAAAGCAAGGTCCATAAAGACATGGATGAGCGAGCTTGGGGTGAAGGAGTCCTGACCTCAATCCAATAGAACACCTTTGGGATGAATTAGAATGGAGACTGCGAGCCAGACCTTCTTGTCCAACATCAGTGCCTGACCTCACAAATGCACTTCTGGAAGAATGGTCAAACATTCCCATAGATAAACTCCTAGACCTTGTGGACAGCCTTCCCAGAAGAGTTGAAGCTGTTATAGCTGCAAGGGGTGGGCCAACTCAATATTGAACCGTAAGGACTAAGACTAGGATGCCATTAAAGTTTAGGTGTGTATAAAGACAGGCATCACAATACTTTTGACAATGTAATATATACAAAAATTAATAGGCTTTAAACTACAGTGCCCTACTTATTATCCATTTGGTACCTAAAACAATACAGCATGCAATTAGTGAAAATTAATCAATCATTATTCACAGGATTCTCACTGTCTGCACACTGTACAACCTGCACTTTATCCCAGCCACAGTATATAAGATATCACTCTGTACAATCAGTACCACTTCTTCTCAATAATAAAAAAAAAAAGTCCAACTGTATTGTGTCACTAACAATGGTGACTAGAGAAAGAGCGCTACACGTTTTAAAAGGAAGTCTAAATGATAGTTTTAAAATATTATAGAAATGTTCTACAAAATATGTTTCATTTTGAATTTTAAATTGATCTGTACTGCATGCCTTTCTCATTTTTTTCTTCACCGTTTCAATTGAGCCTACTACAGAATTTGTCATCCGTTCGAATCCCAACCACATCATTACCTGCCTGGAGTTTGCATGTTCTCCTTGTGCCTGTGTGGGTTTCCTCCCATACTCCAAAGATATGCTGCTAGGTTAACTGGCTCCTGTCTAAATTGGCCCTAGTATGTGTATGTGTATGTATGAATGTGAGTTCTTAGATTGTAAGCTCCTTGAGGCTAGGGACTAATGTGAATGTATAATATATATGTAAATGCTGCGTACATTTATGGCGCTATATAAGTAACTGTAATAAATAAATGTCTACTTATACCCTCTACCCAGTGCTGCACGATTAATCGTTAAAAAATCAAAATCTCGATTCAACCACCCTCATGATGCTAATCAGCCATATCCGCGATTCTATGTAAACAGTGCAAAGCCGAGCAGTAAAAAAAAAAAAAAAGCAGACAAATGTTTATCAAGATTCCTCAGCGCTGAGAAATAGAGAAGACAAGACATACAAAGTACAGTTGAACTTCGGATTACGAGCATAATCCGTTCCAGGAGTATGCTCGTAATCCAAAGTACTCGCATATCAAAGCAAGTTTTCCCATTGAAGTCAATGGAAACTAAAATAATTTGTTCCGCATTGACTTCAATGGGATGCAATACCGAATGCGGCCATAGATGGGGGGGCGCCCGAGAGCCTTGGCAATGGTCGAAAAGGCCCGCGGACACTTCGGCTGACCTCTGCAAACATCGGAAAGGCACGGAAACTGAGTATTTCCGAGCATTGCCGAACAGCGGCGATTGTCGCTGTTTGGCTCCTGCGCCCCCGTACCTCAGGCCAAATGCGGTACTGCAGGCCTATTTAGGCTCTGCTCGGCTCCTGCGCCCCGTACCTCAGGCCTATTTAGCTTGAATTCTGCTCGTCTTGCAAATCAACACTCGCAAACCGAGTTCAGAATTTTTTTTAAATTGCTCGCAAATCAAATTGCTCTCAAACCAAGTTACTCTTAAACGGAGGTTCCACTGTATGTTTTATTTCTTTTTAGATCCAAGGAATGAACTTCTGTCTGTAAATTAGGTCAGTTTAACCACTTAAAGACTAAAGCTTTTTTGACACTTGTTGCTTAAAAGTTAAAATCAGTATTTTTTGCTCGAAAATTTGCTAGAAAGTTACTTCAAAGTTACTCCAAACATTGTATATATTTTTTTAGCCCCTAGCAAAAAAAATGGCGGTCGTTGCAAGATTTTATGTCACACTGTATTTGCGCAACGGTCTTTCAAACGCAATTTTTGTGAAAAGATACACTTCAATTAATTAAAAAATATATACAGTAAAGTAAGCCCAATGTTTTGGTATAATGTGAAAGATGATGTTACGCCGCAAGAATCGTGATCTTTATTCTAAGCAAAAAAATTGTGATTCTCATTTTATCCAGAATCGTGCAGCTCTACCTCTACCCCATAATTTATACTGAATCAAGTGCTGCTTCATAGTATGTTGCATATAGAGTCAGTACCTACCTACACACCCAAGGCAGCTTATGATATTGGACTATAAAACACCTACAATTATCAATGCTTTCTTTTTTAATGAGAAAGCTACAAAATTGCTTTTGCACCTCACAAATAATTTAGGCAGAAGCGATTTTAAAGAATATACTGTGCGTAGTCATGGTGGCTACAAAACACAGCTCCATCAAAGCTTTAGAAAAAAAGGACAACCCTTACAGTAAAAACAAACATGCTTTTTGTTTCCTCCGAATCAAGAGAAAGAGAAAAAAACAAAAAAGCTCCCATGATACAAAATGAGCTTCCTCTATTCTACACTATGATGTTATAGGGCAACAACTTCATTTGTGCTTCTATATAGTTTTTGCGACCCTATATAAACTGTGCCCCCATCAGAGAGCAATCAATGACAACATGCACAGACACAAATTGTGTCTAGTCCAGGCAGGGAACTGCAAATCAACTGCTCAGGGTAGTTAAGTCCCAATTAGAAAGTATATTTGTTCTAACAGTATTTCCAGAACGTGCTGGATGTAAACAATGATATTATAGTTAGTTTTCTATTTTGTAACTCTTTATGACATGTCTCAGTTAAAAAAAAAAAAAAAAAACAATAAAAATGATTGAAACAGAAAAAGTCCTAGGGGGTTGTGAGCAGTGTTTCTCAACTCCAGTCCTCAAGGCGCACCAACTGGTCATGTTTTCAGGATTTCCCTCAGTTGAAACCGCTGTGGTAATTTCTAACGCAGTGAAATCACCTGTGCAAAATAATGGAAAGCCTGAAAACATGACCTGTTGGGGTGCTTTGAGGACTGGAGTTGAGAAACACTGGTGTATATATAGTATAACCAACAATCCCATCAGATGCACTTTCTTCTCTAAAACAAGTAAGAAACTCAGAACAACCACCTTTCAGCTTTTCTGTGACTATTCCAAGCAACAAATGAGTATTTTCTCTTTGGGTAACAACACTGCAGCGTTTATTGTTACTGTGGGTCACCCCTGCAATACTAGGGTTTGATTCCATCAGGAGATTCAATGACTTCATTTCCTTCAGCAGGGTGACAACCATGGATCTACTGGCACAATCAAACCCTAGGAAAACTGTTACAGGGGTGACTCAGTTTAACCATAAATATGGTCTTACTATTCACGGCATCACGTCACTTTTTCCTTCGGCGACAGTCTTGCTTAAATTGAAAAATGCTTGATAAGTAAGAAAAGTTGAAGAAAATGAAGCATCAATAACTAACATAAAAATGTGATATATGAAGCTGTTAAATCAATATATGAATAAATGTAAAACATTGTGGCTTGCATTGTTCATGCACTGGTAAAATCAGCTATTAAAGCGGACTTTAGAAATAAAATGACTAGTTGTGTTTCTCATAATTTTACTGACCCTGGGAAAGAATATTTTTAGCATGTTCGTTTGCAAGTCATCTATGTTAATGTACTCGGAGAATAACGTATTCATTGTCAATTATTCATTCCCGGCTCTCCAGAAATCCAGCACAGGAGGACAGGAGACATCCTAAGCTGTTTGGTAAAAGGGCTTCAAATTGAAGTTGAGTCACTCTGTCTGCCCAAGCTGCATGGAATGTTTCTCTGAAGGAGACATCTCACACATAGTATACACTAAATTCATAAATCACATTCATTATTGGGGAAAAAGTACTTTTGCTTTAGCTTTGGTGCAATTAAACATTCATACTGAAAACCTTAATGGACAGATACCAGCATTCGGCTCCCCAAAAATGCATAATGCACATTCCATACAGCAGACAGATTGTGTACCACAACTACAAATCCGTCTGAGTAACTTAAAATGCATTATCTGTATAAATCTGATGTGGTTTGTATCCAGCAGTGCTGGACTCAATCCACTTTATTTTTACCTCTCTGCTGGGACAAAAGAAAATTGGCCACAGGAAACAGAAAAACGTTTTTCTACAACAGAAAATAGTTTATGATTCTTACAAATAATCGTAATTCTATTCCTTTAGCTATATAATTTGACATAGGCCAAACTGTAATTCCTTATATTACGTGTTTCATTAATATACACATACATATATCCATCTATTTAACCCCTTCAGCTCCGGAAGGTTTTACCCCCTGCCTGACTAGGCCATTTTTTTGCGATATGGCACTGCAATGCTTTAATAGATAATTACGCGGTCGTGCGACGCTGTACCCAAATAAAATTGATGTCCCTTTTTTCCCACAAATAGAGCTTTCTTTTGGTGGTATTTGATCACCTCTACATTTTTTTTTTTTTGCGCTATAAACAAAAATATTACTGAAAAAATTAATATTTTTTACTTTCTGCTATAAAACATGTCCAATAAAAAAAATGTAAAAAATCGAATTTCTTCATCAATTTAGGTCAATATGTATTCTGCTACATATATATTAATATATATATTGATTGGTTTGCGCAAAAGTTATAGCCTCTACAAACCATGGGATATTATTATGGATTTTTTTTTTTTATTAGTAATGGCAGCAAACAGCAATTTTTAGCAGGACTGTGACATTGCGGCGGACAAATCGGACACCTGACACTTTTTGGGGACCAGCGCTAAAAAAAAATGCACAGGTACTGTACTAATGACACTGGCAGGGAACGGGCTAACATCAGGGGCGATTAAAGGGTTAAAGAGGTTGTACACTCTTAAAAAAATAAAAAACTGTAAGACAAAGGCATAATGAGCTAGTATGCATCGCATACTAGCTCAGTAATGAACTACCTTAGAACGAAGACCGCGCAGCGGCACCTTAACACCACTGAGACGGCTGATGTCTTCTCCGGAGTTTCTTCCGGGTTCATAGGCTCCGGTGCTGTGAGTGGCCGGAGACGCAATGACATCACTCCAGCGCATGTGAGCGTGGAACTGCCATTCACGGCACAGGGCTCAGAAGGAACGGCACCTGTGGCTCTTCCTTCAGAGCGCATGCACCAGTGATGTCACTGGCTGCATGTAATGTAGATATCTCATAAACTGTACACGTTTAGGAGATATTTACACTACTTATAGGTAAGCCTTATTATAGGCTTATCTATAGGTAAATGTCTGCAGAGGAAATTTACTTTAAGTGTGTCCCTGGGGGGGGGGGGGGCTAACTGTGGGGGATGTGCTTTTACTAAAAGAAAACAGAGATCCGTGTTTCTGCTTAGCAGAAACACAAGATCTCCAAATTCTCCTCTAGCAGAACGGCGATCTGCCTTGTTTACATAGGCAGACTGCCGTTCTGCCTCTCCTCAGAATGATCGGCAGGTCCTGGCAGACATTGCGTCCACAAGACCCCCTGATTGGCTCCAGCTGTGCCCAATCCCAGTGGGAGTGGGGCTCCGGTGGTGAGCGAACGCCGTGGAACCAAATGAAAAATCACATACACGTTTGTGATTTTGCGCTTAAGGGCCACCCTGCCGCAGTATATGAACATGGAGCAGTCCTTAAGCGGTTAAGCTGGCCACACGTTATACAATTTTCTTATTCAATTTCCTTTAGATTGCATACAAATTGAAAGCGTTTAGGTCTGACCTCATATTATATGGTTTTGGTAAATCTAAAGGAAAATTGGACAAGAAATATGTATAATGTATGGCCAGCCTTACACGTTATATATTGCTATACATACAATTCATTTACATGAGGTGCAAAAAGGCATGGAAATCCAAGACACCCACTGAAATCTATCAGTAATTAGAAAGCAATCCAGCCCCTTGTCAGTGCAAATTAATATCAGCTGGCTCAGTCTCAACTGATGGCCTATAAAAAGGTGTCTCATTATCAAGGTGTCACACAAGAAACATCTCATGAGCTCTCTTAAGACCTTTGCAACCTTATTGTTGCAAAACATATTGATGGCATTGGTTACAGAAGGATTTCTAAACTTCTGAATGTTCCAGTGAGCACTGTTGAGGCCATAATCCGGAAGTGGAAAGAACATAATTTGACCATAAACTGGCAAAGACCAAGTGCTCCTTGCAAGATTTCTGAGAGAGGAGTGAAAAGAATTATCAGAAGAGTTGTCCAAGAGCCAAGGCTCACTTGTGGAGAGCTCCAGAAAGACCTGGAATTAGCAGGTACAATTGTTTCAAAGAAAACAAGTAATGCACTCAACTGCCATGGCCTGTATGCACGGAAACCACACAAGACTCCATTGCTGAAGAAAAAGCATGTTGAAGTTAGTTTAAAGTTTTCTGCACAGCATTTAGACAAGCCTGTGAAATACTGGAAGAATATAGTCTGGTCAGATGAGACCAAAATGTAACTCATTCGATGCCATAATACACACCATGTTTGGAGGTCAAATGGCACTGCACGTCACCCCAAAAACACCCCAATACCAACAGTGAAGTTTGGAGGTGGGAACATCATGGTGTGGGGCTGTTGTTCAGCCTATGGTACTGGCAAACTTTATATCATCAAGGGAAGGATGAATGGAAAAATGTACCAAGACATTCTTGATAAAAATCTGCTGCCATCTACCAGGATGATGAAGAGGAAACAAGGGTGGACATTTCAGCAAGACAATGATCCCAAATACAAAGCCAAGGAAACTCAACTGGATTCAAAGAAAGAAAATAAAGCTGCTAGAATGGCCTAGCCAATCACCTGACTTAAATCCAATGGAAAATCTATGGGAAGAACTAAAGATCCGAGTTCATAGAAGAGGCCCACCTTCAAGATTTGAAGACTGTTTGTGTGGATGAATGGACCAAAATCACACCTGAGCAATGCATGTAACTAGTTTCTCCATACAGGAGGCATCTTGAAACTGTCATTACCAACAAAGGATTTTGTACGAAATATTAAATACATTTCAGTTACCGCGTTCAATACTTTTTCCCTGTGCCATTAAATTTTATTACACATAAGTTAAAATTCTGAACTTAGTTGTAGTGGTTTCTTTGTATGTAAGGAATGCATGGGTTGTTACCAACTTGTGGTGAAAACTTCATATCAATAGCACATTTAGAAATATATTTACCTAGAAAAATGGTGATGCGATCAATACTTATTTTACCCGCTGTTGTTCCCCTTATATTATAGAGATGAGAAGGGAGGTGCTTTTAGTCCATAAGAAGAGAACTGGGCAGGGCTGACAATGATGCTTGGGATTTCAGTGTAGCAGAGGAACTATATTGTCAGTTCAAAGAGGCAGTTGGGAGTTCAGTGGATTTTTGGTAGATCAATGGGTATTTTTCTGTACTTGCAGCATATAGGGTCAAAATGAGGAAAACTGCACGTATTATAGAAATGTACTGCATATTTTTATTTTTAAATTTTGCCCACACATTTATTTTTAAAGAAAATGTCTAATTAGAAAAAAAATAAAAGATTTACATGGCTTTGCTTTATGTCTTTTTATGCAAAGTAATTTTTTTTTTTTAAATTTACAATTGAATATCATAACAAGTAAATACCTTTTTTGTAAGACGACAATGCTATACTTCACTGTGTTTTAGTGAATGGCGTATTGGTTCCCTTTGCTCATAATGGCCTAATTATCCCATTTAATTAAAATCAGTATTTTGTTTTTGTAAATTATAATTAAACAGAGCTCCCCATGTTTGCAGCTAGCAGATAACTAACCAATCTTCTTGTTACCAGAAGCCACTTTCAATGTGAAATGCAGAGAGGGTTGCTTGAAACGATTTCTTCTTGCAAAATTATTTTGTAGAGACTTTCAAAGCCTTGTAGCATCCTATTAGTTTCTTGTATAAATTCATATTATGCAGATGGACACCCTAGACTTGTACTCAAGTCAATACGTTTCCCCAGTTTTTTGTGGTAAAATTAGGTGCCTCGGCTTATACTCGAGTATATACGGTATATTGAAAAGTAAAAATGAAAAGCAAACAAACCATTCTTACACTTCCATAGGCAGCTTTAAATAATACAGTCAGTCATATATCAGATAAAAAGGGAACTAAACTTTCTCTAGATCTGAGTCATCAAAATCATATGGCAGAAAAATTAGTTTGCAGCATGGGTGGTGATGATTATTTGGGAAGATGCATGGCCTGGTTCTGGGAAGCAAGATGCATCAGCGAGTATTGCGGGGGTGTAAAAGCAAATGAACACAACATGCAAAGTAGTTCTGGCATCTACTATATACACGCATAGACATTGTAGCAGTAATGATTATTTTATATAATATATATTAATACACACAACCAATGTAACCTGTGCATCGTAATAATTCAATTTGTCCCATAGGACTGCAGAATGAAGGATGTATGAAATCAGTAGCGAACCAGCTGAAAATATCTGCTCAGCACATAGAAAATGTAACAGAGGTCAGGTCAAAGAGGGTTAAACTTGCTCAGGATGCTGCCAATGCTGTATATATCAAACAGACTTTAAAAGGGCAATTAATCTTCAGCAGAAATACTTTGTGAGGGATACAATTTTAAGAGAACACAGAGCAGAACAATTAGATAAGACTGATATAACATATCAACAAGATACATAAAAAAACATAGTCCAGTCCATAGTCCATAGTGGGAATAGGTACACTTTTGCAAGAAAACATATAAAAGTAAAAGCTTTGCGTAAGAACAGGAAGTGTCTGTTAATATTACTATGAGCAAGTAAACGCCCCTATCTGCCTTGATTTCGTTTCATTTGGTACTGGGGCTTGACATCACTAACTTCTGGGCCCCATTCACCTACCACTACGTATCACAAGAGAACATTTCAGTGACAATTGAAAGCCCTCTTTAATGAACAGGCTGCTATCAGGTGGGTAGGTTTTAGCCTAGAAATCAGGGAAGTCAAGCTTCTACGAACAAACTGAACTAAAACAGAGAACTCCACATAGGAGGGCTTTGAGGCTAATAAAGGTAAGAGCAAATACCTTGTGGTATCTGCTTAAATGACAGGTGCCCTTTAAATGTATGAGTATGAGTATTTTTACTCACAGCCATTACAAGCCCATCTACTGATATCTGTTCTTTAATTAAAGGAAACCTATACTGAAATCACTACAGGGTCTGTCATCGCTGACTGTCTCTGGCTTCAATACTTTCTCAGTCAGTGGTCATTGACCTGGAAAAAGCATGCAGATTAGAAAGTCAAAGTGAAATCAAAATCTATTTCTGAGCTTGACACTTGTTCCAGCTCAGTGTCTCAAAAAAGTATGTAAGATATTGGATCAACATTACATCCAGGCAACTATCTTTTTCAAAAGAAGATGGCAATGGCAGTCTATATATTTTCTTAGTGCCAGTTGTCCTTGGATTCACAGCGCAATCAGGGTGCATAGTAAGGACTTCCGTAAGTAATATCATGGGGGAAAGTCTCTAGCAGTCACACTGATTTCCAAACACAGGCAGGGCTGTGTAAAAGATATGATAATTGTTAGTGATTTGACAGTGTGGGGGCCAAGATGCTATAGATATTCACTATATACTCATTGCATAGTGAACAAGAACAGAGGTCCCTCTAAAACAAAAAAACAAAACAAAAAAAAACTCAAACTAGTTCACGAGGAAGCCTGTGCTCCAGGACACCACTTCTCACCACCGACTACATGTCAGCATTGTACAAGAACACAATGGGGGTTATTTACGAAAGGCAAATCCACTTTGCACTACAAGTGCAAACTACAAGTGCAAAGTGCACTTGAAATTGCACTTGGAAGTGCAGTCGCTGTAGATCCGAGGGGGACATGCAAGAAAAATAAAAAACAGCATTTTAGCTTGCACATGATTGGATAATAAAATCAGCGGAGCTTCCCCTCATTTCAGATCTACCCCTCAGAGTTACAGCGACTGCACTTCCAAGTGCACTTTGCACTTGTAGTTTGTAGCCGCGCTACAGAAAGCTGTCAGGACTGTATGTGTTTGGAAGAAGGCTGTGTGAGGTGGGACTCGGGAGACACAGCACTGGGCATACCCCCTGCCCTTGGTGCACGTACCCCCAAGGGTACGTGTACCACGGGTTGAGAAACCCTGGTGTAGAGGACTTGCGCTAATCTCTCTTTTACCCACCTAATTGTTTATTGATAACGTCAATAATTAAGAAAGCTGCAGCCCATTTAAGTTACTGTATACACATACCGACCTGTGGTGCTGTTACCTTGTTATATCACTTTGCTTATTAATGTATTGTGTGTTGATAGCCTAACACCAACCCATTGGCTTATGTAATATACCTAGTACTGAATGCTATAGAATGGATATGTCAAAGAAAGTAAAAAAATTGAAAGTCTTGCCTTAGTAATTGTCCAGTAAACCTTTCATTATGAGTTAAGGAGTCCCTTTCTTATTCATAAACAGTATGCCAAATGAAAGTCTAATTATATAATCATAGACCCTGTCTCTCTGACTGAGTGCATATTGCACAGCTTACAATTGACTGAGCTTTACCCACAATGTGGAACACCAACGACTCTACAAAGCACATGATTTATGTAAGGCATGTATAGGAAAAAAATAAGACATGGTGGCAAGAACCACCACTATCACAAAGCACAGAATCTGAATTGTTGCTATGGGCAGAGACAAAGTGTAAATCCTCATAATTGAAATATGCTCTCACACATATAATATTCTAGTTCTCAGATATACTTCTGGAGTTGATAAAAAAAAAGCTAAATACTAGTAATTTTAAGACATTCTCATATAAGTAACAAGCGTTTACTAAGAGTTAGGCCATAGGCCCCTTTCACACTAGTTCGACTTCAAAGTCGCATGATTTTACCGCGATTCACGGAATGCCTGTGTAAGTGGCATCAAAATCGGACCAAAGTAGTGCAAGGACTACTTTGAAGTCGGAACGACTTGAAGTTGTACTAATATGAATGGTTGTCATTGGAAATCATAGGAAACTACTTGTCATGCTACTTTGCCATCACAAATCATGGGACAAGTCGTATAAGTGTGAAAGGGGCCGTACTGTACATCATTAAAGTCTTTCTTTCCCTGTACAGATTAGATAGATTGATGATGCATGTATACGAATATATAGCACAGCCTTGTCTGTTAATATCTTAATATATTGATAATTGGTATAAGAGAAGGTCAAGAAAAAATTGCATTAAATCTATAAGAGCAGGTCACACTGGAAAATGGTCAGAAGCTGGGGTCACATGAATTATATGTATTCCTTTCTTTTCTACAAGGTAGGATCTCACTAATCCAATCTAGTCTGTTCAATCATTCAATCATTGCCTTGTTTGTGCACACACTCTATAAAAGATAAATGTGTGGATTACATACTGTCAAGGCTTATACATTACACAGGCTTTTCTAATGTTTGGAATTGCGGGTAGAGGTCACTCAAACAGCAAAACAAAATCATGTAAGACAGAAAGACACTTTTTAGCAATTTTAGCTGTATGAAACAATCATTGGGATTAATATGGTACTTTTATAAAATTGCAGTTTATGCAGTAATAACCGATGTTTGACTTTCTGTCCAGATGTTGTGGACATAAAACATAGAACTATTTTGGTACGCTTTAAAGCTAAAACAAAAACTCAGTTGGGTTTTGTGAAGTGTTACATCCCTTGCCTGCAGCCACCTCAATTTTAACCTCAAAACCACCCCCAAGTGAGCCCGTTATCTCACAGTTGTTAGCATTTTCCACAAAGCTAAATATGGCCATAGATGCAACAATAACTACAAGCATTGTTATCCATTTCAAACACAACCTGCAATAACCAGGACTGTTTTGGATGACTCTGGTAGTCCGATGAACTTGGAATTGCACAAATTTTATTTTATTTTCCAGCTCACTGAAGAATGTACTTAAAGCGGAACCAAACCCTCCTTTCATTTTCTGCCAATGAAGCTGCCGCTGTTTGATCTTCAGCTGCCATGGTGCTGCACATGTGATCCGTTATTACACCAGCCATTTGATGGTCCAGGCTGAGGTTGCCATTCATACACCCAGTATAGGGACAACACGGATGTGCGGCTTCAGGGAGTCCTTTCTTAACTGCCATTTGATGGTTTGACAGTTTGGTTGACAGCACAAGCAAATGTGACAGTTAGCTTTCCAGGCATGCTGGGAATGTAAAAAAAAATTAAACCATTAAATTGAGGCTAAGGCGGCAGCTTCCTTTGCTGAAAAGGATAGAAGGGTTTAGTTCCGCTTTAAACTACACTAAACTACATTGCAGGTGCTTAGAAACAAAAAGGTGTACGAAGTTACACAGCTTGAGTCCTCTTTAAATATCTGGGACCTTTGCTTTCTGTGGAGAAGCAGTGCTCTCTTTGCAGAGGTCCAACACACTCTCTACTGATTCAAAGCCAGAGCTCTCCAATGAGTGGGGAACATGAGCTTTGCCAATTGCAGAGCTAAAGGTCCGACTCAGTAGGGGGTGTATGAGACCTTTGTATTGAGACCACTGCTTCCACACAGACACCAATGGTCTCACTCTGCAACTGCTGGCAGGGGACATGCTTATCTACTCAGGCTGTGGTTTAAAAAAAAACTAAGACTTTGCAGAACTTTTGTTTTGATGCACCTGCTCCTTCTCTCTGTTATGGATCAGAGGGGTGCGGTTCCAACTGCACAAATGCCCCTTCAAAATGCAGATAGGTCACAAGGGGAGACCTTTTTGAGTCCACCCTAAATTGTAACATTACACAAATGTTAACACTAAGTAACTATAGCTGTGCGGTTGCATCTCAACACAAAAATGTCATCTACAGGTGTTAAATCAGGTGAAACTGTAGCTTAGAGCCTCGACAGACAGACAGGTAACCACTCTCACTACCTTCAGAAATCAGAAGAAATTTCGATATTTTTTACACTGGGAACAGAGAACACAATCCTCAATACAATTAGTATTGCATTTAGTAATTTAAACAGAACTGCCTTTTGATCTTTGCTGAATTAACTAATGTTAAAGTGCGTGAAGATCTGTTGATATCCAAGTATTCCTAACAGTATAATCCCATGACTAGACAAATGACCGATAAGGAAGCGTTCCCATGCTTAGCCATCAGGAAATTCCATGCCGAGGCATGACAGGGATGCCATAATTCGAACAGACTTGCAGTGATTGGCAAATGACTCAGCCAAATCACTCGTAAGCACTGGCTGGATATTCCCCCGCAGCCACTACTGTATGAATCACAACTGAGAATCCCCATCCATGTAGTGCACTCATTTATTTATATTTCATGTAAACAGCACCATCAGAGCACTGAGGATCAGGCTATGTTTGTACCATGGGATACTTTCCATGTTGTTCTTGTCATTTTCCTGTTGTTCAGAATAATAGGCTCTTGCGTATGTCTGTGTTAATTCGTATCAGGACTCACAGCACACTCATTCTCAGTTCCCCATAGATCACACTTTCAAATTTCCAAATGTAACAAATTACCTAAAATGTAAGCAGACCCCAAAATAAATGTTTTCTGTACTACATTTGCAGCATGTGCTGCTCTAATATTTTTTACTGTAATCATCTGAGTTTTATAAATAAAACGTAACCAAAGACAACTGCAATTGCTTTCTATTTATGTGACTTACAGTTCCCAGAGGCAGATTTTTTGTTAGGTGTACATGCTTAAGGTGTACAGCCATACATTAGTGCACTTGCAACAAAAAAATAATAGGATTTTTATAACAGCTTACCTGTAAAATCCTTTTCTTGGAGTACATCACGGGACACAGAGCGACATAGTCATTACTAATGGGTTATATAGATACCGTCAGGTGCTGGCACTGCCAACTTCCAAAACCGGAAGTACCCTCCCCTATATAAGCCCCTCCCATCCGGGAGCACCTCAGTTTTGTAGCAAAGCAATAAGTGTCCCCAAAGAGGGGCGGGAGCTCTGTGTCCCGTGATGTACTCCAAGAAAAGGATTTTACAGGTAAGCTGTTATAAAAATCCTATTTTCTTTCTCGTACATCACGGGACACAGAGCGACATAGTCATTACTAATGGGATGTCCTAAAGCAATGCCCAATGAGGGGGGGGATACACCATATATAAGCTGAGCGCTATCAGACATGAGGATCTTTTGCGGCCTGCAACACACTGCGCCCAAAGGCGACATCCTCCTGACTTCTAACGTCCACCTGGTAGAACCTAGTAAACGTGTGTACTGAAGACCATGTTGCGGCCTTACAGATTTGAGCCAGGGAGGCCTGGTGATGCACTGCCCATGAAGTTCCAACTGCTCTTGTGGAGTGCGCCCTAACTTTGAACGGAGGCGGTCTACTTCTCAAGCCATAGGCTTGCATTATGACCTGTCGAATCCACTTGGCTAAGTAGATTTTGACGCTGCCTGACCCCTTCTGGGGCCTTCCGGCAGAATAAACAAAGTATTCGTTCTGCGAATCTGAGCAGTGGCTTTTAGATAAGCTTTAACTGCTCTTACTACATCCAAAGAATGCAATAACTTTTCCTTTACCGAAGTAGGTTTGGGGAAAAAAGAAGGAAGAACCACGTCTTGGTTCAAATGAAACCTCGATACCACCTTAGGAAGAAAGGCTGGATGAGGGCGTAACATTACTCTATCCTTATGGATAACCAGATATGGCTCCTTACAGGACATAGCTGCTAATTCCGACACTCTTTTAGCCGAATAAATGGCTACTAGAAAAAACAATTTCCTGGTGAGAAGAACCAAGGAACTATGCTGTAATGGTTCAAATGGTTGTTTCTGTAGAACCGACAGAACCAAGTTTAGATCCCATGGACATATGGGGATATTAACCGGAGGACTAATACGCATCACTCCTTGTATAAAGGCTTTGACTAGTGAATGCGAAGCCAAGGGCCTTTGAAAAAATATTGACAAGGCCGAAATCTGACCCTTGATAGTACTCAAGGCAAGCTTCCTATCTACAGCCCATTGTAGGAAGTCCAGAATCCTACCTATTACGTTTTTACGTGGATGCCATTTCTTGGCCTCACACCAGGCGATGTACGCCTTCCAGATTCTATAGTAGATCTGCCTGGATACTGGCTTCCTGGCATTGATCATGGTAGATACCACAGAATTAGAGAGCCCTCTCTTTTTTAGAATGTGGGCTTCAATAGCCAGGCCGTCAAACCTAGGGCTGGTAAGGAAGGGTGGTATATCGGTCCTTGCGAAAGCAGGTCCGGACGGCGTGGGAGAGTCCTAGGACTCCCCACTGACATTTTACAATCTCCGCGTACCACGCTCTTCGGGGCCACGCTGGAGCCACCAGAATCACTGGTTTCTTTTCTACCTGATTCTGCGGAATAATCGAGGTAACCATTGTGGCGGTGTGAATGCATATATCAGCTTGAACTGATCCCAAGGGAACACTAGGGCATCCGAGCCGCAAGCTAGGGGATCCCTTGTCCGAGAGACAAACCTGTCCACCTTTGCGTTGAATCTGGATGCTAGAAGATCTACATCCGATGTTCCCCACCGCTGACATATTGTCCAGAAAACCTCGGGGTGAAGGGACCCTTCCTCTGGGCATAATTGCTGGCGACTTAGAAAGTCCGCCTTCCAATTCTCCACTCCTGGAATGAATACCGCAGATATGGCTGGGACATATCTTTCTGCCCATTTCAGGATGTAATTTACTTCCCTCTGGGCTGCACGACTCCTGGTGCCCCCATGATGATTGATATATGCCACTGCTGTGGCATTGTCTGATTGAATTCTGACAGGGGACCCTTGGAGTTTGGATGTCCATGCTACTAGGGCATACCGGGCTGCTCGTATCTCTAAGAGATTGATGGGCAGGGCCTTTTCTGCATCCGACCATCTGCCCTGGAGAGGCTATTGCTCCAGTACTGCTCCCCAGCCTATAAGGCTGGCATCTGTAGTGACCACCTTCCAAGAAATCAGACTGAAGGATTTCCCTTTTTCCAGATTCTGGGGAACCAACCACTAACGGAGGCTCTTGCGAACGGAAGGGGACAAGGACATTGTAAGTCTAGGGCCTGAACTTTTTTGTTCCAGGCTGACAGTATGGCCCCTTGCAAATTCCTTGAATGGAATTGACCGTAGGGTACTGCTTCGAATGATGCCACCATTTTTCCCAGCAGCCTTATGCACAGGCGTATGGACGGCTGTCTTTTTTGTACCCACTAAGTGGATCAAATCTTTCACAGACAACACCTTTCCTCGAGGCAAGAATATTCTTCTCTGGCCTGAATCCAACCTTAGCCCCAAGTATTCCAGACTTTTGACTGGTTTTTAGGGCTGACTTGTCTCGGTTGATAATCCAACCGTGAGATTCCAGATACTTGATTGTCTTGTGAACGACCACGTCTAGTTTTTTCACTGAGTGGTCTATCAGCAACAAGTCATCTAGATATGCCATTATCATTACACCTTGTGTTCTTAGATTGGCCAATAAAGGGCCAGAATTTTTGTAAACACTCGTGGTGCTGTGGCCAAACCGAAGGGTAAGGCTCTGAACTGAATATGGCGCCCTTCTACTGCAAAGCGTAGAAACTTTTGGTAGACTGGAAAGATGGGTGTAGCAAAATACTGAAACTGAGAAATGGTTTGGATCACTTCAGAGGTGACAGCAAAGATTAATTCCAGGAAATGTAGAGACAGAATGTCTACTGATGTCTGAATAAGTAAATTGGGTTAATTGGGGGTCTGAGGTAGCGTTCCATTCATCTATTGTTCAGTGTGTTAATGAAGTCACCTATTATCTGCTACGGGAGGTAATTGCACTCCTAGTAATGTGTGGGGCACGGTTCCATTGTTATGAGTAAATATGTGGATCTCTGTTCATGGGGAGACAAACGTCTCACGCATACCAAATGTGTTAGAATTAGTCCCAGGTAATTAAATCACTGTCATCTGTTAATTGTTGAAGGGAATGCCCCTGTAAAATGAGTTACGAAAACCCTTGCATGGGAAATTATATAAAAAGCCAGCCTGGGCAAAATAAAGCGTTGATTTACTCCCAGAACTGTGTGTCGTCCAGTTACTGGGGGGTAACAGGTTGCCTTGGATAAGTCAGTACTTCCTCAGCTTCAAGGATTTCCCAGCGGACTTTGGAGTCCGCAACACTGGTTGGCAGCGGTGGGATTAAAGCCTTGCAGCAAGAGGAAGCAGCGTTCATGCAAATTCGGCTACACGAATGGAAGTGTGAATGGAGACAAACTATGCTGGATTAAAACGAGCGACGTTAAAGGATTTGCTGGAAGCAAGAGGGAAGAGCGCCAGCACTAAAACCAAAGCAGAGCTGATTGCAGAACTGACCGAGGGAGATCGGGCACACAGTATGGCTACAGAAGCCATGGAGACCGAGTTTAACCAAGAAGTGAAACGCAGGCTAGCGTTTTATGGAGAAAACCCCTCCACCGAGCTGGTACAGGCAACGTTAGCCCAAGTGGATGCCTTTATCACGGCGAGAGAAGAAAGGGAGACCCAACTCCGGCTGGCGGAACAGCATGCCTCTGAGAGACTGCTAACGACTACACCGGCACCAGAGACAAAACTAAAAGTACCCCATGATGCCTTTAAAAAGTTTATGGAAGCAGAGGAAGAGATCGATAGCTTCCTGCAAGATTTTGAACGGCAATGCAAGCTGTACCAGGTACCCCAGACAGACTGGGTACGGATCTTAGCTGGTAAGCTGTCAGGCCGTGCAGCAGAAGCCTACAGAGCCGTGCCAGAGGAGGAAATCGCAAGCTATAGCCGAGTAAAGGAAGTTATTTTGGCAAGGTATGCCATCACCCCAGAAGCATACAGGAGACGCTTCCGGGACACAAAGAAACAGGAGAAGGACTCCCACACCGAATGGGCTTGCCGAATGCAGAGGGCAGCCCTAGCTTGGCTGCAAGCCAGTCAGGCAACCACAGCAGACACGATCACCCAGCTGATTTTACTGGAGCAATTCTTTAATGGACTAAACCCAGAGGTACAGGAGTGGGTAAGGGATCGCAAACCTACCACTCTCTCGGAAGCGGCCAGGCAAGCTGATGAATATCAAGATGCCCGCCGGCCATCACAGACTAGCTTCCGACCAAGCACTAGACCACTGAACCATAACCCAGGGCCCCCAGCTACACAACGACCCGGGCTAATCCCTAACTCCCCTGCAAATCGATACCTCGGGCGCAAGGGAGTGCAGTGCTATTCATGCAAGCAATTTGGGCACTATCAGAGAGACTGCACTCAGAACCAGGACCAAGCTGCATGGATTCGGCCAGGGCCACCTCCTCCAGCACGGGCTGCCGCTCATTGCTATCACACGGAAGCGGCCCCGGTCAACCGAGGAGCAGGAGAATTGGAGGAACACTGGAGTATCCTACACGAGGCTGACCCAGTACAGGCGGCTACCGACAACAGGCAACACCATCGCCAGTCAGTACAGCTGAACGGGAAGACTGCTCAAGGTCTACGAGATTCCGGCGCCACCCTCACACTGGTCAAACGTCACCTGGTTCCAGAGGCCGACCACACCGGGAGTTCCGTAGTTGTGCGGGTTGCAGGGGGAGCAGTACACAGGCTACCCACGGCAAGAGTACACCTGAACTGGGGTGCCGGCTCCGGATTAATTAAGGTGGGGTTGATCCAGGAACTTCCCGCTGATGTCCTGCTGGGGAACGATCTTGGCCAGTTGACTTCTGCTTTTGCATCAGCCCCGGTTACCAACGAGATCTACCCCGTTACCACCCGGTCCCAGGCCCCCACCACGGAAAACAGAGCATTCTCTGAGGCTCGGATGCTTCAATGTTTGGATTGTGCGCGGTATTGAGCCAGGTTGGAGCAGATGGTGGAGAACACCCCGTAGTTTACTTGAGCAGGAAGCTTCTCCCCAGGGAAGTGAGCTACGCCGCCATAGAAAAAGAATGCCTGGCTGTGGTGTGGGCCCTAAAGAAGCTTCAGCCCTACTTGTACGGACAACAGTTCACCCTACTCACAGACCACAACCCGTTGGTATGGCTAAATCGAGTGGCAGGGGACAATGCCCGGTTGTTGCGCTGGAGTCTGGCGTTACAACCGTATGACTTTACTATCCACTACTGACCCGGGAAACAGAACGGCAATGCTGACGGATTATCGCGGCAACTGAACTGGAAAAGTGATCCGTGAGTACTCTCCGGACATCCCCAAGCCGATCCGTTAAGGATCAGACTGTGTATGCCGGCTTGTGGGTAAGGGGGAGCAGTGTAGCAAAATACTGAAACTGAGAAATGGTTTGGATCACTTCAGAGGTGACAGCAAAGATTAATTCCAGGAAATGTAGAGACAGAATGTCTACTGATGTCTGAATAAGTAAATTGGGTTAATTGGGGGTCTGAGGTAGCGTTCCATTCATCTATTGTTCAGTGTGTTAATGAAGTCACCTATTATCTGCTACGGGAGGTAATTGCACTCCTAGTAATGTGTCGGGCACGGTTCCATTGTTATGAGTAAATATGTGGATCTCTGTTCATGGGGAGACAAACGTCTCACGCATACCAAATGTGTTAGAATTAGTCCCAGGTAATTAAATCACTGTCATCTGTTAATTGTTGAAGGGAATGCCCCTGTAAAATGAGTTAAGAAAACCCTTGCATGGGAAATGATATAAAAAGCCAGCCTGGGCAAAATAAAGCGTTGATTTACTCCCAGAACTGTGTGTCGTCCAGTTACTGGGGGGTAACAGGTTGCCTTGGATAAGTCAGTACTTCCTCAGCTTCAAGGATTTCCCAGCGGACTTTGGAGTCCGCAACAATGGGAATGTGCAAATAAGCATCTTTGATGTCGATCGCGGCTAACCAATCCTCCCCTTGTAGGGCAGTGGCCACCGATCGGATCGAATTCATCGGAAAGTCCTGATATACAGGAATTTGTATAGCCCTTTTAGAATTAATATGGGCCTCCCGTCCGCGTTTGCTTCGGGACTGTAAAGAGGTTTGAGTAAAACCCGAACCCTCATTCTTCCAGGGGAACCTCCATAATTACTCCTTGGAGCAATAGTTGTTCTAGTGCCAACAGGAGGGACTCTCTCTCCGGGGATCCCTTGGCACGTTTGACCTCAAAAATGGGAAGGAGGAGAGTCTCTTAACTCCAATCTGTATCCCAAACATACTGCGGAGAGCACCTATCTGTCTTGATCGTGTCCCGCCAGGTCTCTTGTGAACAACTGGAGTCCTCCCCCCACCCGACTGAGTGGGGGCAACCCTTCAATGAATTTAACTTTGGGGGAGGTTTTGTACCTCCCCTGACCCAGGGTTTCTCATTACCCTGCTATTGTCCCTGTTTTTTACCCCCGGGAATTGACCGAGGAGGCCGTCGGAACTGTTACACAGCCGATGCCCCAGGGACTGGAGAAGCAGGCCTCTTAAAGAGGGACCTCTAACTCTGTTTTTAACCGGCAAGAGCGTATTTTTACCGCTGGAAATTTTCTGGATATATTTGTCCAGGTTTTCCCTGAATAAGCGTTCACCATGAAATGGGACGCTAACCAGCCATTCCTTACAGGGAGCTTCAGCAGACCAGTTTTTGAGCCATAGAAGCCTACGCATATGTACTATAGACAGCGTAAGGCGGGAGGCCTGATGGACTGAATCCTTTATGGCGTCAACCGCAAAGCCTAAGGCTCTAGGTAGATCAGCTAGGGCAAGGCCTGCTGATCTGTCAAGTCCCTCAAGACCTGTTTTAACTGATCCTTCACTGCTTAGCAGACCCCAATAGCTGCTACTGCTGGTTGTGTCACCAAGCTTGCTGTAGAAAGAAGCAGACTTTCATAAGGACTCCAATCTTTTATCTATTGGATTCTTGAACATTTGGACATTATCCACTGGACATGTCAGTGATTTATACATACAAGAGATGGCTGCGTCCACTGTAGGGACCTTCCATTTTTTTTTTTTTTTTGATGAACTTATCCCCATGGGATAGACTACCGGAAATCTCTTGGGGGAATAAATATTTTCTCAGGACGTTCCCAATCCTGGTAAATAAGCCCTTTCAGTAAAGGGTGAAGTGGAAAAGAACAGACAGTCTGGGGGCTTCTAGCGACCCCAACGAGGATACAGTAGTGGTTGATGGTTCCGCAAGGTGCATTTTTAAATGCCGATCGGACCATGTTAGTCAGAGACTGAACCCACTGTTGATTCCTCTATAACAGAATCAACCTCATCCTGATCCCCTTCAGGCAGGTCGATCCCTGTATGGGACTGTTGCTCTGCTAACAGGCACTCTGAAGGAGGAGACGGAGATCGGCGTGCTTTCCCTGACAGGGAGGCAGCGATCAATGTTGACAATCTCTCTCTAATCCTCCCAGAGCTGAGGAAAAAACCTCCTCTGTTACATACACAGGAGCAGGTGAACTGAGGACAGCCACAGTACCAAGTACCCCTGCGGGGTCTCTACGGTCACTTACCTCTGAACTTCAGGGGAGACTGGTGCAGCAGAAGCATGCCCAAGATCCTCAGAGCCCGATGAGACCCCCTTCGCTTCCTGGAAGATTCAGTTCCGGAGCTTCTGGACGGCATATTCCTAAGCCTAAAGCTGAGGTATTCCAGCCGTAATACACCACTTTTACTGAGAATAGTCTAGCACAATTGCTGCTATATCACAGTTGGTGTCTACTAAAGTGTCTTTCTAGGGGATGCCTGCATCAACCGCCTCTGTGTGCCTTTATCTGTTGCTAGCTCTGTCTGTGCATTTAATAGCCAGCTATAATGTGCTTTAAAACACGCTGGACGCCCGCACATGCGCAGTAGCGCACACCTGAGCGTCATCCACCCGCTCCGCCCCTTTTTTCAGATCGCCTCTATGAATAGAGGCGCGTGCACGCGCACGCGCGCGGGCACGTGCACCTTCGGCGCCTTTTTTTAAAAACAATAAGGAGCTAGATGGGAGCCAGGGCCCCCTTTGCCGCAGGGCCCGGGGATGGATGAGCGCAGCAACAGGGCAGAGGAGACAGCTTCCCAGCAGAGAACATACCAACTGCCTGGATTTGATTCTGGAAGAAAAAAATCCACATTACAAGAAAAAGAACCATAGCGGCCTCTAGTGTCTAACACAGGTACCGCGGTCTTACATTTTTTTTTTTTTTTCTTGCCTACTATTAAAATTTTTACATTTTCTCAGTAGTAACAGGCATACACAGAATATTAGCGGGAATACCTTAGGTAACAGGCAGAAAGACAAAATAGGCTTGGGGGTCCGTCAATAGAACCAAGTTCCCGAGGGCCCCCACTTACCTTTTCCTCGCCGCAGGACTTTGTTTGGTCCACAGAAGCCCAAACTTCACCTATCACGGCAGGCATTGTAATCAAACCTTCAGGGACCGGGTTCCCAAGGATTCCACTCCCCTGGACCTGTATAGCACCCTGCACAGAAAACATCTTGGTCGTGGGTATGACCAGAGCTCTGGATCCCAGGGTCCAGCTCTCCTAAGAGAAGCATTACAGGCAAAACCTTGCTCTTCTCTGCAAGGCCCGGGTACCGACCGTTTAGCTATGAAGCTTTTTTGGTCGGATCCGGAATAGCTTACTGAGGCCCAAAAGAACCTGTACGCAAGCTCAGTGAAAAACACATGTTTCTTCTTGGCCAACACCTTAGACACTGGCAAAAAACTGAGGTGCTCCCGGATGGGAGGGGCTTATATAGGGGAGGGTACTTCCGGTTTTGGAAGTTGCCAGTGCCAGCACCTGACGGTATCTATATAACCCATTAGTAATGACTATGTCGCTCTGTGTCCCGTGATGTACGAGAAAGAAAAGAGTACTGTCCGTGATACTTTTTTATTTGCACTAACATTCAAATTTTTACTACAAGCTTTCGAGGTGCGTCCCCTTCTTCTAAGGTCCATCAATAATAAAAGACAAAGTTTTGCCATGAGTGGCCACGTGTCTTGTTAAAGTGGTTGTAAACCCAATTATATATTTAAAAAAAAAAGAATAACCTGCCATAGAAAGGCATAATGAGCTAGTATGACTAGCATACTAGCTCATTATGCATTACTTATCTTAGATCGAAGCCCCCAAAGCCGTCCTCCTCTCCCCCTCCAGCCACAGATATCGCTCTGGAAGGTTACTTCCGGGTTTTGCCGCTCCGGCGCTCTGATTGGCCGGAGCGGCGATGACATCACCGCGCATGCGCGTGGGAGCCATCAAAGCCGGCATTATCCATTGATAAAACCGGCCTTGACAGTGTGGCAGCGCCATTGTCTATGGCGCGCATGCGCCGTAGACAACGGTGCATTATTTTTTGGAAAATATCTCCTAAACCGTGTAGGTTTAGGAGATATTGCAAACACCTACAGGTAAGCCTTAATCTAGGCTTACCTGTAGGTGCAAGTTGCATAAGTGGGTTTACAACCACTTTAAACTCCCTTTTGCGGAAGGGAGTTTATCAAGACACGTGGCCACTCATTAGAATTAGAAGAAGAGGTTTAACCTTAAACTACGTAGCGAGTTCTTTACTGTAAGAGCGGCAAGGATGTGGAATTCCCTTCCACGGGCGGTGGTTTCAGCGGGGGGCATCAATGGTTTCAAGAAACTATTAGACAAGCACCTGAACGACCACAACATACAGGGATATACAAGGTAATACTGACATATAATCACACACATAGGTTGGACTTGATGGACTTGTGTCTTTTTTCAACCTCACCTACTATGTAACTATGCTATATACTGCTGATGAGAAAAGGTATTTAGCAGTTTAGATTTACTAAAATAATTTCACTTCTATGTTCTGTGTACCGTGGGAGATCAGATATAATGAATGCAGGGTCCTGGGGTTAGTAACACTAAAATTCTGTTAAAACTTAGGGCATTAGTACTGCTTTGAACTTAGAAGACGGGGGCACAGTCAGAAAGCTTGTCCTGAAAATTTGGATATTACTACATCTAAAAAATGGGTAACACAACAGTACTCAATAGTTTTAGGTGTATATGACTGCTTAACCACTTAACGACCGCCCACTGTAAATATACGTCGGCAGAATGGCACCGACAGGCAGAATCACGTATATGTACGTGATTGCCTTTGTATAGTTGGGGGGTCCGATCGGACCCCCCTTCTTTACAGTGAGCGGTCGTTTTACCTTCGGGAGCGATCCGGCATGAGGGGACGGCCGTTCGATTCCGGCCACCCCCTCTCGATCGCTCCCGGCGAATGAGAGCTTCCCCTGCCTGTGTGCTTGTTTACACAGGCTGGAGCAAGTGATGTCATCTCTCCTGCGGCGCTCACATATACCGAGCGCCGTACAGGAGAAGATGCAGGTTAGTGCACACAACACTACACTGACACCAGGACACATAGGTACATAAATCGCCCCCCCAGATCACCCCCCAGCCCCCAGTCACAGTGTCACTGATTGCAGTGACCATTTATTTAGTGATCACTGCAATCAGTGACATTTGTGACTGTAAAAGTGTCAGTACATTTAGTTTTAGGTCCAGTGTAGCCCCCTAACCCCCCCTAATAAAGGTTTAACCCCCTGATCACCCCCCAGATAACCCTTTCACCCCCTAGTACCGCCGTCGCTAAGCAATCATTTTTCTGATCTATGTCTTAGCGTCGGTGATGCTGATCGGTAGCCAGTAATTTTTTTTAGGTTCGCCGCAGGTTTTTATAGCGTCGGGTACCCCCATATATTACCTAATAAAGGTTTAACCCCCTTGATCGCCCCCAGGTAACCCTTTCACCCCCTATCAGCACGGTCACTAAGCGATAATTTTTCTGATCAATGTTTTAGCGTCGGCGATGCTGATCGGTAGCCAGTAATTTTTTTTAGGTTCGCCGCAGGTTTTTATAGCGTCGGGTACCCCCATATATTACCTAATAAAGGTTTAACCCCCTTGATCGCCCCCCAGGTAACCCTTTCACCCCCTATCACCACTGTCGCTAAGCGATCATTTTTCTGATCGCTGTCTTAGCGTCGGTGATGCAGATCAGTAGCCAGTAATTTTTTTTAGGTTCGCCGCAGGTTTTTATAGCGTCAGGTACCCCCATATATTATCTAATAAAGGTTTAACCCCCTGATCGCCCCCCATTTAACCCTTTCACCCCCTATCACCACTGTCGCTAAGCGATCGTTTTTATGATCGTTGTCTTAGTGTCAGTGATGCAGATCGGTAGCCAGTAATTTTTTTTAGGTTCGCCGTCAGGTTTTTATATAGCGTCAGTACCCCCATATATTACCTAATAAAGGTTTTAACCCCCTAATTGCCCCTAGTTAACCCTTTCACCAGTAATCACCATATAAGTGTTACGGGTGACGCTGGTTAGTTAGTTTGCTTTTTATAGTGTCAGGGCACCCGCCGTATATAACCCAATAAAGGTTTAACCCCCTGATCGCCCGGCGGGTGATATCAATTAGGTTTTAGCGTCAGAGAGGGTCTGCGTCACACCCCAGGCAGCGTCAGGTTAGTGCCAGTAACGCTAACACCCACGCGTGAAGCATACACCCCCCTTAGTGGTATAGTATAAGAACAGATCAATATCTGATCTGATCTGATCTATACTAGCGTCCCCAGCAGTTTAGGGTTCCCAAAAACGCAGTGTTAGCGTTATCAGCCCAGATACCTGCTAGCACCTGCGTTTTGCCCCTCCGTCCAGCCCAGGCCACCCAAGTGCAGTATCGATCGATCACTGTCACTTGCAAAACACAACACACATAACTGCAGCGTTCGCAGAGACAGGCCTGATCCCTGCGACTCCAGTGCTGTAGGAGGTGATTTCGCCACCACAGTTAAAAAAAAAAAAAGCATATATGCCGAAGCATTGGGGCAGCAGGGGCGGAGGAGCGATTTTGCTCCTAATGCCGCGTACATACAGTCGAAATTCCGACGGAGGCTTGCCCGTGGAAAAGTCTGACCATGTGTACGCGGCATAACTTTTGCGGGAAGATGCCCCCATGCTTCGGCATATATAAATGGTGCATGTATGCCCATCATTAGAAGTGGGTGGATGAAGGGCGGTATTCTAATGGTGGGCATACCCACCGATCAATCTTTTTTTTTCGTTCAGCCAACAGGCTGCATGAAAAAAAAGATTACAATACATGTCCAACAAGGACCAGCAACGTACTGGTATGTTGCTGGACTTTGAATGTTTATACCAGAATGATGCCTGCGGGTTTAGGTATCATCTTGGTATCATTCTTTTCAGCCAGCGGCCGGCTTTCATGTAAAAGCAATCCTAGTGGCTAATTAGCCTCTGGACTGCTTTTACAAGCAGTGGGAGGGAATGACCCCCCCGGATATAAAAAGCGCCATTGGGAAATTGGGAAACCATTTTATCACACCGATCTTGGTGTGGTCAGATGCTTTGAGGGCAGAGGAAAGATCTAGGGTCCAATAGACCCCAGTTTTTTCAAAAAAGAGTACCTGTCATTACCTATAGCTATCATAGGGGATATTTACATTCCCTGAGATAACAATAAAAATGATAAAAAAAAAAAAAAATATGGAAGCAACAGTTTAAAAATAAAATAAAAAAGCAAATCTAATAATAAATAAATAAAAAAAAAAAAAAAAAAGCACCCCTGTCCTGCCCTGCTCTTGCCCAATGGCGAACGCAAGCGTCGGTCTGGCGTCATATGTAAACAGCAATTGCACCATGCATGTGAGGTATCACCGCGAAGGTCAGATCGAGGGCAGTAATTTTAGCAGTAGACCTCCTCTGTAAATCTAACGGGGTAACCTGTAAAGGCTTTTAAAAATGTATGTAGTTTGTCGCCAATGCGCGTTTGTGCGAAATTTTAAAGCATGTCGTGTTTGGTATCTATGTACTCGGCCTAAGATCATCTTTTTTATTTCATCAAACATTTGGGCAATATAGTGTGTTTTAGTGCATTAAAATTAAAAAAAGTGTATTTTTTCCCCAAAAAATGCGTTTGAAAAATCGCTGCGCAAATACTGTGTAGAAAAAAAAAATGCAACACCCACCATTTTATTCTGTAGGGCCTTTGCTTTAAAAATATATATAATGTTTGGGGGTTCAACATAATTTTCTTGCAAAAAAAAACATGTTTTCATGTAAACAAAAAGTGTCAAAAAGGGCTTTGTCTTCAAGTGGTTAGAAGAGTGGATGTAAGCTTCCTAATGTTGTGTATAAAATGCCAGAACAGTTCAAAACCCCCCCAAATGACCCCATTTTGGAAAGTAGACACCCCAAGCTATATACTGAGAGGCATGTCGAGTCCATGGAATATTTTATATGTTGACACAAGTTGCGGAAAAAATAATTTTTTTATTTTATTTTTTGCACAAAGTTGTCACTAAATGATATATTGCTCAAACATGCCATGGGCATATGTGGAATTACACCCCAAAATACATTCTGTTGCTTCTCCTGAGTACGGGGATACCACATGTGTGAGACTTTTTGGGAGCCTAGCCGCGTACGGGACCCCAAAAACCAATCACCGCCTTCAGGCTTTCTAAAGGGTGTAAATTTTTGATTTCACTTCTCACTGCCTATCACAGTTTCGGAGGCCATGGAATGCCCAGATGGCACAAAACCCCCCCAAATGACCCCATTTTGGAAAGTAGACACCCCAAGCTATTTGCTGAGAGGTATTGTGAGTATTTTGCAGATCTCGCTTTTTGTCACAAAGTTTTGAAAATTGAAAAAAAAAAGAAAAAAAAAAAATGTTCTTTCTTAATTTTCAAAAACAAATGAGAGCTGTAAAATACACACCATGCCTCTCAGCAAACAGCTTGGGGTGTCTACTTTCCAAAATGGGGTCATTTGGGGGGGTTTTGTGCTATTTTGGCATTTTATGGCCTTCGAAACTGTGATAGGTAGTGAGGAGTCAAATCAAAAATTTGTGCCTAGAAATCCTGAAGGCGGTGCTTGGTTTTCGGGGTCCCGTACGCGGCTAGGCTCCTAAAAAGTCCCACACATGTGGTATCCGCGTACTCAGAAGCAGCAAAATTTATTTTGGGGTGCAATTCCACATATAACCATGGCATGTGTGAGCAATATATCATTTAGTGACAACTTTTTGTAATTTTTTATTTTTTTTTGTCATTATTCAATCACTTGGGACAAAAAAAAAAAATATTCAATGGGCTCAACAGGCCTCTCAGCAATTTCCTTGGGGTGTCTACTTTCTAAAATGGGGTCATTTGGGGGGGTTTTGTACTGCCCTGCCATTTTAGCACCTCAAGAAATGAGATAGGCAGTCATAAATTTAAAGCTGTGTAAATTCCAGAAAATGTACCCTAGTTTGTAAACGCTATAACTTTTGCGCAAACCGATAAATATACGCTTATTGACATTTTTTTTACTAAAGACATGTGGCTGAATACATTTTGGCCTAAATGTATGACTAAAATTGAGTTTATTCGATTTTTCTTATAACAAAAAGTAGAAAATATCATTTTTTTTCAAAATTTTCGGTCTTTTTCCGTTTATATCGCAAAAAATAAAAATCGCAGAGGCAATCAAATACCATTAAAAGAAAGCTCTATTTGTGGGAAGAAAAGGACGCAAATTTCGTTTGGGTACAACATTGCATGTCCGCACAATTTACAGTTAAAGCAGCACAGTGCAAAATTCTGAATTCACCTCTGGTCCTTTAGCTACCAAATGGTCCGGGGCTTAAGTGGTTAAAGAGTAACTACACTTTTGTTGAGAAAAAAACAGCCTCCTCTGCACATTGCAAGGATTTTGACAAACTTTGTTGCAGATTCCTACCTTTTGTTATTCTGAAGAAACAGCTGTTTGTCTGTGTCCATGTGGCCAGTAAATCTGTATGGAAGTGACTTTATAATTATCAATCAGCTGCTGCACCTGCAGGGCTCTAATGAGGAAATTGGCAGAGTCTGCATCCCTTTAGACATGATTTCCCTTTGGGGGTATCTCACAAAAAATTCATTTTTTGTTGCAGGAGATGCCCAAAATCTGATGGGTTTTTTAGTGAAGACTTCTGGGAAAATCAGTGAGCCAATCAGACAAGCAGGAAATTACATTTTTGGGGGGTGTTCTGTACACCATCTGTGTACAGAATGCCTTCAGGTAGCCATGTGGCATTTAATTTTACAGAAAATTACAGAGCTGCAGATTGAAAAGGAAAGGTCATTTTTAATACCAATCAATTATATGACTTGTGTAGCAATTGTATACACTATATAATTTGCTATTTTTTCCCCCACAAAAGTGGAGTTGCCCTCTAAATATGGAAACGGTTTACACAGCTGTCAGGCAGGGCTCATTCACATGGGTACTCAGCTCCGTGCAGCATGAAAAGTCATTTGCTTACGTCTGTACTAGTGTTGAGCTGCGTGCAGGCAGCCCATTTAAAGCAAATACATATGCATTTGGTGATGATGCAGATTATATTGTAGTGCTGATCCAAATATTAACCTGCTAACATAGACTGTCAGCACTGGGCAACGTGTTCATAGCGCTTTGAAGAAACCAATGGCTTTGGATTTCTACACACTCCTAAGCATTTAAGAGAACCATCATAAAACCCCTTTCTTCAACAACATGTTTTACAAAAAGCAAAACACATAAGGATTTATCAAAAATGTGAATTCTTTATAAACATATTCTGCTGGAAATTAGGATGCACGTGCTCGTTGACTCTCATTAAAATCATTCTGCCACAAGACTTGTTCTTGTTAGTTGTGTCAGAAAACAGTCACCACTAAACACTTTATACACAAAATGCAGCAATATCCTATTTTGAAAGTGCAAGAGAAGAAAGTATTCAGAAAAAGTCACGTAGGTCAAAGAAAATAAAAGCAAAATGTAAACGGTTTTGATCCAATGACCAAACAATTATGCAATTTATAAATTTTTACTGGAAATGCCTTTAAACTTGAAGATTAAAAGGATTCTTCAATATGAGCAGAGGGAAAATACTGTTACACCAATAAAGTAAGCACACTTAAAACCCTGTACTCGGAAATTATAATGGAAGAGTTTATTGTTCCTTAGAGATGGATTAAACAATTGCTTGTCCTAAAGTTACCTTGACAGTCACTATAGTTTAGCATACAATAATAAAGACCCTAAAAAATCAAAGTATGTATGCAATAAAACATTTGTAAAGTGTATGAAAAGCCAAAACTTTTTTTTTCGTTTTTGATTTCAAGTTTTTTTGCTCTATTCCATTGGGGAAATTCTCAAAACTTCCTGTCCCAGGGCCACACAAAGAAGTAAAAGGTAATTTCTCCAAAGCGAGGACAAATTCCCTCTTAGACAGCTGTCCAAATTTAAAAATTCTAACCTCCTCCATTCTGTTCCTTTGATATCTCTAAAATGTTCAATTTCTCACCACCTTCTGTTTTCTAAACAGACAGGAAAATATATAAGGTGAGTATCCGCAAAGACATCAGACAGCAGTAAAAACCTGGGAGGGGGTTTAACACTTCCATACGCTCTCCATAACTGAAACAAAAAGCTTTGGCTTAAAAGGGTAACTCCACTTTCGTTGAAAAAATATAGCAAATCAAAAAAAATTATTATATAGGATATACAATTGCAGCACAAGTCATATTGTAATTGAAAGTTATTAAAAATGACCCTTTCTTTTCAATCTGCAGCTCTGTAATTTTCTGTAAAATGCAATATGGCTACCTGCAGTGGCGGCTGGTGCTCAAAATTTTGGGGGGGGGGGGGGCGCAAACAAACTGAAAAAAAAAATCAATTGGCGCCACTGTGCCCATTAAACGCAGCCACTGTGCCCAAACGCCACCAGTTTTCCCCCTCAAATACAGCCAGTTTGTTTCCATATACAGCCAGTTTGTGCCCCCATATATACAGCCAGTGTGCCCCCCATATACAGCCAGTGTGCCCCATATACAGCCAGTGTGCCCCCATATACAGCTAGTTTGTCCCCATATACAGCCAGTTTGTCCCCATATACAGCCAGTGTGCCCCCCATATACAGCCAGTGTGCCCCCATATACAGCCAGTGTGCCCCCATATACAGCTAGTTTGTCCCCATATACAGCCAGTTTGTCCCCATATACAGCCAGTTTGTCCCCATATATAGCCAGTGTGCCCCCATATATATATATATATATAGCCAGTTCCCCCCATATTCAGCCAGTTCCCCCCAAATGCAGCCAGTGTGCCCCCATATACAGCCAGTTCCCCCCAAATGCAGCCAGTTTGTCCCCCAAATACAGCCAGTTTGTCCCCCAAATGCAGCCAGTGTGCCCCCATATATACAGCCAGTTTGTCCCCCCATATACAGCCAGTTCCCCCCATATACAGCCAGTTCCCCCCAAATGCAGCCAGTTTGTCCCCCATATACAGCCAGTTCCCCCCAAATGCAGCCAGTTTGTCCCCCAAATACAACCAGTTTGTCCCCATATACAGCCAGTGTGCCCCCATATATACAGCCAGTTTGTCCCCCCATATACAGCCAGTTCCCCCCATATATAGCCAGTTCCCCCCAAATGCAGCCAGTTTATCCCCCATATACAGCCAGTGTGCCCCCATATACAGCCAGTTCCCCCCAAATGCAGCCAGTTTGTCCCCCATATACAGCCAGTGTGCCCCCATATACAGCCAGTGTGCCCCCATATACAGCCAGTTTGTCCTCATATACAGCCAGTTTGTCCCCCATATACAGCCAGTTTGTCCCCCATAATACAGCCAGTGTGCCCCCATATTCAGCCAGTTTGTCCCCCATATGCAGCCAGTGTGCCCCCATATACAGCCAGTGTGCCCCCATATACAGCCAGTGTGCCCCCATATACAGCCAGTTCCCCCCATATTCAGGCAGTTTGTCCCCATATACAGCCAGTTCCCCCCAAATGCAGCCAGTTTGTCCCCCATAATACAGCCAGTGTGCCCCCATATTCAGCCAGTTTGTCCCCCATATACAGCCAGTTCCCCCCAAATGCAGCCAGTTCGTCCCCCATAATACAGCCAGTGTGCCCCCATATTCAGCCAGTTTGTCCCCCATATACAGTCAGTTCCCCCCAAATGCAGCCAGTGTGCCCCCATATTCAGCCAGTCCCCCCCCCCCCCCCCAGCCCTGCACTTACCTTCCTCGGTCCGCGCCGTCCTCGATATGTTCTCCTGCCCTCGATGTCGCTTCAGCCAATCAGGTCACCGGTAACCAGATCCGGTGAACCTGATTGGCTGAAACCTCCACAGTCTTCTCCAAGGAACGCACCCCCGTGCGTACCTGGGAGGAGTTTTTGGAAGCCGAATACAGCGTGAGAGCTGGCTCTGATAGGCACTTCCAAGCTACACCCACCGCCGGCCGCCGCTCTAATTCATATGGCCGGCGCTCACCAGGAGGCCGGCCATATGAATAGTGGGCAGCGCGGACAATACATAGATTCATGCAATGCATGAATCTGTGTATTGTCTTTCAGTGGCGGTGCGGGAGCGAGAGGGGGCGGCACTCCGGTGCCCTCTATGGACGCACCGCCACTGGCTACCTGGAGGTATTCTGTACACAGATTGTATACGGAAAGCCCCCCAAAAATGTAATTTCCTGCTTGTGTAACTTGTGTTCACTGATTCTCCCAGAAGTCTGCACTAAGATACAAATCAGATTTCAGGCATCACCTGCAACAAAAATTAAATTTTTGGTGAGATACTCCCAATAGGAAATCACGTCTTAAGGGATGCAGACCCTGCATTTTTCCTCATTAGAGACCTGTAAGTGCAGCAGCTGATTGATAATTATGAAACCATTCCCATTAGATTTACTTTCCACAGGGACACAAACACACAGTGATTTATTTAGAATAACAAATGGTAGGAATCTGCAACAAAGTTTGTTAAAATCCTTGCAATGTACATACAATGAATATAAAAAGTCTAAAGCAGTGGTTCTCAACTCCAGTCCTCAGGGCCCACCAACAGGCCAGGTTTGCAAGATAACTGAAATGCATCACAGGTGATATCATTTGCTGCTCAGGGATTGCAGTATTCTAGTCTGCATCTCACCAAGGTAATACTTAAAATCTGGCCTGTTAGTGGGTCCTGAGGACAGGAGTTGAGAACCACTGGTCTAAACACTCCTGTTAAAATGTCAGGTTTCTGTGATGTAAATATAATGGGACAACAATAAATATTTCAGAACTTTTTCCACCTTTAATGTGACCTATAAACTGTACAACTCAATTGAAAAACAAAAAACTGAATTATTTTTTTTAGGATGGGGGATAATAAAAATAAGAAAAAAAATAATAATTTGATTGCATAAGTGTGCACACCCTCTTATAACTGGGGATGTAGCTGTGTTCAGAATTAAGCAATCACAAATCAAACTCATGTTATATAGGAGTCATAACACACCTGCCATCATTTAAAGTGCCTCTGATTAATCCCAAATAAAGTTCAGCTGTTCTAGTAGGTCTTTCCTGGCATTTTCTTAGTCACGTCCTAAAGCAAAAGCCATGGTCCGCAGAGAGCTTCCAAAGAATCAGATGGATCGCATTGTTAAAAGGTATCAGTCAGCAAAAGGGTACAAAAGAATTTCCAAGGCATTAAAACACAGTGAAGACAGTCATCATCAAGTGGAAAAAATATGTCACAAAAGTGACATTACTAAGAACTGGACGTCCCTCCAAAATTGATGAAAAGACATGAAGAAAACTGGTCAGGGAGGTTGCCAAGAGGCAACATTAAAGGAGCTGCAGGAATATCTGGCAAGTACTGGCTGTGCGGTACATGTGACAACAATCCTCTGTATTCTTCATATGTCTGGGCTATGGGGTAGAGTGGCAAGACGGAAGCCTTTTCTTACGAAGAAAAATATCCAAGCCTGGCTAAATTTTGCATGCAAAAACACATCCCCATAACCACAGTGTAGCATGGTGGTGGCAGCATCATATTTTGATGCTGTTTTTCTTCAGCTGGAACAGGGGCCTTAATCAAGGTAGAGGGAATTATGAAGAGTTCCAAATACCAGTCAATATTGGCAATAAGCCTTCAGGCTTCTGATAGAAAGCTAAACATGAAGAGGAACTTCATCATTCAGCATGACGACGACCCAAAGCATACATCCAAATCAACAAAGGAATGGCTTCACCAGTAGATTAAAGTTTTGGAATGGCCCAGACCTGAATTCGATTGAAAATCTGTGGGGTTAGATTACGTACACTCCACATCAATAGATGTGAAAATAAAAGAAATGAATAATAAATTACTAACTAAATGGTATTATGTCCCAACAAAACTCTGCAGGATTAACCCAGAGGTATCACCGCTATGTTGGAGGGAGTGCGGGAAGGAAGGCACACATGCCCATATATGGTGGCACTGCCCTCTGATCCAACCATTTTTGAGAGAGATACTGAAAATGATTGAGAAGATTAGCGATACCGAGATTAAACAGGATCCCTGGCAGTGTTTGTTCCATGCCACTGGGGAATCCAGGAAAAAATACAGCGTAACAGTAGTTCCGTTTCTGTTGAACGCAGCGAAAGCCTTAATACCGAGATAATGGAAAGTAAAGAAAACCCCATCAATAAAGGACTGGCTCAGGGAATTGGATAAAATTAGATTAGATTGATGGAGGAATTAATATCTCTACAAAATGGCCTCAGACAGAGATTCTACAGAACGGGGGGGGGGGGGGGTGGAGAAGGGAAGAGATTATAAATACATTTCTCCCACCCCCTTTTTTTTTGTAATAAGGGAGGAAGGGAGAGCACGAAGCTAGAGTGGAATGGGAGAGAGGCTGTTGTACAACCCTCCTTAGATAAACTCCTTAATTTAAAACTACACAATTATTACCTTGTTAAGGTTTCACAGGGATAAAAAGATTGGAATTTTAAATTTTTTGGGCTACACACAGATCTCTATCCTCAATGAGCTTCCTCATTGAGGTCTCCGTGTCCCCATGGCCATTTATCCAATACGAAACAGGCCTTGCACATATATTAGTTAGCATACGTCCTCCACCTGTTTTTTTGGGGGGGGCTTCTGAGGAGAACGATAGACCACCAGTTGGCAATGTCACACAGTTTGACAAGTTGATTTTGCTTGTTTGTTTGCACAGTCTTATAAGCAGCAGTGTACTTATTCCTGCCTGGGAGCAGTTGTTGTTTAGTCTACCCATTGATAGATACTGCTTTGGAAAATCCCAATGGCTGAGATCTCTAGATCTCTGCTGTGTCCTTCATTGAATAAAAAAAAGTGACCAGATTTTCTGTGTACTACTTTGTGACATGCTTCTCTTGGCTGTGCTTTTGTTTTTGTGCCCAGTCTTTTATTCCTGCAGGTGACACTATACCCCAGAAATCAAGATCTCTGTGTCCTTCAATGAATGCATAGAAAATGATTTTATAGAGAGTACAAACATCCTATTTTTCTTTAATATTGCAGGGAGTAGTTAAGAATAAATTTGTGCTTTTATATATGAATGTGTTCTCTCACTTCCTCTTACTGTCATACCTGTAAAATAAATAGTGTGTGGCCAATGTTGGGATAGGGGGCATACAGAAATAAATAACACTGTCAGATGTTTTAACCTTTCCCCATTCTAATAATTATGTTTCTAAAAGAGTAGTACTGATCATTTTAACACTTTCAGGCCCAATTATAGGCCCTAAGAGTTTGAGTTTTTTTTTTCCACAATCAAAGAGGAGTTTGATGTTTACTGCAGTACTGTTGCATTTTGTGAACAGTATCCATCTCATTCATAAAGGCATACCACAGCCTAACTATGACTGCTCACCAGTCAGCTGTGTCATAAAAGCACCACAGTGTGCTTTCTCCTTTAGGACTATCTCACTTACTTCTGGATTCTGTAGTAATTGCAGATGGTCAGAACAGTGACGCTATCTCAGCTCTAGCTGTAAGATGGCATGCATTGCTGTGAACATGTCCTATTCCTCTACTTCATTAGTTACAAAATTTTATTTGAAAAAAAGGGTTACTGGAAATATGGGAGAACTGACTCTTCCTATTACATGGCAGATCATATGACATTGCTGTTCCCTCTCTGTGGAGCAATGCAGAGAACACAGCATAGGACATTGAAAGATCCACACTGCAAGCTAAAAGTTTATTAATAAAAAGGTAAAATTCTATTGAGGTGTGTCTGTAGCTATGTTCTGCAAATTGAGAAAGGAGACATCATCAGATTTTATAAATTGGGACCTTTGTTACTCTCTGGTTGTCATTTCAACCATATACACCGAACGCATTTTGTACCTTTAGTCTAATAGGTGGTGATATACATTAGATGGGACCAGTGAGTATTAATGTCTGTGACGCTTTCAGATTCGCAGGAACAACCAGTCACCTGAATTAGTCAGTTTGGATTTTCCCTGGCAAATAATCAACTCAGATTATTCTTGTGCTGGAAAGGTCTGTTCAGTACATCCATATGAACAACCAGATGTTGTTACAAGAATGCATGCTAATGCTGTCATTGCTAAGGGAAGAGTTTGTTTGGTGATCAGATCATGCATGCACTTACTTCTGCACAAATGTTTTATGTTGTGGGCTCATTACGATTAAAAGTTAACAGTCATTGGGATGTTGTGTAATAGTGGGTTGAATTGCCAGTAGAGAAGACGGTGATGTAGGTTTATTTGCAAAGAAACAATAGAACAGAAAGGGAACGCACAAATGCATATACAAGGCCTTGAAAAAGCATTCATTCCCCTTGAAATTTTCCACATTTTGTCATGTTACAACCAAAAACGTAAATGTTTTTTTTGGGGGAGATATTATGTGATAGACCAACACAAAGTGGCACAGAATTGTGAAGTGGAAGGAAAATGATAAATGTTTTTCAATATTTTTTACCAATAAATAAGTGAAAAGTGTGACGTACATTTGTATTCAGCCCCCTTTACTGTGATACCCCTAACTAAAAGCTAGTGGAACCAATTGCCTTCAGAAGTCACCCAATTAGTAAATAGAGTCCACCTGTGTGTAATTTAATCTCAGTATAAATACAGCTGTTCTGTGAAGCCATCAGATGTTTGTTAGAGAACCTTAGTGAACAAACAGCATCATGAAGGCCAAGGAACACACCAGACAGGTCAGGGATAAAGATGTTAAAGCAGGGTTAGGTTATAAAAAAAAATATCCCAAGCTTTGAACATCTCTATGGATCACTGTTCAATCCATCATCCGAAAATGGAAAGCGTATGGCACAACTGCACACCTACCAAGACATGGCCGTCCACCTAAACTGACAGGCTGGGCAAGGAGAGCATTAATCAGAGAAGCAGCCAAGAGGTAACTCTGGGGGAGCTGCAGAAATCCACAGCTCAGGTGGGAGAATCTGTCCACAGGATAACTATTAGTCATGTACGCCACAAATCTGGCCTTTATGTAAGAAGAAAGCCATTGTTGAAAGAAAGCCATAAGAAGTCCTATTTGCAGTTTGTGAGAAGCCATGTGGGGGACACAGCAAACATGTGGAAGAAAGTGCTTTGGTCAGCTGGGACCAAAATTGAACTTTTTGGCCTAAAAGCAAAACGTTATGTGTGGTGGAAAAGTAACACTGCACATCACCCTGAACACACCATCCCCACCGTGAAACATGGTGGTGGCAGCATCATGTTGTGGAGATGCTTTTCTTTAGCAGGAACAGGGAAGCTGGTTAGAGTTGATGGGAAGATAGATGGAGCCAAATACAGGGCAATCTTACAAGAAAAAGTCTTGAGACTTGGGCGGTGGTTTACCTTCCAGCAGGACAATGACCATAAACATACAGCCAGAGCTACAATGGAATGGTTTAGATCAAAGCATATTCATGTGTTAGAATCACAGAAATCCAGACCTAAATGCAATTGAGAATCTGTGGGAAGACTTGAAAATTGCTGTTCGCAGACGCTCTCCATCCAATCTGACAGAGCTTGAGCTGTTTTGCAAAGAAGAATGGGCAAAAATTTCACTCTAGATGTGAGACATACCCAAAAAACCTTTCAGCTGTAATTGCAGCGGTTCTACAAAGTATTGACTCAGTGGGGGGGCTGAATACAAATGCACACCACACTTTTCAGATATTTATTTGTAAAAAAGTTTGAAACCCAACCCCTCACAAAAAATCCCAATAAAATACATTTATGTTTTTGGTTGCAACATGACAAAATGTGGAAAATTTCAAGGAGTATGAACACTTTTTCAAGGCACTGTAACAGGAGTCCAAAGCTGGCGAATGTGCATACAGATACAGAAAACTGGCGCTGACAAAAAAAGATGTTATGTTCTTCAAAATTAGATAGGGACTACGGTAATGAAAAAACACAGCTTACAAATCGTCAAGTTTTTTTTTTTTTCTGGGATAACTCACTGCATCATGGAAACAGTAAATGTCACAGGACCTCAGGCGTAATATCATCCAAAAGAAGAACTTTCAAGAGGAACTAGACACACCAAAAACAACCAATCATATTTTCCCTTTCCCACCTCAATACAAGCTGGCAAAATAAACTTAAAAACTTAAATGTCAGTTTAATGTCAACATTACATTACATAGCATCAAATGTTACGGCATTATAATTTATGTAAGTTCCCCTGTGACTTGTATTAGGGAATAAAAGTTTCAGTTGGAACACAGTTGTAGATAAAGAAAGAGGTAAGCTGAACTACAGACAATTGTTACAATTTTTTTTAATATCTTATCTTATTTACTGTATTTATTGGCGTATAACATTCACTTTTTTACCCTGAAAATAGAGGGTAAACTGTGCCTGCGTGTTATACGCAGGGGGCTGTGGAAAGTTTTTTCCCTGAAACTTCCCTCTTAAAGTTAGGGTGCGTGTTATACGGCAAAAAAGCTGCCTCCCCGCACGGAAAAAGCCCCCTGTGCCCCTACTGCGCTGCCGAACTAAAGAACAGAGCGAGCTTCATCGTGGCAGGCAGAAGGAGCCACTCTGCCAGTGAGCCGGGTCCTGCACCAATCCATAGGTGGCATAAGGTCACATGCAGTGGCGGAGGAGGGGTCTGCATGAGCTGGAAGTCCGGGCAGATGAGGATGCTGTGCGAGTCGGCGGGAGGCAGAGTTTCTGGCTGTCTATGCGGGGGTCGGGGGAGATGAGATCCACTGGAGGAGAGGAAGATGCTAGCACCAACTCAGATGGCACCAGGTGAGGCAGACAAGACTGCATAGCACAGAGATGACAGGCAGGGACACCTTGCTCTGTATCATGTTACATGCAGGCTACCACCATTGCTTGATCATGAATAGATGTCTCTGGGTCTAACAGGTGAGATACTGGTGCTCAGGTGTTGCTGGCACCAATAGCGGTGACCCAGTGTTGCTGGCGGCGTTGGCTTTGCCCCGGTGTTGCTGGCGGCGTGGCGGGGCCCGGGTGTTGCTGACGGCGTGGCGGTGCCCGGGGTTTGGTACTGGCGACGTGGCGGTGCCCGGGGTTTGGTACTGGCGACATGGCGGTTTCCGGGGTGTGGTGCTGGCGACGTGGCGGTGCCCGGGGTTTGGTGCTGGCGACGTGGCGGTGCCCGGTTGTTGCTGGCAACGTGGCGGTGCCTGGTTGTTGCTGGCGACGTGGCAGTGCCCGGTTGTTGCTGGCGACGTGGCAGTGCCCAGGCTTGCATGAGAGCGGTGAAAGTCACAGGAAAGCTTTGCGTTTGCCTACTGACAAGGCCAGATTTATACTTTTGCCCTACTTCCTAAGTCAACAATCTTGTGTCACTCTTCCCTCTCAGCAATACATGTATATTTGTAGATGTGTGTATATGTACGTTACTAATCCTGTACAATCACAACTGCTTTTTTAACTCTCGTTCAATGTCGGTAAGGACTGACACTCCTCTGAAAAGCAATCCATGCTCGGATCTCTTTTCAGAGGAATCTGACATGAAGTGAAGAGGCAATATGTTGCCTCCACAATGCCTGTTTTAACCCCTTAAATGCAGTATCACAGTGCTGCAACTGCATGCAACGCACATGGATGCAATTTGGTTGGCCCCATTAACCTGGGGGTACACGTCCTGCCGTACCATGTATGCAGTCTCTGACCGTCCCTTGTGCTATGCCCGCAGTCTCTGTGGACTCATTTGTAAAGAAACCCCCTTACATCAGAATTTCCTATTACACCAGAGTCCGCAGCAGTCCCTTTTACATCAGAGTTTTCCCTTATAATGCGGTGTGGCCTTGACAGGAAGGGGTGGGTCATATTTAAATTAGGGGGTGCACGAGTTTAGTCAGGCCTAGGGCAGCACAAAACCTAAATACACCACTGGCTTACACACAAAGGAGTGGTTGACCATTCAGAGGTCCAATATGCACCCCCTTCCCCACCAAACAGCTCCTGCACCCTACACAGTGCTGTTTATTATAGCAGTGTTTGAGTGGGTGGGGGGGGGGGTGTCTGTTGGTCTGACTTTGCAATGCAATTGTTATTATCTATTGCTGCAACACTTAGTGTAAAAAAGTAAAATAACCCTGTATGTATTAATGTATATGCAGTGTAGATGCATTCCAGTAATTTAAAATTGGGATCTTGGGGTACAGAACAGCAAACCACACAACATCACATGGGAGTTGATTCTTAGGCCATGGGTTATATGCCACTACCTTCAGGTGATTGGACACTGGCAAAAGTTTTGTTGGGAATAGCACCCCTGTGTACCTATATAACTCAGCCTCACTCTGTGAGGCTTCAATTTTTGAACAAGCAGTAAGAAGATCACAGAGAAATAGGGGAGGACACAGGAGTTGATTGTTAGACCATGGGATTCATCCAAGAAAGAAATGGAGGGTTGGACAACAAAACAGCCAAACTTGCAGCAAAAGGCCAACAGGAAGAACAAGAGCAGTCAACATGTCTGAAAGACATCAGTAGTAGCATCCTGTATCTGAAGCAGGGATCCACAGAGGCTGGGGCGAAGTTGGGAAGCAGAAAGTGTAGGGTCTAGCGGAGGACCAGAGGAGGGCAGGGGTCAGCTGCCTGAGTCTGCTGAATGCGGAGATCAAGTGAGGTGGAGATGAGGGGATGCTGCAGCTGCACAGAGAGGCATAGGACCTGTAGGAGGGGTTTTTTCGTCCTCTCTGCTGCCAACTGGTGAGATGGAGGGGACAGAGATGAGACACTCTGTGGATGCACAGAGAAGCGCAGTATCTGGCGGAGGACTTCTGTCCTCCTGTCTGCTGAGACAAGGTGGGGGTGAAGACGAGGTGGGCGTCGCAGCTGCAGAAGAGGTGCAAGTGCCACATGAAAGGGCCTGGTGGGCTGGATTCGGCGCACGGGCCTTGTGTTTGACACTCGTCATTGAGGGACTGCACTGTGAGAAATGGAAGAGGAGTCAGTTGGCAAGGTAATACATGGCAGGTAGCCAGAGATGACAAAGCATCTCTCTCTCTCTCTCTCTCTCATATATATATATATATATATATATATATATATATATATATACACACACACATACACACAGTGAGTGAAAGAAGTATTTGATCCCCTGCTGATTTTGTACGTTTGCCCACTAACAAAGAAATGATCAGTCTATACGTTTAATGAAAGCTGTGGGACTTTGAGTGAGGCAACCGCCATGTCAGATATAAACAGAAACATAAAATTTACAGTACATGATTTATGGTTACATTGTAAAAAATATTGTATCAAATAAATAGGTAGTCACATGACTTACACTAAATATGCTGCTATATAGCATGCAATACAAATAGGAATTCAACATAATAACTGTACATAGTAGGATAGATGGGTTAAAAAACATTGTAGGGACAGATAACTTGGGGCATCTAGGGGGACTCAACGCGTTTCCTGGCATTACAGCCATTCATCAGGAGTGTTGTAACATAATATACTGTAAAGGAAAAAGACAAGGATTAATAATGATACCCTCAGAATAAGGGAGGACAGAGAGAATGTGTCCCAACAAAGTGGGGACAATCTGGGATACTCACTGCACAGCCCCAAGGCCAGGCCCGGTGTCCACCAGGGAAGATGGGGGTGACAGGCATGATGTCTCCCCCGGGGTTGAGACGGGGGAACCCTCCAAGGACGAAGAACAGCGCCCAGAGCATAACACGTGGTCACAGCCTGATTCAATGGACTATGTGCGCACAAAAAGTGCATAGTGTTCCTGGAAAAAATGTGTATAAAAAAAAAAGGGGAAGATTAATTGAATGTGTAAAAGTGTAAAGTGTGTGAAATCATGGCAAATATCTATGTGTTCCCACAAGGGGACTACATGAGGGGGGTGTATGTGAAATAAAACCAATTAAGGGGGAAAAAAGAAAACATACCAAAAAAGGAATGCTGAGCTCCCAACGAAAGTAACCTATGTGTGGATTCAGTGTGTGCTGTCCTTGTGATTGAGTCAAGCAAATGAACCATCGGCTGCTTCAAGGCTGCTATATACTCCCATTCCAAGGGAGGGGCCCCATCAACTTCATGCCTGATTGGCCATACTGCACAAGAGAGGTGGGGAGGGGATTCCCAGCTGCATGTGGAGGAGCCATCAGCAGTGGGTCCCCACCCACCTCGTGCATGGCTAAGGATGGAAAAAATACGTTTAAACAACGTCAATGACACCGCTGATGCGGCGTCGAAGCATGACGCCGATGAGCAGGAGGCCAAGCCCCGCCCCCACCAAAAAGGTTGGGGGGGGGAACGGACTGCTGCACATCGCAACCCCGGAGACAGAGAAAACACCCAACCCCCCTCAAACCCAAGCTGAGCCGGACAAGGGATTGGGAGGTGATCTAAAAGGGTTAATGGGTCAAAGGTAATACATGGGAAGATATTAACATAGGAAGCTAATGGGAATAAGGAATAAATCTGATAACAAATTGCTGAACATTGTTGTAGTATAGGGGCAATAAACAAGAATTCATAAGGTATGTTAGGTGTGACAGGTCACTGGGAGCGGGTGTCTTCCACCCAAATATTTGTCAAAACAGTGAATTGGATGTGACCTGAAACACATCCAATTCACGCCTGTCACCCTCATCTTCCCTGGCGGACACCGGGCCTGGCCTTGGGGCTGTGCAGTGAGTATCCCAGATTGTCCCCACTTTGTTGGGACACATTCTCTCTGTCCTCCCTTATTCCGAGGGTATCATTATTAATCCTTGTCCTTTTCCTTTCCAGTATATTATGTTACAACACTCCTGATGAATGGCTGTAATGCCAGGAAACGCGTTGAGTGCCCCTAGATGCCCCAAGTTATCTGTCCCTACAATGTTTTTTAACCCATCTATCCTACTATGTACAGTTATTATGTTGAATTCCTATTTTTATTGCATGCTATATAGCAGCATATTTAGTGTAAGTCATGTGACTACCTATTTATTTTATACAATATTTTTTACAATGTAACAATAAATCATGTACTGTAAGTGTTATGTTTCTGTTTATATCTGACATGGCGGTTGCCTCACTCAAAGTCCCACAGCTCTCTTTTTCTACAAATTAATTTAGGGATGGAGGTCGCCATGTTGTGCTCTAGTGTGTGTCAGGTCACATCCAATTCACTGTTTTGTCTATACGTTTAATGGTAGGTTTATTTTAACAGTAAGAGATAAAATAACAAAAATATCCAGAAAAACGCATTTCAAAAAGTTATAAATTGATTTGCTTTTTAATGAGTGAAATAAGTATTTGATCCCTTCACAAAACATGGCTAGTACTTGATGGCAAAACCCTTGTTGGCCACCAGGTTTACACACATCTCAGAAGGGATTTTGTCCCACTCCTCTTTGTAGAGCCTCTCCAAGTCATTAAGGTATTCAAGGCTGACATTTGGTAACTTGAACCTTCAGCGTTCTCCACATATTTTCTATGGGATTAAGGTCTGAAACTGGCTAGGCCACTCTGGGACCTTAATGTGCTTCTTCTTCAGTCACTCCTTTGTTGCCTTGGCCGTGTGTTTTGTTTTGGGTCATTGTCATGCTGGAATAACCAATCCATGACCCAATTTTAATGTCCTGGCTGAGGGAAGGAGGTTCTCACCCAAGATTTGATGGTGCATGGCCCTGTCCGTTGTCCCTTTGATGCGGTGAAGTTGTCCTGTCCCCTTAGCAGAAAAACACCCCCAAAGCATAATGTTTCCAGCTCCATGTTTGATGGTGGGGATGGTGTTCTTGGGGTAATAGGCAGCATTTTTCCTCCAAATACAACAAGTTGAGTTGATGCCAAAGAGCTCGCTTTTGGTCTCATCTGACCACAACACTCACCCAGTTCTCCTCTGAATAATTCAGATGTTCATTAGCAAACTTCAGACGGGCCTGTACATGTGCTTTCTTGAGCAGGGGGACCTTGTGGGCACTGCAGGATTTCAGTCCTTCATGGCGTACTGTGTTACCAATTGTTTTCTTGGTGACTATGGTCCTAGCTGTCTCGAGATCATTGACAAGATTCTTCTGTGTAGTTCTGGGCTGATTCCTAACCGTTCTCATGATCATTAAAACTCCACGAGGTGAGATCTTGCATGGAGCCCAAGACCGTGGGAGATTGACAGTTATTCTCCCGTTAAGAGAGTGCTCCTAATCTCAGCTCGTTACTTGTATAGAAGACACCTGGGAGCCAGAAATCTTGCTAATTGATAAGGGATCAAATACTTATTTCACTCATTAAAATGCAAATCAATTTATAAAATTTTTAAAATTTGAAATGCGTTTTTCTGGATATTTTTGTTGTTATGCTGCCTCTCACTGTTAAAATAAACCTACCATTAAAGTTATAGACTGATCATTTCTGTGTCAGTGGGCAAACATACAAAATCAGCAGGGGATCAAATACTTTTTCCCTCACTGTGTGTGTGTGTGCGCATGTATATACAGTGGGTACGGAAAGTATTCAGACCCCCTTAAATTTTTCACTCTTTGTTATATTGCAGCCATTTGCTAAAATCATTTAAGTTCATTTTTTTTCCTCAATGTACACACAGCACCCAATATTGACAGAAAAACACAGAATTGTTGTCATTTTTGCAGATTTCTTAAAAAAGAAAAACTGAAATATCACATGGTCCTAAGTATTCAGACCCTTTGCTCAGTATTTAGTAGAAGCACCCTTTTGATCTAATACAGCCATGAGTCTTTTTGGGAAAGATGCAACAAGTTTTTCACACCTGGATTTGGGGATCCTCTGCCATTCCTCCTTGCAGATCCTCTCCAGTTCTGTCAGGTTTGATGGTAAGCGTTGGCGGACAGCCATTTTTAAGTTTCTCCAGAGATGCTCAATTGGGTTTAAGTCAGGGCTCTGGCCGGGCCATTCAAGAACAGTCACGGAGTTGTTGTGAAGCCACTCCTTCGTTATTTTAGCTGTGTGCTTAGGATCATTGTCTTGTTGGAAGGTAAAGCTCCGGCCCAGTCTGAGGTCCTGAGCACTCTGGTTTTTGTCCAGGATATCCCTGTACTTGGCCACATTCATCTTTCACTCGATTGCAACCCGTCGTCCTGTCCCTGCAGCTGAAAAACACCCCCACAGCATGATGCTGCCACCACCATGCTTCACTGTTGGGACTGTATTGGACAGGTGATGAGCAGTGCCTGGTTTTCTACACACATACTGCTTGGAATTAAGGCCAAAAAGTTCTTTCATCAGACCAGAGAATCTTATATCTGACCATCTTGGGAGTCCTTCAGGTGTTTTTTTTTAGCAAACTCCATGCAGGCTTTCATGTGTCTTGCACTGAGGAGAGGCATCCATCGGGCCACTCTGCCATATAGCCCCGACTGGTGGAGGGCTGCAGTGATGGTTGACTTTCTACAACTTTCTCCCATCTCCCGACTGCATCTCTGGAGCTCTGCCACAGTGATATTTGGGTTCTTCTTTACCTCTCTCACAAAGGCTCTTCTCCCCCGATAGCTTAGTTTGGCCGGACGGCCAGCTCTAGGAAAGGTTCTGGTCGTCCCAAACGTCTTCCATTTAAGGATTATGGAGGCCACTGTGCTCTTAGGAACCTTAAGTGCAGCAGAAATTTTTTTGTAACCTTGGCCAGATCTGTGCTTTGCCACAATTCTGTCTCTGAGCTCTTCAGGTAGTTCCTTTGACCTCATGATTCTCATTTGCTCTGACATGCACTGTGAGCTGTAAGGTCTTATATAGACAGGTGCGGGACATTTTTGGTACAGACGCGCCATCATTCTGCCATGTTATTGAATGCACGCACCGCACCCCTCCTCGTCCCTCTCCTGAAGGTGGCCCGCAACGCTCCATTATTGCACGCATCCTTAACTTCCAGGATAAAGTTGCCATTTTGCGCTTAGCCAGGGAGAAAGGCCCGCTCAAATTTAACGGCAATACTAAATCTGTATATCCTGACTTCTCTACTGAAGTTCAACGTCAGAGAATCTCCTTTTCAGCAGTGAAATCTCGCCTGCGAGATGAAGGCCTTTCCTATGCTATTCTCTTCCCTGCCAAGCTTTGCATCATCCATGACGGTAAGGCTCGCTTCTACACCAGCCCTAAGGAAGCTATGGCGTGGCTGAATGATCGGTATGGAGCTGCCTCCAGGCAAATAGGTAACTGATGGTGCCACTGGCCCTAGCATATTACTTGCTACCTGCCTTACTACCGGACCGCTGCGCATCTCTATGCATAATCTGTGCCTTTAATGTGAACTACCATGACTGCTGTTTTTGTTGCCCTGTCCCTCCCTTTGCTGGGTGATAACCCCCATTTATTGAACCACTTACTGTGCTTTACCTTTTAAAATTTTCGGCTCTCACTTCCAGACTCTGCCCCTCATCTATCCCGTTTACTGCCCCATCCTTTCTGAAGTGAAGAACATTGCCTCCTGCACTTCCTCATGGCTGAAGGGACCATATATTCTACATCAGGACATGTTTCACATAACTTTTTCTACCACCGGTTGAGAGCCACATCGGATTTCACACTACCCTCCCACCAGTTAGTGGCAAAGCCACAGAACAGTTTTTGACCTTTTTGTGGTCTTACGGTCTTTGAGTTTGGGATCCAAGGTTCGCTATGTTTGGGATGGCCGAGCGGGGAGGGGGGCACGGGAGTTTTTTGGGACTTTGTTGGTATTTTATTCCCTTCCTTTGTTTTCTTTTTCCCCTCCTCTTATCTCAGGTTCATATTTTTTTTATTAGATACTTTTTTTCCAGGTTGCTGCCTATGGCGGATTGCTGATGTTCTAAATTTTTCATTGCAGGCTCGTACCCTCATGCTGGCAGATCCACGCACTTTTTTGATTCATGTGCTTGTATGTGCTCCGGGTGGTGCGGTCTGTCTGGTCGTTTATGTACTTGAATTCATGTTATTTTGTGCTTCATTATGACTGTATGTTTTGCAATGGCGAAGCCCTTAAGGATAGTTTCCTGGAACACTAGGGGTCCGGATGCACCCCAAAAGAGATCTCTGGTTTTCTCTGTACTAAAAAAATGTCGCCCACACTTTATTTGCCTCCAGGAGACTCACCTTACGGGCTCCAAGACGAGGGCCTTGAAACGCCCATGGTTGTCTAAATGTTATCATGCCACCCATACTAATTATTCTAGGGGGGGTTGCTATCCTATTAGCCAAATCTCTTCCAGCTGAAATGCTTCAGGTTAAAGCGGACCCAGATGGGCGGTTTATTGTTCTTACCTTACAGATTTCCACTGTGATCTTTACCCTTGTAAATGTTTATATTCCCCCTCCTTTTTCGGTGGAGCTACTCTCCAAACTGTCACTCCAGTTGCTAACCAGACCTCCTGGCCCCCTGCTTTATGTGGGGGACTTTAATTCTGTTTTGGATACGGTCATGGATCGTCTGGGGGGGAGGGGGCAGATCATTTCCCTCCCTTGTGGGTTGGGTCCAGGTTCATGGCCTTACGGAGGTATGGCGCTGGAAACATCCAGATGTGCGCCATTTTTCCTGCCACTCGGATTCTTTCCACACCATGTCTAGATTGGATATGGCATTTGTTTTGGCTGAGACCCTTCCTATTGTCTCTGCAGTTTCATATTTGCCTAGAGGGGTTTCTAAACACGCGCCCCTCTCTGTGGATCTCCTCCTGCTCCCAGGCTCGGGGCCTGCTATTTGGCGTCTGAACGCCTACTGGCTGGAGGACGAGATAGTTCAGGGAGAATGTAGGATTGGTATCACTAACTATTGGAGAGATAACCTGGAAAAGTTGACCCCTCCACTGAATGGGACGCATTCAAGACCACTTTGCGGGGTACCTTCATGTCAATCACAGGAGTTCTACGTAAAAATAATCAGATGCTTACTGAGGAGCTTGAGACTGCTATGGTGCGTGCCGAGTCTGCCTATGCCTCTGACTCTACCCCTGATACGAGGGAGACATGGTTGCAGAGCCGCAGGGAGTTTGAACTCCGGCTGTTGGACCTCACGCAGAAACGCATGTTACATGCTACTCAAAAATTGTTTGAGCATGGCAATAAAGCCGGACGTTTCTTGGCATATTTGACTAAACCTGACCATACTCCCATTTCCATACCACACATTGTTACTACCCAGGGCCTCGTCAGCGATAACCCTGGGGATATCTTGGACTCCTTTTCTGTTTCTATAAAGAACTGTATACCTCTAGGGTTGAATATGATGATTCCCAATTGACTGATTACTTGGCCGACATATCTCTCCCCTCCTTATCCAATGAGGGGCGTGATATGCTGGAGGCACCTATTTCTGTTGAAGAGATTGCCGCTGCTATTTTACAAATGCCAGCACATAAGACACCTGGCCTGGATGGTTTCCCAACTGAATGGTACAAGAAATTTAAAGATTTTTTATGCCCCTACCTTTTGCGGACCTATAACACAGCCCTAGATGTGGGGGTTCTCCCCCCAACGATGCGCAAGGCCCTGTTTGTACTTTTATTAAAACCCTGTAAGGACCCACTTAACTGCAAATCTTACTGTCCCATTTCTCTTATAAATGTGGACGTTAAGATTCTGGCCAAAGTCCTGGCAAACCGCTTGAACTATGTAGTCACGTTCCTGGTTAATAGGGGGCTTCATTCCTGGGAGGTCTACCAGAATGAATATTCGTAGGTTGTTTCACAATATGCAATACCCACATGACTGTCCCCCCACTCGTGCCATTGTGTCTTTAGACACTTGTAAAGCATTTGATAGTGTGGAATGGCCATACCTCTTTCGGGTGATACAAATGTATGGTTTTGGCCGCCAAGTAGTGGCCTGGATTAAACTCCTTTACACAGCCCCAGTAGCTAAGGTACGGGTTAACTCCTCTGTTACCGACTCCTTTCCTATTACTAGGGGCACATGACAGAGGTGCCCGTTGTAATCCCTCTTGTTCGCCCTGGCCATGGAGCCGCTTATTGTTCGCATTCGCTGCTCCCCCTCCATTAAGGGACTCCCGATCGCTAATATTGAAGAACGTATTTCACTATACGCCGATGACACTTTGGTGTATGTGGCTGAGACTAACGAGTCACTTCGAGCCCTATTGGTAGAAATGAATACCTTTGGAGACTATTCTGGTTTCCGGGTGAATTGGGAGAAGTCTAGCTTCATCCCATTAGATGTGTCTGCGCCTCCCCAGATTCACCCGGACTCCAAACTCCAGGTGGTATCCTCCTTTAGATATTTGGAGGTTTTGGTACAGGCCCCTTTATCTTCCTATATTGTCAACAATCTGGACCCTCTACTGGTCTACCTTGAGGAGCAAACCAAGTTATGGATGGATTTACCTCTGGACCTCATGGGGAGGGCAAATGTTCCCAAAATGATTTACTTGCCGAGATTTCTATATATCCTAGCTAACTCTCCATGCAAAATACCTACATCCATTTTTAAACCCATAGATGCGATATGCACTACTTTCCTGTGGAATGGCGGTTCCCCCAAGGTGGCCCTTGAAACGTTACGGCTACCAGCACATTTGGCAGGCTTGGCCTTCCCCAATTTTCACTTATACTATCTGGCATCGCAGCCGGTGCACATACATGATTGGTTGTGCCCGGTTCAGGCCAATGCCTATACTTCTACAGAGGGGGCTATCGCATCTTCCCTGGAAACTCTGCATATCATCATCTACAGGGGCAAGGTCCCAGACTGCCCTGGTACCTCTATACTGGGCAATTCCCTTTCATCATTTCGTTATGTAGTTAAGAAAATCTCTGCGCAAACTTGGCTGAAGTCCCCCAATAACCCCTTATGGTATAACCCTAATTTACAGGAATTGTACTCCCTTCCAGACCCTAATCGCTGGTACTCTAGAGGGGTTAAATATTTATGTCACCTATATAATGCTCAGGGCTTTAAAAGTTTCTCCCAACTATGTTTAGACTTTGATTTACCGAGATCATATTTATTTTATTATTACCAACTCCGACATGTTATTCGTGCCCAATTTGGCTCTCTAGATGACCCCACTACCCTACGCAGCCCTAATGACTAACTCCAACCCCAGATTTCACAAAGCTCAGGAAAAGTGGGCAGCTATGGACATCTCCCTTACAGACGATGACTAGTCGAAATTCAGCGATACATATAAAACTTCTGTCATTGCCTCCCGAGACCGAATCATACAGGTTAAAATTTTCCATCAAACTCACTTCACACCGGCTAGGTTACACAAGATAGGTCTCCTGCCCTCGGACGACTGTTTTTGCGGCTGTGGTCAGGAGGCGGATTTCCTACATTGTTTCTGGTCGTGCCTGATAGTCCGGGACTTCTGGGAAGAAGTAGGTGCCTTCATCTCATCTGCACTAGGCCTCCCAAACATTATCCACCCCAAGAACTGCCTTCTAGGCATTTTTGGGGACCTACACTTATCATCCCATGCCAAGAGACTGCTCCGTATACTTTATTTTTTATGTCAAAAAGGCTATCTTACTGTCCTGGAAGGGTACACAGACCTCGCTAAAGTCCCTCTGGTTGAAACGTATTAATGATGTTATTCCATTATATAAACTTAATATTGAAATCCGGAAACGGAACAAAACCTTTCATAAAATCTGGGGCAGATGGCTGGCTAGTCCGTTAACCCTCTCCCAGCACTGACTGCTCCTGTCCTTGATTGACCGCTGATGGGCCGTACCCCAGGGATCTCCAATGTATGGTTCTGCTCTATTACTCTACTATGGTAACATACCAGCACTTTGTGCCACTGAGCCTATTTTCTACTGTTTGCACTACTGCCTTTTTATGTACCTGTGCACTTTGCCAATTGTTCTGTACCCATGTATGACCTGATGGTATGGCTTATTGTTTTGTTTTTTTAGTGTCTACCCCTTTTTTTTGTTTTTGTTTTTAGTTTGTAAGTTGGTTTGTCTTGAAAAACCCAATAAAAATATCTTTAACTTCTTGAGTACCGGGCCATTGACAAATGACGGCCACAAGGTGGCTCTACAAATCCGGCCTCTGCTCCTCCGGCCACTGGGGCGGCACGCGAGCGCCACCGGCGGCGCGCGCGTGCCCGCCGCGTCACTGAGGTACTGATGCGCGTGCCTGGCAGCCGCGATGTCCGCCAGGTACCCGCGATCGGCCGTTACACAGCCAAGGACGTGGATCTGTGTGTGTAAACACACAGATCCACGTCCTGTTAGGGAGAGGAGACCGATGCTGTTTCCCTTGTACATAGAGATACAGATTGGTCACCTCCCCCAGTCAGTTCCCTCCCCCCACAGTAAGAATCACTCCTAGGGAACACATTTAACCCCTTCCTCGCCCCCTAGTGTTAACCCCTTCCCCGCTAGTCACATTTATACAGTAATCAGTGCATTTTTATAGCACTGTTCGCTGTATAAATGTGAATGCTCCCAAAAATGTGTCAAAAGTGTCCGATGTGTCCGCCGTAATATCGCAGTCCTGACAAAAAAACTTAGATAACCACCATTACTAGTAAAAAAAAAAAAAAATCATAATTCTATCCCCTATTTTGTAGGCGCTATAACTTTTGCGCAAACCAATCAATATACGTTTATTGCGATTTTTTTTTACCAAAAATATGTAGAATATGTATCGGCCTAAACTGAGAAATTTTATTTTTAAAAATTTGCATATTTATTATAGCAAAAATTTAAAAATTGTGTTTTTTTCAAAATTGTCGCACTTTTTCTGTTTATTGCGCAAAAAATAAAAACCGCAGAGGTGATCAAATACCACCAAAAGAAAGCTCTATTTGTGGGAAAAAAAAGGACGTCAATTTTGTTTGGGAGCCACGTCGCACGACCGCGCAATTTTCATTCAAAGCGTGACAGTGCCGAAAGCTGAAATTTCGCCTGGGCAGGAAGGGGGTATATGTGCCCAGTAAGCAAGTGGTTAAAAAAAAAAAAATATATATATATATATATATATATATATATATATGAGTGTCACAGCAAAGGGTCTGAATACTTAGGACCATGTGATATTTCAGTTTTTCTTTTTTAATAAATCTGCAAAAATGTCAACAATTCTGTGTTTTTCTGTCAATATGGGGTGCTGTGTGTACATTAATGAGGAAAAAATGTAACTTAAATGATTTTAGCAAATGGCTGCAATATACCAAAGAGTGAAAAATTTAAGGGGGTCTGAATACTTTCTGTAACCACTGTATATAGATATATATACCGTATTTATCGGCGTATAACACACACTTTTTTCCCCTTAAAATCAGGGGGAAATCGTGGGTGTGTGTTATACGCCGATACCCACATATCCCGGGCGGTCTCCGCTGACTGTGAGCGGAGCCGAGATACACATAGCCGAGTGTACTCGGCTCCGCTCACAGTCACGCCCAGTCCCGCCATTGGACCTGTGTTATGTCCATCATAGGGCGGGACTCGGCGTGACTGTGAGCGGAGCCGAGAAAAGCCGAGTATAGCCGAGTACACTCGGCTATGTGTATCTCGGTTCCGCCCAGTCCATGCATTCTCGGCGGCGTTCGCCCGGCTCCGCCCAGTCTCGGCGCCAATTTTAAATTCCGACAAGGCGACACTGGGGCAAGGCTGCACTGTAACAAGGCTGAAATGGACTCTGTGGCAAGGCTGAAATGGACTCTGTGGCAAGGTTGCAATGGACACTGGGGCAAGGCTGCAATGGACACTGGGGCAAGGCTGCAATGGACACTGGGGCAAGGCTGCACTGTGACAAGGCTGCAATGGACACTGATAAGGCTGCATTTAAATGTAAGTTATTTTTCCTTAAATTTCCCTCCTAAAAGTTTTTTCCCTAAAATTCCCTCCTAAACTTGGGGTGCGTGTTATTCGCCGGCGCGTGTTATACGCCGATAAATACGATATATATATATATATATATATATATATATATATATATACACACACACACAAGGTATGTCTATTAAATAACGATACTCTGATTCCACATGCGAAGTGACCTCGAACATGTTTGAACGGTTTCGGTTTGGGGTGTGCACTCCACAACACACAATGGAGCCGTCTTTGGACACTGGGTGTCTGGTTGAAATATTGAAATCTATAATACAAATCCAGGAGTATACAAATTTGTATAATAATGGAGATGTACAGCACATTCCTTAAAGTGACAGTGGAGACATCATAAAGGCTAATGACATGTACAGTCACAATGCATGCTTCACTTTTCACTGGCGTGGTATGTATCTGTACATACATATATATGCTTTTTTTTTTGGCGTGTCTATATGAACATCTTTATGTTTTTAAAATTGAATGTAATTACGTTATTCTTTATGTGATGCAAATGAGGCCTAGTGGTATGTGATCATGTGGCCATATGATGTGCAACCCAGCCCACACTGTTTACATATTGTGAAGTAGTGTATTATATAATTCAGACTACAGGTACCATATTCTTTGGCTCTGAAGGCACCATTTAAGAGGAAATTCTGCTTACCATGTGCACAGAAAGTAAGGACATTCTGGAGATATGATTGATCACGTTCTCCACAGCACCTACACAGAACAGTACTGAAGGCAAGAGTTGTAATCTTGCAGCAAGATTAGGATCATCTATAATTGGAGAATGTTCACCATGAATTTCTCCAGTTAAGTTTTCATGGACTGGGCAATCTTCAAGGTAGCAGGCCGCATGTTGAGCAACTGTGAGGGAACCAAATCAGGTGGCTGAAATGGTGTGAATGTAAGACCTTGCTCCAGAAAAACAGGAAATGCTAGAAGTCTTAGAGGTACTTGGACCTGAAGTAAAATTCCCACTATTTATCCCATATGCTTCCACCTCCGAGCACCTAAAATCCACCATTGCTAAGTGAGGATCTTCCCCTGAAGAGTATTCAGGGAATGGATGCGGACTGAATCACAATAGTTCAGGCACTAACCAAATTCCCGTGGCTGTGTCTCTGGAGCATTAGGCAACAAGTGAGACAGCAAACTATTAGCTTTTGCTCTCTGCAAAAATGGCTGCCAGAAGTGCACAGTCAGGGGTCTTATCAGTACTACACCGCTAGCCAGAGAGAAACTTCCACATAATGTTACCTAAAAGGCAGAGAAAACGAGACAATAATAATAATGTAAAAACACTCAAGTGTAGATGTACCCTCCAAATCACTTGTATGCTTACTGTCACCAGTGTCTCTCTGATCACCGCCACACCAGTTCTATGATAATGCTGTACTGCATTGTGAAATTTTTGTTTTCCATTGGTTGTTTTTTTTCTTAAATAAATGACAAAAAAATTACAACTTAAAAAAACTAGCCAATGCCTCTAATTAACCACGTAAGGACCGCCTCACGCCGATATACGTCGGCAGAATGGCACGGTTGGGCACAAGCACGTACAGGTATGTCCTCTTTAAGAAGCCCAGCCTTGGGTCGCGCTCACGACCCGGTCCTGAGCTCCGTGACCGCGCCCCCAATCTCCGCCGGTTTCCCGCGATCGGGTCACAGAGCTGAAGAACGGGGAGAGAAAAGTTTAAACAAACCTCTCCCAGTGCTTCCTAGTGTGAGTGTCACTGATCGTCTGTTCCCTGTCATAGGGAACGACAATCAGTGACGTCACACGCCAACCCACGCCACTCCCTAGGAAACACTGAACCCCTACAGCGCCCCCTACAGGTTAACCCCTTCACTGCCAGTGTCATTTTCACAGTAATCAGTGCATTTTTATAGCACTGATCGCTGCAAAAATGACAATGGTCCCAAAATGGTATCAAAAGTGTCCGATGTGTCCGCCATTATGTTGCAGTCATGATAAAAATCGCTGATCGCTGCCATTACTAGTAAAAAAAAAATATTAATAAAAATGCCATAAAACTATCCCCTATTTTGTAGATGCTATAACTTTTGTGTAAACCAAACAATAAAGCTTATTGCGATTTTTTTTTACCAAACATTTGTAGCAAAGTCACGTGATGTCATGCCACATGGACCAGAGGTAAGTGGGATGCCATTTTGTTTATAACCATGCTATTTTATGTATACAGTGTAGTGCACCAAGACAAGTGCACTTTTTAAGTCGAGTATTCTTAATGTAAATCGGTGGTTACAGATTTTTTTTTTGTTTATTTAGCAAAAAGTAAAAAAAAAAACAGCAGAGATAAAATACCACCAACAGAAGGCTCCAGTTGTGTGAACAAAATTATAAAAATGTAGTTTGGGTACAGCATTGCATGACTGCGCAATTTTCATTCAAAGTGCGACAGCGATGAAAGCTGAAAATTGGCCAGGGCAGAAAGGGGGTAAAAGTGCCCGGTCTTGAAGTGGTTAATGATTACCATTCCACCGAAAATGCTGTTTTCTGATGTTTTTCTGCAAAAAATTTGAAAATGTTCAGACCACCTGAACAAATCACAAAAACAATTTTTATACCATGCATTGGAGGTACAAGACTGTGAAAGAAAAAGAGTATCTGATTTTAAGATAGGAAAGTCAAATTAATGTAATATTTAAGGGCCAACCAGTATGTTATAGCAACCAGCAGGCACTTTGATGTACTTCCACTGAAAACAATAGTAAAGCCTTGAAAAAGTTACTCACCACCTGTAATTTTTTATTTTTTTAGACTGCCTTACTGGCTCCATGAACTTGTCAAAGCATGTTTTAGGAAGTTATTTAACTGTTCTGGGAACTACATACAAATTACAGGTATTTTTGAAGTAAACAATTGCTGAAATAACCGTATATATTTCAATACAATTAAAACCCAATTCCAGCCATTATATTGGTTTTAGGTGAATATATGCTCAATTTATATATGTAATATATATTAAATGTATAAATAGAATAACCTGTGAAAATACATGAGAAATATTTGGGCTCATATAGTCCATTATCAGAACAGGAAGTGAGAAGAAATCACCTCCAACTGGGGAACCGACAGCAATGAAAACTTTACAATGAATTTAACCAAGTATGCACCTAATGCAAAAACTGTTCCAGATGGAGTTGGGCTTCTAGTGAATATATGTTTAAATTATATACAATATGTAAAAATCCATGAAAGTGAGTGAGTGAATAACTTGTATAGCGCTGCAAATGCCAACTGAATCGCCTCAAGGCGCTTTGCCTCCATGGACGTCATGATCCTTCAGAAGAGGTGGGTCTTAAGTTTTTTCCTGAAGGCCTGATGATTTTCTTCCATGCGGATGTCCGTGGGTAGAGCGTTCCATAGCCGTGGTCCATGGACTGCAAATCTTCGTTCTCCCTTTGATTTGTAGCGGGACTTGGGGATATGGAGGAGGTTTTGGTTGGTTGATCAGAGAATGCAATTGGGTGTGTAGTGTTTTATCTTCTCCCATAAATATTGAGGAGCGTTTCCTTGTTTGCACTTATGGGTGAGGCAGAGGGTCTTGAATGTGACCCGATCCTTTACGCTTAGCCAATGCAGGGTCCTCAGTGAAGGGGTGATGGATTCCCAAGGTTTTTTACCTGTTACCAGTCTGGCTGCCGTGTCCTGGATGACTTGTAGGCGCGAAATCTGATATTTAGGTAGTCCTATGTAGAGGGCGTTTGAGTAGTCGAGTCGGGAGTTGATGATTGCTCCAACTACTACTGCTATGTCCTCTTCCGGGATGAATCTACGCAGCAGGCGGAGGAGATGATGCGATCCACTGACTACTGATCCTATTTGTGCATCCATCGACATCTCTGCGTCAAAGATGACTCAGAGACTTTTGACTTTGGTGCTCGGGTTAATGGTCTGTCCAAGAATGGTGGGTGGTGTCCAAGAAGTCTTGGTTTTTGTCTTTCGGTTTGCGTGGAGGAGAAGAAGTTCTGTTTTGGATACATTCAGTTTTAGGGAACTCTCAGTCATCCAATCATCGATCAATGTGAGGCATTTTTCCAGTTCGCGATATTGGTCTTCTTTCCCGGTGATACGAAAGTAGAGTTGGGTGTCGTCAGCATATGAGTGGCAGCACAGGTCCTGTTTGCTGATGATTTTGAGGAGTGGGTGAAGGTAGATATTGAAGAGCACAGGTGACAGTGGTGATCCTTGAGGGACTCCGCAAGAAATTGCGCGAGTTTCAGAAGTGAAGGCTCCTAGTTTCACTGTCTGGAAACGATTTTCTAGAAAGGATGCGAACCAGGGTAGGTCAGGGTCTCCAACTCCTGCTACTTCTTTAAGGCGGATGAGTAAAGTTTTGTGGTCTACTGTGTCGAATGCTGCACTGAGATCAAGCAGCACCAGAAGACATGATTCTCCGTCATCTGCTGCTTCGAGGGCATCATCCCATATTTTCAGAAGGGCTGTTTCTGTGCCATGGCCTGGGCGGAAGCCTGATTGTAGTGGATCCAAAAGTTTGTGGGAGTACAAATGGAGTTGTAGTTGTTGAACTACTGCTTTCTCCATGATCTTTGAGATGGTGTTGAGACTTGTTACCAGTCTGCGGTGGTTTGGGTCTTTTGGGTTGAGGTTGGGTTTCTTTAGGAGGGGTTTGACTGTAACTTGCTTGAGGGAGATCGGAACAATACCTTCTTTGAACGATTGATTTACGAGATGTGTTATGGTGGGTGCCAAGATGTCGGTACATTCCTTCAGGAGTTTTGTAGAAATGATGTCGTTTGGTGATGTGCTGTCTCGCAGACTTTTGATGATGTTTTTGGTGGTGTCGATGGTGATCGGGACCAACAAAATTTAATCGATTTTAAAGTATTTGTATTGATTTCCTCTTCTTGCTTAGGCTGAGTGAGGTTGGTTGTTTTTTTCTGTTGAATTATTTCTCGAATGTTTTCGATTTTGTCGATAAAAAAACCCGATAGTTCATTGCAGAATTCTTAAGTTTCGTTTCCTGGGGGCTCTAAACAGGTGGGGTTCATAGTCTGCGCGACTAATTTGAAAAGTTCGCGAGGCCGGTTTATGGCTTTTGAGATGGTGTTTGAGAAATGTTCTTTTTTTGCTTTGAAGATCGCTTTGTGGTATTTATTTGTGACTGCTTTGTAGATTGTGTGGTTTTCCTTTGTTGGGTTTCTTCTCCAGGCTCCTTCCGCTCTTCTGCGTTCTTGCTTCAATAGGGTAAGAGTGTCATTAAACCAGCCCGAATTGTTTTTGCGGATGAGTGCTTTGCGTCTCGGAGCAACTGTGTCTGCTGTTCGTAGTAATGCTTTGTTTAAGGAGTTGAGTGTTTGTTACGTTGATTGGTTTTGATTTAGAATTCCTATGTTTTTTGCTAGTGTGGTTTTGAAGAGTTCAGAGTGTAGTTTCTTCTGAGATCTTGTCCAGTGTGTCATTTTTGATTGTTTCGGTTTTTGAGGGATGGCGTTTGTGGTGATTTTAAATTTGATAGAGTGGTGATCGGTCCATGGTAACGGCATGTTGTCCAGCGAGTTGACGTCCATGTTTTGCTTGAAGATGAGATCAAGAATGTGACCCGACCCATGCGTGGGGGCTTTTATCAGTTGTTGCAGACCTAGTTCTTCCAGTTGGTTGATGCAGGAGGTGGCGATGGGGTCCTGGGTGGAGTTAGCCCAGAGGTTGAAATCCCAGAGTAACAAAAAGTTTTTGGTTTTTAAGGTGTATGTCGAGATGAATTCTGTGAAGGGTGTAAGATGATTTGTCTTTGGACCTGGTGGTCTGTAGCATAGCAGTATGTGGATGGTTTCCTCTGGTGTAGTTTGAAGTTGCAAAGTGAGTGTCTCCATGAACGGCAAGGAGTTCTGTAGGTTTGGTTTGATGAGAGAAAGGTGGGATTTGAAGATCACTGCTAGGCCTCCTCCTCTTTGTCCTATTGTATGCTCGGTTAGGATGCAGTAGTTCTCTGGCAACAATTCTGTTAGAATGGTGTTACAGTCAGATGTTAGCCAGCTTTCTGTGATAAAGAGGCAGTCAATATTGTTTTGGGTGATGAAGTCGTGGATTTCTTGTCTGTGCTTGACTGCAGATCTGGTGTTGATCAAGGCGCATTGTAGATGTTGTAGTTGAAGTGATGCCATCTTGTTTTTGGCAATCGATTGTCGATTGATTCTTAGCAGGCATTCTTTCCTCAGTATTTTTTGGATGGAGGTTGGTAGTCTTGCGGCGGTATTCATTAGGCTACGCAGGGAGTCCGCTGAATATTTAATGTTGAACATGGTGGAAAAACTACTGATGGTGATGGGATGAAAAATGGTGGGACCCCAATCTGCCTCCCCCAGTTGATGCAGAGGAAGGCGAAAAACCCTGCTGAGCCTGTGCCAATTTGCTCCCGCCGGGAAAAAATTCCTTCCTGACCCCCTGAGAGGTGATCGGCGCACCCTGTATCAACTTCCTGATATGGTATGCCCAATGTACTTACCTGGTTGTCCGGTTACCGAGAATGGGAAGCCGATGCGGATGTTCAGATGATGATGGTGTGGATGAGGAGGGGGGGGGGGCAGGAGGATGTCGGGGGGGCTGGAGGTGACCACTTGGGGGTAGCAAGATGGCCGCTACTTACCAGTCTGTAACCCTGGTTCGTCCTTCAGGCTGTTGCTTGTGGGTGAACACCTGGGGGGTGGGGGCAGTTGGCCAGCACCAGGCGAGTCCACTGGTGTGGGTCTGGCCTAAAGTTGAGGGGTGACAGGAGCAGGTACAGGTTCCAGGGGCTGGGTGTACCAAGATGGCCGCCTTGGCCGGAAAGCTTGAGGGAGTAGGGAACAGGTACAGTTGCAGGGTGTACCAAGATGGCCACCGCGGCCCGGAGCCAGGCCCGCGCCGCGGACTTTCCTGAGGACTCAGGCAGCTCAAAGTTGCGGCTTGTGGGTGCCCGATGGCTGCTGATCGGGAGCTCAGGTGAGTGAGGCTGGCGGGTCCCGCTGGGGAGATGATTGGGTGAAAAAAGATGCTCCTACGGGTGGCCGATGCTAGGTCGCAGCCGCGGTCTTTCCTGCGGGTCTAGCGGCCTAGATGGGGCGCCCGGAAGGCGGCAGGTAAAGGCGGCGGCTGCGAGTGGCGAGAGATGGACTGGGAACTTGGGAGCTGATCTGGGAAGCTCTCCTGCCAGGAGACCTGGTATTATGCTTCTGAAGTCTTTCTTCAGAATGGTGAAAAAGCAGACACAAGAACAGAAAGCTAAACAGAAATGCTCACAAAATGAGATCTCACACGTAACGTTCTTGCTCATGAAATAACTATTTTTGCCCTATGGTACATAGAGATGCACATGTGTGCATTATGCTAGTAGCACACAAAGACTACAAAGTACTGAGGTCTTCCTACTGGCTCAGCGCAGAGGAAAGACTTCAGAAACATGTTGCTGGATTTACCGATGAGGAATTTCCTGCAATCCAGAACTGATTAGAGTGTAATTAAAAAGTCAAATCAGTTACTTATTCACCTTCCTGCCTTTTCCTTTATCCATATAGGGCCATATGGAGTTTCAGTTAGAGAGAGAGTCTTAAAGCAAGCGGTTACTGCTGTGCTAACTCTTTAGAGGATCCATAATGATTTGTGACACCAGTGTCATTAGAGCGCTGTGTGTTAAAGTTGAACCCCTAGGCAGTAACAAACAAACAAGTGTGAAAATGTTTTGATGTCAGCCTCTTGTAATCTCTTATAAAGCATCCTTTTGACTGGGAGAGAGTGGGTCAATACCCTGAGCCAATTAGGTTCTGCTACATACATTTATAATAACAAAGAAAATGTGGGTAGAGAGAGGATAAAGATTACTTTATCATTCCAATCAAAGGCTGGGAAAGAGAGGTGCTCAAAATATACTTCTTACTGCCTAACTTTCGCCAAAATGTTTGCTTTGAGTAGTGCAGAAAATAGTTACAGCCTCTATAAGGTTTTTTTTTTTTTTGCCTATAAATGTATAGCATGTTTAGAAGAAAACCGCTTTAGAGAGTTTTTTTGCAAAAAAAGGACACCGTTTACGTTTTTTAATTTTTTTTATATTTGTACAATTTATTTTCACGTTAAATTATCACAATCAGTTTGTTTATTGCATCATTTATTAATAAAAGTGCACTTGTTTATATTGGTGGTTTATGGGAAGTGCAGCACCTATCTTTTAATCTTTGGTTCTAAAACTGTTGACCCTTGGTATAAGAAAGGGCGCATAGTTGTAGTGCAAGCAGCTTTCAAAATTAGGAAAAGCACAGCATTTTATTACGCGCAGGATTCTTATCATTTTATTTGCGCTTTTATATAAAGCGAGGAAGGGTTTAAAAAGGATTTTATAGCCATCTGTGAATCTTGTCCCAGTGAGAACTATACCACTTATTTCTTGTACAGAAGTCACGAGAACAGGAAATAAGGGGAAATCTCCCTAATAGGATCACAGACAGGAATAGGAACTCTTCCCTGATCTAAAACAAAAAATATTTGACTGGAGTTAGGCTTTATCGCTTAAAATTAGAAAAGACCGTCAGCAGTCATTGGTATTGTATTGAATGGCGCATTTGATCAGTTTATCAGTCATCAAGAAATCTCTCTCCAGTGACTAAGCTAGACTAAGTTATGCCAAAAATGTTTGGAATTTTGTGAACTTACTGATGTCATCAACAGAAACCAGAACCTTGCTCAGGTGAGGCCTGTATTATAGAAAATCTCTTCGTAAGAGTTAAACGCTATCCATTTTAAAAGAATAGAGAATCAGAAAAAGTAAATTTCCCCCCTGGATTCCCATTCATGCATGCTCTCAAATTCCATTATCCATCATGTCCTATAACAAAGACCATTGTTCTCTGTCCCTTCAACTTGCATGGCTACAGATAAACATCTTGTCTAGAGAATATACTATGGAAAGGACTCTTCATAAGCTTTTACAATCATTTAGCAAAATGATTAAAAACAGGACAATTCATTTGTGGTTAGCAGATATTTGGTAATAAAATAAACACACATATATTGACAGTGCTGTGACTTGTCTTGTTGTCAGGCAGGGAAAACGTCACACAGGGTTTTCACGGTTGCAGGTTGGAGGGGCTTCAGAGTGTCTATTCTGATTGGGAAACTGTGTTTTTAGCTTTCTTTAATAATGGTAACTCCCCAATTGGGTTTTGGAGTCCAGAGGCTTCAAAAATTCTTGGGAGGAATGAAGCCTCTAACCATGCATTATTATTTTATGCAAGACCAGCAGCCTGACCGTGAAGGTAAGCACAGTCCTCTTAATCAACGGGCTGGCTGTGATTCAGGACTCCCTTCCCCTGGAGACAAGCTGCTGCAGAAGCAGAGTATGGGTGTGTAAGTAGACACTAGGAGAGTGTCCTCAAGAAGAGGCCATCTGACCAGACTGTCACATGAGGGGTACTGAGAGATGGCGTTCCTTTATGCAGGAGCCTGTGAAGCCCTGGTGGACATTTTTTTTTTATCAGAAAGATGACTGAGACCATGTGGTGAATCAGAGTGGAGACATGTTCAAGAGACTACAAAGTCTGAATAGCCAGGAGGCTGGACAATTTTTGTTCTATCGTGGTGACACTAAAAATCCTGTGAGGGTATCCTTGTGAGTGTTTTATTTTTCATGTTACGAACTTTTATAATAAAAATAGACCATGGCTGGTCTGAACTTGATAAGGCACTACATTTGGGTGAAACCCCCTACAATTTCACAATTGTTGCATGTGTGTGTGGTAGAGAAATTTAAAATGTCAGGAAACAACTTATATACCTATAACTAGCATACTATATACAGTCATGGGCAAAATTGTTGGCACTCCAGAAATTTTTCCAGAAAATCAAGTATTTCTCACAGAAAAGAATTGCAGTAACACGTTTTGCTATACACATGTTTATTCCCTTTGTGTGTATTGGAACAAAACAAAAAAAGGGAGGAAAAAAAGCTAATTGGACATAATGTCACACAAAATCCAAAAATGGCCTGGTCAAAATTCTTGGCACCCTTTCAAAATTGTGGATAAATAAAATAGTTTCAAGCATGTGATGCTCCTTTAAACTCACCTGGGGCAAGTAACAGATGTGGGCAATATAAAAATCACACCTGAAAGCAGATAAAAAGGAGAGAAGTTCACTTGTGTGTCCCACTAAGCATGGACAACAGAAAGAGGAGAAGAGAATTGTCTGAGAACTTGAGAACCACAATTTTGGAAAAATGTCAACAATCTCAAGGTTAAAAGTCCATCTCCAGAGATCTAGATTTGCCTTTGTCCACAGTGTGCAACATTATCAAGAAGTTTACAACCCATGGCACTGTAGCTAATCTCTCTGGGTGTGGACGGAAGAGAAGAATTGATGAAAGGTTGCAAGGCAGGATAGTCCGGATGGTGGATAAGCAGCCCCAAACAAGTTCCAAAGAAATTCAAGCTGTCCTGCAGGCTCAGGGAGCATCAGTGTCTGTGCGAACTATCCTTCGACATACGCTATGGCAGGAGACCCAGGAGGACCCCACTGCTGACACAGAGACATAAAAAAGCAAGATTACAGTTTGCCAAAATGTACTTGAGTAGCCAAAATCCTTCTGGGAAAACGTCTTGTGGACAGATGAGACCAAGATAGAGCTTTTTTGTAAAGCACATCATTCTACTGTTTACCGAAAACTGAATGAGGCCTACAAAGAAAAGAACACAGTACCTACAGTGAAATATTGTGGAGGTTCAATGATGTTTTGGGGTTGTTGTGCAAGGCATCATGAAATCTTGAATGTGTGCAAGGCATCATTAAATCTGAGGATTACCAAAGGATTTTGGGTCGCACTGTAGAGCCCAGTGTCAGAAAGCTCGGTTTGAGTCTGAGATCTTGGGTCTTCCAGCAGGACAATGACCCCAAACATACGTCAAAAATCACCCAGAAATGGATGGCAACAAAGCACTGGAGAGTTCTAAAGTGGCCAGCAATGAGTCCAGATCTAAATCCCATTGAACACCTGTGGAGAGATCTTAAAATTGCTGTTGGGAAAAGGCGCCCTTCCAATAAGAGAGACGTGGAGCAGTTTGCAAATAGAAGAGTGGTCCAAAATTCCGGGTGAGAGGTGTAAGATGCTTATTGATGGTTATAGGAAGCGACTGATTTCAGTTATTTTTTTCCAAAGGGTGTGCAACCAAATATTAAGTTAAGGGTGCCAAGAATTTTGACCAGCCCATTTTTGGAGTTTTGTGTGACATTATGTCCAATTTGCTTTTTTTCCTCCCTTTCTTTGTTTTGTTCCAATACACACAAAGGGAATAAACATGTGTATAGTAAAACATGTGTTACTGCAATACTTTTCTGTGAGAAATACTTGATTTTCTGGAAAATTTTCTGGAGTGCCAACAATTTCACCCATGACTGTATATATATATATATATATATATATATATACACACACATACATACATACATACATACAGTATCTCACAAAAGTTAGTACACCCCTCACATTTTTGTAAATATTTTATTCTAGCTTTTAATGTGACAACACTGAAGAAATTACACTTTGCTACAATGTAAAGTAGAGAGTGTACAGCTTGTATAACAGTGTAAATTTGCTGTCCCCTCAAAACAACTCAACACACAGCCATTAATGTCTAAACCGCTGGCAACAAAAGTGAGTACACCCCCAAGTGAAAATGTCCAAATTGGGCCCAAAGTGTCAATATTTTGTGTGGCCACCTCTTGGGCATGGAGTTCACCAGAGCTTCACAGGTTGCCACTGGAGTCCTCTTCCACTCCTCCATGACAACATGACAGAGTTGTTGGATGTTAGAGACCTTGCGCTCCTCCACCTTCTGTTTGAGGATGCCCCACAGATGCTCAATAGGGTTTAGGTCTGGAGATATGCTTGGCCAGTCCATCACCTTTACCCTCAGCTTCTTTAGAAAAGCAGTGGTCATCTTGGAGGTGTGTTTGGGGTTGTTATCGTGTTGGAATACTGCCCTGCGGTCCAGTCTCCTAAGGGAGGGGATCATGCTCTGCTTCAGTATGTCACAGTACATGTTGGCATTCATGGTTCCCTCAATGAACTGTAGCTCCCTAGTGCCGGCAGCACTCATGCAGCACCAGACTATGACACTCCCACCACGATGCTTGACTGTAGGCAAGACAAACTTGTCTTTGTACTCCTCACCTGGTTGCCACCACACACGCTTGACACCATGTGAACCAAATAAGTTCATCTTTGTCTCATCAAACCACAGGACATGGTTCCAGTAATCCATGTCCTTAGTCTGCTTGTCTTCAGCAAACTGTTTGCTTTCTTGTGCATCATCTTTACAAGAGGCTTTCTTCTGGGATGACAGCCATGGAGATCCATTTGATGCAGTGTGTGGCGTATGGTCTGAGCACTGACAGGCTGACCCCCACCCCCACCCCTTCAACCTCTGCAACATTTCTGGCAGCACTCATATGTCTATTTCCCAAAGACAACCCCTGGATATGACACTGAGCATGTGCACTCAACTTCTTTGGTCGACCATGGCAAGGTCTGTTCTGAGTGAAACCTGTCCCGTTAAACCGCTGTATGGTCTTGGCCACCGTGCTGCAGCTCAGTTTCAGGGTCTTGACAATCTTCTTATAGCCTAGGACATTTTTATGTAGAGCAACAATTCGTTTTTTTCAGATCCTCAGAGAGTTATTTGCCATGAGGTGCCATGTTGAACTTCCAGTGACCAGTATGAGAGAGTGAAAACCTTAACACACCTGCTCCCCATTCACACCTGAGACCTTGTAACACTAACGAGTCACATGACACCAGGGACGGAAAATGGCTAATTGGGCCCACTTTGGAAATTTTCACTTAGGGTTGTACTCACTTTTGTTGCCAGCGGTTTAGACATTAATGGATGTGTGTTGAGTTATTTTGAGGGGACAGAAAATTGACACTGTTATACAAGCTGTACACTCACTACTTTTCATTGTAGCAAAGTGTAATTTCTTCTGTGTTGTCACATGAAAAGATATAATAAAATATTTAGAAAAATGGGAGGGGTGTACTCACTTTTGTGAGATACTGCATATTATATTCCAAAACAACTAACCAAAGCACAGCTTCAACATAATATGGACCCAGACTAAACTTTTGACTAGAGTTTAGCACAGTGACTGCATAACAAAGTTCAATGAACTGTAGAGGCTGGATTAGGGAAACTAAAAAAAAGTGTACTTGTCCATAGCAGCAAGGTTTCATTTTCTAATGAATGGAAAGATAAAACCTTGATTTGTTACTATGGATAATAGAGCACCATTTGCGCTCCAGTTTTCTTAACTGTTACAGAAAATCAAACTTGTGGTCCCTGGACGTACGTTAACTATGGACACATTGAGGGGAATTTATTAGGACTGCCGCAATCAAAATCTGGAGCAGGGGCACATGACAACCAACTGGCTTATTCCTTTCACTTTCAAAGCTTGACTGAACAAGCGGAGGATAGAAGCTGATTGCTTACTATGCAGAGCTGCTCCAGAATCTGGCTGCTCCAGTTTTAGTAAATTCTCCCAATTGTTCTAGCACAGAGCTTTAGGTCACAAATTCAAAGCTAAAAGACAAATCGGTGAAGATGTAAAAAAAAGTAAATGATCACTCACAAAAAAGTCAACATTATCCTTCAATTAAGGATCAACTCGCCAGATGAGTGCTTGGCTGCAGCTTCAAGGATCCCAGCTGCTTTGTTTACATCTGCTGTAACTGAGCCTGCTGAGTGTTGGATTGCATCAGCATTGGAATTATCTTTAGATTTCTATGAGCTGCCTGAAGATAATTCCCAAGCAAATGTAAAGATAGCCAATAACAATCTGAAGTATTCAACTACTGTACTGCATTCTTATTTAGTTTCACGCCTCATGCACGTAGGACGTTTTTACAGCTTCTTTTAGCAGCTTTTTTTTTGCAGCTTAAAACACCTCTCCATGTTATTCTATGTGTCCATGCACACACAGGCTTTTAGGAGCTGTAAGTTGCACAGGCGTTTTAAAGTTGTAAAAAAAAAAAAACCCAGGGCCAGCGCATTCTGAGGACCGGCGTTAGAGCTGTAAAAACGTCTGACGCTGGTAAAAGCTGCTAAACGCAGCTTAACGCTGGATACAGCCGCGTTAAGCCTTGTCAAGCTTCTTTTTTTTTTTTTTTATGTCAAAATCAATGGTTCCCTATGAGAACCCATTTATTTGAATAGAAGGCGCACCACAAGTCGGATCTTGTGAGCTGAGGATCTTGAAGGGGAACCATCGCCAAAATGGAGAAAATACTGGCTAGGATCCATGTTGATGGGGACAATGGCCTCTTCCCTACAACCCTGGGTGGTGGTTGTCGGGGTGTGCGGGCGGGAAGCTTATCGGAATCTGGAAGCCCCCTTTAACAAGGGGGCCCCAGATCCTGGCCCCCACCCTATGTGAATGAGTATTGGGAACTGTGTACCCCTACCCATTCACCCCAAATAAAGTGTCAAAAATAAAAACAGTACACAGGTTTTTGATAAAGTAATTTATTAAAGCAGTTCGGTCTCTTTTTCTTCCAATTTATTCTCCCTCCTCTGATTTCTTCTTCCGCCACCGGTTCTCCTCTCTCTGCTGTGTTCTCCCAACCAGCCAAGGGGTGGGGCCGCCCGTTGACATCATCCGGAACCCCCACCCCTTGTGACGTCACAAACCCATCATGCCCTGGGCGGTGACATCACAAGGGGGCGTGTCCCCTCCCCATGGCTATATAAGTAATGGCACACGGCGGACCCAGCATTACAGTGGGAGAGAGCACCGGGAGAACATCGGAGGAAGAACAGAGGGAGAAGACAGCTGAGAGAGGAGACCTGGCAGAGGTAGAAGACATCGGAGAGAGGAGACTTGGCGGTGGGAGAAGACAGCAGAGAGAGAGAGGAGAACCGGCGGCAGGAGAAGACATCAGCAGAGAGAGAAGAAATCGGAAAGAAAAAGAGACACCGGAGCTGCTTAATAAATTACTTCATCAAAAACCTGTGTACTGGGGCTGGGATCTGGGGTTCTTCCAAATTCCTATAACCCCTCCACCCGAAGACCCCCCCTTTTCTGGCCTGCCAGGGTGCATGCTCGGATAAGGGTCTGGTATGGATTTTGAGGGGAACCCCACGCCAATTTTTTTGGCTTGGGGATTCCCCTTAAAATCAATACCAGACTGCAGGGTCTGGTATGCTATTGGGAGATGAAGAAACCCACGCCAGTTTTTTTTCAATTTAGCCGAGGGTTTCCCTTCAAGATCCTCAGCGCACAAGCTGCACCCCAAGGCAGATCATCATGATCCGACTTGTGGTGCGACTTCTATTCAAATAAATGGGCTCTCATAGGGAACCACTGATTTTGAATAGAGGCAGAGAAACGCTGCTAAAAGTGCATTAACACCAATGCAAAAAGCTACTAAAACACATTTTTACAGCCGCTTTTTCCTGGCGTTGGTAGTGGCTTTGCAGCTCATTTTTTCTAACGCCCTGTGTACATGAGGTCTAAGTGTTAGGGATGACAACAGGGGAAGGACCTAGTCTTATAGCTTGAGTTTACATTTAACGTAACCCCTAAAGTAAAACTAAAATCAAAACTTTTTTTCATTTTTGGATAAGGGAGATTTATTTATAATGCTATTCAGTTTTTTTTTATGCCATCTGTGTCCATTTGGGGAGATTTGCCTTCACTTCTTGTCCCATAGCCAAAACAGGAAGTGAGAGGAAATACCTGCAAAACAACGTATAACTATAGGCATATTTTTATTTATTTATTTATTGGACAGCATGGAGATGGATTAGAACACCTGTTATTTTTTTTAATTTCTACCTTTGCCTCTGTTAGCGAGATTCACCCTCCCTGTTTGTCTTGTTTACCGTTATCATCATAAGTGAAAGTAAAAGAAAATCCTTTCATTTGCAGGGATTTCATTTCACTTCCTGTTTTTACGATGGGAAAAGAAGTGAAAGTAAATCTCCTCAAAAGGGACACAGAGCGCAAAAAAAAAAACTGACATGGGTTAAAAAATCTCTCTTACTCTATCCAAAATGGAAAAAAAAAAAGTTTTGCCTATAGCTCTACTTTAAGGAAATCTTGCTGAGAGTCTGAGCCAGCTGCTGGTTCAGGCTTCTGGATGGATTTCAGAGCCTGGACCAGGTTTGTGACAACAGCCGACAGTGATCAACTCCTGTGATCCATAAGAGAAGTATAGCCAAAAAAGCTTTGGCTAGACTTCTCCTTTAAAGTGTATCTAAACTAAAAATAGTTTTGCTTTTTTGTTTTCTGTAGAGTAAGTAAGGTTTAAGGAAGAAACCGGGTAGCAGATGCTGGTGCTGGCAATGGACATCGGACCATTGAAGGAAAAGTAAGTATTGCAGACTTTAGTTCTGCTATAAACCCCAACTCTATCTATTGTGTGGGTGTCACAAGGCCAGAAAGTAATGGGAAAATGTCTCCAATGGGGTCACAGACAAAGCAAAACCTGCCAAAGTTTAACTCTCCCCTACATTATGCAAAACAAAAACAAAAAATGGATAGAGGGAAGCTTTTAACGTTCAGTTAAAGTGGGAGTAAACTCCCATGCATGAATTTTACCTATAGGTAAGCCTATAATAAGGCTTGCCTATAGGTACTGTAAATATCTCCTAAACTTGCACCGTTTAGGAGATATTTACTGTACATGCAGCTGCTGACATCACCGTCACATGCGCTCTGAAGGAACGTCATACCCGAGTCCTGTGCCATAAATGGCGGGAGTGATGTCATCGTGACTTCGGCCACTCACACAGTTGGAGTCCACAAACCCAGAAAAAAGACCGGGTAAAGATGGAAGCGCCTTCAGCGGTGACAGCGTTTTGCTGGAAGGCTTTGTTTTTAGGTAATTTTTTACACAATGCATACTAGAACATTATGACACTGCTTTTCAGGTTTAAAAAAAAACAAAACACCCAGTGGTTACCGCTTTAAGGTATACAGTAAACCCCCCTCCATCGCGGGGGTTACGTTCCAGACCCACCCGCAATAAGTGAAAATCCGCAAAATAGAAATACCCTATTTAAATACACACTAGGCATGTTTTTATAACTTTCACTGTACTTTTAAAAGCATTTTAAAGGTCTTTAAACACACTTTTAAAACAATAGAAACACATTTAAACACATAAAAGATACGGAGAGACATATCAAGAGCAATGGAAAACACAAAAATATTTAATTAACAATGATTTAATCAATAAAATAATGTTAATAGGTCTTACAGAAAAAAACGCAATATACCGGAACCGCGAAAACTGAACCGCGATATAACGGGGGTTTACTGTACTATATAAAAAGGGTATTTCTGATCCATTTCATCAAGATGAGAAAGTTATCATCTTGCTAAAATATTTTTACCCCCACTTAGGCTATTTTCACACTGAGGCGCTTTACAGGCGTTTAAGCGCTAAAAATAGCGACTGCAAAGAGCCTCTCCTGACACTCCAGTGTGAAAGCACGAGTGCTTTCACACAGGAGTGGTGCGCTTGCTGGGGGTTTTAAAAAAAAGTCCTGCAAACAGCATCTTTGAAATTAATGGGCAGCGCAGCCAAATCGCCTGCAAAGCGATTTGTCAGCAGCGCTACACGGGCACTATTAACCTCTTCATCGGCCGCTAGCGGTGGTTAAAAGCACACCTAAAACAACGGTAAAGCGCCGATAAAAATAGTGGCGCTTTACCGCCGACGCCCCCACTGCCTCAGTGTGAAAGTGCCCTTAGAATAGCAACGATCCCTAATTAGTACAATTGATAAAACATATACAAGTCCCTGGGTAGGAGATTGTCAGTTCTTTTCAGCAGCACTAAAATGATCAATTAAAATGATCGTTCGTTCCTGTTTAAAATTCACAAGAATCAGAGGAAGTCGTAAAAACTAAATGTCAGGGCGTGATTCTGCGGCTGATAGGAAGGACGCCGTGCGTTCCAACTGCGCTCCGTAAGCAGGAAGTGACGGTGAGGCTGCTATTACCATCTAGATCAGCTGATACGTTACGCCTGTGGGAGTCCAGGAACGGCGCGGTTGTTTGAATTAAGCAGTACCGCTGTTTTGACAGTACTGCTGTTTACTGCTATGCTGTGTTGCTGCTATGTTCCGATAATGTGAAAGAATACTTGGATTTTAATGGCCTGCTGATTAAATGAATTTTGTGTGGAATTACACTATGGCCTGCCTCTCTTTTCATCTTTAATTGGTATGGGTGGATTTTGGAGTGCTCCTTAAGGGACTGGCGGGATCAAGCAGGACCAGGTTTTGATGACCGGATGATTGAATGATGGGATCCTATTAATCTTTCAGAGCCTGTGAAAATCTACTATCTGGTGAGTACCCACCCGAAAGGGGATCGTGCTAAAGATCGATGAGTGGATGGTACTTGTGATTGTAGCAGATTTCTGAAGATTGGTTTGGCACCTTCGTTCTGTACCTTATCATCATTTTTCCTTGTCAATTTTATGCTCTTGTGAATTTTAAACAGGAACGAATGATCATTTTAATTGATCATTTTAGCGCTGCTGAAAAGAACTGACAATCTCCTACCCAGGGACTTGTATATGTTTTATCAATTGTATTATATATGTGTGCAAATTTATTTGCTTTTATAGCGGCTGCTGATTTTATTTTACTTTATTTTATGGGACTAATGAATATGGTAACATCTTAATTTGAGTTTGTTATAAGTTATCTGTGAAAGTCATTGCGCTGAGATAGTGAAAGAAGGCCAAGGGAACTTCACTTTATAGATTTAATACCTTTACTAATGTGGAGGGTAGGATGTTCACCATTGATGAATTAATTACATGTAATACATCACATGTGGTTTACCTGTTATGGTGCCCATGTGGTATGTATTATGTGGGGAGAACTAAAAGACTCCTTAAGGTTCGTATAGCAGCGCATGTTGCCAATATTAAAAAAGGTTTTAAAAAACATAATGTTTCCCTCCATTTTAGAGAGAAACATAACAGGGACCCCACACTGCTTCAATTTTCGGGGACAGACTGTGTGTACTCATCATGGAGGGGCTCAAACCGAGTAAGAGATCTATCACAAAAGGAAACCAAATGGATTTTTTTTAATGAAAAGTTTGACCCCTGTGGGGTAAATATAGAGCTAGAAATAAATTGCTTTATTAGCAATTAATAATACGGGGATCAGGAATATGTATCCATCATGAGATTGGAGGTCTGCCAAGTTCCTACTTTTTGGATTTTAGGGTTTATTAATTTATGTATATTTGTATATATATTTTAGTTCCAGCTTGCTATATATAGATATATGTATAAAATGTTTATATATTATATTTATATATTCTGTTATTATTAAGGTATTGTTATATGATATAGACAAGTGCACCCGTTTATGTGAAGTTCCTGTAATGGTAGCTAGTGAGGGTTACATTTTGAATGATCTTTGGTGATATTTCATTATATTACTAAAGCGCTTTCTGGCCCGTGATGTATGGTGTGAACCGTGCATATCATGGTCACAGGGACACGGTGAGAGCACCTGCAGTGTAGAAAAGTCATTACCATACGGGGGCGTATATAAGTTTTGTTGCCGTGCTGTGCAGCCAATCCCAGGACAAAGTCGGAATGACAAAACATGTTGGGACATGGCTGCACAGCAACTAGACGCGATCACGCAATACCGGAAGTGACGTTCCGAAGAAGGCTGCAATGTTCTGGTGAGACACGGAAACATTGAGTTGAGATGCCGGGTCTGCCGTGACCACGATATGTGGTTTTTACATCTCTAAATGCGACTAACAATTTATTACATGCGAGTGCGATGATTAAAGGTTTTTTTTTATGGATAACAATAAATTTTAACAAACGGGATTGCACTACTGGAGTATTCTTTGTTTTAAATATATACGGGAGATGTGTCATTCATAACTTTGAAGATCAAAACAGGAGTGCCCATAACCCTAAAGGGTATATTGCCTGCAACGTTGGTGAGTGCATATCCTATGGGGATCTGGTGACACAAATTGCACGTGGTGTAATGTGGAGGCTTCATTTCAGCAACAGTGATTTATCACGGACTGTATTCACTTTACCCATCTAGTTGTGGATATGTTCATGTTGGACTTTATTTTGAATTCTATCACTTACCTACTCACTGGGTGTTCCCTCATTGCATACAGTTGTGCTCATAAGTTTACATACCCTGGCAGAATTGATGATTTCTTGGCCATTTTTCAGAGAATATGAATGATAAAAACACAAACTTTTCTTTCACTCATGGTTAGTGTTTGGCTGAAGCCATTTATTATCAATCAACTGTGTTTACTCTTTTTAAATCATAATCACAACAGAAACTAACCAAATGACCCTGATCAAAAGTTTACATACCCCAGTTCTTAATGCCCCCTTTAACATCAATGACAGCTTGAAGTCTTTTGTGAGGCTCTTTGTCTTCTCAGATGGTAAAGCTGACCAGTTCCTGTAAATTCTTGGGCTGTCTTGTATGAACTGCATGTCTGAGATCTCTCCAGAGTGAACCTTCACTTTATTCTGATGCAGCCAATGACAGGTTAACTTGGCCTTGTGTTTTTGGATCATTGGCATTTTGGAATGTCCAAGTATCTCATGCGCAGCTTCCTGGCTGGTGAATACAAATGTTCCTTCAGTATTTTTTGATAACATACTGCATTCATCTTGCCATCAATTTTGACTAAATTTCCTGTGCCTTTGCAGCTCACACATCCCCAAAACATCGGCAGTCCACCTCCGTGTTTCACAGTAGGAAATCATAGGCCTTGACGACTCCTCTCCAAATGTAGTGCTTATGGTTGTTGCCAAAAAGCTCAATTTTGGTCTCATCACTCCAAATGACTTCGTGCCAGAAGGTTTGAGGCTTGTCTCTGTGCTGTTTGGCGTATTGTAAGCGGGATACTTTGTGGCATTTGCATAGTAATGGCTTTCTTCTGGTGACTCGACCAAGCAGCCCATCTTTCTTCAAGTGCCTCCTTATTGTGCATCTTGAAAAAGCCACACCACATGTTTTCAGAGAGTCCTGTATTTCAACTGAAGTTATTTGTGTTTTTTTCTTTGTATACTGAACCATTTTCCTGGCAGTTGTGGCTGAAAGTTTAGTTGGTCACCTCAATTTTTTTTTCCTTATTAGAGTTTGAACACTGCTGATTGGCATTCTCAGTTCCTTGGTTATCTTTTTATATAATTTTCCTGCTTTATACAGTTCAACTATCTTTTCCCACAGATCCTTTGACAATTCTTTTGCTTTCCCCATGACTCAGAATCCAGAAACATCAGGGCAGCACTGGATGAAAGATGCAAGGGTCTGTCAGGAGTCCAGAAACTCACTGATCTTTTATACACACACACACACACACTAATTACAAGCAAACAGATTGTTACCTTTAATAGCCATTAAAACCCCTTTGTGTCAACTTGTGTGCATGTTATCAGGCCAAAATCACCAGGGTATGTAAACTTTTGATCAGGGTCATTTGGATAGTTTCTGTTGCCATTATGATTTAAAAAGAGTAAACACACTTAATTGATAATAAATGGCTTCAGCCAAACATTAACCATGAGTGAAAGCAAAGTTTTTGTGTTATCATTCATATTCTCTGAAAAATGGCCAAGAAATCATAAATTCTGCCAGGGTATGTAAACTTATGAGCACAACTGTATATGACTGTTTCCATTCTATAGCGCTACTGTTTACCTATTAATAATTTTCATTAGATCAGTGATTATCTTTATTCTTTAAAAGTGGCAGCTGGAGTTTAAGTTTTATGAATTTCAAATTCAATTTTATGGTGCAGAGGTGGGATCAAGAGTGGAGTTATTGTTTGTAGATCCTGTGGATTTTTCCTTTCTGAATAATGTCTGCTATTTCTCAGATTAGTTGGGGCATTGTTGTGCTGAATTGGTAAATTTTTCGAAGAACATGGCAATCCTACCAAAGCTTATTAAAAAAAAAAAAAAAAAATTCAATTAAATTTGATCCTTACCTATAAATACTAATATAATGCAACCAATATAGTATCTATATAGCAAATCATTTTCTGCAATCATGCGCTATATGCCTTTTGTTTATTTTTCTCCAAAACCATTTTGACCCAAACAAGGTAACACATGAGAGATTAAACAAAAACAAAACAAAAGAGGGGTTCTGCTTGCCAAGAAATTAAAGGAGGTGATAATATTTAGATCTTCAAACAGAAAGGATAATAAAGGCCTTCTTTCATCTGCCAAAGTGAAATATCTTACCTGTTCTAAATCTTCAAAGAGAAGTCTATAATAGCTGCCTTTTCATACACATGAAGCTGCAGGTACCATGTCTGTGTTTTACTTGTCCCTTGCTCCACCCCTATAGCCTGTCAATTATTGACACGAAAAGTCCATGTTGATCCCCGCCACAGTGCTTTCTTCTATGCAGTTTCTATGTTTTGTAAGCTTTAGATTTTAAGTGTCTGTGGTTTCCCTTATGTCAGACCTCAGGCAGGTGTCTTCACAGACACTCATTACCTCTTCTCAAAAAGTGAACATGCTATGATATAAAGTGATACTCTGACAATGTAAACACTTTTAAAGAGTCTCTTTTTTTATCCCATAGATACTGACAGAACCTTGGTCTTTGATGATTTTAGCAGAGGAACCCTGAACTTCCAAATAAGCTTGCCATACTAACGTGTAATATTAAAATATGCACATCTTGTAATACCAGCAGGTCCCCTTTCATCACATAGCTCCTGCTACAATGCTACATTTACTGATTCTTTTCTTTTTAAAGATAAATGATGAGTGTTGAACAAACTGTTTAGAAAAATAGTTTAAAGTGGAACCTCACCCAAAAAGGGAAGTTCTGCCTTAAGACAGTCCCCACATCTCTCATATTTGGCATGTCATTTTTTTTTATTTGGGGGGGGTACCCCCTCCAACTTCTGCTCAGATTGCCTAGGTGATCCAAGAGGAAGTTCTACCACCCCCAACCCGCAGTCTCCAGGTCACATAAGACTGCAAGATCATTCACGCATGTGCAGTGCGCAGCCAGCTGTGAAGCCAAAGGCAGCATAGCCGGCTGTCCACAATTAGGATGCCGGTGGCAAGAACACAAAGGCCAGTGAAGAAGTAGCCCAGGTGAGTACAGGGCTGGATATCTGGACAGGCAAGTGTCCTTTTATTAAAAGTCAGTAGCTACAGGATGTGTAGCTGCTGACTTATTTGTATTTTTTCACCGGAGTGAACAACCGCTTTAAGCTTGAGGTAATCTATGTATGTAAGCATGCACAATCTCAGACTTTAGAACACATTTATTTCTAATGTAAAAGTGTTAAAAACTCTTGTTAAGTCTCCATAGTTTATACTTATTTAACCCTTATATGACCAGAGGTCACTGAAGTCTAGATGCCCATGCCAAATTTGGCAGCATTGGCATGATTTGGTGATCTTGACTATAACTCTAATTTCCATATCTAAATAATTTTGTTTGTACATTTAAGGACATAAAAACCCTGATCTTTTTCTGTTTTTTTCCCATTTAACACTGTAATTTTATCTGACAATTACAATATTAAACATGGGCACACCGAGGAGGCCAAGACAAGAGTTTGGTGGTAGACTTTAATTTTCTTGATTAAGGAGTATTGAAACACCTATGAATGATCTACTCTTTTTAACAGTTCACATGATAACGAACCACTCTTATTGGTTTTTAATCCTAAAGTCTGGTTCACACTAGCTCGTAAAATGCAGAGTTTTACCATGGGCAGCTGTCAGCGTGAGCTCCGGCAGGGAATGCTGCATTGCAACATATCGCACTGCTTACTTTTTTTTTTTTTCAAACAGAGTGGTGTGTTGCTCTGCAGTGAGTTGACATGTGGTGCCAGCCATGCTGCATTTTTCCACATGGCACCACACATCACACCAGCATTATACTGTGAATGGACCACATTGAAAACAATGGTTATCTATTTGCCCTAGCAATGATCTGCATTTAGCCAGTGTGAAAAAATGCTGGTCACTGCACAAAATGTGAACGAGCCCTAAATTCTGTAGGAAACAATGTATAATTTTTTGGGCAGTTTGTCACATTCAAGAAAAAAGACAGGAATACTTCAGATGATTAAACTTGTACCTTCAGGGGGCAGAGCTGCAGGGTAAACTTCCTTTATTAAATCTCCAAGTGTGTTTGGATTACCATCATTGGCAACAGGTCGAAATAATTTTTGTACAAAAGGACGGTCACTGTTGGCCTGCAATTAAAGTTAGAAAAACAAAGAGATGGTAGTCAACATAAAAAACAATACAGTATGACCTGATTCTTATACTGTGACACTTTACAGCTAACAGCACCTGCAATAAACTCTGCCAGTAATAGTTGAAGCATTTGTAATGAATTCAAGAATGAATAAAAATTTGTGGAAACAACAATTTGTGAGTAATCATTTTTATGTATATCCTATTCGCCATATTCACGTCATATAGTTGAAATGAAAAACAAAAAATAGAGGAGAAAGGTTGAAATGCACAATTGCAGTAAAAAGTGGTTATAAATACAGAGATACACACATGGTCTTTCCACAAAAACCTTGGTATGCACAAAATAACTATGTAATGCCCAAACGATTTATTGAAGAGAAACAGAATTATATGTTATATGCTAAAAAATTACAAGGTTGCCCAGTAGGTAAATAAAGTTAGTATATACAGGACCAAAACTTGGCATTGGTTACAGAGGGATTTCTAAACTTCTGTATGCTTCAATGGAGCACTTTTGGGGCCATAATCCGGAAGTGGAAAGAACATTATTTCACCATAAACCGGCCACAATCAGGTGCTTCTCACATGATTTATGACAGAGAGGACCGCTTATGGAGAGCTTTAAAAAGACCTGGAATTAGCAGGTACAAGTGTTTTAAAGAAAACAATAAGTAATGCACTCAACCGCCATGGCCCGTGTGCACGTTCTCACTACGCAGTACTCCATTGCTAAAGAAAAAGCATGTTGAAGCTCATTTAAAGTTTGCTGCACAACATTTAGACAAGCCTGGGAAATAAGGAGAATACAGTCTGGTCAGATGAGACCAAAATTGATCTCTTCGAATGCCATAATACACACCATGTTTGGAGGTCTAATGGCACTGCACATCACCCCAAAAACACCACAATACCAACAGTGAAGTTTGGAGGTGGGAAAATCATGGTGTGGGGCTGTTATTCAGCATATGGTACTGGCAAACTTCATATCATTGAAGGAAGGATGAATAGAAAAATGTACCAAGACATTCTTGATAAAAATCTGCTGCCATCTACCAGGATCATGAAGATGAAATGAGGGTGGACATTTCAGCAAGTTAATGACCCAAAACACAAAGCTAGGAAAAATAGGATTTTTTACTCACCGTAAAATCCTTTTCTCTGAGTTCATGGACGGACACAGCTTCCTATTGACAAGTGGGTATTATCCTACATTTAGGAGTGACTAGGCAGAAAACTTGTAGAAAGTGTTAACACACCACACCCTCTACAGCACCGCCCAGGGAGCGGACCCTCTGGGTATAATCCCTCTCTCTGCACCTCGCAGATCAGTTCGTCAAAAAGCAGTACAAACTTAAAACGAGGAGTGGGTGCCATGTTCGTCCATGAACTCAGAGAAAAGGATTTTACGGTGAGTAAAAAATCCTATTTACTCTTTCGTTCATAGACGGACACAGCTTCCTATTGACAAGTGGGACATCCCAAAACAGTGTAAAAAACGAGGGGTGGGAACAGCATTAAAACAACTTCACCCCAAAACAAAACAGAGCTCATCAACGAAAGAGTTGCAACTCTAAACAGCCGCCTGCAATACCTTGCGGCCGAAAGAAGCATCCGAAGATGCACACACATCAACTTGCAAAGTTTAGTGAAAGTGTGAACGGACGAGCAGGTCGCCGCCTTACACACCTGGTGAAACAGACGCTTGATGCTCTCAGAGCTCGGACAGCGTCCAAAATACATTGTCTCCTAGGATTCGACGGATGAAGACACAAGGATGGCAGTACAATGTCTTCCTTGAGATGGATGGTCGAAACGACATTAGGAAGAAAAGAAGGCTGCGGACGCAGCACCACCTATCCTTGTGGAAGATCAGATAAGGAGCCTTGCAAAACATGGCTGCCGGCTCAAAAAAACGTCTTAAACTGACGTAAACCAAGAGGCACCTCTTGCCCTGGTCGAATGTGCCGGGAAAGGGAGGCGCCTGACCCTTCATGGCGTAAGCCTGATCACGATCTGTCGGATCCACCTAGAGATGGTGGCCGACGAGACTGCTGGGCCCTACTTGGGACCAGCCACCGAAACAAACAGTGAGTCTGGACTCCGGAACAGAGCAGTACCAGACAAGCAAACTCTCAGAGTTTGGCCAACGTCAAAGAAATGCACCATCGTCTCCTTAGGATTCGACGGATGAGGACACAAGGATGGCAGTACAATGTCTTCCTTGAGATGGAAGGTCGAAACACGACCTTAGGAAGAATAGAAGGCTGCGGACGCAGCACCACCATATCATTGTGGAAGATCAGATAGGGAGGCTTGCATGACAAGGCTGCCCGCTCAGAAACCCGTCTTACTGGCATAACAGCCAACAAAGGGACCACTTTCTGAGAAAGTGTCAACAAGGGAATCTCCCTGATGTTCTCGAACTGTGGTTTCTGAAACACTTAGAGGCCATGCCGATAAAGCAATTGACTGCAAGCAGGATGGCATATGGGACCCTGCGACAGCAGGTCCTCTCGTAGTGGTAGACGCCAAAAGGACGTCTGCTACACAAGCCCCACGGAGGTAGTGGAGGGTGGACCGGAGGGGCCGCCTGCCGAACCCACTGTACAAACGTTCTCACTAGAGAGTGAGCCACCAGGGGTCGTTGAAAAAGACAGCCAGGGCAGATACCTGCCCCCCTAATTGTACTTAAAGTAACATTTTTGGCCCGTTCCCTGCTGAGAACAGCAGGACTCTGGAACCAAATAAGTACGCGGATGCCACCTCATTTCCTCACAAATGGATATGCAGGTCTTCCAAGTGCGATGGTAATCTTCCTAGGGGATGATTTCCGAGCACTCCTCATGGTAGAGATCACCGAGTCTGTCAGGCCCCGGTCTCTTAGCACCTGGCTCTCAAGCCATGCCGTTAAACCAGTGGCTGTAAAAAAACAGGATGGCGTATGGGACCTTGCGACAGCAGGTCCTTCTTAGCGGTAGATGTCAAAAGGCGTCTGTTACCAGACGCACTAGATTGGCGTACCAAGGACGCCGAGGCCAATTCAGAGCAATTGGGACCATTGTAATCCTCTCTGCCTCTGGTCTGCGAAGCAGATGAGGAAGGAGCTTCCAAGGAGGAAAGGCATAGATTAGCCGGTACGGACTCCACAGTGCCATCAACGCATCTGTCGTGTTTGCCCATGGGTCTCTTGACCTGGCCACGAACCTCAATACCTTCCGATTGAGTCGAGAAGCCAGAAGATATACAACTGACGTGCTTCCCCTCTGGTAAAGGAGCTGAAATGCCTCTGGGTGAAAAGACCATTCTCCTTGGTCCAGCATCTGGCAACTCAGGTAGTTCGCCTGCCAGTTTCCCACACCCGGAATGTATACGGCCGACAGGCCTGGTAGGCTCCTTTCTGCCCCCCTTAGGAGGTGAGCGACCTCCGATGCTGCAGAAGAGCTGCTTGTTCCTCCTAGAAGATTGACATACGCCACCACTAGGGTTGTCCCGATACCACTTTTTTAAGACCGAGTACAAGTACCGATACTTTTTTTCAAGTACTCGCCGATACCGATTACCAATACTTTTTTTTATGTCATGTGACACACTGATGGATAGCACTGGCTGATGGGCACTAAAAGGTGGCACTGACTGATGTCTGGCAGTGGCACTGATGGATGGGCACTTATTATGCAGCACTGGTGAGTGGCTCGCACTGATGGCTGGCACTGAAAGATGGCACTGATAGGTGGCATGCACGGAAAGATGGCACTGATAGGTGGCATGCACTGATGGCTGGCACTGAAAGATGGCACGCACGAAAAGATGTCACGCACTGAAAGATGGCACTGATAGGAAGCACGCACTGAAAGATGGTACTGATAGGTGGCATGCATGGAATGATGGCACTGATAGGTGGCACTGAAAGATGGCACGCACTGAAAGATGGCACGCACTGAAAGATGGCACTGATGGCTGGCACTGATAGATGGCACGCACTGATGGATGGGCACTGACGGATAGCTGGTACTGATGGATGGGCACTGACAGATGGCTGGCACTTATGGGCAGGCACTGAAATAAATGACATGAAAGGAACCTAAACTATTTTTCTATGCTGCCTGCGACGCCCATCTTGCTACACCCTGCACTTGGCCACATAAAAGCAGCAGCAGACATCTTGTTACACCCAGCCCAAACTATCTGAAATTTTAGGATTATAACACGCCAAGATATATTAAGGCATTGATATTAGGATTCACTTTTCTATGTCAGTTTCATGTATTTAACACTATATAGATAATTAGTATTTGACACATCAGGGGAGGGATCTAATCACACACTGACCTGCTGCAGTGGTGCTGGCCGTGTGTCTGTGCCTCTGCTTGCTGGAGAGGGGGAGAGGGGGGGCTCCACCAGGCTGAGTACGGACACACAGGGCACTGGGAGAAGCCTCGCTGTGTGCAGAGCCTTGCAGCTGCCAGGGAAAAGTCAGATCTGTGCGGAGGTCAAACAGGACTCACTCCTGCTCACCGGACTGTGACAGAATTAGCGGAGCCGCGATGAGCAGAGCTGAATGTGAGAGCTGCACCCGGCAGGAGGGGGAGGACAGTGGAATGGGAGGAGCAGGGCTTGCTCACCTCTAATGCAGGAAGTTTCCACAGACATGCGGTCCCAAGCCTGGTGATAGCTGGCGAGAGGGGAGGAGGAGGCGGGGAGGGAAATCACAAGGACACGTGATTGGTTGTTAAGGACGCCGCGGCTCCGTTCCTTAACAACCAATTATTGCCAGCATTTTTTTCTTTACTTTTCAGCTGTTAGCGGGGAATTCCTGCTGACAGCTGAAAGTACAGAGCTCGAAGGTATCGGTTTTGGGTAACGGGGCATTTGCAAGAGTACCGATACTCTTGCAAATGCTTAGTATCGGTATCGGTGCAACCCTAGCCACCACTGTGGTGTTTGTCCGACTGGATTCTGACTGGCCGCCCATGTAGCCTCTGAGACCATGTGGAGAGGCAAAGCCAGATCGCCCGGATTTCAGGCCAATGATCTGCAAGTGGGATTCCTCCGGAGTCCAGTGACCCAGGCAGACTGAGCTCTTCAGACTCCTCTGCAACCGGGAAGACGGGGCGTCTGCCGTGACCCCCATCCAGTAAAAAGGAAGGAACGACTTCCCAGACAGAAATGCCGGTGATGTCGGCCACCAACTAGATTTTGATATTCCAGGGATGACGGGCACTTGACCCTTCAGAACAGAGTTACCTTCTGTAACACTCGCGTGTGAAATAGTGCCTATGGTACCACCTCGAAGGGGGCTACCATGAGGCCCAGGACTTGCCTGCAAAAGTGGCGTGACAACCATCTTTGGGATGTCAACTGCCGCACCGTAGCCCAAAGGGTCTGCAACTTTCCCATAGGGAGAAAAAACTTTCGCCTCTGAGGAGTCCAGAATCAACCCTAGATACACTAGGAGTTGGGACGGTACCAATACTGACTTCTGAGTGTTCAGCACCCAACCAAGTAGTGGCGGGTCTGACAGGTTATAGACACGCTCACTTCTAATTTTGAGTTTGAAGTGACCCTCAGAAGAAGATGGTCCAAGTTGCCCATGATAGCGATGCCACGCTGTCTTAGTAGGGCCAGAATCGGGGAGAGCACCTTGGTGAACACCCTTGGTGCCGATGCCAGGCCAAAGGGGAGAGCCACCAATGGTAGTGGTCTTCCCCGGCCGCCATCTCTGATGCCTGGTGCATATGGAGACATGCAAGCATGCGTCCTTGATGATCAAGGATGCCGGAAAATCCCCCGGATGGAGGGCAGCGACAACAGAGCGAGCCAACTCCTTTCCGGAATCTTTGTACCTTCACAAAGCAGTTGAGTGTCCTGAGATCCAAGACTGGACGAACCCCCTCCTTCAGCACTACGAACAGATTTGAGTAGAACCCCTGAACCCGTTCCTGTACTAAGACAGGAAGGCGCACCCTGCGTATCAGCAGGTCTTGGACCGCCCCCTATAGGGCTTCCCGACAAGTCGGCTGAAGCTGGCGGTTTAGGAGGGAAAAAATCTGTTCGGTAGGCAAGCAAGGTTGGGCATGCGAACCCAGGGACGCTTCTGTCCCTCAGCAGGCGCTTTATCGACCTGGGGTCGTTTATCTGCTGCACTAGGCGGACGAAAGAACCGCTTGTGCGCGGTGAAGGAGGCCCTTGCCTATGGCGTGGCTCCTTACCTTTTTTGGATTGCGGAAACAACGTGCTCTTACCTCCTGTGGCATCTTTAATGATATCATCCAGAGGCCCCAAAAAGTCTGTCGCCTTAAAAGGGCAGATCCAACAGGGCCTTCTTGGAAGATTGGTCCGCAGACCAGCACCTTAGCCAGATCAGGCCAGGTAACGCCACTGCATAAACCGAGGCCCAAGACAGCAAGGGGATAGTATCCATGTCTGACTCGCAGACAGACTTAAGGCCCTGTACCAACTGGTCGGCCAGAGCTACCTAGTTCGGAGGACTCTCCCGTGCTTTTAACCCCTGGAGTAGCATCTTTTCCTACTCAGTAAGTGTCTGAGACATCAGAAAACCCCAGCCAATGCTGGACGTACCGCTGAGCCCCCCACTGTGTATAGGTAGCGAGTGTCCCTGAAGACAGGAGCCCCTTCTACTGAAATCGTGGTAACTTAAGTCTGGACACAGGAGGGTGCACTATCGGGGGAGAGGTCCATTTTTTCAGGAAACTCTCCTCAAGGGGTACCGAACCGCAATTTTTTTGGGGGTGCAAAAACCCTCAGTGGGTTTACTCACTCCTTATACAAAGGCTTATCAAGATAAGACACACAAGGAAACATCTTAGCAGTGCGGGCTGGTTTACGGAACCCAAAGGTGACCGGTGTCTTTACTGCTTCTGCAGCATTCTCCAATTTTGCAGTGATAAGGTCAGATACCAAAGCCTTTTCGCGTGCTGACCTGGACTTGGAGTCATTCTCACTGTCCGACCGGTCACAGTCTGCAGTCTCTGATGCATCAGAATCTGGGCCCTGAGCCACAGCCGGGCCTGGTTCTGCATCAGAATTATCCCCAGAAGATGGCAGGGAAGGGGGCGTTTACCACCTCCCGTGTTCCCATGCGCCGCTTCCACCTTGGCAACAAAAGCCTCCAGGATTGCTGACATAGCGTCCACAGATACATCAGGGGCACCAGTTGCCAACTCAGGTGTTTCAGGGAAGAAGACATCTGCTTCTGACATCATGCTGACCTACGCGCCTGACACCCACAGGGACTCCAGGCAAGGTATCAATAGGCCACCCTCCTAGCTGCTACAGAGATGCAGGGTCTCCCAAAAGACTCACCACCCTTAGAACGGTACCGCTATTGCTGCCGTCTGCTCCTGCCTGAGAGCTCTCCCATCGCTGCCTGTGTCAGTCTGATCCTTATCAGCATTTCTCTGTATGATTTTGAGCCAGTGAAATGCACCCTAGAGGCCGAAGACTTCCGCAAAATGGCCGCCAAGCGGTTCGTATTGAAACCAATGTGGGCCATAAGAAAATGGCCGCCGAGCCATCAATAGAGGCAAAAGCGGCCGCGGACCACAAAAAGATGGTATATACATACAGGCATGAAACATAAGAAAAATGGCCGCCGAGCAGTCGATAGAGGCCAAAAGCAGGCGCGAACCATAAGAAAATGGCCGCCGAGCAGCGGTATAATAGGATTTTTATAACAGCTTACCTGTAAAATCCTTTTCTTGGAGTACATCACGGGACACAGAGCGACATAGTCATTACTAATGGGTTATATAGATACCGTCAGGTGCTGGCACTGGCAACTTCCAAAACCGGAAGTACCCTCCCCTATATAAGCCCCTCCCATCCGGGAGCACCTCAGTTTTGTAGCAAAGCAATAAGTGTCCCTAAAGAGGGGCGGGAGCTCTGTGTCCCGTGATGTACTCCAAGAAAAGGATTTTACAGGTAAGCTGTTATAAAAATCCTATTTTCTTTCTCGTACATCACGGGACACAGAGCGACATAGTCATTACTAATGGGATGTCCTAAAGCAATGCCAAATGAGGGGGGGGATACACCATATATAAGCTGAGCGCTATCAGACATGAGGATCTTTTGCGGCCTGCAACACACTGCGCCCAAAGGCGACATCCTCCTGACTTCTAACGTCCACCTGGTAGGACCTAGTAAACGTGTGTACCGAAGACCATGTTGCGGCCTTACAGATTTGAGCCAGGGAGGCCTGGTGATGCACTGCCCATGAAGTTCCAACTGCTCTCGTGGAGTGCGCTCTAACTTTGAACGGAGGCGGTCTCCTTCTCAAGCCATAAGCTTGCATAATGACCTGTCGAATCCACTTGGCTAAAGTAGACTTTGACGCTGCCTGACCCTTTCTGGGGCCTTCCGGCAGAATAAACAAAGTATCCGTTCTGCGAATCTGAGCAGTGGCTTTTAGATAAGCTTTAACTGCTCTTACTACATCCAAAGAATGCAATAACTTTTCCTCTACCGAAGTAGGTTTGGGGAAAAAAGAAGGAAGAACCACATCTTGGTTCAAATGAAACCTCGATACCACCTTAGGAAGAAAGGCTGGATGAGGACGTAACACTACTCTGTCCTTATGGATAACCAGATATGGCTCCTTACAGGACATAGCTGCTAATTCCGATACTCTTTTAGCCGAACAAATGGCTACTAGAAAAATCAATTTCCTGGTGAGAAGCACCAAGGAAATATGCTGTAATGGTTCAAATGGTTGTTTCTGTAGAACCGACAGAACCAAGTTTAGATCCCATGGACATATGGGAATATTAACCGGAGGCCTAATACGCATCACTCCTTGTATAAAGGCTTTGACTAGTGAATGCGAAGCCAAGGGCCTTTGAAAAAATATTGACAAGGCCGAAATCTGACCCTTGATAGTACTCAAGGCAAGCTTCCTATCTACAGCCCACTGTAGGAAGTCCAGAATCCTACCTATTACGTACTTATGTGGATGCCATTTCTTGGCCTCACACCACGCGATGTACGCCTTCCAGATTCTATAGTAGATCTGCCTGGATACCGGCTTCCTGGCATTGATCATGGTAGATACCACAGCATTAGAGAGCCCTCTCTTTTTTAGAATGTGGGCTTCAATAGCCAGGCCGTCAAACCTAGGGCTGGTAAGGAAGGGTGGTATATCGGTCCTTGCGAAAGCCGGACGACGTGGGAGAGTCCAAGGACTCCCCACTGAAATTTTACAATCTCCGCGTACCACGCTCTTCGGGGCCACGCTGGAGCCACCGGAATCACTGGTTTCTTTTCTACCCTGATTCTGCGGAGTAATCGAGGTAACCATTGTGGCGGTGTGAATGCATATATCAGCTTGAACTGATCCCCAGGGAACACTAGGGCATCCGAGCCGCAAGCTAGGGGATCCCTTGTCCGAGAGACAAACCTATCCCCCTTTGCGTTGAATCTGGATGCTAGAAGATCTACATCCGATGTTCCCCACCGCTGACATATTGTCCAGAAAACCTCGGGGTGAAGGGACCCTTCCTCTGGGCCTAATTGCTGGCGACTTAGAAAGTCCGCCTTCCAATTCTCCACTCCTGGAATGAATACCGCAGATATGGCTGGGACATATTTTTCCTGCCCATTTCAGGATGTAATTTACTTCCCTCTGGGCTGCACGACTCCTGGTGCCCCCCTGATGATTGATATATGCCACTGCTGTGGCATTGTCTGATTGAATTCTGACAGGGGACCCTTGGAGTTTGGATGTCCATGCTACTAGGGCATACCGGGCTGCTCGTATCTCTAAGAGATTGATGGGCAGGGCCTTTTCTGCATCCGACCATCTGCCCTGGAGAGACTATTGCTCCAGTACTGCTCCCCAGCCTATAAGGCTGGCATCTGTAGTGACCACCTTCCAAGAAATCGGACTGAAGGATTTCCTTTTTTCCAGATTCTGGGGAACCCACCACCAACGGAGGCTCTTCCGAACGGAAGGGGACAAGGACATTGTAAGTCTAGGGCCTGAACTTTTTTGTTCCAGGCTGACAGTATGGCCCCTTGCAAATTCCTTGAATGGAATTGACCGTAGGGTACTGCTTCGAATGATGCCACCATTTTTCCCAGCAGCCTCATATACAGGCGTATGGACGGCTGTCTTTTTTGTACCCACTAAGTGGATCAAATCTTTCAAAGACAACACCTTTCCTCGAGGCAAGAATATTTTTCTCTGGCCTGAATCCAACCTTAGCCCCAAGTATTCCAGACTTTTGACTGGTTTTTAGGGCTGACTTGTCTCGGTTGATAATCCAACCGTGAGATTCCAGATACTTGATCGTCTTGTGAACGACCACGTCTAGTTTTTTCACTGAGTGGTCTATCAGCAACAAGTCATCCAGATATGCCATTATCATTACACCTTGTGTTCTTAGATTGGCCAATAAAGGGCCAGAATTTTTGTAAACACTCGTGGTGCTGTGGCCAAACCGAAGGGTAAGGCTCTGAACTGAAAATGGCGCCCTTCTACTGCAAAGCGTAGAAATTTTTGGTGGACTGGAAAGATGGGAATGTGCAAATAAGCATCTTTTGATGTCGATCGTGGCTAACCAATCCTCCCCTTGTAGGGCAGTGGCCACCGATCGGATCGACTCCATCGGAAAGTCCTGATATACAGGAATTTGTATAGCCCTTTTAGAATTAATATGGGCCTCCCGACCGCGTTTGCTTCGGGACTGTAAAGAGGTTTGAGTAAAACTCGAACCCTCATTCTTCCAGGGGAACCTCCATAATTACTCCTTGGAGCAATAGTTGTTCTAGTGCCAACAGGAGGGACTCTCTCTTCCGGGGATCCCTTGGCACGTTTGACCTCAAAAATGGGAAGGAGGAGAGTCTTTTAACTCCAAACTGTATCCCAAACCTACTGCGGAGAGCACCTATCTGTCTTGATCGTGTCCCGCCAGGTCTCTTGCGAACAACTGGAGTCCTCCCCCCACCTGACTGAGTGGGGGCTTCAATGAATTTAACTTTGGGGGAGGTTTTGTACCTCCCCTGACCTAGGGTTTCTCATTACCCTGCTACTGTCCCTGTTTTTTACCCCCGGGATTTGACCGAGGAGGCCGTCGGAACTGTTACACAGCCGATGCCCCAGGGACTGGAGAAGCAGGCCTCTTAAAGAGGGACCTCTAACTCTGCTTTTAACCGGTAAGAGCGTATTTTTACCGCTGGAAATTTTCTGGATATATTTGTCCAGGTTTTCCCTGAATAAGCGTTCACCATGAAATGGGACGCTAACCAGCCATTCTTTACAGGGAGCTTCAGCAGACCAGTTTTTGAGCCATAGGAGCCTACGCATATGTACTATAGACAGCGTAAGGCGGGAGGCCTGATGGACTGAATCCTCTATGGCGTCAACCGCAAAGCCTAAGGCTCTAGGTAGATCAGCTAGGGCAAAGCCTGCTGATCTGTCAAGTCCCTCAAGACCTGTTTCAACTGATCCTTCACTGCTTAGCAGACCCCAATAGCTGCTACTGCTGGTTGTATCACCGAGCAGATTTTCATAAGGACTCCAATCTTTTATCTATTGGGTTCTTGAACATTTGGACATTATCCACTGGACATGTCAGTGATTTATACATACAAGAGATGGCTGCGTCCACTGTAGGGACCTTCCATTTTTTTTTTTTTGATGAACTTATCCTCCATGGGATAGACCACCGGAAATCTCTTGGGGGAATAAATATTTTCTCAGGACGTTCCCAATCCTGGTAAATGAGCCCTTTCAGTAAAGGGTGAAGTGGAAAAGAACAAACAGTCTGGGGGCTTCTAGCGACCCCAACGAGGATACAGTAGTGGTTGATGGTTCCGCAAGGTGCATTTTTAAATGCTGATCGGACCATGTTAGTCAGAGACTGAACCCATAATCTTTCAGCTTAAGATGCTGAGAAAAGGTTCCCCCACTGTTGATTCCTCTATAACAGAATCAACCTCATCCTGATCCCCTTCAGGCAGGTCGATCCCTGTATGGGACTGTTGCTCTGCTAACAGGCACTCTGAAGGAGGAGACGGAGATCGGGCGTGCTTTCCCTGACAGGGAGGCAGCGATAAATGTTGACAATCTCTCTCTAATCCTCCCAGAGCTGAGGAAAATCCTTCTCTGTTACATACACAGGAGCAGGTGAACTGAGGACAGCCACAGTACCAAGTACCCTGCGGGGTCTCTACGGTCACTTACCTCTGAACTTCAGGGGAGACTGGTGCAGCAGGAGTATGCCCAAGATCCTCCGAGCCCGATGAGACCCCCTTCGCTTCCTGGAAGATTCAGTTCCGGAGCTTCTGGACGGCATATTCCTAAGCCTAAAGCTGAGGTATTCCAGCCGTAATACACCACTTTTACTGAGAATAGTCTAGCACAATTGCTGCTATATCACAGTTGGTGTCTACTAATGTGCCTTTCTAGGGGATGCCTGTATCAACCGCTTGCTGTATGCCTTTAAATGTTGCCAGCTCTGTCTCTGTACTTCATAGCCAGCTCACTACAATATTGTGGTTTTTTTAAACTGCTGGGACGCCCGCACATGCGCAGAAGCGCTGCGGCGCGCAGAGCGTCATCCCCCAGGCTCCGCCCCCTTTCCCGGCTCACCTCTATATATAGAGGCGCGTGCACGCGCACGGGCACGTGCGCCTTCGGCGCTAATTTCAAATATGGTAACAAGGGACAGGAGCCAGGGCCCCTCTTTGCCGCAGGCCGGGGGATGGACGAGCACTGCAACATGGCAGAGGAAGCAGTTTCCTATAAGAGAACTCACCATCTGCCTGGACTTTGCTCTGCTGAGAAGAAGCTAGTCCACATGACAAGAAAACATTCCACAGCGGCCTCTAGTGGACAAACACAGGTACCGCAGTCTAATATATTAAATATATATAAAAAAAAATATTTTTTTTTTTCTTGACCACCATTAAAAATTATTACATTTTTTTAGTAGTTACAGGCATGCACAGAATTTTGCGGGAATACCATTAGGTAACAGACAGAAAGACAAATTAGGCTTGGGGGTCCCCCAATAGAACCAAGTTCCTGGGGGCCCCCACTTACCTGTTCCCCGCCGCAGGACTTTGTTTGGTCCACAAAAGCCCAAACTTCACCTATCACGGCAGGCATTGTAATCAAACCTTCAGGGACCGGGTTCCCAAGGATTCCACTCCCCTGGACCTGTATAGCACCCTGCACAGAAAACATCTTGGTCGTGGGTATGACCAGAGCTCTGGATCCCAGGGTCCAGCTCTCCTAAGAGAAGCATTACAGGCAAAACCTTGCTCTTCTCTGCAAGGCCCGGGTACCGACCGTTTAGCTATGAAGCTTTTTTGGTCGGATCCAGAATAGCTTACTGAGGCCCAAAAGAACCTGTACGCAAGCTCAGTGAAAAACACATGTTTCTTCTTGGCCAACACCTTAGACACTGGCAAAAAACTGAGGTGCTCCCGGATGGGAGGGGCTTATATAGGGGAGGGTACTTCCGGTTTTGGAAGTTGCCAGTGCCAGCACCTGACGGTATCTATATAACCCATTAGTAATGACTATGTCGCTCTGTGTCCCGTGATGTACGAGAAAGAAATACATATAGGTGTGAACCACAAGAAAATGGCCGCTGGACAGTCACCAAAGGCCAAACAGGCATGGACCACCAGAAAATGGCTGCCGACAGCATGGAGGGAGAAGGCTCACACAGGTAAGCAAAAAAATGACATTTTTAATGACAGCTACAGCGCAGCCCCGCTCCAGATGGAGCCCCCCAGGTGAACCCCCGGCAACCAGCCTTAGCCAGAGCCCAGGGAGGAGGGAAGACAGGGAGAGAGGAAAGAAAGGGCCACAACCACTTACTTTATCTCTCCAGGAATGTCCAGCCAAGTCAGCCTGCCGAAGCATGGGAGCTACTTACCTTTCCTGCGTGGATTATGCTGGAAGACATTCCGGACAGATCATCTTCCGTGCATGGAGATGACTGTCGGCCCGGCATGCTGTGATTGAGCCCTAGGGAATGATCATATGCATGCCCTGGAGCGCGAAGCTCACTGGCCACCCGTGGAAAAGCCAGCGCGTAGCTAGGGTTGGCACACGCTCGATGGCCGAACCTGGGGAGACTACAAGGATCTGGGATCCAGCCTGTCACCCAGTTGGCAGTTGATCGAAGATCGCAGGAAACAAAAACCAACGTAGAAACGTAGAAAAAAATCCCCCCGGACCAGTGGGCCCGAAGGGAGCCATGTCCTTCTCCTTACTAGGCAGAAAAAAACTGATCTGCGAGGTGCAGAGAGAGGGATTATACCCAGAGGGTCCGCCTCCTCGGCGGTGCTGTAGAGGGTGTGGTGTCTTAACACTTTCTACAAGTGTTCTGCCTAGTCACCCCTAAATGAAGGATAATACCCACTTGTCAAGAGGAAGCTGTGTCTGTCCATGAATGAAAGAGTAAACTCAATTGGTTTCAAAGAAAGAAAACAAAGCTGCTAGAATGGCCCAGCCAATCACCTGACTTCAGTCCAATAGAAAATCTATGGAAAGAACTAATCATCAGAGTTCATAGAAGAAGCCCACGGAACCTTCAAGATTTTAAGACTGTTCATGTGGAAGAATGGACCAAAATAACACCTGAGCAATGCATGTGGCTAGTTTCTACATACAGGAGGTCTCTTGAAGCTGTCATTACCAACAAAGTATTTTGTACAAAGTAATAAATACATTTCAGTTAGCCTGTTCAATACTTTTTCTCTGTGTTATTCCATTTTATTACACCTAACTTAATTTCTGAACTTATTTGTTTTGGTTTCTTTGTATGTATGGATTGCATGGGTTGTTACCGACATGTGGTGAACATTTCATGTCAATAGCACCTTTAGAAATAAATTTACCTGGAAAAATGGTGACGTGGGGGCAGGCTTAAAGCTGTGTTATGGGCCCCAAAATTTCTGATGGCTGCCCTGCTGACAGGTAGGTGAAAAATATGGATTATAGCAGCACTACAATGGCATCTGAAAAGTGGGTGGGAAACAAGTATACATGCATGTTGTCAATTAAATTAATGTTTTGAAAGCAGAAAAAATCAGAGGGGGGGGGGGGGTCATCGCAGTTTGTTGTGTATAGGGGTGACCATGCTGACCAAAGTCAAAAGTGTTTACAATGGGATCGTGAGCATCACAACTAGACCAGGGAACAATAGAAGGTGGCTTGGTCTGATGAATCACATTTTCTTTTACATCATGTGGATGGCCAGGTGCGTGTGCATCGCTTACCTGGGGAAGAAATGCAATATGGGAAGAAGGCAAGCTGACAGAAGTGAAGCTTTAGGCAATTTTCTGCTGGGGGACTTTGGTCCTGCCCATTCATGTGGATGTAACTTTGACATGTACCACCTACCTAAACATTGTTGCTTCCCAAGTACACCTCTTAATGGAAAGGGTATTCCTCGATAGCATTGGCATTTTTAAGCAGGAAAATGTGCCCTGCAACACTGAAAAAATGGTTCAAGAACAGTTTGAGGGACATAACATCGAGTTTAAAGAGTTGACTTGGCCTCCAAATTCTCCAGATCTCAATCCATTCAGCATCTGTGGGATGTGCTGGAAAAACAAGTCCGATCAGCGCACACAACACACAGGATTTATAGATCTGCTACTGAAGGATTGAGACACAGCATACCTTTAAAAGGTCTAGTGGTGTCCATGCCACAATGGGTCAGGGCTGTTATGGCAGTAAAAGTGGGACCTACTCAATATTAGGTCATCATAATGTTAGGGCTGATCAGTCTAGGTGGTGTCAAGGGTGGGCCTTCTTCTGATATATGTGTTTGTGCTGGAAGCATGCTCTATAGAGAGACTGAGCTGTCACTGACACAGCTAGCACTTGTACTAACAATCAGATGCACAATTTATCCTGAAATAAATGAAACTATAATTTACTTGTATACACTAAATTAGTTGCCATGTTATGCCATGTTATGCACAGTTAGTGCCAGTTCACACTACAGAGACCTGAAAGTTGGCACGACTTTGCCAGCCAACTTCAGGGAATTCCTGGGTAATCTTCCTGTAATGTCGGGTACAAGTCGGCTAGAAGTCGCCTTGAAGTAGTACAGGAACATTTTCTTAAAGCGGAGCTCCACCCTAAAGTGGAACTTCCGCTCATCGGAACCCTCCCCCCCTCCGGTGTCACATTTGACTTCCGGGAGTCCTCTCTGTGGGTATTCTGCGGGTAGTGCATCACTTCCCACAGAACGCCAGTTGTGTTCTGGGAAACACTCAGCTCCCAGAACACAACGGTGACCAGTGAGGACGGCGCTGCGCGACTCTCACATGTGCCGTAGGGAACCGGGCAGTGAAGCCGGAACGCTTCACTTCCTGATTCCCTCACCGAGTGTCACGAGGATGCTATACACAGACATCCAATAAAGGTGGTCAGATCATTGGGCTGCACATTAAGGAATCAGGAACAGAGTAAGTGAAAAATATAAATATTTATTAAAGATAAAGACACACGTGTAAACAAAACCACAGCAACCCATAAGCAAGAAACGAATACAAAAGAACACAACAAACCCCAAAAACAACCTAATCTAACTAGCTAACTAATATGTACAAAAGAGAACACACATACATGAACAAGGCAGGGATGAGAGACAAGGGGAGAAGAAGGCCAGGTACTGGGAGCAGTCAGCAAGGGGGAGCTGGTATCAGGGGACAGGTCTCAGGGGACAGGTCTCAGGGGACAGGGTACAAGGATCAGAGTCCAGGACTAGGTAGGGAACTGATCAGGTTCAGGCAACGGATCAGGTTCAGGCAGGGACCAGGCTTACAGAAGGAATTCTGGAGCAATGAGCTTGGTTAAGGGCGGGCTTATATAGTCCAGCAGACCCAGATCAGGTGTGCTTGATGGCTGGTGGAAAGTCTTGGTGGGGAGACACCCGCTGGTGGCCACCAGAACTACACCCACTGGTTCCAGATGCAACAGTGTCACCAGCAGGTGAGCCCGGTAATGACACCATTCCTGACAGTTCCCCCCCTTAAGGAGTGGCCTCCGCACACTCCATTCAGCCCTTGGTTTGACAGTCCGAGTGGATACGGAAACCCCCTAAAAAGTTTCCCTACGGAGTCTGCGGACTTCTTCGCACTTCCTAGGCCAGAGTCCTTTAGTTCAGTGGTCATCAACCCTGTCCTCAGGGCCCACTAACAGGCCAGGTTTTATGTATTACCTTAGGGAGATGCAGACTAGAATACTGCAATCACTGAGCAGCAAATTATATCACCTGTGATGTATTCCAGTTTTCTTGCAAACCTGGCCTGTTAGTGGGTCCTGAGGATAGGGTTGATGACCACTGCTTTAGTTCACTGGGGGACGTGCCACTAGAGTCTGAAAATAGGACACGCATCCCACCACCAGGGTCAGGAGGTTTAGATCTGGAAATGAAAATTAGCAGGGCAACGGGCAAGAACCCATCGGAGGCAGACCACGCAGGGGCATTACATTCAGGCTGGGTGACAAGCAGGATTAAAACAGCGGGAAAAAGGGCATCCATCAGGAAGACATCAGCGGCCAGCTGGGCATCGGGAATAGGTTTAGCAGGGACCATATCATTAAGCTGGGCATCGGGCTCCGGGTCATCAGGCTGGGCAGCAGTAAAGGAACCACCAGGCAGAATATCAGGAATGGGGCCATCAGGAACTGGATCGTGAGGCTGGATATCAGGTACAGGATCACCAAGCAAGACAGTAAACTCTGGGACATCTGACTGAGCAGCGGGCGCTGGAGCAGCAGACTGGACAGCGAGCACATCCGGGCAGACAACAGGCTCCGGGTTGTCGAGCTGGGCAGCAGGCAGGAACACCTCGGGCTGGGCAGCAGGCAGGAACACCTCGGGCTGGGCAGCAGACAGGGGCACCTCGGGCTGGGCAGCAGACAGGGGCACGTCAGGCTGGGCAGCAGACAGGGGCACGTCAGGCTGGGCAGCAGACAGGGGCACGTCAGGCTGGGCAGCAGACAGGGGCACGTCAGGCTGGGCAGCAGACAGGGGCACGTCAGGCTGGGCAGCAGACAGGGGCACGTCAGGCTGGGCAGCAGACAGGGGCACGTCAGGCTGGGCAGCAGACAGGGGCACGTCAGGCTGGGCAGCAGACAGGGGCACGTCAGGCTGGGCAGCAGACAGGGGCACGTCAGGCTGGGCAGCAGACAGGGGCACGTCAGGCTGGGCAGCAGACAGGGGCACGTCAGGCTGGAAGACTGGCTCGGGCACTTAAGCCTGGAAGACTGGCTCAGGCACTTAAGCCTGGAAGACTGGCTCAGGCACTTAAGCCTGGAAGACTGGCTCAGGCACTTCAGCCTGGAAGACTGGCTCAGGCACTTCAGCCTGGAAGACTGGCTCAGGCACTTCAGCCTGGAAGACTGGCTCAGGCACTTCAGCCTGGAAGACTGGCTCAGGCACTTCAGCCTGGAAGACTGGCTCAGGCACTTCAGCCTGGAAGACTGGCTCAGGCACTTCAGCCTGGAAGACTGGCTCAGGCACTTCAGCCTGGAAGACTGGCTCAGGCACTTCAGCCTGGAAGACTGGCTCAGGCACTTCAGCCTGGAAGACTGGCTCAGGCACTTCAGCCTGGAAGACTGGCACGGGAACTTCAGGCTGGCAAACTGGCACGGGAACTTCAGGCTGGCAAACTGGCACGGGAACTTCAGGCTGGCAAACTGGCACGGGAACTTCAGGCTGGCAAACTGGCACGGGAACTTCAGGCTGGCAAACTGGCACGGGATCTTCAGGCTGGCAAACTGGCACAGGAACTTCAGGCTGGGTAAAGGGCACTGGGACGTCAGACTGGGTAACAGGCATAGGGTTGGCAGATTTAGGTAAATCGTCAGGTTCAGCTGGCATGAACGCAGGCTAGAGCAGGTTGGTGGGTGCGGAGGCAGGTTAGGATAGTGGTAGGATTAAATGGGTTGGGAAATGCTTCCTTTTTTTCTTTGGTTTCGCCACTGAGGATTTATATGTGGAAATAGGACTGCAGGTATTGGATATAGCTGATAGCGGAGAAGAGCGGAGGGATGGTGAAACAGAGGGTGCAGACTTTGAAGGGGGCTTTGGAGGAACTGATGGAGCCAGCAGAGAAGAAGCAGAAGGGTTAAAGGCAGGGTAAGTGCAGCAGGAGGAAACAGGGTACTGGTACTTCATTGTTAGCTGGGTGTATTGTTCAGCGAAAGTGGGAATTGGGGAAAAAAGAGAGGAAGACATCCCAGCAGGTTGGTGTCTAGCCATGGAAATGGATGATTGAGAGCTGACAGGGGCTGAGTACAACAAACTTGACCAGGCCTGTAATAAGGGTTTCACAAATTCAGGTTTGCACACTGCTTGTCTGACCAAAGACTGCACTGAATCAATACATGCTGCAAGCACCTGTTCAGGACAAGCTGAGTACTGCTCATGGAAAAAGGCTGAGGCCTCGTACACACGACCGATTTTCTCGTCGTAAAAAACACGTCGTTTTTTTCGACGAGATTCTTGTTAAGCTTGTCGATTTTCTCGTCAAGCTTTCTATGCGTACACACTGTCATTTTCCAATTTCCTCGTGGTTCTCTGCGCTCACGTCCAGCACGTACAACGGCACTATAAAAGGGGAAGATCTTTTTTCTTGGCGCCACCCCTTGGGCTGCTTTTGCTGATCTCGTGTTACCGCGTGTGAAGTAAAAGTTTGGGAAGAGACGATTCGCGCTTTTCAGTCTTCGTACTTTTCAGATCGTTTTCTGCCGTTCAGTTTGTGCTTGTGGGTTCGTATCTTGACTTTCAGGGCGTCTAGGCAGGTCGTATCTGTTTTACAGTGCGTCCTTGCCTGTTCGTTTCTGAATTTCAGTTCGTTATTCATAGGCCTTGCTGTTCTAAAGTGCGTTCTGTTCTGTACGTTCTGATTAGACGACCGTTTCCTAGCCATGTCGCCTGGACGTTCTCGTCGTCGAGTTCGTGCTGTGTGTGCGCTTGGTGTTGGTCTGCTTGTTTTGGACCAAGACCAGTCCATGAATGGTGTGAGGAGGAGTTCATGGACCAAGAATTGGTTGCTCCAGCGGGACCAATTCTGCCACATGCCTCTGCTGCGGGAGATCGTCGAGAATAATCCTGAGGACTACAGGAATTTTCTGAGGATGTCTGACCCCGTTTTTCAGGAACTGTTGGCTTTGGTGTCCCCCTATATTACCAGGAAGGACACCGTTATGCGGGAAGCCATCAGTGCTGAGCAGAGGCTCATCGCCACCTTACGGTACCTGGCGACAGGGAGAAGTCTTCAGGACTTGAAGTTCACCACAGGCATCTCCCCCCAGGCTCTGGGCCTCATAATCCCAGACACCTGTTCTGCTATTATACAAGTCCTGCAGGAGGACTATATTAGGGTAAGTTTTCTCCCTTAACATCACATTTTATGTATTACATGTATGCTAATGTATTGTATTTCTTTCATCCTTCCCTAATTACCATGATTGTAATATGCTGAGAATGTCCCCTTTGTCCCCATGCATGTTGGAAGCTTTAGATTGCCCCTTTTTTATCCTCCCTAAATATTTCCCCTCACTAACTTTTCCAGCAGGGGCGCCTGTTGCTCCAAATGTTGGGGGGTTCCAACCCCAATTTCGGAAATAAACTTCCTCCTTTTTTGCTCTGTTGCCTTATAAACGCCCCCAGTTGTCCCCTCCAATGCAGCCAGTTTCCCCCCAGCCCTGCACTTACCTTCTTGTGGTCAGCGCCATCCTTCTTCTGTCCTTGATGTCTTCTCCTTCCCTTCATGTTGCATCAGCCAATCATGTTACCATTAAACAGACTTGGTGAACATGATTGGCAGAGCAGCCTGTCAGTGTTTACACAAGGAATGCCCCCCTCCTTGCGTCCCCGATTTTTCTTTGAGGATACCTGTTTCTGCTCTGCAATTTTAACCCCCTAAATGCCGCAATTATTCATATGTCGGTCGCTTTACAAGAGGCCATCCACCTGAATAGTGTGCGGCATAGACAATACATAGGTTCATGCAACGCATGTTCTGGGTGATGGGCACAGGAGAGAGGGGACAGTGCTCCAGCGCCCACTCTGGACGCACCGCCACTGCAATGCTATCCTGTGGCCAAACACATCTCCCCCCCCCCAAAATAATTTAGTAATGGCCCATCAGAGGGGGTGATGAATATGATAAATGAGCCTTCCATTATACTTTTTTTACACACCTTAATAAACGTATAATTAGATTGATGTTGGTCCCTAATTTTTTGGGATAGAATTTCCTTGTAATGTATGCCTTTGTTTTTCTAATATTATTTCATCTTGTTTCACTCCATAGCTTCCTTCCACGCCACAGGAATGGCAGACTGTGGCATCGGAGTTTGCCACGCGGTGGGACTTCCCCAACTGCGGTGGTGCCATAGACGGGAAGCACGTCCGCATCGTGCCGCCACCCCGTTCTGGATCCTACTACTACAATTACAAGGGGTTTCATAGCATTGTGCTGATGGCGGTGGTGTCAGCACGGTATGAATTCCTCTATGTTGATGTAGGGAAGAATGGCCGGATGTCCGATGGGGGATCCTTCATCCAGACGGAGTTTGCCCTCCGTCTCCAGAGTGACGACCTTGCATTGCCACCGGATGCAGGGAATATTGAAGGACTCCCCTTTGTTTTCTTGGCTGATGAAGCCTTCGGACTCGGACGGCATCTTATGAGGCCATTTCCACAGAGGACCCTGACCCCAGAGAAGAGTGTGTTCAATTACCGGCTGGCCAGGGCCCGAAGAGTCGTTGAAAATGCCTTCGGCATAATGGCCAGCCGGTTCCGCCTTTTTATGACTTCCATCCACTTGGCGGACTACAAAATAAACTATGTAGTGTTATGCTGCTGTGTGCTACACAACTTTCTGAGCCAAAAATCTAATTCCTATATGGCCTCAGTTTTGCCAGAGGCTGGACTTTCCCCTGCAAATCCCCTTCCGGGCCTGGAATCTGCCCGTTTTGGCTTGCCCCCCCAAAATGCCCGTGTGGTTCGGGACAAATACATGGAGTATTTCACGGGTAGGGGGGCAATTCCTATGCCAGCCTATGTCTAAGTATCCCAATAAAAATCTTGTTTAAACCTTTAATTATTTGTTCTTTCCTGTCTCCTAGTTTGTCTTTGTGCATTTGTAGTGGCAAGTGTATTTTACTTTAGTAAATAACAACCAATTTCACTATGTTACCTTACAAAAGAACCAAATAAGCTTAGAGAGTATTATAAAAAGAAGCTACACGTTGTTTGTGGTCAAATATTTTACTCTCTGCACATTTTTTTTTGTTTTACTTTGGGGTTGGCCTGGCCACAACCCGGCAAATTTTGGCTTATGAAAATACAAAAATACCACTTGCATTTCTAAAATGACAACATTGGATACCTCTGAGCAATCTGAGACATTCAGTTACACAAACTATGTCTCTATGTGCCCGTCCTAATATGGGGTCCTGCCACCCCTTGCCCAGCCAAAAATTCAATATGCACACATTTTTACTTTTTTGCAAATAGGAAGTTTACAATCCTGATCCCTATTGTCAACATGTGCTATCTGCCATCAGGGGTGATCAATGGACGTGTTTTGGGGGTGCATCCCCTTCCTCAGTTCACCGACTTTTGATACGAGGAAGGGGTTGCACCCACAAAAGACGTACATGGATATCCCCTGATGGCAGATAGCACATGTTCACACACTGTGTGCATATTCAATTTTTGGCTGCTTTGTTACTCAAAAAATTAGAAAAAATATAAAAACAAACATGTAAAAACAAATGTGTTTGGATGGCTTATTGAATTCTCCCCAAAACATCGAGAATGTCTTTAAATGTTTGTTCCATCACATGGATTCTTTGTTTAATTAGGTCCAGTTCCGTGCTACATTCCATCACTTGCTGGATGAGGCGGAGGGCACTGTCAGCAGAGAACCGTGTACTATCCTTCACAACATTTCCATCCCCTAAAAACCATAAAAAAAATTAATAAAACTCTGCAGGCCTACCTCGCTTACCTTAAGCTGTGGTGTCAGATACTGACCTGTTGTGGTGACCAGATCCACAACGTCATCCACCTCTCCTTCCTGCACTTCTCCTTCCTCCACCTCAACTTCCTGCACATCTTTCGGTTGTGGATCTTTGGGAGTTTGGGGTTGCTTGGAAGTTGTGGGGTGCATGTGCTCCCTGGAGTGTCCTCCTCCCAGTCTTCTCTCCCCTATGAGAATAAAACCAAAGGTCTATTTATCACACTGTAAAAATCTCATTGTTAAACTTAAAACAGGCTAAATTGTTTGGAAGTGGGGTACAAGTGTGTGTTTGTGCGGAATTTAAAGAAAAATGCATTATTTATGACCCCAAATATGTTTAGTATTCACATTTGGATGTAATTTTTTGGACATGGAGGCACCACAAATAAACTCTGATGCACCTGTGTGGGACACCCAAAAAAGGCGGGTCTGGTGGCCCACACTATAGTGCTCCAAAGTACAGATGTGGAAGCAGCTGCTGAGTGTCCTCTCCTTTACACTGATTAAAGTTTGCATTTCATTCTCCTTACAAACACATCATCTAGACTTAAAAATTATCCACAATACTTGATCAAAAATGGCAGATGTCTAATTACTTTTGTGGCTCTTAAATAAGCCAAAACCGCGGATAGTGGCCGAACGAAGTGTCGGTAACGTAACGAACGATTACTGTGCCCAACCTAGTTCAAAATATTACATTTTGGAAGGGAGTCCAATATGATAAAAAAAAAAAAAATGTCAGTTTCTAAAAAGATTAATAGCAGAAAGGTCGTCATTTTACTTACTTTTAGCGAGCATCCTCTTTATGATCCTCAACTGGTCTGGCTCCCTCAGTTTGAGGTCTGACCACCTCTTTCTGAGCTGCTCATTTGAGCGTTTCACCCCGAACTTCGCCCTCAGACTCTTCACAACTTTAGTGAGGATTTTGGCCTTCCTTCTATTTGGTTTGCTATACGGCCCATGCTTGGCATCATAATCAGCCTTGACCAAGATGTCCACCATCTCCGCCATCTCCGCCAAAGACATATTCGATGCCTTGAATCTCCTCCTTGATCGTGACGTGTCCTCGGTCTCCGGGCTTGTCTCCTCGCTAGTTGAGGAATTATCAGACACCTGCTGTAACTCCGCCATATCTGTCTGCGCGCCGAAAGAGAAGGGGCAGGGAAAAGATGTTAGTTAGAACGTCATGGGCGGGCGACGTGTGCGGAGCGACGTGTTCGAATTTGGACGCATGCGTGGTGTGTATATAGCAAACACACATGTGACTATAGTACGTTCGGTGTGCGGAGAGAGGAGTTCAAGTGACGGACGTGCGAACGAAGGTATGTGATTTTGTGAGACTTGTAAAAATTGTTGGCCTATACTGTCTTGAGATTGGTGGAGGATATATATGGTGACTAGGATGTGAAGGAGGTTAGACTGTTTGCCTCACATTATTTAAATATAATTTATTTTACTTGCAGATACAATATGAATGTCTTTATTAGCGACAAAGAGTTCCTGGCGGAATTTATTGACCGGGTAAGGGAGCTGCCGGCTCTGTGGGAGACCAAAACCCCATCCATAAAAAAAAAGGGGTGAGAAAAGCAGCGCTGGAGAAGCTGCTCCCATTTGTGCATACCAAGGTGCCCACAGCCACAGCAAAACAAGTGGACACTAAAATTGGGAGCTTGAGAGGTACCTACAGGACTGAACGCTCTAAGGTGCTGGCTTCTCAGAGGTCAGGAGCAGCAGCAGATGATGTTTATGTCCCGATTTTGTGGTACTACAGCAGGATGTCCTTCCTGGATGACCACATTGAGCCAAGGCCATCACTCTCCACTCTTCCCCCCAGACTTCCCTGCAGCCAACCTGAGCCTTCTCTGGAGCAAGAGGAGGCAGCCATCCTGGATGATCCTGATTTGTCCATCTGGAGCCAGGTATAGTATTAACTGAAAATGTAGTGGGATAAAATTAATGTTTCCCAAATATGTCAGGATGAGAAACATACATTATTTTGTATTCCACAAGTGAAATCATGATCTGTAGACATTATTCTGCACTTAATTGTGTGGTAAATAGTCAAGCTGATGTAGTGGTAAATTTAAAGCAAGGATTTATGCATTTACATTCTAATTGCTTCCATCAGGATTACAAAGTTTGATGCAAAGATTAAACCAACATATTAAACTATGTTCCTTTTTCATACACAGGATGAAATCAGCCAGGAGGAGGGTCTGGAAACTGTCAGGCAGGAGGTGGCAGGGCCCAGTGGCAGCCAGGAGGTGGCAGGGCCCAGTGGCAGCCAGGAGGTGGCAGGGCCCAGTGGCAGCCAGGAGGTGGCAGGGCCCAGTGGCAGCCAGGAGGTGGCAGGGCCCAGTGGCAGCCAGGAGGTGGCAGGGCAAAGGAGAAGCACCAGATCCCAGGTGCCTCCCATCAGGCTTCACAAAAGAGGCAGGAGGGACAGGACCACCAGTGAGGCAGCAATGGCCCTTATTAAAGAGGCCCATGCCACCCTCAAGGAGCCCACATCCCCTGAAGAGGCCATTGCCGGCCTAGTGGAGGCTAAGTTCAAGGTGATGAGCATGGAGCAACGCCTCCTATGCGAGCCCCTGCTCATCACCTTGCTCAACAAGGGGGTGATGGAGCAAATTACCCCCAATACCGCCATATGTGAGGTGGCCCAACTGACCCAACCTCAACCTCCACCTTCCTCTTCTGCCCCACCCCCTTCTGCTACACCTCCACCTTCTGCCCCACCCTCTTCTGCTACACCTCCACCTTCTGCCCCACCCCCTTCTGCTACACCTCCACCTTCTGCCCCACCCCCTTCTGCTACACCTCCACCTTCTGCCCCACCCCCTTCTGCTACACCTCCACCTTCTGCCCCACCCTCTTCTGCTACACCTCCACCTTCTGCCCCACCCCCTTCTGCTACACCTCCACCTTCTGCCCCACCCCCTTCTGCTACACCTCCACCTTCTGCCCCACCCCCTTCTGCTACACCTCCACCTTCTGCTACACCTCCACCTCCTCCTCCTGACAGGAGTACCCCTCCAGTGGGCCAGCCTCCAGCCAAACGAAGAAGGAAGGCTGCAGGAAAGGCTGCAGGAAAGGCTTCAGGAAAGGCTGCGGGAAAGGCTGCAGGGAAGGTTGCCAGGAAGAAGAGGAAGTGATGGCCTTGCTTCATTGTGGTCGGACAGAAGGCAGCCTGTTGTAGTACCACACACTTGGGACATATATCTCACCTGCTGCTGTTCCTGACCTCTGGGAGGCCAGCATCAGATTGTGTTCTGAAATGTGGGCCTTCTCAAGCTCCCAATTTTAGTGTCCACACAGGGTTGCTGTGTGCTCTGGGGTCCCTGGGATGCACAAATGGCAGCAGCTTCTCCAGCGCTGCCTTCTCTTTATTTAATTTATAAACATGAATAAATGTGTTTTTTGTTTAAGTTCGTACTTGACTATGTGTATTTTTAAATAAAAAAAAACAAGCTTTGGAGTAAGCAGATACATTTGACTGACAATAAAAGGCACAGATATCACCCCCCCCCCCAAAAGAATAACTAAATCTGATTAGCTCAAAAACATGGTGTGAAATTTTAAAAATATAGATTAGAAAATTAAATGGGAGATCGCTATCAAAACATTGAGAAATTATAATTAACATCATTTTGAAAAATCTAACCATTTAAATTATTCCTAAAAACTTGCACGATATAATACACATAAATCTTATAAAGAGCAGCATGAAAAAGGTTAAAAATAAGGCAGAACTCTGTGTGAATATCAGCAGCAAAAGAAGGTCTCTCGTTTTGATTAATGTAACATTCTAACGAAGAATTCAATGCAGAACATTTAAACGATGAAATATTTATGAGCGTGACGAATGTGCTCTCTCCATTATGAAGGCTTGTTTTACCAGAAGATGCGCTCCCGTCTCATAGTTGCTTGTGAGCATGCGCGCTTTTGGAAGAGTCGTAAAAGCATACACACAAACCATTTTCTCGTCACAAAACAGGCCGACGAGAAACACGACGAGGAAATCTGGAATCCTGACGAGAAAATAGAGAGCAGGTTCTCTATTTTCTCGTCGAGATTCTCGTCAAGTTTCTCGTCGTAAAACCATACACACGAACGTTTTTCTTAGACAAAAAAACTCTCGCGGCACTTTTCTTGACTGTTTTGGACGAGAAAATCGGTCGTGTGTACGAGGCCTGAGTCATCCTCCAACAGCCACACCAAAGATTCTACTTGAGCTGCATTAAAGGAGGTGTATAATCGTCAGTTCCAATAGAGGCATCAGACAGGGCCAACTCTGTACAGATACAAATCAAAGCTTGCACATCCTCAAACACAAAATTGCCCTGATCCACAAAAACGTGGGCTATGCGGATGCATTCCAATAACTGCTCTCTGGTATATTCTCTTTGTGTCTGATTACAGAAATCTCTGTCATCTGTTGCCAGGAGCGAAAGATAAAAAATATCGTCCACCTCCATCTTAGTAATTTTAACAAGTGCTCAGACCCAATTCCCAGGTGCAGCCGGTCTGATTGTATGGCTCCAGAATTCTGTCACGGGGATGCTATACACAGACATCCAATACAGGTGATCAGATCATTGGGCTGCACATTAAGGAATCAGGAACAGAGTAAGTGAAAAATATAAATATTTATTAAAGATAAAGACAAACGTGTAAACAAAACCACAGCAACCCATAAGCAAGAAACGAATACAAAAGAACACAACAAACCCCAAAAACAACCTAATCTAACTATCTAACTAATATATACAAAAGAGAACACACATACATGAACAAGGCAGGGATGAGAGACAAGGGGAGAAGAAGGCCAGGTACTGGGAGCAGTCAGCAAGGGGGAGCTGGTATCAGGGGACAGGTATCAGGGGACAGGTCTCAGGGGACAGGGTACAAGGATCAGAGTCCAGGACTAGGTAGGGAACTGATCAGGTTCAGGCAACGGATCAGGTTCAGGCAGGGACCAGGCTTACAGAAGGAATTCTGGAGCAATGAGCTTGGTTAAGGGCGGGCTTATATAGTCCAGGTGAGCCCAGTAATGACACCATTCCTGACACCCAGGATGGTGGTGGGGGCAGCAGATAGACAAGCGATTACTCGTCTTCTGCTGCAGACGTCGCTGGACTCCAGGACAGGTAAGTGTCCATATATTAAAAGTCAGCAGCTGCAGTATGTGTAGCTGCTGGCTTTTAATATTTTTTTAACGGCGGAGCTTCACTTTAAGTCGGATTGACTTCAGTAGTGTACATTAAGACAGCTCTCATTCACTTCAATGGAATTTCTTATGTCCAGCGACTTATACTAACACAAGCTGTCAGCAAAGAAAAAAAAAACATCCATAAAGCCTCATACACTTTTTTTGCATGCTAGTCTTATATTGAAAATTAAGGGGTTACTAAAGTTACAAAAATTCTCGTGCCCCTGGAAGACGTGATTTTTCACGAAACAAGTAGGGCGGAACGAGCGACGCGCTGACGTCACCTTCCTCTCTGCTCGTATCTTCTAGACCAGGGTTTCTCAACTCCAGTCCTCAAGGCGCCCCAACAGGTCATGTTTTCAGGCTCTCCATTATTTTGCACAGGTGATTTGATCAGTTTCACTGCCTTGTAATTACCACAGCTGTTCCATCTGAGGGAAATCCTGAAAAAATGACCTGTTGGGGCGCCTTGAGGACTGGAGTTGAGAAACACTGTCCTAGACGGACATTTCTGCCTGCTTGCGTCCGGCCGGCGCAGCAGGCTACAGGCATATCTGTCACTGCAAATCTGTAAGTGTATTTCGTTTTTAATTTGCAATAAAGCCTGAAGATTTTACACTATCAGAGGCATTTTTTGTTTCCTATATCCATTTACGTTATCCATCACCTTGGGGTGGACATACCAACAGTGCGGAGGAATCCTGGAGCCACATAGCCCAGCAGTGTCCATACCTTAAGGCTTCCCTGGGTCCTCCATAATAGGGGACCACGGGGCTCTGGTAAGCAGATCCCTTATACATATTGGTGGTGGATATCACTTATTGGCTTTATATTCCATTGCCGCATAGTGTGGTTGTCAGCACTCAAGAATTATTTGCACGGGTGGATTTACGGTACATCAACTGTAATTTCATTATCTTTGTGGACGGTTCAAGGATTCCCTATTTTTGGATTTATGAGGAATATTTCATTCATGAACTATTTTTTGCGATTTTTCATAGATTGTGTTTGCCATTACACTGTCTTTTATCCAGGTTGTTTTCACCTACAACACTGGGAATTTTGTTTTGCTCAATGCATATGTTTACACTTTAGCGCGACTTTATTATTTTTTCAAAAATTCTCGTATACCAGTACAACTTTGGAAGTAATGTATTGTAATGTATTCTTTCATTTCTGAGCATGCATGGTCTTGGTCTTCAGATTTTTTTCGGACGAGTACTGTACTGAATAAACAAACATTGTACTTTCTGGTATCATACGAGAAATATTTTCATGTTTATCCCTTTGGATCCCTTCAGATAATTTCACATGAACTGTCACCAAAAAAATAAATTTAATCTGCAGTTAACATATTTCTAAACTAATCTAACATAACAATCTAAATCTTGAAGACTGGTAAAAAGGAATTTCAATATCCACTCTTTCACCATGACACAGGGTATGAAGTTATTTTTTGTTGTTTACACATTCCTATGGTCATCTTCGTTATTATTTCCCGAAATCAGTCTCATTAATATAGTGAAGTCTGATAACCAACTAGTTACAGTTTGTAATCTTTTCTAAATCCTCTACACAAACAGAATCCCCAAAAAGAGAAAGGACAGATGAGCAAAGCATTTCATGGAGGTGTCCAAAACTGGTGAAACAAACCAGATCATTTTTTGCCACAATGAACGACGTTAAGCCTATTTGTTAAATTGCTTTTTAACTACTTGGCTCCATAACTCCAGAAACATTTGGTATCGATACCCAAAACTTTAATTTTGGTTTTGGATAGAATGGGGAAGGGGTAGAGCTCTTGCCAGGTTTTACTAGCATCGGAGCCTCTTGCAGAGATACCGTCAGTTCTTGCCTGGTAAAAAAGTTGTCCCCAGGACTGGAAGTAAAGGAAATGTCTAACAGCAAGACACACATTAGTAACTTTTTTTTTTTTTAAGTTAAGCAGTGGAATATTTGAACCCTGTCAGTTTTTCCTTGAGGCCCTTCCCGTCTGGTAAAACGTTGCTCCCAGACCAGAAAGTGTGGGGTAATTGCTCTAATGGAGCCCCATATAACAGTAAAACTTGACAAAAGTTCTAACCTTTCCCCATTCGATCCAAAACTAAAATAACCAGATGTTTGCCTTATCTGTAAAAATTCATTTTTTGCCGTATATCACAGATAGACATTAACCACTTGACCACTGGGCACTTAAACCCCCTTCCTAACCAGACCAATTTTCAGCTTTCGGTGCTCTCACATTTTGAATGACAATTACTCAGTCATGCAACACTGCACCCATATGAAATTTTTGTCCTTTTTTTCACACAAATAGAGCTTTCTTTTGGTGGTATTTAATTCCCGCTGGGTTTTTTATTTTTTGCGCTATAAAAGAAAAAAAAACTGAAAATTCTGTAAAAGAAATGCATTTTTCTTAGTTTCTGTTATAAAATTTTGCAAATTAGTAAATTTTCTTCATAAAATTTGGCCAAAATTTCTACTACTACTTATCTTTGGTAAAAAATAACCCAAATTGGTGTATATTATTTGGTCTTTGTGAAAGTTATATCGTCCACAAGCTATGGTGCCAATCTCTGAAAATTTAACACACCTGACGGCCTATCTCATTTCTTGAGACCCTAACATGCCAGGAAAGTACAAATACCCCCCAAATGACCCCTTTTTGGAAAGTAGACATCCCAAGGAATTTAGTAAGAGGCATGGTGAGTTTTTTGAAGTTGTCATTTTTTCCCACAATTCTTTGCAAAATAAAGTTGTTTTTTTTCACAAAATTGTCATATTATTACGTTATTTCTCATGCACAGCATATACATACCACAAATTACACCCCAAAACACATTCTGCTATTACTCCCGAGTATGGCGATACCACATGTGTGAGACTTTTCCACAGCGTGGCCACATACAGAGGCCCAACATGCAGGGAGCACCTTCAGGCGTTCTGGAGCATAAATTACATGTTTGAAGGCCCTGGAGCACCAGGACAATGGAAACGCCCCAAAAATGACCCCATTTTGGAAAGAAAAACCCCAAAGTATAATCTATGAGGCATAATGAGTCTTTTGAACATGTCATTTTTTTCTACAAATTTTTGGAAAATGAAAACGCATTTTTTTTAACACAAAGTTGTCCACTTATACAATATTTCTAACACATAGCATGTACATACCAAAAATGACACCCCAAAATAGATTCTCCTACTCCTCCTGAGTACGGCGATACCACATGTATGGCTGGGTATCACCGAGTATGGCTGAGCATGGCTGGGTATCGCCGAGTATGGCTGAGTATGGCTGGGTACGGCTGGGTACGGCTGAGTATGGCTGGGTACGGCTGGGTACGGCTGGGTACGGATGAGTATGGCTGGGTACGGCTGGGTATCGCAAAGTATGGCTGAGCATGGCTGGGTACGGCCGAGTATGGCTGGGTATCGCAGAGAATGGCTGGGTACGGCTGAGTATGGCTGGTGGTGGATGGAATGGCTGAGCATAGATGGATAGATGAGTATTGCTGAGTATGGATGGGTGGATAAGTATGATAGAGGGATGGATGAGTATGGATGGCAGGATGGAGGAGTATGGATGGTGGGATGGAGGAGTATGGATGGTGGGATGGAGGAGTATGGATGGAAGGATGGATGAGTATGGATGAGTATGAATGGAGGGATGGCTGAGTATGGATGGATGAGTATTGATGACTAATACAGAGGAATGGATGGACGAGGCTGCAGTTGTCACAGAGCAGCACTGTTGGCACCACAGATCCAGCCCACAGCGCTGCTGCATCCGATCTCTCCCCTCTCTGCTCACACTGTACCGATCGGTACAGAAAGGGGAGAGAGGAACCGGACATGATGCCGGTTTGTTTACAAGTGATCGTTCTGTCATTTCACGGAGCGATCACATGGTAAACGGCCGCTGTCAGCAGCCATTTACGTGATGCGCCAGGTTCTGTGGACCCAGCAGTCACGGATACTCCCGTGTGCGTGCCCCAGGGGGCACGATTCTGGGAGGACGTCAATGTACGCCCTCCCAGAGTTATTGAACCACACTGTAGCCGTCATTCGGCTATAGTGCGGTCAGTAACTGGTTAAAGGAGAACTTCACCCAAAAGAAGTTGTTCCCCTTTCCCCGCCTCTACCACATTTTGACATTTTTCTTTTAATTGTTGAAGCAGGCACCTGGTTTTGACAGGTACCCACTCCCTCTTCTGCTCGGATCGCCTAGTTTGCCCCCCACCCTTTGCCCGCAGCTGCAGGACCTGTGATGTGTGGGACCATTAGCGTAGCATGGATCACGCATGCACAGTGGGAAGCTGGCTGTGAAGACGCAAGAAGTCACAGCTTGCTTCCCTTAGTAAACATGCCAGCATCAGGGACCCCGAAGACCGGCTTAGAACCGCCTTGGCTGAAGATAGCATTGGATCTCTGGGCAGGAAGTGTCCTTTCATTAAAAGTCAGCAGCTACAGTATTTTTTACTGTAAAAGATTTACTCAAATAAAACACAGCAGGGTCCATCCACTTTTTGCAGAAGCTGACTTCATCAGATATTGTTGTATACATCGTTTAAAGATGAAAACATGTCATCCGGATGCAACTAGCCGCTGTACAGATCCTATCTCAGTTTAAAGTATAACTAAAGGCAAACTTTTTTTTAGTTTTGGATAGAGTGGAGAGGGATTAGAACACCTGTCAGTTTTTATTGCTGTCTGTGCCCCCGTTAGGGAGATTCATCCTTTCCATTTGTCCCATTTACAATTATTATTGAAAGTGATCGTAAAAGAAAACCCAGATTTTGGGTTGTCCCCAAAAAAGTAATAGAGGGGAAATCATCCAATGAGGACACTAGTTCTGGTGACCTGGGGGTCCACAAGGAATTTGCTTAATTTGCAGGGATATCCTCTCACTTTCTGTTTGACTATGGGACAGGAAGTGAAGGGAAATTTCCACAATGGGACACAGATAGCGAAAACAAATCTAACAGGGCCCCCTCCCTTGCTGTATCCAAAATGGAAAAAACGCTTTGCCTATAGTTCTTGGCAAGGATTTTGCCAGTTGGGGTGCTTTAGACAATCCCAACCCTGGTATTTTTGGTATGCAAATTCCTGGCAGTGACTGCTTTAGGATTTTATGAACCACCCCGTGGACAAATGCACTCTGGACCTTTGCGATTGGTATAGGAGACCATTTGTATCAAAGGCATCTGTTTCCTTGGACGATTTCTGTTTCTCCTCTAACCCTAGAAGGGATGGGAGAGGAAATACACAAGGTAGCTCCAGTGGTGACAGAAATTTTTAATAAAAAACATGTGAGCTGCTATATAATACCTAGAAGCCGCCGGCACTTCCCACACTTCCAAATATGTGATAATACAGAATATTTAAAATAAGTGCAGCGCTGTTACAAATATCAAAAAGTGCATAAAAATATATACGTAATGTAAAGTACAATCCTCTATAAAATTCAATAATCCCCCAAAAAATGTAAACAATAAAGTGCAATGTGCTCCATATTCCACTCAGTGTCCTTAGAAATTCCAATAGATAGTGCAAAGAAACAAACAGTCCTTTTGTTGATTTGTGATATCACTATACATGGAGATAATATCTTCACATTTATCCACCTCTGTGCATCTACAAATATCCTCGTGTTACCGCCACCAGTTATGCCCTCACCTTATAGGCTTATTAATAGCGCCTTAGATCACAATCACTCCTTAGATTTCCCCCCTTCATATAGCTAATCCGTTTTTACTTAGGCATCTCACATCACAAAGTGTACTGCTATTGGCCTCCACTCACATCGCCCACATATAAGGTACAAAGCTTACAATAGTGCTTTACCATTTTAAAAATAATTTATTGATAAACATAAAATAAGTTCCACTCACATTTTTCAAATAAAAAACCAAGCCTTTGTATATGTATCCACAAGTGCTGGAACAAGGTATCACCTCACAGCTGGATCTGCAGCCCTGGTTATTAGTGTTCCCCTGTCTTTTACACTGGCTCTATTTTCCTTCTGTTACTTCCTGGTTCCTTCCACGTCAGCCTCCCAAGCCCCTCCAACAAGTTTTGTCACTCCTTGTGACTTCCTCAGGGAGATATGTGTCCACTGAGTTAGGTCAAAAGATGAGGTTAAGTTGAGCTGTATTTGGGCTGTTAACATTGACAGGAGTGTTGAAGTCACCAAGAATGATAGTGGGTATTTCAGAGGCGAGAAAGTAGGGTAGCCAGGCAGCAAAGTCATCAAAAAAACGCAATACTGGTCCAGGAGGCCGATAAATTGCTGCAATCCTCAGAGAAATGGGAGAAAACAGACAAATACAGTGCATCTTGAAAGAAGAGAGGGATAGAGAGGGAGTGAAAGGAAGGACTTGGAAGGTGCTTTGTGGGGATAGAAGGAATCCAGCTCCACCTCCTTTCTTTCCGTTGGGTCTGGGGGAGCGAGTCCATTGGCGGCCACCATGGGAGAGGGCAGCAGGAGAAGCTGAGTCAAAACTTTGAAGCCAGGTTTCAGTTATGGCGAGTATGTTAAAACCATGAGAGATGAAGAGGTCATGCACAGATGTTAGCTTGTTACAGATGGAGTGGGCGTTCCAAAGGGTGCATGAGATTGGTGGGTTTCTTTGAGCAAGCAGGGGGATAGAAATTAAATTGAGAAAATTGCTGTGGTTGCCAGAGGAGGAGGGGTATTGGATATGTGGTTTACAGTTGGAAAATGGCGGACCAGGATTAGGAGAAATGTCACCTGAGACTAGGAGAAGGAGGAGGTTGAGGAAGGCAAGATGGGAGTCGGATGTGCATGAGCGCACAATGTGCATATGTGTGGCATGGATGTTGGAGTGAACTAACTTACGTTTATCACAGAAAATCTGCACATCAATTCTGGACTTGATGTGGATATTTTTGCACACTTTTTATTTGTAATTCAATATCGTATAGTGGTGTCTGGTTTTCATCAGTTTACAATTTTTATTAAGGTATCACTAGTTTAACAAGATTTCATAATGTTTATACTGTATGTGTTATTGGATATTTCTATTGATTCACAATTTTTAAAGGATTACCGCACTTTTATTCTATATTGTATACTTATCATTGGTGTTAGATCACTAATGAATAGTTGCAGCTGCTCCATATATCTACATTAGCTCATCCCACATAGCAACACTAGGGTATTTTTTATAATCATTTCAACAGGGGTGTGTAGACTTTTTATATCATGCTGTATCTATCAATAAAACAATCACATAAAAAAAATTAAACAAAGCATAACACCCCCCCCCCCCCAAAAAAAAAAAATGTTTTAGTCCCCTGCCTATCTGTACATGCATAGAACATAAAAGCTTAATTTTTTAGAATTTGACTGGAATTCTACTTTTAATGACTGTGCCACAAATACCGTATACCGTATACTCGAGTATAAGCCGAGTTTTTCAGCACTTTTTTTGTGCTGAAAATGCCCCCCTCGGCTTATACGAGTCTGTGTCCATCTTCAAATTTGTGCGCCTGATCCTGGCCAGCTGTAGGTCCCCTGGACCCCACACTTGGCACATATGTAGCCCCACTCTTCCTCTACAAGTGTGCAAAGTTTGTTGTCCAGGGGACCTACGGCCGGGGAGCACCGATTTTTCAAAGCTGGCTCCCCTTCAGTAGACTCCCATGTTAAAAGTCAGTCTAGTCACACAGCGCCGAAGATCAGGTAGGGAGATTGGGCCCAGTGAGGCATGGGCACAGTAAGGCATGGACACAGTGAGGCATGCAGATGGACACCCTAGGCTTATGCTCGAGTCAATACGTTTTCCCAGTTTTTTGTGGTAAAATTAGGTGCCTCGGCTTATATTCGGGTCGGCTTATACTCGAGTATATACGGTAAGTGTCTACCAGACACATACAGTATCTCACAAAAAGAAGTACACCCCTCACATTTTTGTAAATATTTTATTAGATCTTTTTATGTGACAACACTGAAGAAATTACACTTTGCTACAATGTAAAGTAGTGAGTTTACGGCTGGTATAACAGTGTAAATTTGCTGTCCCCTCAAAATAGTTCCTCCAGATGAAGCCACGTGGGAGGTGGTGAAACTAGTAGAGGTGGAGCCTGGCGGTGGACTACTATTGCAACTGAATGAGACTGTTCTGATATAATTTTCAATGCTTTTAAATGTTTAATAAATGTGAGTTTATTGCTAGCTGGGGTGGAGGGGTTAATTTTTAATCCCTCAAATACTGCACTATAGGAGGCACTTTTCTTGTTTTTTCCATATATATTTGAACATACCGGTAGCAAATGTGGATTAAAGTTTGAAGCAGCACAGTGGAAGGAACGCATACCAGCCATAGATTGCTTTTCATTCCTTGAGCCATCAATGAGTACTGACGATCCCTAGGAGGGATTGTTTGCACAGGGTGAAAGGCATGTTTGACCCCTTGCAGGGTCGTATAAAGGAGGTGAGCGAGCATTGCATGTGGTGGTGGAAGCACTCTGCATAACAAGGTTGTTTGAAGAAACATCACACAAGCTATTGCACACCAGTGGACGAATTTGTTTATATGTTTATTGGACTCTTCTATTACAATATTGCACAATTATTGTTTTCTTTGCACAATTGTTTATTATATTTACCTTTAGAGCCCATTCACACAGGGGCGGCACGACTTGTCCCGCGACTGTGTCGGGCGATCTGAAGACGACTTCAAGGGTGACTTCAAAAATGACTTCTGTATTGAAGTCAATGGAAGTCGCCCTGAAGTCATCTTGAAGTAGTACAGGAACCTTTTTCTAAGTCGGAGCGACTTCAGTGACTACACCCCTAAGTGAAAATGTCCAAATTGGGCCCAAAGTGTCAATATTTTGTGTGGCCACCATTATTTTCCAACAATGCCATAACCCTCTTGGGCATGGAGTTCACCAGAGCTTCACAGGTTGCCACTGGAGTCCTCTTCCACTCCTCCATGACAACATCACGGAGTTGTTGGATGTTAGAGACCTTGCGCTCCTCCACCTTCTGTTTGAGGATGCCCCACAGATGCTCAATAGGGTTTAGGTCTGAAGATATGCTTGGCCAGTCCATCACCTTTACCCTCAGCTTGGAGGTTTGTTCGGGGTCGTTATCATGTTGGAATACTGCCCTACGGCTCAGTCTCCGAAAGGGAGGGGATCATGCTCTGCTTCAGTGTGTCACAGTACATGTTGGCATTCATGGTTCCCTTAATGAACTGTAGTTCCCCAGTGCCGGAAGCACTCATGCAGCCCCCGGGCCATGACACTCCCACCAACATGCTTGACTGTAGGCAAGACACACTTGTCTTTGTACTTCTCACCTGGTTACCGCCGCACACGCTTGAACCAAATACGTTTATCTTGGCCTCATCAGACCACAGGACATGGTTCCAGTAATCCATGTACTTAGTCTGCTCGTCTTCAGCAAACTGTTTGCGGGCTTTCTTGTGCATCATCTTCAGAAGAGGCTTCCTTCTGGAACGACAGTCATGCAGACCAATTTGATGCAGTGTATGGTCTGACCCCTGACAGGCTGACCTCCCCCCCACCCCTTCAACCTCTGCAGCAATGCTGGCAGCACTCATACGTCCATTTCCCAAAGACAACCTCTGAATATGACGCTGAGAACATGCACTCAACTTCTTTGGTCGATCATGGCGAGGCCTGTTCTGAGTGGAGCCTGTCCTGTTAAACCACTGTATGGTCTTGGCCACCGTGCTGCAGCTCAGTTTCAGGGTCTTGCCAATCTTTTTATAGCCTAGGCCATCTTTATGTAGAGCAACAATTCTTTTTTTCAGATCCTCAGCGAGTTCTTTGCCATGAGGTACCATGTTGAAATTCCAGTGACCAGTATGAGAGAGTGAGAGCGATAACATCAAATTTAACACACCTTCTCCCCATTCACACCTGAGACCTTGTAACACTAACGAGTCACATGACACCGGGGAGGGAAAATGGCTAATTGGGCCCAATTTGGACACTTAGGGGTGTACTCACTTTTGTTGCCAGCGGTTTAAACAATAATGGCTGTGTGCTGAGTTATTTTGAGGGGACAGCAAATTTACGCTGTTACACAAGCTGTACACTCACTACCTAAGATTGTAGCAAAATGTCATTACATGAAAAGATATAATAAAATATTTACAAAAATGTAAGGGTGTACCTACTTTTCTGAGATACTGCATAAGCCTCAGCACGCTCATTTCGGTAGTGTATAAAGTATTTAGAGTGCAGAGGTAAGCAGTATCCCATCTTAAAGTGGATGTAAACCCCATTCATGAACTCTGACCTGGGCACATATATCTGTAGTTTTTACTTATCTCTTTCCAAAGCCCTAAATCCTAAAGGAGGTTATTCTGTCATAAATCATTATAATTATTGATTGAAAATATTGCAATTCTCTGATGTCATGACATAATGTTTGTACCATTATTTTGTACACAATAAAAAAGTTTGTAAACAAAAAATAAAATGCACTTCTGTTACTGGCACTTTGTTTGTAAATGTAATTGTAGAGCGGTATACAATTGTAGCATGTAGCTACCTTCAAGACAACTTGTCACCAACTTTAAAAATGCAGATAAAAGCACAGGAAAATAAAAAAATTTAATACTCAATGCCCTAAATCCTGTGTCTTTCTGCTGCTCTATTCCTCTGTTATCATCATGATAACTTCTGACAAGCTCTCCAACACAGGAGATAAAAGCAACTGTCAATTTGTGTTAGGGAGGGAACTTAGAGATAGAGAAGCAGAGAGCTTTTCTATTCACAGCACAGCTCTGCAAGTTTCTTCGTTCCTCTGCCTATGTGGATGTGGGGGGGTTGTGCCTTTCCTCCAATCAGCTCACACACCGTGTATGCCCAGACTCCCCTCCCACTGCTGAAACAGGACAAAACATTTATAACACAATGTGCACTTTCTAAAGAGTCTATTAAGCTGAAGACAGCAGGTATACATGTACACTGGGTATATGTAAGGATTTACATCCACTTTAAGCCCAATGTACAGAGTGCAATGGTCAGCAGCATGAAATGTACAATGTAGTGTCCATACTGCAGGGCTCAGGAGTGCAAAATGCAGAAGTGCCTAACACAGAGAGTGCAGGTACATAACCCAACCAAAATTTACCTCCCCTACCCCACCCCAATAGAGCAGTACCAAATTCACGCCAGTACAGATATCCCCCCGGGGGCCCTAATTCCCCTTCCCCCCAGTACAGTCATTCCTCTCCCAGTACAAACCCCCCTTCAGTATTGACCACCCTTGTCAGTACAAACCCTCAGCCCAGACCATCCCCTAGCCCTCATCCCCTAAGGATGGACCACCCCTCTCAGCCTAGCCCTTCAGTGGGGGACCCGGCTTCTTGTAATCTATATGCTTACAAAATGACTGTTTTGGAAAATCCAACTACCGTCTATTTTCTATTACTTTTCCCCCCCATAGTGGCTTGCATCAATTGATTTCATGCGGCCACAATAAATACTTCCATTAACAAAGAATGATGATTTTTTCTTGTCTGATACAGTACCTTTTAAAGACTCTGTTGGTGGCTTTCATTTAGTTTGAAGCAGTAAAAAATACTTCTAAAAGTTTTACGCCAATGTAATATGAACACATGCAAATTAATGTGAGATCATTTAAAAATAACACAAGCAGATTTTTCTTTTTTTTAAAGGACACAGCTTGAAAACATTTCACTAGCAGGGCTTTAATCGTGTTTTAAGATTCAAAGACAACGTTTTGTGAGAGCAGGTTGCCATTATTGCACACAAGTGTACACCAGATCGCACTGTGATCTTTTTCTGCAAGTCATATATCATCTCCCTTCCTGGAGCTAAAAAACATGAAATTAAATTCCAGAAAGAAATGAACTTTTATTAATAAATGAAGAAATTAAGTGTACAGCATTATTCCTGCCTCATAAACCAGAAGACATAACTATCCACAGTATGGACATATGGTTGCTTTTATCATCACAGCTACAGGGTTGTTCTCTGCTGATGAAATGAAGATGGGATTTATTTTTAACCCCTTTCAAGCCTATTTTAGGTTTACTACAGAACAATAAAAACATGGACAAATTTATTGGTACCCTTATATCGCACTGAATTTTTTTTATTGAAAAGTGATATAATTAAAAGAAATTGTCTCATGTATATTTACAAGTCTTTGGTATGTCACACAGTAAAGCAAAGAAAGTGCTACAAGGGATAAAGTATCAGATATTGAAGAGATAAATTACTGATTACTCCAAGATATTTTAAAATGGCCTGGACAGAGTTGTTGGTACTCCTGGAAAAGTTTGTAAATAGTTGAATCATAGAGATTTTTCAAATAAAAATGTTTTCTGTACTTAGTGTCACACTGTCTCCAATCTTGTTTTAGCCAGTTTGCCTATTTAAATGGAGAAAAGCACTGAAATCTAACAAGAAAAAGCAAAGGAGAAAGTTGTTTGAAGTGATCACCAGAAAGAAAAATTACAGACCAACATGTCAAACATAACGGCTATAAGACCATCTCCAAGTAGCTTAATGATCCTGTGAATACGGTTGCAATATTATTAACCACTTCAGCCCGGAAGGATTTGCCCCCTTAATGATCAGGCCTTTTTTTTGCGATATGGCACTGCATCAATTTAACAGACAATTGCGCGGTCGTGCGACGCTGCACACAAACAAAATTGACGTCCTTTTTTTGGTATTTGATCACCTCTGCCGTTTTTATTTTTTGCGCTATAAACAAAAAAAGAGCAACGATTTTGAAAAAACGCAATATTTTTTACTTTTTGCAATAATCATGCGGTCTAATCAGCATCTTGATATGCCACACCTGTGAGGTGGATGGATTATCTCGGGAAAAGGAGAAGTGCTCACTAACACAGATTAAGCCCAGGTTCACACTATTTCACTCCCGCGTGTCAGTCCTGATTTCGGCCGCAATTTCAGAGACATCTGTGCAGGTTTCTGCACAGATGTCAATGTAAAACGCAGCCCGAAATCGCAAAAAGTAGTACAGAAACTGCTTTTTGAAATCAGTGCAGCGCCGCAGATGCGGCGGCGCACCGATTAGGACAGTGCCATTGATGGCAATTGACAAGCGATATGTCAAATCGCATGTCAAAATGCTCCAGTTTGAACCAGGGCTTAGACAGATTTGTGAACAATATTTGAGAGAAAGAGGCCTTTTGTGTACATAAAAAAAGTCATAAATCTTTAAGTTAAGCTCATGATAAATAGGGGCAAACACAAAAGTGTTGCGTTTATAATTTTGCTCAGTGTATCTATAGATCAGTGTTTCTCAACTCCAGTCCTCGAGGCGCCCCAACAGGTAATGTTTTCAGGATTTCCATTATTTTGCACAGGTGATTTGATCAGTTTCACTGCCTTAGTAATTACCACAGCCGTTCCATCTGAGGGAAATCCTGAAAACATCACCTGTTGGGGTGCCTTGAGAACTGGAGTTGAGAAACACTGCTATAGATACTTTAACTTAAGCATTAACTTCCATGCATTATCCACAATATAGAAGGGCAAAAAAAATGTTGGGCCCCATTTCTCTTAAAATAAATGTCTACAATAATCCAAACCACATACATTTCACATATATAAAATAATTAACCACTTCAACCCCGGAAGCTTTTACCCCCTTCCTGACCAGAGCACTTTTTACAATTTGCCACTGCGTTGCTTTAACTGATAATTGCAGGGTCATGCAATGCTGTACCCAAACGAAATTTGCATCCTTTTTTCCAACAAATAGAGCTTTTTTTTGTGGTATTTTAACACCTCTGCGGTTTAAATTTTTTGCACTATAAACAAAATAAGTGACAATTTTGGAAAAAAACCAAAACAATATTTTTTAATTTTTGCTATAATAAATATCCCCAAAAAACAAAAACAAACTTCTTCATCAGTTTAGGGCAATATATATTCTTCTACATATTTTTGGTAAAAAATCGCAATAAGCGTATATTGATTGGTTTACGTAAAAGTTATAGCGTCTGCAAACTAGGGGAAAGATTAATGCCATTTTTATTTATTTTTTACTAGTAATGGCGGTGATCTGCGATTTTTTAGCGGTACTGCGACATAGTGACGGACAAATTGGACACATTTTTGGGCCATTGACAATTATAGAGAGATCAGTGCTATAAATATGCACCGATTACTGTGTAAATGTCACTGGTAGGGAAGGGTTAACACTAGGGGGCAATCAAGGGGTTAAATGTGTGTTCCCTAGATGTTTTCTAACTGTGAGAGGATAGGACTGACTGGGGAGGAGGCATATTGTTGTTCCTATTTAATAGGAACAATATGTCTCCTCTTCCCTGACAGAACAGGGATTTGTGTGTTTACACACACAAATCCCCGTGCTGGCTCTCATGCACGCGATAGCGTCCCCCACCATGCAGCATGCAACTCTTAAAGGGAACCCTGTTCCCGTACGGGGTTTTGCGCAGCAGTGTGTGCCCCAGTAAAAGTACGTGAGCAGATCGGGAACTTGGTAAACTGATGTCACGTATCCCCAGGACAGTTTGAAAGTCACTTGTGTAAATAAAAGATAATAACCAAATTATGGATTGAAATTAAAGCGTATGTATATCCAACACCTTTTTTCGTTTTGGATATAGAAGAAATGTATTTTAACCCGTTGAGTTTTTTTTATTCTGTCTGTGTCCTGGCTAGATAGACGTACCCTCTCTATAGATACTAGTGACCACTGTAGGAATTTTTGTGATTTGTCACCAAAACAAGAGGCGAGGGTAAATCTTCCAACATGAACACTTTTCTTAGTGTCTAAAATTGGAATTACACTCCCTTTATAGAGATTTCTCTTACTTCCTGTTGGGTCTCTAGCAGGAGAACTAAAGAGGAAATTGGCCCAAGACACTGAAGACAGTAAAAAAAAAAAAAAAAAACTGAATTGGGTTTAAAACCTGCTCTGCATACATGCTTTGGCCATACATACACGCAACACCTAGTTAATTCCACGTAACTCTTCCAAAAGTAAAAGTGGTTTTGTTCATGTGTTAAAAAATGCTGATAAGAACAATAAATCCAATTTAAGATAACAGAGAGATCACAGTCCTAGAAAATTATGTTTCAAACTGTCAACAGCTACAGTAGTTCTCAGCTGTGGTTCTTAAACAGTTATTTATGGAGAACGTGATAAAAAGCAGGACAGTCTGCCAAGACATACAAGCAAAAGTCATCCTCTAGATACATTACACGGGCCTACTATAGCAAACTAACTGGGAAAAGAAGCTTCAACCTATAGATTAAACTTTTTCATCTCATTCCTCAGCTCCTGGGGTCTTTACTAAGCTAGGTCTTTTACTACACCATGTTCTCAAATATGCCACTAAAGGGAGGTCTGTCTGTCTGTCATAACATAAACTGTTCTAAAGTGATGAACTCTTCAAAAAAATGGTTTTACTGAAGTAAAGTGCATGAGTCAGTGACTGAACACCAAAATGGCTTTGTTCCTATACTGTGGTACTTCCTCATGGATGAATACATTAAAAAGTACATCTACAAGTATATTAAAGCCCAAACAAAGGGAACGCCTCTTTGGAGAGATTTCCTTTCACTTCCTGTTGTGTGTCCCAGACAAAATGTGAAAGGAAATCAGGGACAGCAAAAAAGAAAAAAAGACAAGGGACTAAAAGTTGTAATAACCGTTTGCCAACTGTATAACTTACATATATGGCAGCAGAGCAGCCTTCCTGCACTGGATCATGTACCTAGTATGTGATCCGCGCGCTCAGACAAGGAATGTGCAAGCGCCTGCTGGCCCAGCTGTGCTGCGATTAGTCACAGCACATAATGCCAATCACTGGGTCTCGGCCAATGATTGACCTCTGGCACCCGGTGGTCAGCTCTGAGCTTTACTGAACACAGTTCTGTGAATGTAGACACAGAGCTGTGTTTAGTGACAGGGGATCTTGTTCTTTGTTCATTACCTGCTAAGCTATAAATACTTACCTGGCTCCTCTTTCTATCCAGCTCTGTGCCCGAGAGCAGCAATGTTGCTCTCTCTCTCTTTCCTCACGAGTACAGCGGCAGCGGCTGGAGTCTTTGGCTCCTGCTTCTGTCAATCAAATCCTGTGAGGAGGGAGCAGGGGGTGGGGCCGAACCACACTGTGTGTCTATGGACACACACAGCATGGCTCAGGAGCAAACCTGCGCGTCTGTCCCCATAGCAAGTGCTTGCTATGGGTGCAAAGATGGAAGAGGAGTGGCCAAAAGTGCTGGTGGGGGACCCCAGAAGAGCAGGCTCTGAGCTGTTCTGTGCAAAATCATTGCACAGAGCAGGTAAGCATAACATCATGTTTTTTATTTTAGGTAAAAAAAAAAACTTATTTTAAAAAGTTTTGTTCATACATACACTTTAAATACCAATCTACTGAATTCAATAAATATTGCAAAGTATTAAAGAATAGGTTACCCCAACATTTCATAATACTGATATGGTCCTCCTGCTGTACCATGTACTTGTATGCAAAATTATCCTGCTCTCTTTGTATTGCTTACTTTGTGTGAAATACCTGGTGTTCCTGCCAGTCCCCCTGATTTCCTATTACATTGAGCATGCTAGGCATGAGAGCAAGCGTGGTCAATTTTCTGGCTGTGCGGAGAACTCAGGTAACGTACGTTTCACACTTGCTGAGCTTCTTTCAGACCTTTAAAGTGGTTGTTAAGACACTTCCACATCTTCATACCATCCGCTCTGTGTTCTAATCCTGTTTGCCTCCATGTGAGTTATTTATAAAAAAAAAAAAGCCTGCCGTACCTCCTTTCACAGTTCTTCTCAGCGATTACATGATCGGCTGGCTTTCTTCTCTCCCCGTCTGACAGATGCATGGCCGATCATGTGATAGCTGAGAAAAGCTGTGAAATGAGGTATAGCAGGCTTTTTTTATAATAATATATATATATATATATATATCACTCACACAGGGGCACACAGAAGAACACAGAGGGGATGGTATGAAGATGTGAAGGTTTTTGAGCAGCAGGAGTTGCGGGGTAAGGCACTGTCAAGAGCCGACAGGCAGGGAGGGAGGGGGAGAGAGCACAGAGGAGATAGACAGCAGGCTGCGGATGACGGAGGCACGTAAACTGACCACGGTGTCAGTGCTCAGCAGTCATGATACACCATGGTCATTTTACAAAGGGGAGGGTATAGCCAGGCAGGATCAGCCAGGTATTCCAGGTGTTACAGGGGGCCAAATGACACAGCAGAAGCACTGTGCTGTATAAAATGCTTTAAAGGTTATTTTAGGGTTAACAAATGCTTTAAGTCTGGAAGAAGCATAGCAAGTGTGAAACGTGCATGTAGTCCTAAGCAAATATGTTAAAGTATAATGGCCATCACTATTTTTCAAAATGAACGGTTTCAACCCCCATTGGTCATCACATTGTGTTTTTTTTGGGGGGGGGGGGGGTTTGGACAGAATGGGAGAAGGAATAAAAAAAAAAATTTTTTTGCACGAGTAGACTGTTGGATAAGTTAGAACCTCTGTCAGGCTTTTATTGCTGCCTGCATCTTCCTGTCCAGGAGATCCCTCATTCCCCTTCACTTACTGTTCTGGTATCTCACAAACAGGAAGTAAGGGGTAATATAATGAGCAAGTTCAAAAGACAGTAATAAAAACCTGTCAGAGATGCTATCCCTTCCCTACTGTAGCCAAAATTCCAAAAAAGAGGAACTTGCACTTTAACATTAATAGCTCCACAAATATCCTTTAACAGCGTGAACAATGTTCAGTTTATAAGAAGTGATACTATGTTTTGGGCACAACACTGTAAAATCAGTAAAGCATTGCCAGCAATTATGTAATCCCAGGTGTACCTGGAGTCTGGATAACAGGTATAATAATCATTTACCTAAATACATATTAAATATATCAAAGGTAATCTGCTACATAAGCACATCAAAAGACATTAAGCACATGCGAGTCTTTAAAAAAGCTAAGCCCAATCCAATCCTATCATTTAGTAATAATAAATTCAATATGTTTAGACAACAGTCATGGGTTCTCATGGACAAGAGCAGATCACTGCCTTATCCAGCTATTTTAGGTGCCAATCTTTAGGTCTATGGGTACCTTTAGATCAGAGGGGACACACTAAGCCGATTGCTTCATAGGGATGGTCAGTCATTTCGCATTTTCACGGTCAATTATTCTTGTGATCTCATAGAAGGCAACCAGTTGTCAAACATCTTCCTATCCTGCATCAGAGGAGGGGCATGAGCCGCCTAGTCCGCCAAATTTGTCTGGTCAGTGGATGTGCACATAACACTTTGTTGCCTTTATTACAAGTAATGTCTGCAGCTGCTCACACAGAGCATATTTTTAAAAATGTCAGTGCGTTAACATTTACAACCCAATGCACCCCTAATTATCACAAGCAACTTGAAAAAGTGCATATGCATTTACAACTCTTGCTCCCTCGTGTAACTCTACAAAGCCTGGTGATCTCTGGATGACAAACATTAGGACACGTTCACATCTCAGCACTGTTGACTGTGTATAACCAAGATTATAACTTAAAATTGTAACTTTGGTAATGTGCATCTTTAAGGTATTGCCATTAATCGCAAATAAAAGTGCATTTGCTGGAAAGCACACAGGTAATGCATTTGCTGGAAAGCACACAGGTAATGCATTTGCTGGAAAGCACACAGGTAATGCATTTGCTGGAAAGCACACAGGTAATGCATTTGCTGGAAAGCACACAGGTAATGCATTTGCTGGAAAGCACACAGGTAATGCCACAATTTTGCTACATTTGTTAAACACACTAAAGTGCTTAGATGTGAACTGTGCCTTACACATGCACATTTGGCCATGTACGATCTACCTTCTATCTTATAGGTCTTATCCAATAACTATTACAAGGAACATAATTAAAAATGATTAATACATGTAACAAAACAAACCGTGCATATAACCCATACACGTAACAGGTATTTGACTTTAGCTTTAAAAGTCTTGAAACAACTAATATGATTTAGTATTGGTGTCAGCAATCATTGGGCAACTCTTAAAAGGACAGGCACGGACTGTTTCAAGAAGTGAGAGTAAAGAGTAGAAATCATGCTAAACAGAGTAGTGAGATGTCACAAATATGACAAAAATGGAACGTTTTGCATTCCTTGTTCCTGTTGAACCATGTCTAGAATACCCAGATGATACATAACATAAGAAATGCTATGAAAAAATTGTCGGTAAAAACGACACAATGACTGTCAATCACAGAACTTAAAGTAAGGAAATGAGACATTTTACTTCTGTGATTCACGTACTGACCACTGATGGCCACGTGAAAAGAACTGCATTTAATAAAAATTGCACCGCACTAGAGTATGTCACATTATAGGAAACTTACTTTTATTAATTATACACAATCTGTGAAATATGTATAATATTAAACATAAAAAATATGTTGTAAGTTCTCAAAGGGACAACAGCCTATACTTTCCAAAGAATTGGTGGAGGTTTTGTTGGCCGATTTGGTATTTCTTCTGGTAAACCTTGTAAGTTTAACAAACTGCTATAAGAGCTTCCGAATGTTGATAGAATGCCTTATACGAGTGAAATATTCTGTATAAAAAAACAAGTAGCAGAACTGCAGAAGATTTTTTCTATCGGTATATGCTTTTTTCACTAAAATCAGTCAGCAGGAACTAAACCATTCTGATAACTTCTAAAAACACCAGTTTAAAGTGGTTGCAAACCAGGTAAAGTGACTATTCTCAGGTGAGGCACAGAAATGAAACAAAATCCCCCTGTACAAGTTGTGCCTGTTTATCTGCAGCACTCTCTTCTCTCCAGTCTTCCAAAACACACATTTTACACTGCATTTCTCAGCAGTAGGAGGCAGAGGGCCAGGATCTGATATCACACACACTGACCCCACTCTTCAAAGGCTCAGAGAAACACATAGCTGAGTGTATGAGTCATCTGCTGTGTGCTGGAAGGGTGGGCCAGACTTGGGAGGCTAAGGTGTTGACTTAATTTATTAGAATAATTCATGCAGATAGCAGAGAGAGATGAGATCTGAGAGGAACCAGACTCAGTGCTCTGGATTCAGGTTTATACACACTATAGTGGGATGTGCTCTATTAATTGTTCATGTCTGAGGTTAACAACCACTTTAACGTTAACAGGGTTAAAAAGAAACTATTCTCTGTTTATTTATTTCCTTATTACACCCAAAAGCAAACATTTATTATGTTGCAGCTTACCGATAACATGCGATGGCTGTATTAGTGTTCGTTTTTAGGCTTTATTTCTTCTGTTTTCATCTGGTGATCCAGCCAGTAAGACGGTTGTTTTCCAACAGAGCAAGCTCTTTTGCAGTTACATGGATGAGACAGACCACTTACTACCGACTACCGACTACCGGGTGCTTAAAATGATCAGCTTTTATTCATGTAAAAAGGAAGGAAAAAACACACGGGACGGATCCGTGATGATCCGCCCCCGTGAACATCCGCTTGCTCAGCGGGGATCGCTCCGTTGATCCCCGCTGAGCCAGCGGATGACTGGGCGGTCCCCGCACACTGTGCAGGGACCGCCCTGTGAGATCTCCGCTCTCCCCCTATGGGGGATCGGATGAACACGGACCGTCTGTCTGTGTTTATCCGATCCGCTCTGCAGACGGATAGAAAAATAGGATTTTCCTCCGTCTGCAGAATCGGACCATAGTGGGGATGGATGATATCTGGTGTCAGTGGATGTTCCACCGCTGACACCTGCTATCCCATAGGGATGCATGTATGTCTGTATTTCATCCGAAAACGGATAGATGAAATACGGACATACTGTCCGCACGTGTGAAAGGGGCCTAACTGAGTACAAAGTATTAGTTTAAGTTCAGCTTTAATGTGTTACTGTATTTAAATCTGCTAGTACATCTCACACTCCCCCAGACTGACAATTCTGCAGTTCAAATCTGCTTATGCATCCAGAGTGGTGTTTGTATAATACAGGAGGTGTGTTATTTGCTAGATCACAAGGGGGAAACAGATGTATAAAAAACTAAAAAAAGAAAACCAATACAACCACCAAATCGAATTATTGGTAAGCTGCAATATATTAAATTTTTGGTCTGGGGTTTAATAACGGTTTAATCTGATGGCTGTAGTGCAGGCCATACTTTTAACAGTTCTGGAACCTTTGCATTAACTTCTGAGTGGAACAAATGATGATACTCATAGTGACAAGGTGCCACTTCAAAGTGTGTTGGTGCCTATAAAAATTATATAAAATAAACTGACAATTATGGCAGCATCCATTGCTGTAATTTTTCTGTCCACATTTACTGCAGAGACTACTGTAATCAGTTAGACCACTTACAGTGCCTTTGTTCAGAGATGGGAGCAGAGAAATGTCTGCCTACTATATGGCTATACAAATGGCATTACTTAGCCACACTCTAAAGTGACTGGTTCTAGCTGTGAATGAAAAAAATGGCTGTATGGAATTTAACAGACCACAGTAATCTGCCATATGTAGTTTAAAGGGAACACTTCATTGACACTAAATTCATATTTTCTTACATAAATTGTTCTAAAATATCAGTTTTACAAGGCTCTGTTTTTTTTCTTTAACCACTTGGAGCCCCGGCCATTGTAAAAAGACGGCCACAAGGTGGCTCTACAATGCCGGGAGGACGTCTATTGAAGTCTTCGGCTCCTCCGGCCACTGGGGGGTGCCCGAGCGATGCTGGCGGCGTGCGTGCGTGCCCGCCGCATCACTGAGGTGCCGATGCGTGTGCCTGCCGGCCGCGATGTTGTAAAATTATAAAAAAAAAATCATAATTCTGTCCCCTATTTTGTAGGCGCTATAACTTTTGCGCAAACCAAGCACTATATGCTTATTGCAATTTTTTATTATTTTTTCAATGGGATATTTATTATAGCAAAAAGTAAAAAATAGTGTTTTTTTTCAAAATTGTCGCTCTTTTTTTGTTTATAGCGCAAAAAGTAAAAACTGCAGAGGTGATCAAATACCACCAAAATAAAGCTCTATTTGTGGGGGAAAAGGGACGTAAATTTTGTTTGGGAGCCACGTCGTACGACCGCGTAATTGTCATTCAAAGTGACGCAGTGCCGAAAGCTGAAATTTCGCCTGGGCAGGAAGGGGGTATATGTGCCCAGTAAGCAAGTGGTTAAAGTGGATGTAAATTCAAGAAATTTGAGCTGGGCACATATCTGCAGTATTTTGTCATCTCTCTTCAATGAGCTAAGTCCTGTAGCTCTCTCCTGGCCCGTTCCTCTGTTATCAGCCTAATAACTCCTGACAAATTCTTGGACACTTTAGACAAAAGCAGCCCGATTCTTCAGTTCGGGGAGGTTACTAAAATAGATTAGCAGGGAGAAGGTCCTATTGGAAAACACCTCTGAGAGTCTCTGCCTATGTGGAGAGGGGGTTTGTGCCTTTCCTCCAATCAACAATTTTAGCTATCTTGGCTGTATGCCCAGACATCACACTCTGTGTTAACCGGGAAGAGAAAATCTAACACGATCTCAACTTTCTAAACAATATATAAATGTGAAGACAGCAGATATACATGTAAAACCTATGTAGGGAGATTTGGTTCATCCCTCTGAATCATCTGAGGTTGTTCACTTCACTGGGTGTATGGAGGGTTTACATCTAAATTTAAAGTCTAGCAGTCTACTAGTGTACAGTTATTAGTGCTGTTATCTGTGGTCACATGCTCCACACTATGCATACTACAATTCCCATAAAGCTGACTCCACATAGATGTATTGTCCATCTCGGGAGCAAGCAGGACAGAGTGATTATATTCACATATACAAGCTCTTGTGTCCTCTCCTCCTCAGCGATGGGCAGCACGCGGGTTGCGGGCAGCGACTCCTGTGTCCTCTCCTCCTCGGCTTCAGTGCCAGTGTTGGGGTATGGGGAGCCCAATAGCAATAGTACACACCTTGGATAAGGATACTCAGGAGGGCAATCCAGCACAGTTTCCAAAAATGTGGTACAAAAGGTAAAGTCCAATAATCAAAGTCAAACGTAGCAGAAGGTTAGGGCAGGCACCAAAGGTTTAGAGTCAATAAACGTAGCAATATCACATGGCAAGGAACAGGTACACACTGTGGGTAGCTCTAAAACAACTGAGCACTCTCCCTCTGGAACCTCTCAGCTTAATAGTGATTAATCAGGAAATGACCTCCGGAGGGTGTAGTGAAAGTGATTCAATTGCTGTCTAAAACAGGAAGCACTTCGGTGCTGCCATCTTGATGTGAGCATGCCATCAGACATGTGCTAGAGGCCTTACTATACTCATACGGGAGTGCCACAGGACACATGCCACCAACAAGAGTGCCAAAGACTGACATGCTGTGAGTGCAAGGACCCCTGCGGTTGGTACAGGCAGGTTGCGGGTTGTGACAGGCGGGCAGCGTGGCTCCTGTGTCCTCTCCTCCTCTGCAGTGGGCGGGTTGCAGGCAGCAGCTCCCGTGTCCTCTCCTCGGCTTCCATTGTGCGGCTCCTCCTCCTAGCCATCCAATAGGATCGCATGTCCTTTAAGCCAATCGGGCGACGGGTCTCAAGACCTGCTTTCTGATTGGCCCTGGCGGACGATCAGAGTGGCGAAAGCGAATAATAATATGCTATTGTCACACAACTGGGTGGGATTGGAGAGCCCTCCCTTTTTTGAAGACTATTAGAGACTCTGGCTCTAATTACATGCTTCAAAAAAAAAAAAAAAACACCCCTGCCATTGAAATCCATGAGTCCAGCACCCTGTATGTAGATCAGGGGACCGGACGCATGGATAGGGGGGGCGGTGCCCATGCGCCCCTAATAGACGGGCCGCCGCTGGAAATCAAAATGTTCTACTTGTGTTCAAACAGATTGCATTTATTTTATAAAAAATTTGAGTTTAGTGTTACTTCAAATGTGGGTGAAAAATGATCAAAACTGTGTTTTTAGAGGCAGATTGCTGTGGACCACTTAATTACAAGTGAAAGTTTTTTCTTGTGAAAACTGCTGGAGTGGTTTTAAAACTGATAAGTGGCAGCTAAAAGAGTATATAAGGTATACTTGATTTTTTATTTTATTTTTTTGTACTTTAACACACACTGATTGTCTCTCCCACCAAAAAGTGTCCCAAAGCTGAATGACAGTGCAAAGTCTTAGATCGGCGTGTCAGTTGTATGCCTTTGGACAAAAGGACTAATAAGTGGGCTTTGAAAAGGGAATGGAGGATGACTTTTAAATCTCCAGCTTGTAACATAAGCCATTCAGAAGAAGAAAGGAGGAAGGAATAAAGTAGAATATCAACTATTGAGTTACCAGTGATGCTGACTCACTGGCAAGCTGTGGAAGATCTGGGGGATTAAAATACATGGGCAAAGGAGAGAGTACATTATGTGGCACCTTTTCCAATAAATTTTTAAGTAGTTAGTGCATTATTTACATGGGAGGGTTTAAAGTATAACACCTTCACACAACATAATATCCACCATATCCAACACATTCTCATATGCGAAAAGAGTTACAAGTATTCGCCACTTTTTCTAGGGAAAAAAAAAAAGCAACTAAAGAAAAAATAATATAGTGTATACAATTGCGACAAAAGTCAAATTGTACTGAAATGTTATTAAAAATTAACTTTCCTTTTCAATCTGCAGCCCTTGTAATTTTCTGAATATGGCTACCTGGAGTTGTTATGTACACAGTATGTATACAGAAAGCCCCCAGAAACATAAATTCCTGCTTGTGTGATCGGCTCACCAATTTTCTCAGAAGTCTGCCTAAGATACAAGTCAGATTTCATGCATCCCCTGCAAAAAATGTAATTTTTGGTGAGATACTCCCAATAACAACATGTCTAAAGGAATGCAGGCCCAGCAGCTTTCCTTATTAGTGCTCTGCAGCTGCACAGCTGACTAATAATTATGAAACCACTCCCATTAGACCCACTCAGCAAGGAGGAACAAACAGTGATTTCTTCAGAATAACAAAAGGTAGGAATCTGCAACAAAGGTTGTTATAATCCTTGTAATGTACATAGATCACCCAGAGGGGAATGTTTTTTTCTCAACGGAAGTGGAGTTATGCTTTAACCATTCCCGGACCGCCCACATACTGCGGCAGGGCGGTACGGCTCCACAAATCGTGGTACCTATACATCAGTCTGTGCATTAAATACAGCGGGCGCGTGCCCGCCGCCGGAGCTCGCCCGCGGGTCCGGTGGACTCGATGTCCGCAAGCCACCCGCGATCTCGGTAGAGAGAGGCAGAACGCGGATCTGCCTATGTAAACAAAGCAGACCCCTGTTCTGACAAGGGAGGAGGGAGAGATCAGCTGTTCCTAGTGGTCAGGAACAGCGATCTCTCTCTACTCCCAGTGAGCCCATCCCCCTGACAGTTAGAAAGCGCTTCCCTAGAGAACACTTAACCCTTTAATCACCACTAGTGTTAACCCCTTCCCTGCCAGTGTCATTTATACAGTGATCAGTGCATTTTTATAGCACTGATCGCTGTATTGGTGTCACTGGTCACCAAAAAGTGTCACTTAGGGTTAGATTTCTCCGCCCTCCACGAATACCCGCCATTACTAGTATAAAAAATGTCCCTAAATCTTTCCCCTATTTTGTATAACTTTTGCGCAAACCAATCAATATACGCTTATTGCGATTTCTGTTTTCACCAAAAATATGTAGCAGAATACATATTGGCCTAAACTGATGAATATATATATATATATATATATATATATATATATATATATATTTTTTTTTTTGGGATATGTATCAAAACAGAAAATAAAAAAATATTTTAATTTTTTTTCAAAATTCTTAGTCTTTTTGTTAATAGCCCAAAAAATAAAAACCGATCAAATACCACCAAAAGAAAGCTCTATTTGTGGGCAAAAAATGAAATCAATTTTGATTGAGTACGTCGCACGACCATGCATTTGTCAGTTAAAGCGACGCAGGGGGTAAATTTGTCCGGAGCTGAAGCGGTTAATAGAAAACAAAATTGTTTCCCCAAAAGTCTGTGATACACTTTATTTTCTTTTAAAGTGGAACTTTAGTCAGAAAATTAAGTCTTGCTAGATTACTTCATGCTGGCCCCTTTTGCAGGTACAGCTATGTAAATCATTAAAAATAAGTGCTTAGACTTAAAATCCAGTAATACACGGTCTCACCATGCTCTGCACATGCTCAGTTGCTCCTTATTTTTTTGCCACTGGCCCAAAAATGTAGAGAATGATCTGCAGACAGCCTAGATTTACTGCTGCTTCGGGGCCCTGAGCTTTAGCAAAATGGCAGCCTCCAGCAAGAAGAAACAGGAGCAATGCTGGAGACGATTTACAGCACACACTAATTTTGGAAGCATAATTATTATTTTGGAATGTATGTTCCTTGCTAAAGAACATTATTGTGTATCAAGTTGTTATTGGTAAAGTTCCACTTTAAGTGTGGACAAGCTGCCATAATGTAAAAATATCATGACATGAAAAAAATTCTGCTAGCAGACACAAGCTAATGACAATATTTGTTTAGTATCTCCTTGTTAGTTTTACCAATGAAGTAACTCAGCAACTAAAATATGTAGAAATATCTCATTATCATACACTTCGTATTGGCATCAGAAAAGTGTAGATACAAAGTTACGGAGGATTGGATTTCGTTCATAAGTTCAGCGGAAACTGGGGCTTTTTTCTGTATTTCTGAAGCCATTTTTGCCAGTACGTCCAGGAGTTTATACAGTTTATAGAAATATAAGCACTTACAGAAATGCTTTATTTAGGTAATCATTTAATTCACAGTATTAACAACATAACAGGTTTCTAAATGAGTGCATGAATAAATATTTCTCAGAGGAAAGTAACATAGATAAGTGAAAGCAAACTGTACTAACATCTGGTCATTTAGTGACTTAAAGTTACTGGAGTACTTTCTTCTTAAACAAAAAATGTGTGTATGAAACTATAAAGCAAGGTGACGCGCTGTACTCTATACAGTAAAGCAATTACCCAATGAGTTTTTAGGCACCATTGCAGCCATGTAGGCCAGTGCACAATTAGGCTGGCTTTACATATTGGTGTTACCGCAGCACTAAGTAACATGTGAAGTGCAATGTGTTGCCATTTAGTCTGAAGGGCAAACCAATACACAAAGGCATGTTGTGGCAAAATGGAAAAAATAAAAAGATGCAGGTGTATATTTAAAGTGCAGAAAATAATGATTTGAGCCCCTGCAGATTTTGTAGGTTTGCCCACTTACAATTTATTTTGTTATTGCTTACATTCTCATTTGATTGCATGCTATCTTTTGACGATAGATTACTTTTTTTAGTTGTAGAGGTGTACTGTTTTGATCTTTTAGTATGCAAATAAATAACCTTGCGACTGACAATTTATTGTACTTCGTGGCTTGTCTCCTTGTCCTTATAAATTGTCGGCTAATATTTTACTGAAATTTAAAAAAGCATATGCGTCTGTATGATGTAGCAAAGGCTAAGTGTCCCTCCTCTAAATAAATTAGGCTGCGTGAGGTTGACAGTAACCCTGATTAACAGGTCTACTTCCTGCATGGCACAGACGCTTCCTATTGGCTGTCCAATGGTAGGATCCTCTCAGGATCCAGAAGAGAGGTTCAGCAGTATGAGGCTACTTTCACACTGGAGGCGCTTTACAGGCGCTATAGTGCTAAAAATAGCGCCTGCAAATTGCCCTGAAAGAGCCTCTTCTCTCACTCCACTGTGAAAGCCCAAAGGGCTTTCACACTGGAGCGGTGCACTGGCAGGACACTCAAAAAAGTCCTGCCACCCACATCTTTGAGGCGCTGTAGGAGCGGTGTATACACCAATCCTAGAGCGCCCCTGCCCATTGAAATCGAAACGGCGCTTTGCAGTCGGTTTTAACCCTTTTTCAGCCGCTAGCGGGGGTTAAAAGCGCCCCGTTAGTGGCCGAATAGCGCCGCAAAAATGACGGTAAAGCGCCGCTAAAAATAGTGTGAAAGTAGCCTTAGAGAACCGTCAGCGAAGGCACATCTGCAGCATTGGATTACCAGTTGCCCGGACCTGGAGACAACACCAGCAAAGGACCTGGACGTGCTTGTAAACCAGTAAAAAGCATTTAAATTTCAAAGCATTATAACCCTTTGTAGAATTCCATAATATTAACAACTTCAGCCCCGGAAGAATTTACCCCCTTCCTGACCAGGCCATTTTTTGCGATAAGATACTGCGTCACTTTAACTGACAATTGTGCGGTTGTGCGACGTTGTACTCAAACAAAATTGATGTCCTTCTTTTCCCACAAATAGAGCTTTCTTTTGGTGGTATTTGATCACCTCTGCGTTTATTTTTTGTGCTATAAACAAAGAAGGTGCGACAATTAAGAAAAAAACCAAAAAAACAAAAAACACAATATTTTTTACGTTTTGCTATAATAAATATCCCAAGTAGAAAAATAAAAATAAAAAATTGTTTCCTCAGTCTAGGCCTATATGTAATCTTCTACATATTTTTGGTAAAAAAAAAAAAATCTCAATAAGCGTATATTGATTGGTTTGAGCAAAAGTAATAGCACCTGCAAAATAGGTTATTGATATATTTTTATTATTTCTATTTTTTTTTACTAGTAATGGCGGCAATCTGCGATTTTTATCGGGACTGCGACATTGCAGGGGACAGATCGGACACTTTTGATGCTTTTTTGAAACCATTGACATTTATACAGCGATCAGTGCTATAAATAGCCACTGATTACTGTATAAACGTCACAGGCAGGGAAGGGGTTAACACTAGGGGGCGATCAAGGGGTTAAATGTGTTCCCTCACTGTGTGTTCTAACTGTGGGGGATAGGACTTACTGGGGGAGGAGACCGATCAGTATTCCTATATACTAGGAACACACGATCTGTCTCCTCTCCCCTGACGGGACGTGGATTTGTGTGTTTACACAAACAGATCCCTTTTCCTGCTCTGTGATCGAGTGATCGTGGGTGTCCGGCGGACAACACGGCCGACGGGCACGTGCATCGGCTCCTCGGTGATGCAGCCGATGCGCGCGCGCCCGCTATACCTCTTAGAGTGGCCCCCATACAGCTACGTTGATTCACGCAGGGGAGCCATGTGGTTAATATATCAAGCATTCTGTATGTCAGGGATCGACAAACCCCGGGCGCCAGGTCGCCATTGCGACTAGAATTGGCAACCTGGGGCAGCACAGCTGGGGTATCCTGTGTCTACGTGAAAGCCCCCCCCCCCCCGCACCGCACGATTGCGTCGGGCCGCGGTGGCCGGTAATTGAGGCCGCGGCTTTGCGGCCTTCTGCAGGCCTATGCTTCCTTCTGTGATCTGGCGCCATCTTGTGGTGGCCGTTGGTATGACATATAACCAGCAATACTAATGGAGCTTCCCCTGTCTGTTTCCACTGCCCCATCTCCTTCCCTCTAATTAGAACCCCCAAACATTATATATATTTTTTATTCTAACACCCTAGAGAATAAAATGGCGGTCGTTACAATACTTTCTGTCGCACCATATTTGCGCAGCGGTCTTACAAGCGCACTTTTTGGGGAAAAAATACACTTTTTTTTATTAAAAAATAAGACAACAGTAAAGTTAGCCCAATTTTTTTTTTTTATATAGTGTAAGATAATGTTACGCTGAGTAAATTGATACCCCAACATGTCATGCTTCAAAATTGCATCCGCTCGTGGAATGGCGACAAACTTTTACCCTTTTAAATCTCCATAGGCGACGTTTAAAAAATTCTACAGGTTGCATGTTTTGAGTTACAGAGGAGGTCTAGGGCTAGAATTATTGCTCTCGATCTACCAATCGCGACGATACCTCACATGTGTGGTTTTGAACACCGCTTTCATATGTGGGCGCTACTCACGTATGCGTTCGCTTCTACGCGCAAGCTTGGCGGTACGGGGCGCGTTCCTGGCTCCTAACTTTTTTAGCTGGCTCCTAGATTCCAAGCAAATTTGTCAAGCCCTGCTGTATGTTTTAATATATTTCCAGACCTTAACTACTTGCTTACTGGGCACTTAAACCCCCTTCCTGCCTAGGCCAATTTTCAGCTTTCAGCGCTGTCACGCTTGGAATGACAATTGCGCGGTCGTGCGACGTGGCTCCCAAAACAAATTTACGTCCTTTTTTTCCCACAAATAGAGCTTTCTTTTGGTGGTATTTTATCATCTCTGCGGTTTTTATTTTTTGCGCTATAAACAAAAATAGAGCGACGATTTTGAAAAAAACACAATATTGTTTTACTTTTTGCTATAATAAATATCCCAATTTTTATTTCTTTTTTAAATATTTTTTTTCCTCAGTTTAGTCCGATACGTATTCTTCTACATATTTTTGGTAAAAAAAATAAAAATCGCAATAAGCGTTTATTGATTGGTTTGCGCAAAAGTTATAGCGTCTACAAAATAGGGCATAGTTTTATAGCATTTTTATTAATATTTTTTTTTTTTACTAGTAATGGCGGCGATCAGCGATTTTTATTGTGACTGCGACATTATGGTGGACACATCAGACACTTTTGACACCATTTTGGGACCATTGTCCTTTTTACAGCGACCAGTGCTATAAAAATGCACTGGTTACTGTAAAAATTACACTGGCAGGGAAGGGGTTAACACTAGGGGGCGAGGAAGGGGTTAAATGTGTAACCTGGGAGTGATTACTACTGTGAGGGGGAGGGGACTGACTGGGGGAGGTGACCGATCTGTGTCCCTATGTACAAGGGACACAGCATCGGTCCCCTCTCCCTGACAGGACGTGGATCTCTGTGTTTACACACAGAGATCCACATCCTTGTCTGTGTACCGGCTGATCGCGGCTACCTGGCGGACATCGCGGCCACCAGGCACGCGCATCGGCATCTCAGTGATGCGCCGGGCGCGCGGCGGCACTCGCGTGCCCCCCAGTGGCCTGGAATAGCCGAAGCCGTCTATTGACGGCCTCCCGGATTTATAGAGCCACCTTGAGGCCGTCATTTGTACATGGCCCGGGTCTCAGGTGGTTGAAGGGTAACTGCTCTTTTGTTGAGAAAACATATTCCCCTGGGTGATCTATGCACAATGCAGGCATTTTAAGAAAGTGTTGCAGATTCCTACCTTTTGTTATTCTGAAAAAATAGCTGTTTGTGTCCATGTTCAAAGTGAATCTATATATATGAGAGTTATTTTATAATGATCAATCAGCTGCTGCACCTGCAGGGCTTTAATGAAGAAATCTGCATCCCTTTAGACGAGAATTTCCTTTGGGAGTATCTCACCAAAAGTGAAATTTTTGTTGCAGTGGATGCCCCAAATCTGACATTTATGTTAGTGCAGGCTTCTGGGAAAGTCAGTAAGCTATTCACACAAGCAGGAAATTATATTTCTGGGGGGCTGTTCTGTACACCATCTGGGTACAGAATGCCTCCAGGTAGCCATATTGTATTGCATTTAACGGTAAACTACAGCACTGCAGATTGAAAAGGAAAGGTAATTTTTACTAACAACATGACTTGTCTAGAAATTGGATATGCTATATAATTTTTTTACACACATATGTGGCCTCACAGAACTGGGTCTTCTTCTGTGAGGCCATATATATGCGTACCTGTGTTTTTTGTGCTGGAAGCACGCTCCAGCACAGAGACAGGGCTCTCATAGAGAGCCCAAGGTTCCATACTAACAACTGGGAACCAGGCTTCCCAGCCTCTTATTGGCCATCACAGTGTTCAGTCACTGTGCAGCCTGCACCTGTGTGTTTAATTTTCTCCTATTAAATGGAGAGAAAGATACATTGTATGATCTGTTATCCTATGGCTCTTTGACACAGGCTTTCTGATCAGGTCCGCCTGTCAGTTTTTCAGGCGGACCTGATCGGACGCTCTATTCACCCCTATGTGGCAGTGGATGTCAGCAGTGACATGTCCGCTGACACCCGTTGCTATCCGATCTGATCCTGTCCGTGAAATCCAGATGGATGGAGACCCTATTTTCCATCCATCTGGCGGATCGGATGAAAACGGACAGGCGGTCTATTTTCAACCGATCTCCCCATAGAGGTGAGTGGGACTCTGAAAGGTCCTTCTCTGCACAGTAAGCGGAGACAGACCTGTCATCCGCCTGCTCAGTGGGGATTGGCGGATCGATCCCCCGCTGAGCAAAGCAGAGTCAGATCGCCCATGTGAAAGGAACCTAGGGTGCCTGCAGTTATGTAATACTTTTTTTTTTTTCTTTCAAAGGTCAACTTTAAGAAAAGGGTCCAGACTGTAGAATAGAGCAAGACAATGGGGAAAAGAAAAAACATTGACATTATACATATAAACATTAATTATTATACAGGAGTTATATAGTGCCAACATTTTACGACACTATTGACACTCTGGGGATCCGAAAAATAGGATTTTTATAACAGCTTACCTGTAAAATCCTTTTCTTGGAGTACATCACGGGACACAGAGCGACATAGTCATTACTAATGGGTTATATAGATACCGTCAGGTGCTGGCACTGGCAACTTCCAAAACCGGAAGTACCCTCCCCTATATAAGCCCCTCCCATCCGGGAGCACCTCAGTTTTGTAGCAAAGCAATAAGTGTCCCTAAAGAGGGGCGGGAGCTCTGTGTCCCGTGATGTACTCCAAGAAAAGGATTTTACAGGTAAGCTGTTATAAAAATCCTATTTTCTTTCTCGTACATCACGGGACACAGAGCGACATAGTCATTACTAATGGGATGTCCTAAAGCAATGCCAAATGAGGGGGGGGATACACCATATATAAGCTGAGCGCTATCAGACATGAGGATCTTTTGCGGCCTGCAACACACTGCGCCCAAAGGCGACATCCTCCTGACTTCTAACGTCCACCTGGTAGGACCTAGTAAACGTGTGTACCGAAGACCATGTTGCGGCCTTACAGATTTGAGCCAGGGAGGCCTGGTGATGCACTGCCCATGAAGTTCCAACTGCTCTCGTGGAGTGCGCTCTAACTTTGAACGGAGGTGGTCTCCTTCTCAAGCCATAAGCTTGCATAATGACCTGTCGAATCCACTTGGCTAAAGTAGACTTTGACGCTGCCTGACCCTTTCTGGGGCCTTCCGGCAGAATAAACAAAGTATCCGTTCTGCGAATCTGAGCAGTGGCTTTTAGATAAGCTTTAACTGCTCTTACTACATCCAAAGAATGCAATAACTTTTCCTCTACCGAAGTAGGTTTGGGGAAAAAAGAAGGAAGAACCACATCTTGGTTCAAATGAAACCTCGATACCACCTTAGGAAGAAAGGCTGGATGAGGACGTAACACTACTCTGTCCTTATGGATAACCAGATATGGCTCCTTACAGGACATAGCTGCTAATTCCGATACTCTTTTAGCCGAACAAATGGCTACTAGAAAAATCAATTTCCTGGTGAGAAGCACCAAGGAAATATGCTGTAATGGTTCAAATGGTTGTTTCTGTAGAACCGACAGAACCAAGTTTAGATCCCATGGACATATGGGAATATTAACCGGAGGACTAATACGCATCACTCCTTGTATAAAGGCTTTGACTAGTGAATGCGAAGCCAAGGGCCTTTGAAAAAATATTGACAAGGCCGAAATCTGACCCTTGATAGTACTCAAGGCAAGCTTCCTATCTACAGCCCACTGTAGGAAGTCCAGAATCCTACCTATTACGTACTTATGTGGATGCCATTTCTTGGCCTCACACCACGCAATGTACGCCTTCCAGATTCTATAGTAGATCTGCCTGGATACCGGCTTCCTGGCATTGATCATGGTAGATACCACAGCATTAGAGAGCCCTCTCTTTTTTAGAATGTGGGCTTCAATAGCCAGGCCGTCAAACCTAGGGCTGGTAAGGAAGGGTGGTATATCGGTCCTTGCGAAAGCCGGACGACGTGGGAGAGTCCAAGGACTCCCCACTGAAATTTTACAATCTCCGCGTACCACGCTCTTCGGGGCCACGCTGGAGCCACCGGAATCACTGGTTTCTTTTCTACCCTGATTCTGCGGAGTAATCGAGGTAACCATTGGCGGTGTGAATGCATATATCAGCTTGAACTGATCCCAAGGGAACACTAGGGCATCCGAGCCGCAAGCTAGGGGATCCCTTGTCCGAGAGACAAACCTGTCCCCCTTTGCGTTGAATCTGGATGCTAGAAGATCTACATCCGAGGTTCCCCACCGCTGACATATTGTCCAGAAAACCTCGGGGTGAAGGGACCCTTCCTCTGGGCCTAATTGCTGGCGACTTAGAAAGTCCGCCTTCCAATTCTCCACTCCTGGAATGAATACCGCAGATATGGCTGGGACATATTTTTCTGCCCATTTCAGGATGTAATTTACTTCCCTCTGGGCTGCACGACTCCTGGTGCCCCCCTGATGATTGATATATGCCACTGCTGTGGCATTGTCTGATTGAATTCTGACAGGGGACCCTTGGAGTTTGGATGTCCATGCTACTAGGGCATACCGGGCTGCTCGTATCTCTAAGAGATTGATGGGCAGGGCCTTTTCTGCATCCGACCATCTGCCCTGGAGAGACTATTGCTCCAGTACTGCTCCCCAGCCTATAAGGCTGGCATCTGTAGTGACCACCTTCCAAGAAATCGGACTGAAGGATTTCCTTTTTTCCAGATTCTGGGGAACCAACCACCAACGGAGGCTCTTGCGAACGGAAGGGGACAAGGACATTGTAAGTCTAGGGCCTGAACTTTTTTGTTCCAGGCTGACAGTATGGCCCCTTGCAAATTCCTTGAATGGAATTGACCGTAGGGTACTGCTTCGAATGATGCCACCATTTTTCCCAGCAGCCTCATATACAGGCGTATGGACGGCTGTCTTTTTTGTACCCACTAAGTGGATCAAATCTTTCAAAGACAACACCTTTCCTCGAGGCAAGAATATTTTTCTCTGGCCTGAATCCAACCTTAGCCCCAAGTATTCCAGACTTTTGACTGGTTTTTAGGGCTGACTTGTCTCGGTTGATAATCCAACCGTGAGATTCCAGATACTTGATCGTCTTGTGAACGACCACGTCTAGTTTTTTCACTGAGTGGTCTATCAGCAACAAGTCATCCAGATATGCCATTATCATTACACCTTGTGTTCTTAGATTGGCCAATAAAGGGCCAGAATTTTTGTAAACACTCGTGGTGCTGTGGCCAAACCGAAGGGTAAGGCTCTGAACTGAAAATGGCGCCCTTCTACTGCAAAGCGTAGAAATTTTTGGTGGACTGGAAAGATGGGAATGTGCAAATAAGCATCTTTGATGTCGATCGTGGCTAACCAATCCTCCCCTTGTAGGGCAGTGGCCACCGATCGGATCGACTCCATCGGAAAGTCCTGATATACAGGAATTTGTATAGCCCTTTTAGAATTAATATGGGCCTCCCGTCCGCGTTTGCTTCGGGACTGTAAAGAGGTTTGAGTAAAACCCGAACCCTCATTCTTCCAGGGGAACCTCCATAATTACTCCTTGGAGCAATAGTTGTTCTAGTGCCAACAGGAGGGACTCTCTCTTCCGGGGATCCCTTGGCACGTTTGACCTCAAAAATGGGAAGGAGGAGAGTCTTTTAACTCCAAACTGTATCCCAAACCTACTGCGGAGAGCACCTATCTGTCTTGATCGTGTCCCGCCAGGTCTCTTGCGAACAACTGGAGTCCTCCCCCCACCCGACTGAGTGGGGGCTTCAATGAATTTAACTTTGGGGGAGGTTTTGTACCTCCCCTGACCCAGGGTTTCTCATTACCCTGCTACTGTCCCTGTTTTTTACCCCCGGGATTTGACCGAGGAGGCCGTCGGAACTGTTACACAGCCGATGCCCCAGGGACTGGAGAAGCAGGCCTCTTAAAGAGGGACCTCTAACTCTGCTTTTAACCGGCAAGAGCGTATTTTTACCGCTGGAAATTTTCTGGATATATTTGTCCAGGTTTTCCCTGAATAAGCGTTCACCATGAAATGGGACGCTAACCAGCCATTCTTTACAGGGAGCTTCAGCAGACCAGTTTTTGAGCCATAGGAGCCTACGCATATGTACTATAGACAGCGTAAGGCGGGAGGCCTGATGGACTGAATCCTCTATGGCGTCAACCGCAAAGCCTAAGGCTCTAGGTAGATCAGCTAGGGCAAAGCCTGCTGATCTGTCAAGTCCCTCAAGACCTGTTTCAACTGATCCTTCACTGCTTAGCAGACCCCAATAGCTGCTACTGCTGGTTGTATCACCAAGCAGATTTTCATAAGGACTCCAATCTTTTATCTATTGGGTTCTTGAACATTTGGACATTATCCACTGGACATGTCAGTGATTTATACATACAAGAGATGGCTGCGTCCACTGTAGGGACCTTCCATTTTTTTTTTTGATGAACTTATCCTCCATGGGATAGACCACCGGAAATCTCTTGGGGGAATAAATATTTTCTCAGGACGTTCCCAATCCTGGTAAATGAGCCCTTTCAGTAAAGGGTGAAGTGGAAAAGAACAAACAGTCTGGGGGCTTCTAGCGACCCCAACGAGGATACAGTAGTGGTTGATGGTTCCGCAAGGTGCATTTTTAAATGCTGATCGGACCATGTTAGTCAGAGACTGAACCCATAATCTTTCAGCTTAAGATGCTGAGAAAAGGTTCCCCCACTGTTGATTCCTCTATAACAGAATCAACCTCATCCTGATCCCCTTCAGGCAGGTCGATCCCTGTATGGGACTGTTGCTCTGCTAACAGGCACTCTGAAGGAGGAGACGGAGATCGGGCGTGCTTTCCCTGACAGGGAGGCAGCGATAAATGTTGACAATCTCTCTCTAATCCTCCCAGAGCTGAGGAAAAAACCTCCTCTGTTACATACACAGGAGCAGGTGAACTGAGGACAGCCACAGTACCAAGTACCCTGCGGGGTCTCTACGGTCACTTACCTCTGAACTTCAGGGGAGACTGGTGCAGCAGGAGTATGCCCAAGATCCTCCGAGCCCGATGAGACCCCCTTCGCTTCCTGGAAGATTCAGTTCCGGAGCTTCTGGACGGCATATTCCTAAGCCTAAAGCTGAGGTATTCCAGCCGTAATACACCACTTTTACTGAGAATAGTCTAGCACAATTGCTGCTATATCACAGTTGGTGTCTACTAATGTGCCTTTCTAGGGGATGCCTGTATCAACCGCTTGCTGTATGCCTTTAAATGTTGCCAGCTCTGTCTCTGTACTTCATAGCCAGCTCACTACAATATTGTGGTTTTTTTAAACTGCTGGGACGCCCGCACATGCGCAGAAGCGCTGCGGCGCGCACAGAGCGTCATCCCCCAGGCTCCGCCCCCTTTCCCGGCTCACCTCTATATATAGAGGCGCGTGCACGCGCGCGGGCACGTGCGCCTTCGGCGCTAATTTCAAATATGGTAACAAGGGACAGGAGCCAGGGCCCCTCTTTGCCGCAGGCCGGGGGATGGACGAGCACTGCAACATGGCAGAGGAAGCAGTTTCCTATAAGAGAACTCACCATCTGCCTGGACTTTGCTCTGCTGAGAAGAAGCTAGTCCACATGACAAGAAAACATTCCACAGCGGCCTCTAGTGGACAAACACAGGTACCGCAGTCTAATATATTAAATATATATAAAAAAAAATTTTTTTTTTTTTTTCTTGACCACCATTAAAAATTATTACATTTTTTTAGTAGTTACAGGCATGCACAGAATTTTGCGGGAATACCATTAGGTAACAGACAGAAAGACAAATTAGGCTTGGGGGTCCCCCAATAGAACCAAGTTCCTGGGGGCCCCCACTTACCTGTTCCTCGCCGCAGGACTTTGTTTGGTCCACAAAAGCCCAAACTTCACCTATCACGGCAGGCATTGTAATCAAACCTTCAGGGACCGGGTTCCCAAGGATTCCACTCCCCTGGACCTGTATAGCACCCTGCACAGAAAACATCTTGGTCGTGGGTATGACCAGAGCTCTGGATCCCAGGGTCCAGCTCTCCTAAGAGAAGCACTACAGGCAAAACCTTGCTCTTCTCTGCAAGGCCCGGGTACCGACCGTTTAGCTATGAAGCTTTTTTGGTCGGATCCGGAATAGCTTACTGAGGCCCAAAAGAACCTGTACGCAAGCTCAGTGAAAAACACATGTTTCTTCTTGGCCAACACCTTAGACACTGGCAAAAAACTGAGGTGCTCCCGGATGGGAGGGGCTTATATAGGGGAGGGTACTTCCGGTTTTGGAAGTTGCCAGTGCCAGCACCTGACGGTATCTATATAACCCATTAGTAATGACTATGTCGCTCTGTGTCCCGTGATGTACGAGAAAGAAAAGCAACAAGACATTTCTGACATCTTTATTATTATTTCATTCTCTGTGTATTGTACTAATAACTTCCTGCCCTAACTGAAATAAAATCTTACAGCTAACAAAGGTGTTCGCAAACCACTTTATCAAAACTGCCAAGCCTGTTCTGAAGTGAAAGATGTTGAGAACCTTCTAAAATAGTGTCACAAAGTTTACCTTTGTAGTCATATATAATAAGTAATGACATGACTACACACAACTACTAGTTATACTTCCCTTTACTAAGGTGAAGGGTAGAGTAACATATTGATTATTTCCTGCAGTAAAATGTTGGATTTGAGGCCACGAACGGAAATTTCACATATTGGATAAGTCTGCTATTTTCCTAAACATGTTCATTATGCTGTACACTTTAGCACATAATGTCAGATACAACCATCTAATTGTAGTTCTGTAGGGATAACCATTAAACATGTATATGCATACATCTGGTTTTGCGCTATTTGTTTCTTGTAAGAAGTGACTGAAGTGTTGTGTCTAGACATTGCTCGACTACACTTCACCTCATAAACTTTAGCAACAATTCTATTCTTAATTCCTGGGAAACAGCTCACAACTTTCTCATATCCTTACATTGAACTGAGTGTCACAGTGATCCTATATCCTCACACAAATTTGTTGCAGTGAATCATCTTTACAAACACTGGGAAGTTTCATATAAAACGTCCATGAATACAATCAGATGCTTATCATAATAAGCAGAAATAAAGTCAGTTTAATTTTTTTTATTTATTTTGAATTTCTAAAATTTAGAACACATGAATACATCTGAGTAATTTATAAATACACATACTATATATACATAGATACACACACTGTATATTACAGTAAATTTGATATGCTTTTAAAAAATTATCTGCAGGTGAAAATAATGTAATATTTATTTTGGGGGGGAACACTGATAAAAATTACAAAACCAAAATGTCATTGTTCTTATACAATAACAGCACACTAATCATATTGCTTTTTTTTTTTTGTATTATAAGTGCTGCAATGATGATGATTATTACTGGTCATTACAAGACAGTGGGCAAAGAGAGTGAAATAAGGATTACTGTGTGAACAAGTGACACTGGAACCTGTAAACTTAACCAGACAATAGTGGAAGAATTTTCCAGGGAACATAGTGTGGTAGAGATATGTGAATCAGAAGACTGGACTGAACAGTGCCACAAATTCTTTGGCAGGCAAATTAGATCTCATACATGAACATAAAGACACAACTGTGTCTCTTTTGCCTGGAGTTCAGCATTAAAGTGTTACTAAACCCACAATAGTACAATCAATCAGTCTGTATATGCAGTAAAGCATGCTAGTTATACTCACTGTGGGTTAATCCTCTACATTGTGTAAAAAGGCAGTTTCTTCCCCTTCCTCCAGAGTCCCCAATATATCTCCTGATAGTAACGAGGCTAGGGGACAAGCTGCACATGCTCAGTTTGGTGTGTATAGATAGAAAGTTTTTTTTTTTTCTTGGGACAGTGCATGTGATCAGCACAGAGCCAAAAAGCACTGTACAGACAGAGGATCCGGGGCCATGCATCCTCATAGGACAATCATGGGAGAATGAAACTCCTCCTACAGGCTTTAACCAGCCACTTATAGAAGTCACAAGACTGTTCTAACTGCGGTTAAGAAAAGGTATTTAGCAGTTTATATTTACTAAAATAAATGCATTTCCAGGTTCTGTGTACTGTGGGAGACCAGATATAGTAAATGCAGGGTTTTGGGTTTAGTAAAACTTTAAGCTGTCAAATAAATATGAAATATGATAGTAACACAAAGCAAAATTAGTAAATCATATAAAGTATCAAGAAACATAAAATTAACATTAGGTAAAAAAGCTCTGTACATGAAATGTCCTTATCCAGAACAAAATCAGACATCTGACATTCAATTGCAGCTTCCTGTTAAAGCCATCATTCTTTTGTCATGTGCCATTTTAGCCTAAACAAAACTATAAGTGGCAGTGAGCGGCTCCTGAAACATTTACATATTTGTCAGTAAATACAACTGATTGATGAACTTAAGAGTTTTGTTAGATAACAGATCCACAGTAAAAGTTAAAAAAAAAAAAAAATGTATCTCCTATGTTTTGTGCTTACTCAAGCTTAGGCTTGCTCCTAAAAGGTTACATTACAGTTATTGACTGCCTTAAGGATACATACTTTACACAATTTTCGATGGACTTTCTTTCGGGAGGAAGAAAACCAGTGCTTTACAAATTCCTGGAAATGACGCATTTCAGGACTGGAAAGGAAAATCTACAACGCATTAACAATGGCCACAGTGAAAGTTGACTGTAAAAAAAGTATGACTAATGTGCTGCTGAACTGCTGGCTCATACGCTCTTTGATCTACTCATGGGTTATAAAATTATCATGTCTCTGTGCCTCCGACAAAAAAGAATGTGTTATTTGCCTTTTTTATGAACTGCAAATGGCACATAGGACAATAATCAATTTTTTAAAATACTAAATTCCCCCGATTGCAAAAGATTTTTTTTCAGCTGCAGACGAATTGAGAAATACTTGTACACTTGCTGCGCAACTGTGACTTATTTTTTGCACAGGCTTATAAAATGCTGCCTTTTAGTGCACAATGGAATCCATACAATGTGTATGCAAATACTGATATCGAAGTAGAAGAGAACTGGATGGAGAACAAGCCACCTAAAACACATTCATAGAGTTTTATGGCTTACCTCATACATGACCTATATTCTTTTTTAGAATTAGCACGGAGGACTGATACAAAGAGAAATGTAAAAACCATCTTACGTTTATCTTAAAATTAAAGTATGTTTGTGTGGAACCTAAAAAACATTCAGCTTAAATAAAAATTAGAAAAAAAATAAAAAATTTCAATTTGACAAATTCTTCCTATTTACATTTTTTTAATTTTATTACACATTTATTACAGGTACTTATATAGGGCTGATAATTCACGCAGTGCTTTACTTATATAGTGTATTTTCACATCAGTCCCTGCCCTTAAGCTTACAATGTAAGGTTCCTAACTCACATTCATACACATACTAGGGTCAATTTAGACAGGAGCCATTTAATCTTTGGAGTGTGGGAGGAAACTGGAATACCCAGAGGAAACCCATGCAGACACAGGGAGAACATGAAAACTCTAGGCAGGTTGTACCGTGGTTGAGATTTGAACCAAGGACCACCCTAGTGCTGTCAGGCGAATATGTTTCATCTAACCTTTTTTTATTTGAAAGAAATAAAACATGGAATGCGACATCAAACAATAATAATGCTGTATACCAGGGCTCAAAATTTCAAGTCTAGACCTACTAGCCAGGCAAAAACCTTACTCTCCACCAGTTGCCCCCCAAACCTTTCCCAGGTCCGTCCCCCAACCCCGCCCCCTTAAAGCCCCACCCCCTTAAAGCTTATGACATTACATTTTTCTTTAGAATAAAGAGTTCAAAATATAAAAAAATCAGTGTCCCCAGAGAGCCCCCACTTACATCAGTGTCCCCAGAGAGCCCCCACTTACATCAGTGTCCCCAGAGAGTCCCCCTTACATCAGTGTCCCCAGAGAGCCCCCCCTTACATCAGTGTCCCCAGAGAGCCCCCCCTTACATCAGTGTCCCCAGAGAGCCCCCCCTTACATCAGTGTCCCCAGAGAGCCCCCCCTTACATCAGTGTCCCCAGAGAGCCCCCCCTTACATCAGTGTCCCCAGAGAGCCCCCCTTTACATCAGTGTCCCCAGAAAGCCCTCCTTTACATCAGTGTCCCCAGAGAGCCCCCCCTTACATCAGGGCCCTCAGAGAGCCACCCTTACATCAGTGTCCCCAGAGAGCCCCCACTTACATCAGTGTCCCCAGAGAGCCCCCCTTACATCAGTGTCCCCAGAGAGCCTCCACATACATCAGTGTCCCCAAAGAGCCCCCCTTACATCAGTGTCCCCAGAGAGCCCCCCCTTTACATCAGTGTCCCCAGAGAGCCATCCGCTTACATCAGTGTCCCCAGAGAGCCCCCTTACATCAGTGTCCCCCAGAGAGCCCCTCCTTACATCAGTGTCCCCAGAGAGTCCCCCTGCTTACATCAGTGTCCCCAGAGAGTCCCCCTGCTTACATCAGTGTCCCCAGAGAGCCCCCCTTAACATCAGTGTCCCCAGAGAGCCCCCCGATACATCAGTGTCCCCAGAGAGCCCCCCTTACATAAGTGTCCCCCAGAGAGCCCCCACTTACATCCGTGTCCCCCAGAGAGCCCCCGCTTACATCAGTGTCCCCAGAGAGCCCCCCCATACATCAGTGTCCCCAAGAGGGCCTCCCTCTAAATAAGTGTCCTCAGATGGCTCCCCGTCTTACCTTAAGCTGGTGGGTGTAGGGATGTGCACCGTTGGCAGGCCTCTTCTCGTGTCCCCCGCGGCGGTGGAGAGCAGACCTCTCCTTGTGTCCCCCGCGGCAGTGGAGAGCGGACCTCTCCTTGTGTCTCCCTCAGCGGTGGAGAGCGGAACTCTCCTGCACCTGTCCCCTGTAATGGCGCTGCCGAAGAAGAAGCTGGACGTCGCAAACCGGAAGTCGGAAACCGGAAATCGGCTTCAAAATGAGGCTTGGAGCGCAGGTGTAAAGCAAATTGATCCCCGGGGCCTGGGGATCACATTGCAAGCCACCCGCTCTGTTACTGCGCTTGCCAAACAGCAATTTATCCTCGCATTTGGCGAGCGGGCGAGTGCAATTTTCAAGCCCTGCTGTATACAATAACTAACCTCAAAACTTAAATGCAGCTCACCATATGGGTTCTAGTAGAATCTATATAGTTAATCAGAAACCCAAGAATTGGGAGATAGAATGTAAAGAGAAGAAATGTAATGGGATGAACAAAATGAAAGTAAAAAAATTGAAGGCAATAAAAAAGAGGGGGCTTACATAAAGGAAACGGGTAGATGGAAGCGATAATCAATGAAGTATCAGTGAGCCACCAGTTGGATGGGTAAATGTGCCAACAGACACTATACAATAGTCAGCCATGTATACATATTCTAACAACTGACTGTTGTTCATACATGCACACAGTCATCAGAGAACATGAATGTGTATGCCTATGAGGCAGAGAAGGGGCATTTATAGGACATCAGCCTCTCTCCTGGGGGGAAAAAAGCAGGCTCTGCTAAGAGGCATCAAGGCAGGGTGCAGACCCATGATCGTTTCTGGAGTCAACCATAAACAACAAGATTGGGCAAATGTTTCCCTACAACTTTAGGCACCCATGGGTTAATCCAGCCATGCATTTTTCAATCTGACTGCACAACCCCTGTACAATCTACTTTAGAATTAGGAATAATATGTACTTGCAGGGCCTATCTAAAAAATTATTTCAAATTTACAATCTGGTAAACTCCCGAACTAGCTAGGTGTTGGAGATCGAACAAATTATAATGTAAAAGTCATTGGTAGAATCTTAGTGATTTTTAGTTTTAGTTGTACAAGGAACCTTCTGAAGATATTCAAGGGTTTGCTAAAACTATATATTTAAAAAAAATCATACTCTGTGGAATATGAGACCTCTAGAAAGAAAGATCTACCGTATTTTTCGCTCCATAAGACGCACCTAGGTTTTAGAGGAGGAAAACAAGAAAAAAAAATATTCTGAACCAAATGGTGTACTAAAATATTTTATATTATATTATTACTATAGGTGGGTGGTGGACACACAGCAATACCAGCCTCCCTATCAAATCAGCTCAGCTACACTATATCTGGTGGTGGTGGTGGACACAGCAACCTCCCCCCCTCCCCAGATCAGCTCAGGGTGGCAGGGCAGACACAAACACCCCTTAAGCCAATTCTATTACAACAGCTCAGGTGACTGGGCTGTGGATACCATGCCAGCTTACACCTCCCACCCCCTTATCAAAAGCTCACCTCAGGCAGCGGAGGACACTGCCATTACAATCCACAACCCCCTCTTGCTGGCTGGCTGGCTCTCAGCCTCAGACGTACCCAGGAAGCAGCTAGAAATGAGGACTGGGGACATAGTTTACAGCAGCAGATGCAGAGGGAAGGAGCAGGAAGTCAGACTGGACCAGACCATGGCGCCGGGGGGGTTCAGGCTGCAAAAAAAAAACAGCAAGGGCTCTCACTGCTTTCGAGATAGTGTCACCTCTGGCGGGTGACACCCGACCTGGGTGCGGAGCACACCCCCATAGCAATGCTACTGACACCCCCCATGTTTTGACACCCGGGGCAAAACGCCTCCCCCCGCTCCCCCTTGGTATGCCCCTGCCAGGATGCGCCTCACTTCCTGTCCTCTCTCCTTCACAGAGAAGCCGAGCGGTGGGATTCTGACGCAGCGAAAGGGGGGGGGCAGTGCCTGGTCAGTATTCGCTCCATAAGACACAGGGACATTTCCCCCTATTTTTTTGGGGGGGAAATGCGTCTTATGGTGCGAAAAATACGGTAATTTAAACAGGTTTCCTCCATTTCTGCCTTATATTACTATATTTGTTTTTACATATTCAGTAAACTTTAAAGGAATCGTTAATGTATAATTTTTCGAATAGAAATTAACTGAATTTAAATTCTTCTGCAGTGTGTGAGTATAATAGAAGAATTGGGTGGTTGCCAAAGTTTTTTGTCTATACAGAAGAATAAAAAAAAAACTCATAACACAATAACAATCAAAACTCACAGAGAAAATGCAGCTCAGTAAGTTTGTTGCCATCACAATCATTCATGGAGTGGGTTATGGAAGTAATACTATGGGCTTCAAAAGAAGAAACCATTCATGGTAAAAGAGCAAGTAGACTGATGATAAACAGGAAAATTATTTTGAAAACATACAGATATTTGACCAATATGAAGGTTTCTGGATTGTGGCAATGAGTGAGAATAGTAATAAGGCTATGAGCTGGATTTTCAATATGGACAAAAAAAAAAGGAAGCAATTTGTCACAAAACAGACATTAAAGTAGAACTATAGGCAAAACTTTTAATTTTCATTTTGGATAGAGTAAGGGAGGGTGTCCCATTATGGAGATTTACCTTCACTTCCTGTCACATAGTCAAAACAAGAAGTGAGAGGAAATCCCTGGAAATCAAGAGAATCCAATGGGGCCCCCCACTAACACTGTTCTGGAGAAACCCAAAATTTTGAATTTTCTTTTACTTTTGATGATAACAGGAATAAGGACAAATAAAGAGGGTGAGTCTAAAAAAAAGAAAAAAAGAAAAAAGGAGTTTTGACTTGAGTTATACTTTGACTGAAGAAGCCAAGGGAAAATCCATTAGAACAGAAAAGACCGTTTCATGACTTCACAATGGTAGAAGTCCATAGAAATGTCACTCGCATAAGTATGAAAAGGTTCTACTTTTAAAAGAAATTAGTAACAACTGGTTGTTGATAGCGCTTCATACGCACATATAAACAAAAACAAATAAAACTCAAAAAGGCTGTTCAGAAAATGCTATTAACCTGGCTGTGATGCCTAAACTCTAGCTTCAATACTTGATCTGAGTCAGAGAACTCAAACTATTAATATAAAATAAATCAAAGTAAAGTCTAAAGTCCTGTATGCTTGTTTTGGGTCAGTAACTTTAAAACCTGAATTGAGAGAGCCAGCATTTTCAGAAGACAAGATCAGCAATGGCAACCTCAATGTGTCTCTCATGGCAGGTTTCCTTTAAAGCAGGGGTCTCCAAACTTTCTAAACAAAGGGCCAGTTTACTCTCCTTCAGACTTTAGGGGGGCCGGACTGTGGCCAGCAGGAATAGAATTTTTTTCCCGGCATCAGTGGGAGTAAACCGTTCCCCATCTTTGGTGTTAGGCGGAGGAATAGTGTCCCATTGGTGATGTCAGTGGCAGGAATTATGCTCCATTTCTGGAGTCAGAGGGCAAAATAGTGTCTCATATCAGTGGGATGAATAGTGCCCCAAGGGGCCGGATAAATGCAAGCAAAGGGCCGCATCTGGCCCACGGGCCGCAGTTTGGAGACCCCTGCTTTAAAGGGAACCTTTCCTGACATAGGCATGGAGGCTGCTATTGCTTACTTCTAATTCTGCAAATGCTAATTACTTGGCTGTCATACTGAGCATCATACTTCGATACCTTGGGTTTTTACCAGACCAGCATATTTTAATAACGTGACATCTGACTTGACTAGTCTGATCTTTCTGACATACATAACTGTTCTGGGTCAGTGGTTTAAACTATACAAACCAGAAGGTTGGCAAAACAGCCAGGTAATCAGTATTTAACTAGTATTTTCAGAAGGAGGTCAGCAATGCAAGCTGCTATATTTACCTTTGGAAGAATTTACTGTAAAGAATTAAGCGCAGATTTTTTTTTTTTTTTTAGTAATTCTGAAAATGTTAGGATTCTTTTCAACTTAATATAAACTTTTTTTTTTCTTTTACACACATAATCACTAGTGGAGATCTGTGCATTTAGACTCCCCACAAAAAATATATAGGTCAGGTAAAAGCTGAACTATATAAAATTAGTAGTTTGTATTTTTATCCTGCACTCTTGCTCATGGGTAAATGATTTGCATATGACTAAAGGTGTCCTTTTAGAAAGGAAATGCACAGAGTATTGGGTATATTTCTCACTGCGTTTGCAGTGTAGACATGCTGGCCCCTTCAAAAATGTAGTTTAAAGCTATAGACAATCACGTGATGTAAAATGGATTAGTGAACCCAAAAGTGTTTTCACTGTGTCCAAATCAATAAGAACCAATCATCCCTTCAATAATGATTAGACCTTGTGTCAGGGCCTGGACTTGAACCTGGGACCTCTGGTGTGTCTGGCAATAACACTTCTTGCTGAGCTACCTGAGATGCTGGAGAGCACCTGGTCTGATTTTTTGGACAACCCTGCCTTTACCTTGACTTCTGCTCAACTTTGAAATCTTTGCCCTTCTCATGGACTTCCTGATTTAAGCCATCTCTCTGCACTTCCTGTTTGCCAGATCACTGTGCTCTCTTAAGCCAGTATCTCGCTCTTGTCTTTTCTGCTGACGTTCATATTGTGCTGCCACTAATTATCGACAATTGGCTTGTTCCTTGACTACGCTTCTGCCTGATCCCAACCTGCAATCACCATTACGGACTTTTGGCTTGTTTTTCTGACTACCCTTCTGTTTGACCTGCTTATCCGCTTCTGGACCCTGGCTTGCTCACCTCCTGGTGAGGCGATTCTGAGGACTGTGACCTGGTACTATCATGTAGCCACTTCCACCTCCACCATCAAAAGCTCTGGTGAACACTGGTTAGTACTTAGACTTCGCACCTGAGCTTGCGTCATCTGTCAGGGTGACTGCATGTGTACCTATCCTGCTGATTGGTGGTAGTCCCGCTAATGCTATAGTAACTGGGCTTCGAGCCTGACCCCTAATCGTGACACCTTGCTTTTGTGAGGGTTTCAGAAAGTTGTTACGCCATTTACTGATCTATGAAAATCCTCAAAAATAAATGGTTTCCAACTGAACACAAAGCATGAAGTGTATACCTAATAATGTGTAACCAGACTAAGAAGCTGCTTTTGGAGAAGAGTGGATTCAGACATGTAATATTTTTTCAGGTAGCTCCCCCTCCATGTATTTAAGAAAGCTAAATTTGCAGTACAAGTTCTTTACCAGATATCCACCACAGATATCCAAGCACAGACAAAGCCAGAGTAGGCAGGATTCTTGCTTGTTAAATGAAGATAATACATAGACATATTCTAGTTAAAATGTTATAAACCATGATTTCTGAACCTATAAACCTGTCATAGCCTACAAAATATTCCAGTAATTTTATCATGATGCTGATGAGAACCAGACCATTAAATGCTTGTACAAACCCTCTATGTTAGCAATAATTAAAGCAATATGGTCTTCCTAAAACCAAAAGCATTTACATGAGATCACTTATATCATATACAATTATTACATTTATTCATTTAAGGGCAGGGTGTGCGGTCGTGCAAATAATTGCAATACAGAAGCAAAGTTAACCACTGGGGCAAAAAGGGATGGTTCGCTTCATTACCTATAAGCCATGTTCTCTATTCCTGTCGCTGCCACCGATGTAATGCATAAGTTGGCGCAGAACCACTTCCACCTGGGAAGGTCAGTATGCCTTATGGTCTTGGCTCCTCCACCTCATCTTCCTGCTGGCTGACAGCAGATGTGGGCACACAGGGGATCGGGTTTCAAGAAGCAGAGCAGGGGGTTGGTAAATATGATGTCTACTAACCAGTTTCTTTCCTGAATGAACACTGAGTGATTGATCGGTCATAACTGAAGCATGGTAAACTGTGTTTTTGAGGTCTTTAGTTTGCAAATGAACAGGAAGTCTCTGCACAGAGGGCTTTATTTTCATTCACTCAGTGCAGATACAGATTGACAAAGGAGTAGATTGCTTTGAAACACATTTCTGTTATTAGGGGAATATCCCGGTGACAGCAAGAGGCTTTCGGATGCTGATCCCAGACCTCATAGTGGCTCCATCCATCCCTGCTGGCCCTGTCATCTCCTCGAGCAGCCCACGCTATTCCCAGTCAGGGCCAAGGCGGGGGTTTGGGCTATTCCCACACTGACTCTGGTTCCACTCTAGCCATCTGCCAAGTCTCTGCACCCCCTTTTGATGTTTGTGAGTGTATCATTTTATCTCCTAATTTGTTTATTAAATGTTCCTCATTCACACTGCACTATGAGGTGTGTGCATTTCTCCCCCCTTCCCTTTGTTCCACTCAGTGCAGCTATGGAAATGGAGGACCCCACCTAACAGAACTGGTAAAGATAAATAAATGTAAAAAAATTGAAAAAATAAAATTTCAAAATAAAATGTAAAACTGAAACTGAAAAATACATAAAAAAAAAACTCCTATAATTAGAAATCATTCACAAGAGACACTGTGGCCTATACAGTATGAATTAGTATTTTCTAGTCGCCTGGAGCTGCGTGAAAGCAGCTCTATGGGGACACAGCAGCTGTATGGCCACAGGTCCTAGTTTGACAGGTGTGTAGGTGCGAGTGAGTGGCCCCGAATACACATGGTCTACATCTGGGGTCACACACCCGCCCGCATGCCTGTTGAATTAGAACCTGCGACTGTGTTTGTACAGCTGCTGCATCCTCATCCATCCAAGTAACAGTCTGCCTGCATGCAGCTTCAGACAGCTGTAGCCACATATACAAACCGCTCATTCACAGGGTAGAGGCCACCGAGTTCATGTGAATGGGCTCCAAGACCTCATTCACATACAGAATGCACCCGGGAGTCACAGGAACAAATTAATGACAAGCTGACAGATACTGTGGCTGTACACATGAAACTGCACATCCTGGAAAAACTGGGTACTCATACATCTCTATACGCATGTAACCACTTGGATGTGAGGGTACATGCATACAACCATAGCATCTGACAGCTTGTCATTGATTATTACAGGCTGTTGCCCAGAGCTGTATGCAAAAACCTAAGACTCCCAGACATAGAAATACACTTCTCCTTGATGCTGTCCGGTCCTTTGAGGCCAACAAAGGATCTGAACTGAGTTTACATTAGCTACACGTTACAGTAAGCATAACCTATGTGCACCGTATGCGTTGTGCACAAGCGTTGCATTGCAGTGCTTGATTTTGCTTCTTTTGTAATGTTTTTAAAATTGCAGTCATTGTGATGTGTTGCACTGCGTTGCTTTTATCATTTCATCACAATGGAAATCAACGCAACACACGCGACACTGTGACTGGGCAATAGCACAATGCAAAGGTGCTTATTTACAGTTTTGCATACCATTGATTTTCACCGTTTCACAAAAAGGCACAATTCAAAATTTACAAATATTTGTTGGTTATTAACTCAATACAGTTTTAGCTTTCAGATTTAGTAGGAACTTAGTAAGTTATGTTTGTGAGCACAAATAATGATTTTAGTGTATTTTTATCAAAAATCTTTTTAAAAAAAAAAACATTTGTGCAACTTTCATTGGACATAAATAAATTAGTAGCACCATCTTATTATTCTACTAGTCCTATGCTTTCAGAAATGTATGATTTGGAGAGTCGTTTACAAACTCTGAAAGCTGTAATTGAAAAATTATAACCTCCAGATTTTTTGAGTAAGTTGCTTCTTTACAGTTCTGCGTACCTTCAATTTTATTTTATATAAAATTTACAAATGTTTGTTCTTTATTAACGCAATATAGTTTTAGGTAGATTTAGTAGAAATGTTATAAGATTTCTGTGTTTGCAAACACTAATAACAATTGTTGTGTATTTTTATATAACATATGGTTTTATTAGCATATTTGCACAAACTATCACAGGACCTACAAGATCAGTAGCCCCATCTTTTTATTTTACATACTTTAAAAGAGTAAGTGAAAAAATGCAACAAGAAAGTGAAAAATTGCAAAAAATGATCAGGTCAGCACCTGGATCACCGTCTGGCACTGAAAGGGTTATTTCAGTATTCGAAGGACCAGTTCCAGATTCAGCAAAACAAGGCCACCAGAGATCATAGACTCTATAGCAGCCATTAATATAAAGGTGTTAATTATATCCTGCATTTAATTTCACTAAAATGCATGGGCCCATGCTATTAAAAAAAACTTTAACTATAACCCATAAATCAATATAATGTTTTCATAGTGGGAGGATTCAAATGGGGCCCTGGTCTGACGATCTGAACCAATAAAGCTTGAGAATGCTGGAAGTAATTTTTATTTGCTTTTAATGTGTTATGTTTTTTTTATTTTCCTGTTGGAGCAAACTGGACCATGCTTTATAAACCATTTTTGTTTTTCTCTGGATCAATTTGTGGGTATAGGGTTCTGTATATGGTGGTTTTCTATCAACTAAAGTTGCGGGCATTGAGGAGCTAAGGAACAAAATCCTTAATTATTGTATGACCTTCATGTGAAGACATGTTGGACATCCCAAGGAAAAATGTATTTCAAACTTTGTCTTTTTGAACATGGATGGCTCGGACTGCGGTTGAGTTAATGTTTCATCTTCGATGCCAAGTAACATAAGAATACTAATACAGTGGGGCAAAAAAAGTAGTTAGTCAGCCACCAATTGTGCAAGTTCTCCCACTTAAAAAGATGAGAGAGGCCTGTAATTGTCATCATAGGTATACCTCAACTATGAGAGACAAAATGTGGAAACAAATCCAGACAATCACATTGTCTGATTTGGAAAGAATTTTTTGGGCAAATTATGGTGGAAAAATAAGTATTTGGTCACCTACAAACAAGCAAGATTTCTGGCTCTCACAGACCTGTATCTTCTTCTTTAAGAGGCTCCTCTGTCCTCCACTCATTACCTGTATTAATGGCACCTGTTTGAACTTGTTATCAGTATAAAAGACATGTGTCCACAACCTCAAACAGTCACACTCCAAACTCCACTATGGTGAAGACCAAAGAGCTGTCAAAGGACACCAGAAACAAAATTGTAGACCTGCACCAGGCTGGGAAGACTGAATCTGCAATAGGCAAGCAGCTTGGTGTGAAGAAATCAACTGTGGGAGCAATAATTGGAAAATGGAAGACATACAAGACCACTGATAATCTCCCTCGATCTGGGGCTCCACGCAAGATCTCACCCCGTGGGGTCAAAATTATCACAAGAACGGTGAGCAAAAATCCCACAACCACACGGGGGGACCTAGTGAATGACCTGCAGAGAGCTGGGACCAACGTAACAGTAACACACTACGCCGCCAAGGACTCAGATCCTGCAGTGCCAGATGTGTCCCCCTGCTTAAGCCAGTACATGTCCGGGCCCGTCTGAGGTTTGCTAGAGAGCATTTGGATGATCCAGAAGGATTGGGAGAATGTCATGTGGTCAGATGAAACCAAAGTAGAACTGTTTAGTAGAAACACAACTCGTCGTGTTTGGAGGAGAGAGAATGCTGAGTTGCAACCAAAGAAAACCATATCTACTGTGAAGCATGGGGGTGGCAACAACATGCTTTGGGGCTGTCTCTCTGCAAAGGGAACAGGACGACTGATCCGTGTACATGAAAGAACGAATGGGGCCATGTATCATGAGATTTTGAGTGAAAACCTCCTCCCATCAGCAAGGGCATTGAAGATGAAACGTGGCTGGGTCTTTCAGCATGACAATGATCCCAAACACACTGCCCGGGCAATGAAGGAGTGGCTTCGTAAGAAGCATTTCAAGGTCCTGGAGTGGCCTAGCCAGTCTCCAGATCTCAACCCCATAGAAAACCATTGGAGGGAGTTGAAAGTCTGTGTTGCCCAGCGAAAGCCCCAAAACATCACTGCTCTAGAGGAGATCTGCATGGAGGAATGGGCCAACATACCAGCAACAGTGTGTGACAACCTTGTGAAGACTTACAGAAAACGTTTGACCTCTGTCATTGCCAACAAAGGATATATAACAAAGTATTGAGATGAACTTTTGATATTGACCAAATACTTATTTTCCACCATAATTTGCCCAAAAAATTATTTCCAAATCAGACAATGTGATCTGAGTCCCTGGCGGCGTAGTGTGTTACTGATGGTAGCCTTTGTTACGTTGGTCCCAGCTCTCTACAGGTCATTCACTAGGTCCCCCCGTGTGGTTGTGGGATTTTTGCTCACCGTTCTTGTGATAATTTTGACCCCACGGGGTGAGATCTTGCGTGGAGCCCCAGATCGAGGGAGATTATCAGTGGTCTTGTATGTCTTCCATTTTCCAATTATTGCTCCCACAGTTGATTTCTTCACACCAAGCTGCTTGCCTATTGCAGATTCAGTCTTCCCAGCCTGGTGCAGGTCTACAATTTTGTTTCTGGTGTCCTTTGACAGCTCTTTGGTCTTCACCATAGTGGAGTTTGGAGTGTGACTGTTTGAGGTTGTGGACACATGTCTTTTATACTGATAACAAGTTCAAACAGGTGCCATTAATACAGGTAATGAGTGGAGGACAGAGGAGCCTCTTAAAGAAGAAGATACAGGTCTGTGAGAGCCAGAAATCTTGCTTGTTTGTAGGTGACCAAATACTTATTTTCCACCATAATTTGCCCAAAAAATTCTTTCCAAATCAGACAATGTGATTGTCTGGATTTGTTTCCACATTTTGTCTCTCATAGTTGAAGTATACCTATGATGACAATAACAGGCCTCTCTCATCTTTTTAAGTGGGAGAACTTGCACAATTGGTGGCTGACTAAATACCCTTTTGCCCCACTGAACAACCATCTGTGAGGTTGCATACATTTACTAGAGGTGACAATCGGATCTGATCATATTTATTGTTAACAAATCTGCTAAAATATGGAAAAACTAAACAAGGGACAAATGTTTTTACAAAATTTTAAAATTCATACCTTGTCTTCATAATAGTACTGTGCCAGGATGACTTTAGCACCCAAACTAACCAGCAAAACTTTTTAAAATCTTCCAAAAATAAAATGTGATATAGACTAAAACATGACCTTTAAAGTAGCGACTTGTATATTCACATGCTCTGTTTTTGCATCAACAATAACAGAAATAAACAAATAAAATAAAAAAGGAAAGGAAACATGTCCAGTCATTAATGCTATGGGCGGCAGTTAAAAATAGTAGCAAAAAAAGGGGAAGAGATCTATATCTGGAGAGGAAGTCTGCAGATGGATGCAGTGGGATGTATAAGCAAGAATTAGGTTGATAATTATCCTTTCCCCTCTAAACTCTTTTGTAAACATGTATGGGTATGTACCACCATCTTGAGGGAAATAGCATTAAATTTAGCTGCAGTATAAAAACAGCAAAAGCAGGCAGCAGTAAACATTATTCAATGTACTATGGATATCCAGAAAACACTGTAAATGAACTTGACTAAAAGTACACTCCTTTTGCATTCACAATAAATAGATGGACAGATAAAATAAATGTTAGATATTTTCCATTGCAAGCCTGAGCAGTGTTTCAGAAGGCTTCTTTACAGGAATGCACCATTTTACCACTGACTCTACAACCTCTACTTAGGGGCATGGACAATTTCAGGGATGTGCCTAAATGCATTACATCTTGGGTATAAATCACTGGACAACAGAAAGACTGATGGTTGGAGTTGGAATTCCATAACACATATCCAATCATTTGCCATTTCCTTCTGAAAGAAAATTACAGACCAGAGTGCCATTAATAAAGGCTATAAGACCATCTCCAAGCAGCTTGATGGATGTAAGGTCAATGGGAGTGTAACCAACCACCCTGGTCATGGGCACAAGTGGGAAATCAACCCCAGATTTACTGTAAAGTAGAGAAAACTTCCTAAGAGATACAAGTTTAACACCAAGGTCAAGGATCATTAGTGTCTGATCACATCATGGGGTTGATTTACTAAAGGCATATAGTATGTGCACCCACAAGTGCAGTAGATCGGAGAGGAAAATGCAAGGAAAATAAAAAAAACTGTATTTTTTCTTGCACACGATTGGATAGAAATCAGCAGAACTTCCCCTCAGATCTAGTGCAACTGCACATGCACAGTATATTTGCCTTTGGTAAATGAACCTCCACGTGTAACTTTTTGAGTGACAGTGGGCTCAAAAGGAAGAAAACCCAGGAGAACACCAATGTGGAAAAGAAAATACAGAAATTATAAAACTGAAGTTTTTTGTCAAGTCACATCAGCTATGTGTTCACAGGCAAAAAAAAAAGAAAAAGAATACCACACTTGCTGTGAAACATGGAGTTGGTTTGGTTATGTTTTGAGGTTGTTTTGCAGAGTATGACACTGGGGGATTATTTACTAAAACTGGAGAGTGCAAAATCTGGTGCAGCTCTGCATGGAGAGCAATCAGCTTACAGGTTTTATTGCCAAAGCTTAATTTAAAAAGGTGAAGTTAGAAGCTGATTGGCTACCATTAACAGCTGCACCAGTCTAAGTAAATCTCCCCCAGGGTGCCTTCAATCTTCGCTAGACACAAAATCTCAAGATTATAAAACAATTTTCACCACTAAGCGCAGGTGTGCTTATAAGTTTACATACCCTGGCAGAATTTATGATTTCTAGGCCATTTTTCAGAGACTATGAATGATAACATTTACAAAAACATTAACAAAAACATTAACAAAAACATTTCCTTTCACTCATGGTTAGTGTTTGTCTGAAGCCATTTATTATCAATCAACCGTGTTTACTCTTTTTAAATCGTAATCACAACAGAAACTACCCAAATGACACTGATGAAAATTTTACACACCCCAGTTCTTAATACCGTGTATTACCCCCTTTAACATCAATGACAGCTTAAGGTCTTTTGTGGCATTTGTGGATGAGGCTCTTTATCTTCTCAGATGGTAAAGATGCCCATTCCTCTTGGCAAAAAGCCTCCAGTTCCTGTAAATTCTTGGGCTGTCTTGCAAGAACTGCACGTTTGAGATCTACCCAGAGTGGCTCAATGATATTGAGGTCAGGAGACTGAGATGGCCACTCCAGAACCTTCACTTTATTCTACTGTAGCCAATGACAGGTTGATTTGGCCTTTTGTTTTGGATCAATGTCATGTTGGAATGTGTAAGTACGTCCCATGCGCAGCTTCCTGACTGATGAATGCAAATGTTCCTCCGGTATTTTTTGATAACATTCTGCATTCATCTTGCCATCAATTTTGACCAAATTTCTTGTGCCTTTGTAGCTCACATCCCCAAAACATCAGCGATCCACCTCCGTGTTTCACAGTAGGAATGGTGTACCTTTCATCATAGGCCTTGTTGACTCCTCTCCAAATGAAGCGTTTATGGTTGTGGCCAAAAAGCTCAATTTGGTCTCATCACTCCACATGACTGAGGCTTGTCTGTGCTGCTTGGCATATTGTAAGCAGGATACTTTGTGGCATTTGCGTAGCAACGACTTTCTTCTGACGAATCAACCATGCAGCCCATCTTTCTTCAAGTGCCTCCTTATTGTGCATCTTGAAACAGCCACACCACATGTTTTCAGAGAGTCCTGTATTTCACCTGAAGTTATTTGTGAAGTTTTCTTTGCTTCGCGAACAATTTTCAAAGCAATTGTGGCTGAAATTTTAGTTGATCTAGATGACCGTGGTTTGGTTTCAACAGAACCCCTCTTTTTCCACTTCTTGATTGGAGTTTGAACACTGCTGATTGGCATTCTCAATTCCTTGGATATGTTTTTATTTCTTTTTCGTACATCACGGGACACAGAGCGACTTAGTCATTACTAATGGGTTATATAGTTTACCTTCAGGTGCTGGCACTGGCAACTTCCAAACCGGAAGTACCCTCCCCTATATAAGCCCCTCCCATCCGGGAGCACCTCAGTTTTTTGCCAGTGTCTAAGGTGTTGGCCAAAGAGTAACATGTGTTTTCCTGGGCTTGCGTACAGGTTTTTTTTTACGGGCCTTAGTAAGCTGTTCCGGATCCCACCAAAAAAGCTTCATAGCTAAACGGTCGGTACCCGGGCCTTGCAACAGAAGAGCAAGGTTTTGCCTGTAATGCCTCTCTTAGGAGGGCTGGACCCTGGGATCCAGAGCTCTGGTCATACCCACGACCAAGATGTTTTCTGTGCAGGGTGCTATACAGGTCCAGGGGAGTGGAATCCTTGGGAACCCGGTCCCTGAAGGTTTAATTACAATGCCTGCCGTGATAGGTGAAGTTTGGGCTTCTGTGGACCAAACAGAGTCCTGCGGCGGGGAACAGGTAAGTGGGGGCCCCCAGGGGGCGTGGCCTGACGCAGCATGTGAGCAGACGTTCCTCTCTGCAGCTCCAAGATCCCTCTGCACAATCCTTTGCAATCCTGCTAACCTGCCAAACCAATCGGCCCAAAACTTTCTCCAGACACCCAAGAGGGACCCTGCTGCTCATCTACGGAAGAATTTTGGTGGATGGGAGGAAGAAAAGGGAGAAAACAGCCCCCGGTCAGGATGAATATTACCACTCGGTCCTCCCAAGATGGCCGCCGCTCCACCATGCTACATGTGCCTCTCTCATCTACACCGGAACTCTTCGGTGACGATCTGGACCCCTCACTACCACCATCCCCTGGGGCTTCAGCCCCTTCAATACCCCTGGCCCACCCCGCTCCGAGTGATGACGGTCTCGAGGAGGGGCCGGAACCGGAGCCCACCTTGCTGGATGTTCTCAAAATCCTGAAGGTAAATCATTCTGATATTATGGGGAAGGTGGAGGAACTAAAGCTGGACATTACTATAATGCGCCAGGACATGCATAAGGTCAGGGACCGGGTCGCTGAGACAGAACGTCGCATTAGTGACCTGGAAGACACTGTAGGCCCGGCCCTGCCTGTGCTGAAAACCCATGGCAACAGAATTCAATCGTTGGCAGATAAGATCGACGATTTGGAAAATCGTTTACGTAGGAATAACCTGCGCCTGGTGGGCCTCCCAGAACGGGTCGAGGGTGCAGACCCGGTATCCTTCCTTGAATGCTGGTTTACCCAGGAATTTGGCAAAGACTGCCTGTCCCCATGTTTTGTGATCGAACGGGCCCACAGGGTCCCTGGGAGACCGCTCCCTGCTGGAAACCCCCCTCGTACCATGGTTATCCGTCTCCTAAATTATAGGGACAGGGACGCTATCCTGAGGGCTGCCCGCATAAAGGGAAGCCTGAAAATCAACAACGCATCGGTCTCCCTCTACCCAGATTACTCCCCAGCAGTTCGTGCTGCGAGAGCCAAGTATCAACATGTTAAACAGAAGTTGAGAGAACAGACCATACAATACTCCATGCAATTTCCCGCGACGCTGAGAGTCGTCCACCAGGACCAAGTGCACTTTTTTCAGAACCCTGCTACTGCGCTTTCCTGGTATGAATCCCTGTCCAAACCCGGCCGTGCATCTGACCGACCACCTGCAACCTGATCGGGGTATCCCCCCCGCACTGGCTACAAAGCCACTTCATTTTCTTTTTCTCGCCCCAATCGGGGGCTCTTTGTGCCTATGGCAGGTACCTTATTCTACAGCTCGACAAGAGGCTATGGATCTTTAAGGGGAAGATTGGGATGCTGCAGTTGTTTTCCTTTTTCTTTCCCCTTTGGTTTTCCTTTTTTTTTGTTCTCTGATCATTGACTGATCGAAATAGTTTGCTGACTTGCCTGTATTGGCCATGTTCCTAGTGTCTACTAGCAGTTTTGGGACAAAGCCGGCCCCTTGTTCTTGGGGTACGGCAGGGGTAGTAACGAAATCAATGTGGATTTCAACTGGTAATGTATGTGTAATGGTTTGTGTGTTTGCATGGATGGTGGTTGTGTGGATGTGTTCATGGGTACTACTTTTCTCCTGCTCCCCCCCAGTGTTGGATTGCAGCCGCGCCGGTGACAAGTGTCTGATTTGTATTACCATATATGGGCCCCTTTTTAACCCCCCGCCATGTCTATAATCACATGCATCTCCTGGAATGTCCGGGGGTTAAATTCTAAATTTAAAAGAGCATCCTTATTTGAATTTCTCAAGCCACATAGGCCACAGATACTATGCCTACAGGAGACACATCTCCTAGGCTCCAAAATACTTGCTTTGAAAAAACACTGGGTGTCACAGGGGTATCATTCCACGTACTCAAATTATGCTAGGGGAGTCTCTGTCCTCATAAGGAAGGGACTCCCTTTCTCCTGTGACCAGGTAGTTATTGACCCAATGGGTCGGTACGTTTTTTTACTGTGTAAAATCCACGCCACCCCATTGCTCTTGGTGGTGGTGTATGCCCCCCCCCCTGTCACGGCTGCAATCTTCACTGACTTAAGTTTACAGTTTTCTAAATTGCCGGGTCTGCCTACCCTTGTGCTGGGGGATTTCAATTCTGTCCTGGACCCAGGTCTGGACAGGTTGAGGCCCCTCCAATATGAATCCAAGCTATTTAGCCACTGGTGTGCCTCCTTTGGTTACGTCAACCTTTGGCGGCGTGGCCATCCACTGATAAAAGAATACTCCTGTCAATCCAGAACATATGGTACTCTTTCCAGGCTGGATTATGCCCTGGGAACCTCTGATATGGTCCCTTATGTTAATTCGGTCGCATACATCTCGCAGACAATCTCAGACCATTCGGCCCTTAAGATAGAGTTGGTGATGGGTCACCGACCCTCTTTTCGGCAGTGGAGGCTCAGCCCTTGCTGGATCTCCACCCCCGAAATACAGGACCCGGTGGGACAGGACATGTCCCACTTTTGGGCGGATAATGAAGGATCTGCCTCCCCTGGCCCCACATGGGACGCCTTTAAGGCGACTGTGCGGGGTTCATACATCTCTAACACTACCAGACATAAAAAAAACCTCCAGGCCACTCTTTTAGCCCTAGAGTCCTCCTTGGAGATTGCGAGGGCCCAGTATTCTGCGTCCCCCACCCCGGACTCCCACGGGGTCCTGGTGGGGGCGCATAGGGCCCTGGACCTCCACAGGGTGGATGTAACGCAGAAACAACAGAGATATCTGACGGCCAGGCTGCTTGAACACAGTGGGAAAAATGGCAAGATGTTGGCATATCTCTCCCGCATGGACTGTGTTGATAGGACTATTCCGCAAATCCAGGTGCCGGATGGCTCCATCGCTTCAGACCCTAGGACCATTAATCTAACTTTTAAATCCTTCTATGAGGACCTATATTCGTCCCAGCCCTCTCCACCTGAATGGGAAACTATGGGTTTCTTCGAGTCTCTCCGGTTCCCTGTACTGGAGGACTCACACAGATCCATCTTAAATGAACCTTTGACGGTAGAAGAAATTACCACTGCCATATACTCACTCCCCCCGAACAAAACTCCTGGATTGGACGGTTTGCCCGCTGAATGGTACAAACACTATGCTGGGGACTTGGCACAGAGGTTGCACTCTCAGTTTGGGCAGGCAATGGAGGAGGGCGTTCTCCCCTCCTCCATGTGTGAGGCCCTGATTGTGGTGATCCCCAAGCCTGATAAAGATCCAACGCTATGCGGCTCATACCGTCCAATCTCCTTACTCAATAGCGATGTTAAGATACTGGCCAAGGTACTGGCAGTGAGACTACAAAAGATTATCCTACACCTTATCCATAGGGACCAAACTGGATTCATGCCTGGAAAGAGTACATATGACAACATTAGACGATTGTTCATACATATCCATAGAGCTGACACTGAGCATAAAAGTGGCCTGGTGTTGTCACTGGATGTAATGAAGGCCTTTGATACTGTGAAATGGACCTTTTTGTGGGAAGTCATGCACCGAATGGGTTTTAGTCACCAATTTATAAAATGGGTTCGCCTGCTATATATCAATCCCAGGGCAAGAATATGTACTAACAAGGATGTATCGGATGTCTTTTCTTTACACAGGGGAACACGGCAGGGCTGCCCGCTCTCGCCACTCCTGTTCGCACTTGCCATAGAGCCTTTGGCTCTGGCGGTGCGACAGACGGCGTCGGTGGGCAGCATATGTTATGGTAATCTTACAGAGAAGATCTCATTATATGCTGATGACGCATTAATATACCTTGATGGCACAGAACAGTCCTTTAAATCTTTAATGGAAGTGGTGGAGGAGTTTGGGAGGGTCTCGGGACTAAAGGTGGGCTGGGACAAGTCTGTTGCTTTTCCCATAGGCCCCAAACAGGACTATACTTACTTATCTCACTCTAACCTGTCAGTCAGATCCACATTTAAATATTTGGGCATTCACATTAATGCAGACCTGGCCCTCTTTGAATCTCTTAACATTGCCCCAGTTGTTACACACATGGAGACCAGGTTGCAAACTTGGGCCTCATTACCTTTGAATTTGATAGGGCGGGTGAACATATTTAAAATGATATACCTACCTAAATTTTTATATGCCTTTAGGGCATCCCCTATTTTTCTCTACAAAAAGCTGTTCAAAAGAATAGACTCGTTATTATCCTCCTTCCTATGGCAGGGGACCAATCCCAGAATAGCGAAGGCTTCCCTCCAGGCCTCTAAGGGTGATGGGGGACTGGCCTGCCCCAACTTGCGACACTATTTTATAGCAGCCCAATTAACCTATGTCTATGAATGGTTCCAGGGGGCCTCCGCATCCTGCTCTACCTATCTACTGCAGGCACTTGCTGGCCTAGAGACCCCATTGGTAGATATTATGCATAGATCTTTACCAAAACGATGCTCCCGCGGCTCCCCGATAGAAGTGAGTTGGTTGGCCTGGCATGAAGGGAATAAGACGATTTCAGAATTGGGGGGGTCTCACCGAAAACCCCCCTATGGCATAACCCCAATCTTCTGGAGCTCATGGGTCACCCCGATGCATTGTGGTGGACACGGCTGGGCATTACCCACGCTGCCCACATTTTTCTCAATGGTGAATTTATCTCTTTTGAAGTCCTAAAAGCTACAAGTGGATTATCAAATAAATTCTATTTTAAATATCTTCTCATACGACACGCTGTCCGTGCGCAGTTTCATGGCCTGACTCTTGAGCTCGCTGAATCCCCGCTTGAGGCATTGATGTCGTGTTCTGGCATTACGAAATTAGCCACGACCATTTACTCCCGACTGCAGACGGGTGGGAGTTCTCCCTTCCGTGCTGCACAGCGGAAGTGGATGGTCGACATCCCTGGGCTTTCAGAGGAGGGGTGGGAGGAGGCCTCTGGGGCCTGTTTCTTGGATATTGTTGGGTCTAACGACCAATATATACAGTTCAAATTTATTCATCAACTGCATTACACGCCGGCCCATCTGGCTCGCATGGGTTATGTTTCAGGGGCCCTCTGCCCTAGATGTAAGTGCACCAATGCTGGTTATGTACACATGTTTTGGTCCTGCCCGGCCCTCTTGGGGTTCTGGGTGGACCTATTCTCTTTTTTTGAAAACAATCTATGCCTAGTGACCCCCCACACTGTTGAAGTGGGGCTCCTGGGCATCCTTAATGACCACATACCCAGAACCCACGAACGGACCCTAGTCCGCTTGATACTCTTTTATGCCAGAAAACTGATATTACTACAATGGAAGTGTGAATCTGCTCCCAACATCCAACTGCTGTACCGCATGATAAACAAAGTCGTACCAACCTTTAAACTAATCTATAAAGGAAGGGCCTGTATACAGAAATTCTACAAGATCTGGCAACCTTGACTGGATATAGACAGCTCCTTTTGGAAGGATACCCCTCTGTCTCAGCAGTAGTGGGCCCTGATTCAGCCCCTCCTGTTTGATGGGGGGGGGGAAGAACTACCTCCTATCCTAAATAAAGAAGCTGGGGACATGAAACATATCCCACATAAATGTGGGGGGGGAGTAGGAGGAGTGCCCCCCCCCAGCTGTAGTTTCGGCTGGGGAAATGGGTGGAAGTGCTGGGTGAATGGGTATGAGTGTTGTGTGAGTGAATGCAAGCACTTAAGTATTACTGAATAAGGATAACCGAATGAGTCCTGTGAAAATCACAGTTAAATACTCTCGATACACCTTTGGTATTAGGGTTTTGTGTTTCTTTTTTTTTTTTTTTCTTCTCCTCCGTTGAGGAACTGGGACACCTATGTGGCCATGTGGCCACAAGCTGTAGGCCTTATTAGGCTTGAATGTTATCTCGAGACTATATTGTTTATGCTCCCGCTTCACGGTGTAATACTGGTATATTGCTACTGAATACAAGAAAATAATGTGTAAGCGTGTATGTTGATATGCTCTGTAATTTTTCTCTGTTCAATGGAAAAATCAATAAACATAAATTTAAAAAAAAAAAAAAGTGGGGGCCCCCAGGAACTTGGTTCTATTGGGGGACCCCCAAGCCTAATTTGTCTTTCTGTCTGTTACCTAATGGTATTCCCGCTAATATCTGTGTATGCCTGTAACTACTGGAAAATGTAAAATTTTAATAGTAGTCAAGAAAAAAAAAAAAAAAAGAGGACCGCGGTACCTGTGTTAAACCACTAGAGGCCGCTGTGGTCCATTTTTTCTTGTCATGTGGATCTTTGGTTTTCTCAAGTCAAAAGATCCAGGCAGTTGGTAAGTTCTCTGTGGGAATCCACTTCCTCTGCCCTGTTGCTGCGCTCATCCACCGCACAGGCCCTCCGGCAAAAAGGGCCCTGGCTCCTAGTCCCTGCTTGGTTTCAAAAAGGGCGCCAATGGCGCGCGGGCGCGTGCACGCGCCTCCTATGAAAAAAAAGGGGCGGGGCGGGTGGATGACGCTCGATGCGCGCCGCGGCGCTTCTGCGCATGTGCAGGCGTCCCAGCATGTGTAAAAGACACAGTACAAGTGTCAGCTGGATGCAAGCAGAGCTAGCAACAAAACGGTGGCACACAGAGGCGGTTGATGCAGGCATCCCCATAGAAAGACACTTTAGTGGACACCAGCTGGTATATAGCAGCAACTGTGTTAGACTATTACCAGCAAAATTGGTGTATGACGACGGGAATACCTCAGCTTTGTGCTTATAGGATATGTCGTCCAGACGCTCTGGAAATAAATCTTCCAAGAAGCGAAAGGGGTCTCCGTCGGGCTCTGAGGATTTTGGGCATGCTGTACTGCGCCAATCTCCCCTGAAATTTCAGAGGTCAGTAGCCGTAGGAACCCCGCAGGAGTACCTGGTACTGCGGCTGTCCCCAGTCCACCTGCTCCTGTATATATAACAGAGGAGGTTTTATCCTCAACTCTGGGAGGATTGGAAGAGAGATTAACAGCATTGATCGCTGCTTCCGTGTCACAGGAAAAGCGCGTCCGATCTCCGTCTCCTCCTGCAGAGTGCCTGTTAGTGGAGGAACAGTCCCAGAGATCGACCTACCTGAAGGGGATCAGGTGAGGTTGATAAAGTTATAGAGGAATCAACAGTGGAAGAACCTTTCTCAGCATCTCAGGCTGAAAGATTATGGGTTCAGTCTCCGACTAACATGGTCCGAGCAGCATTTTAAATGCCTCTGGCGGAACCATCAACCACTACTGTCTCCTCGCTGGGGTCGCTGAAAGCTCCCCAGACTGTCTGTTCCTTCCCAATCCACCCTTTATTGGAAGGGCTTATTTACCAGGATTGGGAGCATCCTGTAAAATATTTACTCCCCCCAAGAGATTTCCAGTGATCTATCCCATGGAGGATAAGTTCATAAAAAAAAAAAAAAATGGAGGGTCCCTACAGTGGACACAGCCATCTCTTGTGTAAATAAATCACTGACATGTCCAGTAGATAATGTTCCAATGTTCAAAGATCCAATAGATAAAAAATTGGAGTCTTTACTAAAATCTGCTTTCTCTACAGCAAGCATGGTGACACAACCTGCAGTAGCAGCGATTGGAGTCTGCCAAGCAATGAAAGATCAGTTGAAACAAGTCTTAAGGGACTTACCAGATCAGCAGGCTCTTGCCCTAGCTGACCTACCTAGAGCCTTGTGTTGCGGTGGACGCCATAAAGGATACAATCCAACAGGCATCCCGCTTTACGCTGTCTGTAGACATATGCGTAGACTTCTATGGCTCAAAAACGGGTCTGCTGAAGCTCCCTGTAAGAAATTGCTGATTAGCTTCCCATTTCATGGAGAACGCTTATCTGGAGATGATCTGGACAAATATATCCAGAAAACTTCTGCCGGTAAAAGTACACTCTTGCCGGTTAAGAACAAGGGTAGAAGTCCTTCTTTTAAGAGGCCTACTGCTCCAGTCCCTGGCACATCGGCTGTGAAACAGTTCCGACGGCCTCCGCGGTCAAATCCAGGGGGCAGAAATCAGGGACAATCACAGGGTAACAAGAAACCCTGGGTCAAGAGAGGTACAAAACCTCCCCCCAAGTCATGAAGGGTTGCCCCCACTCAATCGGGTGAGGGGAAGACTTCAGTTGTTCACAGAGACCTGGCGGGACACCATCAGAGACAGATGGGTGATCTCCGCAGTAAGTCTGGGATGCAGGCTGGAGTTAAAAAAACATTCCTCCTGCCCATTTTATAAGGTCAAACGTGCCAAGCGATCCCCAGAAGAGTGGATCCCTCCTTCTGGCACTAGAGCAACTATTGCTCCAAGGGTAATCATGAAGGTTCCCTTGGAAGAAAGTGGGTTCGGGTTTTACTCGAACCTTGTCACAGTCCCCAAACCAAATGGGGACATGAGGCCCATATTAAATATAAAAGGGCTAAACAAGTTCCTACATATCAGGACTTTTTCGGATGGAGTCGATCCGATCGGTGGCCACCGCCCTACAAGGGCAGGAATGGTTAGCCTCGATCGACATAAGGGATGCTTATTTGCATATTCCCATCTGTCCGGCCCACCAGAAATTTCTACGCTTTGCAGTAGAAGGGCGCCATTTTCAGTTCAGAGCCTTACCTTTCGGTCTGGCCACAGCACCACGAGTGTTCACAAAAATTCTGGCCCTACGATTGGCCAAACTAGGAACACAAGGTGTAACGATAATGGCATATCTAGACGACTTGTTGCTGATAGACCACTCAGTGAAAAAAACTAGAAGTGGTCGTTCACAAGATAATCAAGTATCTGGAATCTCACGGTTGCATTATCAACCGAGACAAGTCAGCCCTAAAACCAGTCAAAAGTCTGGAATACTTGGGGGCTAAGACTGGATTCAAATCAGAGAAAGATTTTCTTACCTCCAGAGAAGGTGTCGTCTTTGAAAGATTTGACCCACTTAGTGGGTACAAAAAAGAAAACCATCCATATGCCTGTGTATAAGGCTGCTGGGAAAAATGGTGGCTTCCTTCGAAGCAGTACCCTACGGTCAATTCCATTCAAGGAACTTGCAGAGGGCCATACTGTCAGCCTGGAACAAAAAAGTTCAGGCTTTAGACTTACCAATGTCCCTGTCCCCTTCCGTTCGCAAGAGCCTCCATTGGTGGTTGGTGCCCCAGAATCTGGAAAAAGGGAAACCCTTCAGTCCGGTTTCTTGGAAGGTGGTCACTACAGATGCCAGCCTCATAGGCTGGGGGGCAGTACTGGAGCAATGGTCTCTCCAGGGCAAGTGGTCAGAAGCAGAGAAGGCCCTGCCCATCAATCTCTTAGAGATACGAGCAGCCCGGTATGCCCTAGTAGCATGGACATCCAAACTCCAAGGGCCCCCTGTCAGAATTCAATCAGACAATGCCACAGCAGTGGCATATATCAATCACCAGGGTGGCACCAGAAGTCGTGCAGCCCAGAGGGAAGCGAATTGCATCCTGGAATGGGCAGAAAGGTATGTCACAGCCATATCCGCGGTTTTCATCCCAGGAGTGGAAAATTGGAGAACGGACTTTTTAAGTCGCCAGCAATTATGCCCGGGGGAATGGTCTCTTCACACCGAGGTTTTCCAGGCAATATGCCAGCGGTGGGGAACACCGGATGTAGATCTGCTAGCATCCAGATTCAACGCAAAGGTGGACAGATTTGTGTCTCGCACAAAGGATCCCCTAGCTTGCGGTTCGGATGCCCTAGTGTTCCCTTGGGATCAGTTCAAGCTGATATATGCATTCCCACCGCGATTAATCCGCAGAATCAGGGTAGAAAAGAAACCAGTGATTCTGGTGGCTCCAGCGTGGCCCCGAAGGGCATGGTACGTGGAGATTGTAAAAATGTCAGTGGGAAGTCCTTGGACCCTCCCACATCGTCCGGACCTGCTTTCGCAAGGACCGATATACCACCCTTCCTTACCAGCCCTAGGTTTGACGGCCTGGCTATTGAAGCCCACATTCTAAAAAAGAGAGGGCTCTCTAATCCTGTGGTATCTACCATGATCAATGCCAGGAAGCCGGTATCCAGGCAGATCTATTATAGGATCTAGAAGGCGTACATCACGTGGTGTGAGGCCAAGAAATGGCATCCACGTAAGTACGTAATAGGTAGGATTCTGGACTTCCTACAGTGGGCTGTACATAGGAAGCTTGCCTTGAGTACTATCAAGGGTCAGACAGCCTTGTCAATATTTTTTCAAAGGCCCTTGGCTTTGCATTCATTAGTCAAAGCTTTCATACAAGGAGTGATGCGTATTAGCCCTCCGGTTAGTATTCCCATATGTCCATGGGACTTAAACCTGGTTCTGTCGGTTCTACAGAAACAACCATTTGAACCATTGCGGCACATTTCCTTGGTTCTTTTCACCAGGAAATTGATTTTCTTAGTAGCCATTTGTTCGGCTAAAAGAGTATCGGAATTAGCCGCCTTGTCCTGTAAGGAGCCATATTTGGTTGTCCATAAGGACAGAGTAGTATTACGTCCTCATCCAGCCTTCTTCCTAAGGTGGTATCGAGGTTCCATTTGAACCAAGATGTGGTTCTTCCTTCCTTTTTCCCCAAACCTAGTTCGGTAGAGGAAAAGTTATTGCATTCTTTGGATGTAGTAAGAGCAGTTAAAGCTTATCTTAAAGCCACTGCTCAGATTCGTAGAACGGATACTTTGTTTGTTCTGCCGGAAGGCCCCAGAAAGGGTCAGGCAGCATCAAAAATCTACTTTAGCCAAGTGGATTCGACAGGTCATAATGCAAGCCTATGGCTTGAGAAGGAGACCGCCTCCGTTCAAAGTTAGGGCGCACTCCACAAGAGCAGTTGGAACTTCATGGGCAGTGCATCACCAGGCCTCCCTGGCTCAAGTCTGTAAGGCCACAACATGGTCCTTAGTACACACGTTTACTAGATTCTACCATGTAGACGTCAGAAGTCAGGAGGATGTCGCCTTTGGGCGCAGTGTGTTGCAGGCCGCAAAAGAGCCTCATGCCTGATGGCGCCCAGCTTATGTATAGTGTATCCCTCCCCTCATTGGGCATTGCTTTGGGACGTCCCATTAGTAATGACTAAGTCGCTCTGTGTCCCGTGATGTACGAAAAAGAAAAAGGGATTTTTATAACAGCTTACCTGTAAAATCCTTTTCTTGGAGTACATCACGGGACACAGAGCTCCCACCCCTCTTTTTGGGACACTTATTGCTTTGCTACAAAACTGAGGTGCTCCCGGATGGGAGGGGCTTATATAGGGGAGGGTACTTCCGGTTTGGAAGTTGCCAGTGCCAGCACCTGAAGGTAAACTATATAACCCATTAGTAATGACTAAGTCGCTCTGTGTCCCGTGATGTACTCCAAGAAAAGGATTTTACAGGTAAGCTGTTATAAAAATCCCTTTATCCCTTTCCTGTTTTATACAGTTCAACTACCTTTTCCCGCAGATCCTTTGACAATTCTTTTGCTTTCCCCATGACCCAGAAACGTCAGTGCAGCACTGGACGAAAGATGCAAGGGTCAGTCAAGAGTCCAGAAACTCATTGACCTTTTATACACACACACTAATTACAAGCAAACAGATCACCGGTGAGGATGGTTACCTTTAATAGCCATTCAAACCACTTTGTGTCAACTTGTGTGCATGTCTAAAATCACCAGGGTATGTAAACTTTTTATCAGGGTCATCTGGGTAGTTTCTGCTGTCATTATGATTTTAAAAAAAGTAAACACACTTGATTGATAATTAATGGCTTCAGACAACCACGAGGGAAAGAAAAGTTTTTGTGTTATCATTCATATTCTCTGAAAAATGGGCAATAAATCATAAATTCTGCCAGGGTATGTAAACTTTTGAGCTCAACTGTAAGTAAAAATGTACTTGCAAATCCAAAATTCACTTTGCAAAGTGAACATGCTCTATACCTTTGGTAAATCGGGGTCACTGTGTCAATTAGATAAAATCTAGCATTCGTTTCTGAGAAAGAAAGTAATACTATATGCTATGATCGCAACAAAATGTAATCATAAAATTAATTAGAATGCAATGAAGATACAATAAATGGAACAGTTAAGAGTTTACACATTTTTTTCTGACAAGTGGAAGATTTTCCCCAAAGGTTTTTTTTGGGCAACAATGAATTGGAAATAGATAGTAAGGTAAAAATCTTTAATTATGGCACATAATTCATTCAGATATACAGTAGATTTACAATACAAACTCTAGTTGACGATACACACAACAACATGAAACATCGCTTAAGACAGGAATTTGTCCTAAATAAAACATGGTTTGTCAATTGCGTTAACAACATGGTAATTTAATGGTCCAAATAAATATTCCGAGTACCCCAATGCATTTCGACCCATTTTGTGTCTAGGTCGTCTTCTTCTTTTTTTCTAATCTACAAAATCTAAATCTAAGTGAGTTTTGAAAAAAAAAAAAAAATATATATATATATATATATATATATATTGTGACAGCAGGAAGGTAAAGTCACCTGGTTGCATCCAGGGGGGTAGGTATATTTCTCCCAGATTCAGGCTTTATGCCGACTTATACAACTAGGGAGAGAGTTGATGAAGCCCAGCTGAGGCTAGTGGGCTCATGGATGATTCATACCTCTAGGGAGAGTGCTGGGCGTCGTGCAGGCAGGGAGTTGATGAGACCAGCTGAAGCTTGTCAGCTCGTTTAAGGCCTCTATAAAAACTCCCAGCTTCATTAGGTGTTTGCTCATGCCTGGACCCAGACCTGTGTGGACTGTCTAGGGAGAGTGAACCCCTGTGCGGTGAGACAAAGCCTGTGTGGCTATTTGTTTGGACATTTACTAAACCAGGGACTTAGGGACTAGGACAGCACCAGGCTGATCCCAGTTGTTAGTTAGGAAACCTGCATGTTTAGTCAGAGGTCAAGCTGACCAGGGTTTATTTTGTTTATGTTTCTTTTTGCTTTGCTGTGTTTTTGTCACTGTAAATAGAGAAATAAACCGCACCTTTTTGATCTTGAAAACCACAACCTCCGTCTGCTGGGCCTGTTTTTGTGTGGGGAGCCCATCCATGGGGTCACACACACCCGCTGCCGAGCTAACTCCCTCACAGTTGGTGGAGAACCAGTGGCAGTTTTTTTTTAGGCCAGCATGGAGGAGATACTGAAACAGCTGGCTCTAGCAAATGCCAATCAACAGCAGACAAATGCAGGTTTTCAAAAGAGCCTTGCAGCTCAACAACAGAGCTTCGCAGCCCAGCAGCAAGCTCAACAACAGAGCTTCGCAGCCCAGCAGCAAGCTCATCAACAGAGCCTTGCAGCCCAGCAGCAAGCTCATCAACAGAGCCTTGCAACTTTGCAACAGAGTCTGGAGGCTCAGCAACAAGCCCAGCAGCAATCTGAGGCCCGCTTCATAGACCTGTTGCAGAAGCAAGAGCAGAGACTACAACAACAGATGGAAGCAGTAATGCAGCAACGTCCGCAGACCAGTGAGGAAAGCCGTCCCACTAATACCGCGTCCTTTGGGGTGAGCCGTTTATTGACAAAAATGACTGGAGAGGATGATCCAGAGGTATTTTTGACCACATTTGAAAGGACTGCTGAAAGAGAAAAGTGGCCTGAGGAGCAGTGGGCTGGACTGGTGGCTCCTCTGTTAACTGGTGAATCGCAGAAAGCTTACTATGACCTAGAGCCTGACCAAGCAAAAGACTATGTGATGCTAAAAGCTGAAATATTGGCAAGGCTGGGTGTCACCCTGGCTGTCCGGGCTCAGCGTGTGCATAACTGGACTTTCCGGCTTGGAAAACCCCCCAGGTCTCAAATGTATGATCTCATTCACCTGAGCAGGAAGTGGCTACAGCCAGAGACTTTGTCCGCACCAGAGATTGTGGAACGTGTTGTAATGGATCGGTTTTTGAGAGCTCTTCCTACTGCCATCCAAAAGTGGGTAAGCCATGGAGACCCAGAGACGGCCGATGGTCTTGTGGATCATGTAGAGAAATACTTGGCTACAGAGAACCTGACGGCCTCTTCCAGAGACTCTCGGACTTTCCACCCTAAGACCAGACCATCCCCAGGGGCGGATAAGATGATTCCAAGGGGTGAGGGTGGAGAGAGTGAGAGGGTGGGAGCTCTACCCAAAGTTTGGCGAGAACAGCCTGGGAAGTCAGGGGCTCAAGAGGCAGCCAAAAGGATTGTTTGCTACCGCTGCCGGCAAGCGGGACATATTGCAGCAAATTGCCCGGTTGTGGAGGAACCCATGCAATGTGACTTTCTGACGGACCGACGTCAGTCGCTGTGTGCGACAGTCGCATGCACTGCCATTCGGGGAACTGAGAAACATTTATGCAAAATGTGTATTAATGGTAGAAATGTTGTGGTATTGCTGGATTCAGGTAGCCTGGTGACCCTGATAAAGGCTGAATTAGTTAAAACAGAGGTCTCTGGGAATAGCAAGGTAGCTGTTATTTGTGTGCATGGGGACACCCGAGAGTATCCAGTGACTACAGTGTGTTTCGAGACCCCCAAAGGTACCCTCTCTCATCCAGTGGGGTTAGTATCTCAATTACCGCATGATGCCATTGTGGGAAGGGATTTTCCGAAGTTCTGGGAACTGTGGGATGATCCTGAGCCCCCCACTGGTGCCCCTATGTACCAGGAATGTGATAGCCAGAACTCCTCTGAGAGTGGTGAGGACTCTCCAGAATTTCCCTTGTCAGTATTGGCAGGGGAGACTCAAGAAACTGGAGAGGAGCCCACCTCCTCAGACGAAAACCTACCGTCTGTGGAGTTTTCTGATCTTGAGGTTCACAGGGAAAATTTTGCCACAGAACAGTTAAAAGACCCCGCCCTAATAAAGGCACGGGAAAACGTAGTGGAAATAGATGGCGAGTTAGTGAACCCAGATAATACCTGCACTTACCCATACTTCAGCGTAGAGAAGGACCTACTGTATCGGGTGGCAAAAAGGGCAGAAGAAACCGTTGAGCAGCTTGTGGTGCCCAAACCTTACAGGAAGTTGGTGTTGGAGTTGGCCCATGGGCACATTCTTGGAGGTCATCTGGGGACAGAGAAAACCCGAGAGAGGGTATTACAGAGATTCTATTGGCCTGGGGTGATGAAGGACATAGAAAATTATTGTTCCTCCTGCCCTGTGTGTCAGAGGTCGGCCCCGATGCCACATTTCCGTAGCCCGCTGGTCCCTCTACCCATCATTGAGGTCCCGTTTGAGAGGATCGCCATGGATTTGGTAGGGCCTATAATCAAGTCCGCTAGGGGGCACCAGTACATATTAGTTATAATGGACTATGCCACCCGTTATCCAGAAGCGATCCCTCTCAGAAATACCTCGGCCAAAACCATAGCCAAAGAGCTATCTCTTGTTTTTAGCCGGGTGGGTATTTGTAAAGAACTGCTTACGGACCAAGGTACACCCTTTATGTCCCGGGTTATGAAAGAGCTGTGTAAATTGTTCAAAGTGACGCAATTGCGTACATCTGTGTATCACCCCCAAACCGATGGGCTGGTTGAAAGATTCAACAAAACCCTAAAACAAATGTTGAAGAAAGTGGTGGATAGAGATGGAAAGGATTGGGACTGTCTACTTCCTTATTTGATGTTTGCTATTAGGGAGGTGCCCCAATCCTCTACGGGATTCTCCCCCTTTGAGTTACTGTATGGGAGACACCCAAGAGGGCTGTTGGATATTGCCAAGGAAACTTGGGAAAGTGAGAGTTCTCCCCACAGGAGTGTGATTGAGCATGTCGCCCTGATGCAAGATCGAATTGCACAGGTAATGCCCATCGTGAAGGAACATTTGGCCCAAGCGCAGTTGGCACAGCAGAGAGTGTACAACCGTGGAGCCAAGACCCGTACCTTTTCCCCGGGGGATAGGATATTGGTACTTGTCCCTACGGTTGAAAGTAAATTCCTTGCCAAATGGCAAGGCCCCTACGAGATAATGGAAAAAGTGAGCAAAGTGAATTACAAGGTCAGACAACCAGGAAGGCGAAAGCCCGAACAGATCTATCACGTTAATCTGTTGAAAGCCTGGAGGGATAGAGAGTCCCTAGTCGCAGAAACTTGGTCACCAGCTCAAACTGGTTGCGTGATTCCGGAGGTTGGAATAGCAGCCACCTTGTCACAACCCCAACAACAAGAGGTTAAGGAGTTTGTGCTTCGCAACAAGGAGGTGTTCTCTGAGCTGCCGGGACAAACATCTGGGGTAGAGCATGATATTATTACCCCGCCCGGTGAAAGGGTGAAGTTAAAACCCTATCGGATCCCAGAGGCCCGACGGGAGGCAATACGGGAGGAAGTACAGAAAATGCTGAACTTAGGGGTGATAGAGGAGTCCCAAAGTGATTGGTCTAGTCCCATTGTGTTGGTGCCTAAACCGGATGGGAGCTGGCGATTTTGTAACGATTTTCGTCAGTTGAACAAAGTTACAAAATTTGACACCTACCCCATGCCACGTATAGATGAGTTGATCGACCGGCTGGGAACAGCCCGATACATGACGACTCTTGACCTCACAAAAGGGTATTGGCAAATTCCCCTGGCCAAGTCGGCCAAAGAGAAAACCGCATTTGTAACCCCAGACGGGGCGTTCCAATATAAGAGAATGCCGTTCGGGTTACAGAATGCGCCGGCCACATTCCAGCGGAAAATGGACCAGATACTGAGGCCCCATCGGAAGTATGCTGCGGCTTACCTGGATGACGTAATTGTCCATAGCACAGATTGGGCCTCACATCTGCCAAAAGTGCAAGCAGTCCTAGACTCTATCCGGGAAGCGGGGTTTACGGCTAACCCCAAGAAGTGTACCATTGGGCAGGAGGAGGCCAAATATCTTGGGTACACCATTGGGAGGGGAGTAATAAAACCCCAACTCAACAAAGTCGAGGCCATCCAGAGTTGGCCACGTCCCAACAGCAAGAAGCAGGTACGAGCCTTTCTGGGAATCGCGGGGTATTATCGGCGATTCATTCCCCACTTTGCTTCTAAGGCTGTGCCCCTAACCAACCTGACGAAAGGGAAAGGGTCGGTCATGATTAAATGGACCCCCGAGGCTGAGGCAGCATTCCAATTCTTGAAACAAGCCTTATGTAGCCAGCCAGTGTTGTACTCACCCGACTTCTCTAAAGACTTTGTCGTACAAAGTGATGCGTCAGATGTGGGGTTAGGAGCAGTATTGTCCCAGGTCTGGAACAGGGAAGAGCACCCAGTCATTTACCTCAGCAGGAAGTTGAAGTCCCATGAGGTAAATTACGCCACGGTTGAAAAGGAGTGTTTAGCGGTGAAGTGGGCTCTAGATTCCCTTCGGTACTATCTGCTAGGTAGGCACTTTGACATGGTTACGGATCACGCTCCGTTAAAGTGGATGGCTCAAAACAAGGAGACAAATAGAAGAGTGAATAGGTGGTTCCTGGCCCTACAGGAATTCAACTTCACAGTAAAGCATCGCCCTGGCGTTCAAATGGGGAATGTGGATGCTTTGTCTCGAGTACATGAATGCCTGATTGCTGGTGTTCCAACCCCAAGGTTAAAACAAGAGGGGGGGGTATGTGACAGCAGGAAGGTAAAGTCACCTGGTTGCATCCAGGGGGGTAGGTATATTTCTCCCAGATTCAGGCTTTATGCCGACTTATACAACTAGGGAGAGAGTTGATGAAGCCCAGCTGAGGCTAGTGGGCTCATGGATGATTCATACCTCTAGGGAGAGTGCTGGGCGTCGTGCAGGCAGGGAGTTGATGAGACCAGCTGAAGCTTGTCAGCTCGTTTAAGGCCTCTATAAAAACTCCCAGCTTCATTAGGTGTTTGCTCATGCCTGGACCCAGACCTGTGTGGACTGTCTAGGGAGAGTGAACCCCTGTGCGGTGAGACAAAGCCTGTGTGGCTATTTGTTTGGACATTTACTAAACCAGGGACTTAGGGACTAGGACAGCACCAGGCTGATCCCAGTTGTTAGTTAGGAAACCTGCATGTTTAGTCAGAGGTCAAGCTGACCAGGGTTTATTTTGTTTATGTTTCTTTTTGCTTTGCTGTGTTTTTGTCACTGTAAATAGAGAAATAAACCGCACCTTTTTGATCTTGAAAACCACAACCTCCGTCTGCTGGGCCTGTTTTTGTGTGGGGAGCCCATCCAGGGGGTCACACACACCCGCTGCCGAGCTAACTCCCTCACAATATATATATGTATCAAGCCTGTAGTAGGCAACACTATTTATGGCTTGTACTGCAGAGATAGCCCACATATTTGCCATATTCCTAGACTGTGATGTTTAATCCCATTTCCTCTTAGTTCTAAGTCCACTACTCTCTGTATAGAGTTTATTTTCATATATCGGGTGCTTTTCAAAACGGAACAATTGGCTAACTTCCTGCAGTTTTATAATTATCGCCATATTGTAGCTACAAGGTTGTTACATCGTTAATCTGGTTGAAAAAGGACACATTTAGACCCAGTTCAACCAACACAGAGAGAGAAAAGAGAAAAAAAAAAAAAAAAAAACAACACACACAAATAGAAAACTTTCATATACACTATCCAATATCCACAGTTAATCCAGAGGAAGGCAAAAAGCCCCAGTAAAGCATAAGCCTTCCCGATTCCCCAAGAGGCAAAGAAATATTCCCTGGATCAACTTTACCTAAAAATATTAGTATACAGTTATATTAGGAGCATTTAGGAAAGAATCCAAGAAACAAATATGCTTTGTTGAAAAGCATATTTCTGGCATTTCTCTGTAAAGTCAAAGAACATGGCTCCCTTTGTAGTCCCTTAAAAAGCAGTGGTCTCCAAACTGTGGCCCTTTGCTAACCTTTATCCGGCCCTTGGGGCTCTATTCTTCTTACTAATATGAGTGCTTTTCTGCCAACTGATGCCAACAAAGGGACACCATTCCTGCTACTGACTTCAGTAATGGGACACTATTCCTCCCAATGATACCAACAATGGGACACTATTCCTCCCAATGATACCAACTATAGGTGACTATTCCTCCCCCTAACACCAAATGTACTCATTTGTTTATACCCACTGATTCCAGGAAAATTTACACTGCTGCTGGCCACGGTCCGGCCCTCCTAAAATCTGAAGGACAAAAAAAAACTGGCCCTTTGTTAAGAAAGTTTGGAGACCGCTGCCTTAAAGTATAAGTAAAGACAAAAACGTATTTTAGTTTTAGATAGAGTGGAAAGGAATCAGAATTCCTGCCAGGTTTTTATTTCCGTCTTAACAACCTCTTGATCTGTCTTGGTTACCATTACGAAAGTGAAAGAAAATCCCAAATTTTGGGTTGCCACCAGAACAGGGATAGAAGCAAAATGTTTTCCAAGAGGGACACTAGTTCTGGTAACAAAGGGATCCCCTCAACTTTAAACTCTCATTTCCTGTTTGGCTTTGTGTCAGGAAGTGAAGGTAAATCTCCCCAGTGGAGTCTGGCATCTGCAAAAGGATAACCAGTATAAGGAAACACATTTTTATTTATTTTTTACAACAGCATTCATTACATTTATTGAGGCAGAGAAACCGGTAAAGTGAAAGGTTCTTTATACAGGACCTGTTTTTTTTTTTTTTTTCAGTCATCTGAAGATGTTCTCCTGCTTTTGTTAGCACAGAACAAGTCACTTCAGTAAAATTAAATTAAAAATGTTCCTACACAAACTAGCATCACTGCATAAAACAGAATGGGCACTATCAAATATACAATGCATGCCTCTTCTTCTTGGCAGCATAGTTAACAGAATTAACAGTTCCAGCATAAGCATGTTCATGCGTGCAAAGCTGTAGCTTTTGGCTACTTTAATCACTAATACTGTAGATCACTGATGGCTCCGTCAATTAAGCTGCCAAGAACAACAGTAGTATTTTTTGTTAGCTTACACACAGAGGTGATTTGTTTTCTTACAAACAAGCCTAATGCAGAACTATAGCATTTAATACTTCACTTGCCACCCCCTGAAGCCCCCTATTCCTCAGTAAAAAACAAACAAATCTGCACTCTTCTAGTTGGTCTAGTGACATCATAGCAATTTCCTCTGGCAGCAGTGATGGGCAAGCATTCTTTCTGAACATAATTACCCGAGTGCCACTCAGTCCTGAAGTACTGAGAGAACAGCCTCAGTGAGCAAAAGCCCCCGCAGGGCTGCTATTAGAAGTTGTGGGGTCCCATACAGCTTGCCTGACGGGGAAGGCCCCCCCCACCCCCACTCCCCGTGTCTTCCCATATACCTCAACTACTCCTCACACTGTACCCCCTGCATCCCCCTTGCACCATTCATTACACCTCGCTCCAGACCCCCAGTACTCCACATTCAGCACCTCTGTATCTTCCATATTTTGCACCCCCTACATCACCCTATTATTCCTCACTTTGAAACCCCCCTCCATTACATCTTACTTTGTGCCCCCTGTACCCCCCCCCCCAATACGTCACATTCTGCACCCACTGCATCCCCCAATACTCATGTTTTGCACCCCTTGCATCCCCCGAATACCTCACATTCTGTGCCCCTGCACCCACCACTACTCCCCATTCTGCACCCTGTGCATCCCCCAATACTCCACATTCTGCACCCCTGCATCCCCCACTAAGTCATTCTGTGTCCCCCACAGTCTGCACCCCTCACATTATCCAATGTGCACCCCCCGCATCCTGCAATACCCCACATTCTGCCCTACCTTACATCCCCCACTACCCCGCATTTTGTGGTCCCTGCATCCCCCCACTACTCTCTCTTTACCCTCACATTACACCTCACTCAGTATCCCCTGCACACCACAAACTCTGTACCTGTTGCATTCCCATCTACCTGCACATTGCATTCCTAACTACTCCTCAATGTGCTCACAAGGTCTTTTCTATAGCAGTGGTCATGGTGACCTATCTATACATATCTCACAGCTCTGAACTTGTCCCCTAGGAGACTGTGGTGTTGGCTTGATCTATGAGGAGTGAGTCATTCAGATAATAGAGAAAGGAGAGATCAGAGAGGAGCCAAAATCAGCGCTTTGGATTTGGACAGTATAGAGGGCAATTTTTAGGTCAGCCTTCCTCACTGTGCTCTACTGAAAGTAATTTTTTACATGCAAAACATTCTAAAAAGAATATGAAAATAAAATACTACAGCAGAGAAGAAAATCCAACAACACACTCTGCAATACCACCAGTGAAGGTCAATTAAAGCACAGTTTAATTACCTTAAACAAAACACCATACATAGTCTTATAAACACAGCGGGTGAAGTAAGTATTGAACACGTTGTCATTTTTCTAGGTAAATATATTTCTTAAGGGGCTATCGACCTGAAATTTTCACCACGTCAATAACAACCCATGCAATCCATACATATAAAGAAACCAAAACAAATAGGTTCAGAAATTCAAGGGGGATTCCACCCGCGATTTTTTTTTTAATTAAAAGTCAGCAGCTACAAACACTGTAGCTGCTGACTTTTAATAAGGACACTTACCTGTCCTACTCGCCCGCGATGTCAGCCCCCCCCCCCAGGCCGATCCCTCGGCGCGGGCAGCTCCCGGCACCGCCATCCACAGTAAGGGAAACAGGCAGTGAAGCCGTGTGGCTTCACTGCCCGTTTCCTACTGCGCATGCGCGAGCAGCGCAGCGTTTTTTGAATGGGCCGGCTGCTTTCTGGGATACACACAGTTCCCAGAAGGCAGCGCGCCCGATTCACCAGAAGACAACGCAAGTAGGACGGAGGAAGGAGACCTGCCGCTGACGATGAAGAGGAAGATTAGGGACTTCCGCATAGCAACGGCTATTTCTGGTGAGTAAATTTTTATTATTTTCAGGGTGAACTCCACTTTAAAGTGTTACTAAATCCACAACAGTAAAATCTGCCTGTATATGCAGTAAAGCATGATTGTTATACTCACAGTGAAACCTAAGGGGTTAATCCTCTGCATTGTGTAAAAAAGGCTGCTTGATCCTCTCTCCTATAATCATCTCCTTCTCTGTCTCCAATATATCTCCTGATATTTACAGAGCTAGGGGACAAGCTGCACATGCTCAGTTTGGTGTGTATTGCTAGTTATTTTTTTTGTTATTTTTTGTTTAGAAGGTGGTCAGGGGTACTGCATTCTCAATAAACAATTGTGGGAGAATGAAAACTCCTCCTACAAGCTTTAACCAAACACTCATAGAAGTCACAAGGCAGTTTATATTTACTAAAATGATTGCATTTCCATGTTCTGTGTACTTTGGAAGACCAGATATAGTGAGTGCAGGGTACTGGGTTTAGTAACACTTTTACCACTTGCCGACCGGGCCATAGCCGAATGACGGCTACAGCACAGTCGGATAATTCTGGAAGGTTGTACAATGACGTCCTCCCGAACAGCGCTCCTTGCACAAACACACCAGAGTGTCCATGCTCGCTGGGTTCTCGGGACCCATTGCATCATGGATCGGGGTCAAGGGCCAACACCAGCGGCCCTTTACCACGTGATCACTCCATCCAATGATGGAGCGATCACTGTCAACAAACCGGCGTCATGTCCGGTTCTCACCTCACACTGATCGTGTGAGCAGAGGAGGGAGAAGCTGCAGCGTGAAGCTGCTTGAGTTTTTTTTTCATATATTGCAAGTGCCCAGTAGTGCCCCATCGGTGCACATCTGTGCCCCAACAGTGCTCTACAGTGCCCCATCAGTGCACATCTGTGCCCCAACAGTACCCAGCAGTGCCCCATCTGTTCCCAATCAGTGCTCTACAGTGCCCTGCCAGTGCACATCTGTCCCCCCGCCAGTGTACATCTGTGCAGCATCAGTGCCACAGCAGAGCTCTACAGTGCCCCATCAGTTCTCTACAGTGCCCATGCAGTGCACATCTGTGCTCTACAGTGCCACATCAATGCACATCTGTGCCCCATCAGTGCCAAATCTGTGCTCTACAGTGCCACATCAGTGCCCTACAGTGCCACATCAGTGCCCATCAGTAAGTGCTCATCAGTGCCACCCTATCAGTGGATCCTCATCAGCGTAGAAAATGTGTTTTTATTTTCTTTCCACATATTCCAAAAGCTTGTGAAAAAAAATGACATGTTCAAAAGACTCATTATGCCTCATAGAATAAATGTTGGGGTGTTTTCTTTCCAAAATTGGGTCATTTTGTGGGCAGTTTCATTGTCCTGGTGCTCCAGGGCCTTTAAAAGTGTGATAAGTTGTCAGGAAATTATATGTGTAATTTATGTCCCTAGAATGCCTGACGGTGCTCCCTGCATGTTGGGCCCCTGTATGTGGCCAGGCTGTGTAAAAGTCTCACACATGTGGTATCACCATACTCAGGAGTAGCAGAATGTGTTTTGGTGTGTAGTTGCAAGTATGCATATGCCATGTGAGAATTAACCTGTTAATATGACAATTTTGTGGGAAACAAAATTTAAATCTTAGTTTTGCAAGAATTGTGGGAAAAAATTAAAAAAGGGAAAAAAATTTAAAGTGAAAAAACTCACCATTCCTCTTAGTAAATACCTTGGGATGTCTACTTTCCAAAAATTGGTTATTTGGGGTGTATTTGTACTTTCCTGGCTTGTTAGTGTCTCAAGAAATGAGATAGGCCTTCAGTACATCAGGTGTGATCAATTTTCAGTGATTGGCACCATAGGTTGTAGACTCTCTAACTTTCACAAAGACTAAATAATATACACTGATTTGGGTTCTTTTACCAAAGATATGTAGCAGTATAAATTTTGGCTATAATTTATGAAGAAAATTACTAATTTGTTAATTTTATAACAGAAAAGTGCTTTTTTTTATTTTTTATAAAAATAGGATTTTTGTACTCACCGTAAAATCCTTTTCTCTGAAGTCCATGGACGGACACAGCACCTTTATTCTTGACAGTAGGGCTATATGCCGTCTATTAGGAGAGGACTAGGCAGACATGTTAAACAGTTAAAAACATGTAAAAACAGGAAAAAAGTTAAATGGCGCAAATATAGTTCTGGCATAGTGATCATAAAAATAAATCCAAATGTCAGTAAATGGGGTATGCACCAGCGGCAGCTACCATAAGCAGAAGCAGGCTCTGGAAGATATAATGAGGAAAGGAAGGTACGCCAAACTAAGTGCAGTAATTAATTATTTAATGACAAATAATAAAATCAGCCAAATGGCTACTCACAAGGTGATGAAATTATTAAGGCATATCGATGTAGAGGATAGAGCAGGTCCGGTGTCATCAATGGCAGTCCGCGGGGAGATGTAGGTCCCAGATGGAGGAGAGACTGAAGGCAGGTCTGTAGTGTCAGCAGGGAATGTCCTGGGCATCAAGGCGCTGTAGCCGTGCGTGGGGTGTTCCTGTTGTGATGGATGGAAGACCAGGGAGATGCGCTTCAGCGTGCGCTTCAGCATGGAGCGCAGCGTGCCGTCAGACCGGAAGTGACGTGGTACGGGGAACGGACCAATAGGTTGATGCGTTTCGCAGCATCCGCTGTTTCATCAGATCCATGGGGGACATGGTGATAGGTGGACATTATAAGGCAGAGAGGGGTGCTGTGATTGGCTAAGAGCATACACGTATTTGAGAGGGGGCGCTGTGATTGGTCAGAACAGGAAATACATGTCATGTAATTATACAGAGATGTGAGCGGCAGATCAAGGATTCTGCATAAATATAAAAAACATTATATGATGGGATCATGTGAAATGTATATGATATATGATAAATGTTACAGTATGTCATTTAAAAAAGGGGAAGCGCTGTAATGGTAGGTAAGGGGGAAAAAGAAATTGATGGTGATAATACATACAGGAGATTAGGTATAGCAGGTCTGGAAAAGATATATATAATTGGGGTATTAAATAGATGATCAGGGGGAGGAATGCAAAAATTATATATATGCAGAAGTATGTTATAGACATACAATTTTTTTTAAAAAGAATGTTATAAAAATTGAATGGTATAATAAATACATATATAGATGCAAGGCTTGGTGCATGTGTATATGGGTGTAAAAGGGAGGAGACATATGAAGGGAAGGACATCCATGTACGTATGTGAAGGAGGGGAATCGGGGTAAGAAATATTTAAATATAGTATATAAATTATTTAAAATCATATATATATATATATATATATATATATATATATATATATATATATATATATATACACACACACACACAATATATATATTAAAAAATTATATACATAAAAAACTATATAAATAAATCCTATATGGAGGGATAATATAACAAGGTCATGTAAAGAGAGAACGTAAATAAATCTGGTGATGTGGAATAAAGCGCATAAAATAAAACACATGGGATACATGGGCAAAGGAAACCCATGAAAAAAGGGGGGGGGAAGAGGTACAGGATTATATAAATAATGTAGTAGGACGTATAAAAGGAAAGGACATCCGTGTACATATAAGGAGGAGGGGGATAAGGGGAATGATTATATAAATTAGTATATATATATATATATACACATACACACACGTGTATATACATACACACACATGGAAGGGGAATGGGTATGAGACATGTAGTGGGAGGAGGGAAATAGATCTAGTATTGGTAAACAAAACAAAAAGGGGGGGGGCAAAGAACGCATGAAATAAAAGCACAGAAAAACGGATGGGCAAAGGACCACATTAAAAAGAGAGCGCAGGATAGTGATGGCGCAAGGATATTTAGATGATGTTGTTGGTTTCTATTTCTTCATTGAGGCCATGAGGCGACAGTGTTTTATGACACCGGACCTGCTCTATCCTCTACATCGATATGCCTTAATAATTGCATCACCTTGTGAGTAGCCATTTGGCTGATTTTATTATTTGTCATTAAATACTTCATTACTGCACTTGGTTTGGCGCACCTTCCTTTCCTCATTATATCTTCCAGAGCCTGCTTCTGCTTATGGTAGCTGCCGCTGGTGCATACCCCATTTACTGACATTTGGACTTATTTTTATGATCACTATGCCAGAACTATATTTGCGCCATTTAACTTTTTCCTGTTGATATATCTGAAGCCTCTTCAATGTGCTGCATTTGGCTGCTTCTGGCATACTCTTATCCTTGTTTTATAGAGAACCAATTGTAATTGTTTTCATTGATCATTTTTGATTCTATTGCAACACCTATTTTATTGTACCACCCCCTTTTATGTTACGGTCTACTCCCATCATTTTACTTTTCAGTCCCATATTGTGCTGTGCATCCCGTGCTGAACATATGCATTTGCTGTCCTTGTAGCATTACTATTACACACCCCTGCTTAAATATGGACATTATTGAACAAATAGAGAAACACAAATATGATTTGTTGGACAATTTTTACACCTCTTTTCTTCATAATTTTTTTAGCCCCCATGTCCATTCCCGTTGCTTGGCCTGATGCCAAATATAGGGACGCATGCACAAGAATGAGACGGATAGAAGATCTCACCATATCGGCCAACCAACAATGGTGGGATTGCTTCTTTCTCAAACAATATTTTTTATCCAAAATCTCCCCTCACGGACTTCGTGTCCTAAAGGGGTGCTCCTTTCTTGACACTGACTCACGTACAGAATGGGAAGATATAGCTGAATTCTGCATCCAAAAATGGATTAAAATCCTCATCCACCATAGAGACCAACGTTACCATATCCTCAGACAAAAAATCCAAGATAACATCTCTAATTTCCACTCTTCTTACCCCTCCCTACCCATTGAATGGTTAAAAACTTTCAAAATCAACACTAAAAAAAGTGAAGACTCCCTTATACAAAATAAATTAGGAAAATTTCAGAGAGATTTAGATGGCTATACCAATAAAAGAGTTTTCAATTGGAAAATAAAAAAAAATTCTCATCCCTCTCCCCCTCCCCTCCTGCCCCTCCTTCCCTTACCCAAACCTCTTCTTTCCCTTGTTACAGATACATCCGATCTCCCAGTACCTCGTCCCGTTATCACCACTGCCCCTAGATCTATCATACCATCCAAAGTGACATCCACTCCAAATCTTCCCCCTGATACTATCCCCACCAAAGATAGTTGCCCTACCTCTACTAAATTATTGAACCTTTGCTCTGCCACACAGTCCACTGTAGACTCTGCTTCTTCTGATATTTCAGATACTACACCAACTGCCCGCTCTCATGATTTGGTTAGACCTATACCCACTGATAGCTCTGTAGTCACCTTTGGTGGCTCATTGGCATCCATCCCCGGTTCTTCTTTTTTAGTGCAGACCCCCCTGCTCAGCCCATCACTTTCCAAAACCAAAAGAAAACACATAGAAGAGGTAAGAGAGGGAGAGGAGGGGGGAAACAAACCTCCACCTATCACGCCTGGACAAAATGAGAAAACTATAAAGCTTTACAACTTATCCTCTCTTACCCTAAACGCGCAAGAATCTTCACTACTGGCCAGAGGCCTAAATTTTTGCCCCCCGGGGGGCGTGGCCTGGACATGACTGTGTGAGGCTGTTTTTTCTTGGAGCTCCCGGCCCAAGGCCCTCCTAAACCGGCAAAAAGACGTTAAATACCGGTATGTACCCGGCCAAAAAGTATAGTACCAGGTCAGCAACTAGAGGAACAACCTACAGGAAGACCCAGAACGAAATTAGCAGATATTTCAAGAGTCTGCAGGACGGATCCCCTGGGACCAGAGCAACGACACCACGAGGCTCCACACCGGGAACTGCACGGAAGGCCCAGGCAAAATCCTCTGGTGACATCTTACCTGACTCCATCGTAACAACACCAGAGGCACACCACGATCCGGGGATGTCGTCTGACCCACAACTAGAGGCCGAGATACAGGAGCAGGACATCCGTGCCCTGCTGATGGCCCTCCCCACCCGGGCGGACATAGAGGCCCTCCCGACCCGGACGGACATCGAATCCCTTATCCTCCGTTTGGAGGAGACGCACAGGCGAGATATCCAGGAGGTGCGGGGCGAGGTGTCCACACTCGCGGAACGAGTGACCTCGGGAGAGACCTCGGTGGCCTCCCTGGAGGTCAGGGTGACGGCCTTGGAGCGTTCCAGGGACTTGCACCGGGAGACCGCAGTAGACCTACAGCTCCACCTGGAGGACATCGAGGACAGGAGCAGACGCGCTAGCCTCCGGATACGTGGCCTGCCTGAGATGGCTGACGGGGAAGACCTCGGAAGCTCGATGCGGGAGCTATTCCGGACAGTCCTAGGGGAACCGGAGGTGGAGATACTGCTAGACAGGGCCCATAGAGCCCTAGGCCCCAGACCAACAGATCCTAGTAGGCCGCGTGACGTCATATGCCGGCTCCATCGCTATGCCCAGAAGGAGGCGATTCTACGGCGGGCGTGGGACCGTGGAGATGTGGAGGTGGAAGGCGTCCCGGTGAAGATCCTGCCTGACCTCTCCAGAGCGACGCTACGTCGCAGGGCCCTGCTGCGTCCCCTCCTAGAGCTGGCCAAACAGAGGGGACTTACCTACCGCTGGGGATACCCATTATCGGTATCCTTCCGGAGTGACTCCGGCTCTTTTACCTTACAGACCCCGGCGGACCTCCCTGAGCTGTTTCGCTTCATGGATGTGGAGCCCATCCAGATCCCCGACTGGCTGCAGTTGCTGCCGCATCCCACCGGACGATCGGGTTTCTCGGCACAACGTGGCCCCTTTCCACCCCGCCAGCAGAGGGGCCGACGGAGGAACCGATCTAGACCCCGGGAGGGATCACGTGAGTAGGCCGTAGGCCATATTCGCATATATATGCCTCCACCCCCCCCTCCCCATTTGGCAGTAAATGCTGACCGCGTCCCCCCGGGCGCCCCCTCCCCCTTTGACGCACAATGTGAATCTGGGCCTTCTCCCGGGGAGGTCTGCGGTTCTTTGATTCCCTTGAGGAATGCGGGGGACGCCGGATTCTTAGGCTAATAGAGCCCCCCCCCGGGCGCCCGATGGCCAAGTGCTGTCACCCATACATGAGAAACTGACATTTGACGTGGCAGAGATGGGACACCGATTCGGCCTGCACAGGAGAGAAGGTACTTTTAGGAATAGCCGCCACAATGCTACTGGAGATCTGCTCTGTGCTACTGTTTGGGTGGGGGGTTTTTGGGGGGAGGTGAGAGACTTTGCAATTTTATTCCTGATCCGGGAAGTAGACCCCCGCTTTGCGGTTGAGGAGATTGAGACTACCTTCAGCCTAATGAAGGACGCTGAAGCCCCCCGAGATCTGGGCGGGGACAGCGCCACGTTGGGTCACAGTCCGCACTTGCAGGGGAACTGTGTTGTGCTTGGGAGGGCAGTTGCAGTTTGAGTCTGCTTGTTGGGAGGCGGGGATGGATGGATACCGATTGACGGTTCTGGGGTTTTTTGATTTTTGACGTTTGACTTTTGACCATTGATCCTTGCACTTTTACTGTTGGTCATCAATGTCAGGTTTCCTGTGATGCTGCTGCTGTTCGTTAGTAAGCAAAAAGTTTGAACACAATGTTATACTTTTGTTGTGGCCTTTGTTTTTGTTTTGTTTTTTCACTTTACGTATATATGTGTTTTTATTTTATTTTATTTACATTACCGGTATTTGCCTTTTTCAGCTGACAAACACGGGGAGAGAGGGGCGGGGAGTTCGCATCTCGGTCCTGAACACCCACCACCCCACTTAGGACGGCGCTCAATACCCCGGGGGCCTTCTTTTTAGGGACCTCCGGCGAGTGCCATTGCCAGTTAGGCTGTTTTAGACTCCTTTTTTGCTGCCTGTCTAGGGGCAGCTCTCTCTTTCCTTTGCTACCCACTCTTTAACTGTATTTCTCTACATCTAGTCCCTATATCTCTGATTTTTTTCTCCCCCCCATCCCTTATCCTCTCCCCCTCTGTACCTTACTCTAACCCCCCCCCCTTTTTGGTGTTGTTTGTCGCTGTGAGCTGCGGGCATGGACTTGCTTAATGTAATGTCCTTGAATGTCAAGGGCCTAAACATCCCGGAGAAGCGGAGGATGCTGCTCAATGACATGCGCCGCGCGAGAGTAGATATCATGATGTTACAGGAAACGCACTTCAGAGACACTAAATTACCACTACTTAAGAACAGACTGTACCCCCTGGCCTACCACTCTGCCTATGCACAGGCCAAATCTAGGGGGGTATCCATCCTTATCTCTGCCAGAGTCCCTTGGAGGCTGGTGGATGTTCAAACAGACGGAGAGGGCCGCTTTCTGTTTTTGAAGGGCCTGATTGGAGATAGGAAGGTGACATTGGCGAACATGTATGCACCCAACGTTCATCAAGACACTTTTCTTAAGAGACAGATAGACAGGCTGGGGCATTACACTGAGGGACAGCTCATTGTAGGGGGCGACTTGAATATACCCCTATCGCCGGCGGAGGATACCTCTACCGGTACGTCCTCCACTTCACGAGACGTCCGTAAACGCATAGGCTCAACACTGCACACTGCACAGTTAGTAGATACCTGGAGACTTTTCCACCCGGGAGAACGGGATTATTCCTTTTACTCCAAGCCGCATAAGTCATACTCCCGTATCGACTATTTCCTAGTACCCCACGGACAACTACACGCGGTCAAGGACACCTCAATTGGCTCGATAACATGGTCGGACCACGCCCCGATAGGGATGAGGTATGCGCTATCAGACACTATAGAGGGACAACGCCCGGGGTGGCGACTTAATGAGAGTCTTCTGCAGGAGCCGGAGGTTCTTGCGGAGGTGACAGCGGAGGTAGGCCACTACTTCGACACTAATGCCACAGCTGACAGTGACCCCGGCCTTGTGTGGGAGGCACACAAGGCTGTGATTAGGGGGGTGCTCATAAAACACGGGGCCAGATTGAAGCGTGAGCGGACGGCGAAACTGACACTACTTCTGACCAACCTGCAGGCCTTGGAAAACTCACACAAGACAAGCCCGACTAGACAACTGGAGACGGAACTAGACATGACCCGACGCCAGATCACGGACATCTTGCAATTCAAGGCGAAAGCTGCTATGCAGATTTGCCGTAGGAAAGTGTATGAGTCTGGTAACAAATGTGGCAGGCTCTTAGCACAGACCCTGAAATCACAACGAATGGCGTCGTATATACCACATGTGGTTTCCCCCTCTGGACAGAAGGTATCCCTACCCCACCGGATTACGCAGGAATTCCGATCCTTCTATAGCTCCCTGTACAACCTACACGCGCCCGACCCCGCTCTCGACTCCACGCAGACCTATCTTGAGGGGTCCCTTATGCCTAAGCTACCAACGGACATACAGGAGGCCCTGGAAGAACCCATCACTAGTCCCGAACTGCAACTTGCTCTTAAAAATACAAAGCCTGGTAAGGCCCCGGGGCCAGACGGTTTCACCACTCAATACTATAGAGCCCTCCTTCCCTCACTGAGCCCATATATGGTGAAACTTTTTAACGCACTGGGTACGGGAAAGTCCTTTCATACCAATACACTGCAGGCACAGATCTCGGTTATACCGAAAGAGGGTAAAGACCCATCTCAATGCGGGAGCTACCGGCCTATATCCCTCCTGAACGCGGACCTTAAATTGTTTACCAAAATCCTTGCGTCCAGACTCCAGGGCCACCTACCCCACCTGGTCCACTTGGATCAGGTGGGTTTTGTCCCAGCCAGGGAGGCCAGGGATAATACCACCAAGGTCCTCAACCTGCTGCATATAGCGGTAAGCGATAAGACACCGTGTGTGCTGCTGGGGACGGACGCCGAAAAGGCGTTTGACCGAGTGGATTGGAGATTCATGTTTGCGACACTGCGATACGTGGGCCTGGGGGATCGGATGATGAGGTGGGTAGCGGCGGTTTACTTGAACCCGACGGCCAGGGTCAGAGCGAATGGAGTCCTCTCGGAACCATTTCCAATAACGAATGGGACACGGCAGGGTTGTCCCCTGTCGCCCCTGCTCTTCGCTCTGACCCTGGAACCCTTTTTGTGCCATGTACGGCATAACACTGGCATCACTGGGGTGAACGCCGGTGGCACACAGCATAAAGTGTCGGCCTACGCCGACGACCTAATGTTCACGCTTACAAGCCCCTCTGCTTCTCTTCCGCGCCTCCTGTGTGAGTTTGACACATACGGTAAGCTTTCCAACCTGAAGATAAATCTCTCCAAATCGGAGGCTATGGGGGTGGGGCTCCCTCCACACCAATTGGCGAGGCTTAAAATCAGTTTCAACCTGAAATGGACAGAGGATGCCCTGAAATACCTGGGCACCTATATCCCTGCATCGTTCTCCCGCCTATTTAAGCTTAATTTCCCCCCGCTTCTAGCGAAAGTACAGAAGCTCTTGGACCAATGGGACAGTGGACTGCATTCGTGGTTGGGCCGCTGTAACATTCTTAAGATGTCAATCTTACCCAAATTCCTCTATATACTGCAGGCCCTCCCGATCTCCATTCCGGGATCCTTCTTTAAACAGATCCACTCGGTCTTTACTAGATTCCTTTGGGCAGGGAAAAACCCGCGCCTTAACAGGAATACGCTTTCCCTCCCGAAGCTTCACGGAGGCTTGGCCATGCCGGATATTCGGGTTTATTACCAAGCGGCTCACCTCAGCAGGCTCCTAGACTGGTGCCGACATAAGGACACCAAGCTCTGGACGCAAATTGAGCAGTCACAGAGCATGGTGCCCCTCCGTAGAGCACCATGGTGCCACGCGGCCCTGCCCTCGGAGCTTAAACGACACCCGCTGATAGGTACGACGGTCAAGATTTGCGCACAACTGTTGTCGAAACCCTCAATTTCGACTCCTGACTCACCGCTGAGACCTGTGTTGGGGCACCCTCACTTTATGCCGGGCATCCAAGATAGGAGGTTTCTCGATTTACAAGCGGCGGGACATCATCAGGCGGCGCATTTCAGTACTATGGGACGGTGGAAAACGATCGCAGAACTATTAGACCGTTCGGGACCATACAAACTAGACTTCATGCGAGCACACCAGCTCAGTCACTTCCTGCAGAGCCAGCCACCCCCCCAAGATGCCACCCGTTCCACGTCCACAGTGCTAGAGGAACTCTGCATGGAATCAGGGACGCTCCCTCATTCCTTATCCTTGACGTATGACATGTTGATTACACCACCAGCGGGCAGCCCCATACCATACCTAACTAAGTGGGAGAGGGACCTGAATTGTCATTTCACCGAAGGGAAGAAGAAACAGATACTTCACTTTGCCCATAAATCCTCTCTGTGTTCTAGATTCCAGGAAACTAATTACAAAATCCTCACTAGGTGGTACAGGACCCCCGCCCTCCTGCATACTCTCTTCCCGGCGTCTTCGGATCTTTGCTGGAGATGCCGGGAGGAGAAAGGAACCCTCCTGCATATCTTTTGGTCCTGCCCCCGACTGCGGAATTTCTGGGGGGAGGTCCGACGAATTACCCAGGACTTCACCGACCGTGAAGTGCCAGACGACCCAGCCTATTTCCTACTCCACGCAACAGATACACCGTTGCGAACCTACCAAAAATCAGTTGTGAGACATCTGCTGGACGCTGCTAAGACATGCATCCCACTTCACTGGCAATCACCCCACCCGCCGTCCATCTCCCTCTGGCTTAAAAAGGTAGACGACATATGCCAGCTGGAGGACTTGATCCTTACCAGCCAAGAGCGACAGGAGACTTTTAAAAAGACCTGGCAGTTGTGGAACGCGTTCAAATACTCCGTGGAGGGTCAGAGACTTAGAGGCGTGGACGAGACAGTCATTTAGATTAAACGACGGCCACCCGTCCGGGCCTACCGACTCTACTGACGACCTACTGGGGATGCCAATGACCAGCTGGGGAATCTACGGAGGGGTGGGTTCCCCCCCTCCCCCCCCTCTACCATATCCCTGCTCGCACTCACAGCTCCTTCCCCCTCTTCAATCTCCCCCCCCCCATTCTTCCATCTCCCTCTACCTTTTCTCATATTTTCTGTTTCTCTAATCTGGTATTTCTCTTCTTTTGTATTTGTATTAAAAAAAAAAAAAAAAAAGTTGAGGGGCTGACCCTGCAGGACCGGATTATTTAGGGGAAGCTTCTGGGGTGGGATTCCCGTTTGCCCCGGGGTAGGGGGTGGCGGGGATTACGCCTGGGGCCATAGTGTGGGCCATCCACACACATACTGATCCCCTGACGCGCACATAACCACACATCCCCCTTTGGGGGATGTCGGATAACGGACCATACATGAACATCTATGGCAAGCATTGTCTGTATGTATATGTATGTATGTATATGTATATATATGTATATATATGTTGCTATAATTGAATAGAATACACCCGCCTGTACCAGTGATTGCCGCGTGTGCTATGTATTATACTGTATGTGCTGTATTGGTCCGTGCAGAGCGGTCTCTCTGTTACAAATAAACAAATTTAAAAAAAAAAAAAATTTTTGCCCCCACCACCCTTCCCAATTCCTTCACTATGTTCAAAGATCTCAATAAATTCATTCGTAATCTCACCCTACAAAGACACTTCAATATGAAAGCCGATAACATCACCATCCCATCCGCTACCCCCTCTGATGTAACATCAAACCTCTTAGACTCCTCTGCGGACCAACAAGCTATTCAAGATCTCTGCGACCTATGGAACGTAGACGAAGAGCACGACCTGATAACATGGTCACAATACACGCAACCTAATCCGTCTATAGCTCATACCTCATTCAGACCCAAATCCCTCTTCAATCCGACCCAATCCAAAGGTCCCTACCTATCTACCTTTTATTAAGTAGTTTTCAAGGACCTTATCGACTTGTGCGCATACGAATCCTCCAAAGCTCAACGATATAACAAAAATCTTAGTCCACCAGAATATCAAGCCTTAAAATCTTTGAGTACAAATCCAGACATTATCATTAGATCTGCAGACAAGGGAGGAGGTATAGTGCTACAAGATAAAATAGACTATATGAAAGAAACAACACGACTCCTCTCTGACAAAAACACCTATGAAAAACTAAAAACCGCCCCATTACCAAAATTTACAGAAGAAGCCACCAACATCATCAAGCAAGCTTGCACTGACGGTATCCTCAACAAGCTAGAGGCCGCCTTTTTTCTGAAACCCTTTTTTCAAGTGCCTTATCTTTACCACCTACCCAAAATTCATAAAGACATCACCAATCCGCCAGGCCGTCCCATTGTCACCTCCATGGACAGTATTACCACCGGCTTTTCTCTTTATATTGATCACTTTTTGCAACCACTAGCCCAAGCCCTTCCGTCCTATACCCGTGACGGCACCCATCTGATTGACTTACTAAAGCCCTATACTTGGGAACAATCATATATATGGGTATCTCTTGATGTATGTTCCTTATATACATCAATACCACACTCCGTTGGACTTGAGGCAGTCGCTCATTTTTTGAAAGATGATCCCATTCTTAATACACTACAAATAGAATTCATCCTCTTGGCCACCCGTTTTTGCTTGGAGCATAATTACTTTCTGTCTGCTGGAGAATTCTATCTTCAAAAACAAGGAACTGCTATGGGCGCAAATTTTGCCCCTAGCTACGCCAACCTTACCATGGGGCTTTGGGAGTCCAGATGTATTGAAGCCAACAACCCCTTCTCGGCCAATCTGGTCTTTTTTGGTCGCTATATTGACGACATCATTATCATCTGGGATGGGCCAGCTACCTCGGACACTGAATTTGTAACCTACTGCAACTGCAATAATTTTGGACTTACCTTCACCTCGGACATGGACCCTGAGTCCATATGCTTTCTGGACCTCAAGCTCTTTTATACAGATAATTCTATCACTGCAAAAAATTATACAAAACCCACAGCCGGCAACTCCTACTTACACTACACCAGTTGCTATGTGGATCAACAACATTCCCAAAAGCCAATTCCATCGGCTTAGACGCAACTGCACCAAATTAGAAGACTACACATCCCAAAGCATCCTACTCAAAAATAAATTCATCAAAAAAGGATATCCCCCTCATCTGATTGAAGAAGCTCTTGCCATCTACCAGCAAGATTCTCTGCCCATCACTAAAAAATCCAACTGAGAACCGACCACTCGCTTCATTACCCAGTATCATATGAAACACAAGAAAATGTAAAACATCTTCAAGAAACATTGGACTATTCTCACTCAGGACCCCCACCTTTCCAAAACTCTATCAGTTCCTCCCAAATTAGGGCCCCCAACATCAAAAGTAAGATTACTCCAAGCAAAATGAAAACACAAAATAATCATAAGACCTATATGTTAAAGCAGCTTACTCTAGCCTCCCTTGTAGGGATGTACCAGTGCAAAAAGGCTCTATGCCTGACCTGCTCCAATGTTACCCATGGCAAAAAATCATTTATGGCCAATTGCAAGACTTTTAATCTTAGCTCTTTCTACAACTGCTCCACCACCTATGTGATATATTGCATCTCCTGCCCATGCGGCCTCCTGTATGTAGGCAGAACCATCAGAGCCCTACGGGCTAGATTCAGAGAACACCGTCATGCAGTCCAAGGAGGAAATCCTCAATACAGTGTGGCACGCCACTTTGCAGCCCACCACCACAAAGATGTGAGTGCCCTTCAAGTTTGGATTATCGAATCCATACCAGAAACGCCCACCGCAGTTGAGAGATTTCAACATCTCTGCAGACAAGAAACCTATTGGATTTATTCTTTGAACACTATGTCGCCTCATGGCCTCAATGAAGAAATAGAAACCAACAACATCATCTAAATATCCTTGCGCCATCACCATCCTGCGCTCTCTTTTTAATGTGGTCCATTGCCCATCCGTTTTTCTGTGCTTTTATTTCATGCGTTCTTTGGTCTCCCCCCTCCTTTTTGTTTTGTTTACCAATACTAGATCTATTTCCCTCCTCCCACTACATGTCTCATACCCATTCCCCTTCCATGTGTGTGTATGTATATACACGTGTATGTATATATATTAGGGCTGTTACTGATTAAAATTTTCGTGTTCGATTAATCGATTTTTTTTAAAATCGATTAATCGACTAATTTCGATTAATTATAATGCACATACAGATCCAACTACTTTTAGCTGATCTCCTTGCAGGCCGATTCCCTGTGCAGCTACCAACCACTGGAAAAATCGATAGCAGGATACAAAAAACACACAAAGGCAGCGCTCGATGGGAATAGCATTAAAACCTTTATTGTCTTCAAGTAGGTAACAAAATAAATATTGCACTGGAGATAAAATCGATGTAGCTACATAAACTGTAACAATGGTGCGATTAATACCAAACGGTAGCAAAAGCAGTCATAAAAACATGTAGCTAAGTATGATACTGGTTTATAAATGTGTACAACGATACCACTGCTGAATCCAGATGAGAAGGGGCTAACATCAGTCTGTCGGCATGTAGATGTCCCGTGAAGGGAACTATCACAACTCCCAGTGGATGGCTGTAGAATCCCAGGTTGATAGAGGGAAGTGATAGAGGGAAGTGTAACAGCCCTTGCGTGTAGCAGATAGTAAGGTCCCGCCGGCATGCAGATATGAAGGCACAGCAAAGAAGCCCTTCAGATGGACACGGCAAGCCCAAAGAATTTTGATCGATCAAAACAATTAATCGATTAATCGAGGAATTAATAGTTAATTTCCACAGCCCTAATATATATATATTGTGAGGGGGTTAGCTCGGCAGCGGGTGTGTGTGACCCCCGAGATGGGCTCCCCACACAAAAACAGGCCCAGCAAACGGAGGTTGTGGTTTTCAAAATCAAAAAGGTGCGGTTTATTTTCTATTTACAGTGACAAAACACAGCAAAGCAAAAGAAACATAAACAAAATAAATCCTGGTCAACTTGACCTCTGACTAGGGATGAGCTTCGTGTTCGAGTCGAACATACGTTCGACTCGAACATCGGCTGTTCGATCGTTCGACGAAGATCGAACGATTTGGGCCGTTCGCGCCAAATTCGAGTGACGCGAACGGCCCACAATGCACTACGCCATCGCAGTGTCATCCAGGCGCTGTGATTGGCCAAGCATGCACTGTGACCCCGCATGCTTGGCCAATCACAGCGCCGGCAGCGAGGAGAGCAATGATTGGCCACAGGCAGGATGCCTGTGGCCAATTATTGCTGAGGGTGTTTAGTACACGCCCCACACTATAAAAGGCCGCCAGCACGGCGGCCTAGTGTAGTGTGTTCCGGAGCAGGGATAGAGCAGCATAGGCAGGGACAGTGACTTTTATTTCTTTCTTGCTTAACCTGGATTCCTTTAGTTTAGGGAAAGAAAAGGATAGGTAGGGAGAGTGTCAGTGTGTTTTGTGCTTGTGCTATATTGTGCTTAAAAAAAACATTTTTTCTAGGGACAGAAAACTGTAGGTAGGGAGAGTGTGTCAGTTTCTTTCACTGTCAAAGTCCTTGTTTCCAGGGACCTGGAAGGACAGTGAGTGAATTCTCCTTGTGCTAAATTGTGCTTAAAAAAAAACATTTTTTCTAGGGACAGAAAACTGTAGGTAGGGAGAGTGTGTCAGTTTCTTTCACTGTCAAAGTCCTTGTTTCCAGGGACCTGGAAGGACAGTGAGTGAATTCTCCTTGTGCTAAATTGTGCTTAAAAAAAACATTTTTTCTAGGGACAGAAAACTGTAGGTAGGGAGAGTGTGTCAGTTTCTTTCACTGTCAAAGTCCTTGTTTCCAGGGACCTGGAAGGACAGTGAGTGAATTCTCCTTGTGCTAAATTGTGCTTAAAAAAAACATTTTTTCTAGGGACAGAAAACTGTAGGTAGGGAGAGTGTGTCAGTTTCTTTCACTGTCAAAGTCCTTGTTTCCAGGGACCTGGAAGGACAGTGAGTGAATTCTCCTTGTGCTAAATTGTGCTTAAAAAAAACATTTTTTCTAGGGACAGAAAACTGTAGGTAGGGAGAGTGTGTCAGTTTCTTTCACTGTCAAAGTCCTTGTTTCCAGGGACCTGGAAGGACAGTGAGTGAATTCTCCTTGTGCTAAATTGTGCTTAAAAAAAACATTTTTTCTAGGGACAGAAAACTGTAGGTAGGGAGAGTGTGTCAGTTTCTTTCACTGTCAAAGTCCTTGTTTCCAGGGACCTGGAAGGACAGTGAGTGAATTCTCCTTGTGCTAAATTGTGCTTAAAAAAAACATTTTTTCTAGGGACAGAAAACTGTAGGTAGGGAGAGTGTGTCAGTTTCTTTCACTGTCAAAGTCCTTGTTTCAAGGGACAGAGAAGGACACCTGAAGGTAGCCCTTATTGCTTTTTTCCCATCTCCCTGCAGGCCATCTATTAGAATGTCTGGAAGGCAAACAAGGAGAGGCAGACAGTCAGGAGGCAATAAAAGAGGGCAAGCAGGCTCTGTGTCTGGGGGCAACAGTGCTGGTCGTGGACGCGGTGCATTGTCATCAGCACATGGCCATGGGACACGCTTGTCCTTCTTTTCGGCAGCTGGACATGTTGAGCCACATCATGCCGAAGACTTGGTAGAGTGGATGACCAAGCCCTCCTCCTCCTCCTCATCCTCTCTCACCCAGGCTCAGGGTACTGGAAAAGCAGCTGCCAAAGCGTCCTCTTCCCTGGTATCAATGTCAGACTCATCATCAGTCACTCCTTCCCTAGACCCACCATGTCCTCCTCCTGAGGAGTCCCCCGAACTGTTTCAGCACAGTGTTGGGTACATGCTCCAGGAGGATGCCCAGCGTTTCGAAGGGTCTGATGATGAAACCCAGCTAGAGGAAGGCAGTAGCGTGAGAGCAGACAGAGGGGATGCTCAAGAAGGACACCAATCTGGCAGTCATGTTCCAGCAGCTGCAGCATACTGCCAGATTGGCTCCAGTGATGAGGAGGGAGGTGATGATGAGGTCACTGACTCCACGTGGGTGCCTAATAGGAGAGAGGAGGAGGAGGAGGATGAGGAGGAGGCACATCTCCAACGAGGCAGGATGCCCTTTGGTGGCCAGCGTAAGGGCAGTACACCGACGGAATCACACCGCAGAGCTCCGCCTGTGCAGGGCGCTGCCTCTGCCCGTCATTCAAAAAGTTCTTTGGTGTGGGCCTTTTTTGAGGCTAGTGCATCAGATCGCACAGCTGCTGTTTGCAACATATGTCTCAAGCGTATATCGCGTGGCCAAAACATCAGCCGCTTGGGTACCACATGCCTGACCAGACATATGTTGACCTGCCATGCAGCTCGTTGGCAAGCCTACCTCAAAGACCCACACCAAAGAACAAAGCGGACCTCTCCTTGCACCGCATCAGCTGGGATCTCCAACCCCACTATAACTTCAGTCCTCTCTGAAACATGCACTGAGAGGAATGAAGGTGTAGAATTAGGTGTGTCACAGCCAAGTACTTGCGGCCACTCTGCTAGCAGTACACCGACGTCCGATTCTAGCAGGCAAATTTCCCTGCCCCAGCTGCTGGACCGTCGAAAGAAGTTCACTCCCAGCCATCCACATGCCCAGCGGTTGAATGCTAGCTTGGCTAAATTGCTAGCGCTTCAACTGCTGCCTTTTCAGTTGGTAGACTCGGCCCCCTTCCGTGAGTTTGTGCAATGTGCGGTTCCTCAGTGGCAGGTTCCCAAACGCCACTTTTTCTCACGGAAGGCTATTCCGGCTCTCTACCGGCATGTGGAAGGCAATGTCTTGGCCTCGCTGGACAGGGCGGTCAGCGGTAAGGTGCATATTACCGCTAACTCATGGTCCAGCAGGCATGGACAGGGACGTTACCTTTCTTTCACGGCCCATTGGGTCACTCTTTTGGCAGCTGGGAAGGATGCAGGACAAGGTGCAGTAGTGTTGGAGGTTGTCCCACCGCCACGCCTCCAAAATGCTACTACTGGTTGTGACACACCTCTCTCCTCCACCCCCTCCTCTTCTTCTTCCTCCATGGCCTCTTCCTGTGGTTTGTCCTATGAACCAGCGGTGCTCCGTAGCCGTTCACGGGGCTACGCAAGTACGCAGGCAAAAAGATGCCATGCCGTGCTTGCGCTGGTGTGTTTGGGGGACAGAAGCCACACTGGGGCAGAGGTCCTGTCTGCTCTGCAGGGCCAGGCCGAGAGGTGGTTGACGCCACGCCAGCTTAAGCCAGGAATGGTGGTTTGCGACAATGGCACCAACCTCCTCTCCGCCCTCCGACAGGGACAACTGACCCATGTGCCCTGTGTGGCTCACGTCCTTAACCTGGTGGTGCAGCGGTTCTTGGGCAGGTACCCGGGCTTACAGGATGTCCTGAGGCAGGCCAGGAAAGTCTGTGTGCATTTCCGCAGATCTTATAATGCCAGTGCTCGCCTGGCTGAGCTGCAAAAGGAGTTGAACCTGCCCAAGAACCGCCTTATATGTGACATGCCCACCAGGTGGAACTCAACGTTGGCCATGCTGCAGCGGCTGCACACGCAGCAGAGGGCCATCAATGAGTACCTGTGCGACTACGGCACCAGGACAGGGTCAGGGGAGCTTGGTTTTTTTTCTCCACGCCAGTGGGGCATGATCAGGGATGCATGCACTGTCCTGGCACCATTTGAGGAGGCCACGAGGATGGTGAGCAGTGACAGTGCATGCATCAGTGACACTGTACCTCTTGTCCACCTGTTGGAGCACACGCTGCGTGGAATAATGGACAGGGCACTTGAGGCAGAACAGAGGCAGGAAGAGGAGGACTTCCTTGCCTCTCAAGGCCCCCTTTACCCAGACAGTGTTCCTTCTGTCCCACCCATCGCACAGGAAGAGGAGGAGGAGGAGGAGGAGGAGGAGGAGGAGGAGGATTGTGTCAGCATGGAGGTGGAGGCTGGCACTCAGCATCATCAGCATCACTCTTTTAGGGATGATTTACAGTCCCAAGAAACCAGTGGACTTGTACGTGGCTGGGAGGAGGTGGCTGCGGATCATGTCGTCCTTAGTGACCCAGAGGACTCCGGAGCGAATGCCTCAGCAAACCTACGCTGCATGGCCTCCCTGATCCTGCAAAGTCTGCGGAAGGATCCTCGTATTCTTCGGATCAAGGAGAGGGACCATTACTGGCTGGCCACTCTCCTTGATCCACGGTACAAGGGTAAGGTTGCGGACCTTATGTTACCGTCGCAGAGGGAGCAGAGGATGAGACAACTCCGGGAGGCCTTGCAGAAAGGTCTGTGCAACGCGTTCCCAGAGACTGGGAGGTTACAAACTCCTGGTCCTGGACAACGAGTTGCTGAGGCTTCGGCCAGTCAAAGAAGGAGCGGTGGGGAAGGTGGCCGTCTGACCGATGCGTTCAGACAATTCTTTAGTCCGCAGCCCCAAAGTATGATCGGTTCCAGCAACCATCGCCAGCGTCTGATAAACATGGTGCAGGAATATCTAGGGGCAAGGTCAGACTTGGACACCTTCCCCACCGAAAATCCTCTGGCTTACTGGGTCTTGAGGATGGATCACTGGCCAGAGCTTGCACAGTATGCAATTGAGCTACTGGCCTGTCCTGCATCCAGCGTTCTTTCGGATACGCACATTCAGTGCTGCTGGAGGATTTGTCACGGATCACAGGGTGCGCCTGTCCACCGACTCGGTTGATCGACTGACTTTCATCAAGATGAACCAGTCTTGGATCACCACCAGCTACCACACACCTGATGCTGATATAACAGACTAATTGATTTTAACATGTCACATCCCTTCAAGACTGATGCTGATGCTGAGTGCCTGTGCTGTTATGTTGACTGGCTATCCTCCTCCTCCGAGTCCTCAATGATACGATTGATGATGATAGCTTGGAAGATCATTTTTGTTTATGGGTGCCGCCACCAGTGGCTAAGGCCCAATTTTTCAGCCCCTGTTTTACAGGGGCGTGTAATTACAATTTTTTTAGCAATAATTTGCCATAGGGCTCATTGCTGTGCTCCAAGTACAGTATCTGTGAGGGGTTGGAGTGTTGTGGCACCAGTGCCTAAGGCCCAATTTTTCAGCCCCTGTTTAACAGGGGCGTGTCATTACAATTTTTGAAGCAATACTTTGCAACAGGGCTCATTGCTGTGCTCCAAGTACAGTATCTGTGAGGGGTTGTAGTGTTGTGCCACCAGTGCCTAAGGCCCAATTTTTCAGCCCCTGTTCAACAGGGGCATGCAATTACAATTCTTGATCTAATAATTCACAGCAGGGTCCATTGCTGCACCCACCAAGAGTAACTCTGAGGGCTTACAGTCTTGTGGCAACGCCACCACCACCACCACCACGAAAGGCCCAATTTTTCAGCCCCTGTTCAAAAGGGGCATGTAATTACAATTCTTGATCTAATAATTCACAGCAGGGCCCATTGCTGCACCCACCAAGAGTAACTGTCAGGGCTTACAGTGTTGTGGCACCAGCACCACCATCAAAGCCCCAATTTTTACTACCACTGTTCAACAATTATATGTAATTAAAATTCCTGATATAATAGTTGACAGCAGGGCGTTCCAGCACCAACCAAGAGTAACTGAGTGCTTACAGTGTTGTGCCAACACCAACAACTAAGGGGCCTATTTCTGCAGAGTATATACGGCAGGTCCCTACTTTCAAACATCCAACTTACAAACGACTCCTACTTGCAAACGAAAGAAGACAACAGGAAGTGAGAGGAAATCTACCCCTAGAAAGGAAAATTCTCTCCTGTAAGAATAAATATGGGAGAAAGGGGTCTCATCTGTACTGATGCTTTATCAGCAATCCTTGTTTCAAGAAAAACACCACATTTCAAAAACAGTTGTCATTGGGACGGAAAGTGAGGTGAAATGTTCTGAACAGGGGCACAGACAGCAAAACAAATGTTACAGGGGTGATAACCCTTACCTATGTTTCCCAAAAAGTTTAAAAATAGATTTTTGGGCTGGAGCTACACTTCAACAATGTACCTGTTCAAAATTACAAACAGATTCTACATAAGAACAAACCTACAGTCCCTGTCTTGTATGCACCGCCTGTATACGGCTGTTCAGAGTATATAGGGCCTTTTTTATTTTATGTGCGGGGTTCCCCTTAATATCCATACAAGACCCAAAGGGGCTGGTAATGGGCTGGGGTAGGGGGGGGGTCATGGGGTAGCTATGCCATTTTTCTTAAAGAATTTCATCCATATTACCGGGACCAGACATTACATTAAAGCCGCAAGCAGTTTTAAATGGCTTTTTTTTCCTTTAGAAGTGTCATTTTGTGCAGGGACAGTTCTAAACACGGGAAACACGTGGCACTTCACAGGCATACTTTAGACACCCCCCAGGTACGATATTTAAAGGAATATTTGACTTTTTTTTTTTTTACTTTATGCATCATTAAAATGACTGCTCCCGAAAAACGACCGTTTTTAAAACTTCTTTTTGCATTGATACATGTCCCCTGGTGCAGAACCCGGGTTCCCAAACCCTATTTATGACAATAACATGCATAATAGTTGTTATAATTAGCACTTTAGAATTCGAACGTTCGCATCCATTGTATTTAATAGGGTTCTAATGTTCGTTCGAACTTTCGGTCCGTTCACGGGTTCTGGTGCGAACCGAACCCGGGGGTGTTCGGCTCATCACTACCTCTGACTAAACATACAGGTTTCCTAACTAACAACTGGGATCAGCCTAGTGCTGTCCTAGTCCCTAAGTCCCTGGTTTTAAATGTCCAAGCAAATAGCCACACAGGCTTTGTCTCACCGCACAGGGGTTCACTCTCCCTAGACAGTCCACACAGGTCTGGTTCCAGGCATGAGCTAACATCTAATGAAGCTGGGAGTTCTTATAGAGGCCTAAATGAGCTGACAAGGTTCAGCTGGTCTCCTCATCTCTGTCTGCACGACGCCCCACACTCTCCCTAGAGGTATGAGTCATCCATGAGCCCACTAGCCTTATACAACTCTCCACCTAGTTGTATAAGTCGGCGTAAAGCCTGAATCTGGGCGAAATATATCTACCCCCCTGGATGCAACCAGGTGACTTTACCTTCCTGCTGTCACATACCCCCCCCCTCTTGTTTTAACCTCGGGGTTGGAACACCAGCAATCAGGTATTCATGTACTCGAGACAAAGCATCCACATTCCCCATTTGAACGCCAGGGCGATGCTTTACTGTGAAGTTGAATTCCTGGAGGGCCAGGAACCACCTATTCACTCTTCTATTTGTTTCCTTGTTTTGAGCCATCCACTTTAACGGAGCGTGATCCGTAACCATGTCAAAGTGCCTACCTAGCAGGTAGTACCGAAGGGAATCTAGAGCCCACTTCACCGCTAAACACTCCTTTTCAACCGTGGCGTAATTTACCTCATGGGACTTCAACTTCCTGCTGAGGTAAATGACTGGGTGCTCTTCCCCGTTCCAGACCTGGGACAATACTGCTCCTAACCCCACATCTGACGCATCACTTTGTACGACAAAGTCTTTAGAGAAGTCGGGTGAGTACAACACTGACTGGCTACATAAGGCTTGTTTCAAGAATTGGAATGCTGCCTCAGCCTCGGGGGTCCATTTAATCATGACCGACCCTTTCCCCTTCGTCAGGTTGGTTAGGGGCACAGCCTTAGAAGCAAAGTGGGGAATGAATCGCCGATAATACCCAGCGATTCCCAGAAAGGCTCGTACCTGCTTCTTGCTGTTGGGACGTGGCCAACTCTGGATGGCCTCGACTTTGTTGAGTTGGGGTTTTATTACTCCCCTCCCAATGGTGTACCCAAGATATTTGGCCTCCTCCTGCCCAATGGTACACTTCTTGGGGTTAGCCGTAAACCCCGCTTCCCGAACAGAGTCCAGGACTGCTTGCACTTTTGGCAGATGTGAGGCCCAATCTGTGCTATGGACAATTATGTCATCCAGGTAAGCCGCAGCATACTTCCGATGGGGCCTCAGCATCTGGTCCATTTTCCGCTGGAATGTGGCCAGCGCATTCTGTAACCCGAACGGCATTCTTTTATATTGGAACGCCCCGTCTGGGGTTACAAATGCGGTTTTCTCTTTGGCCGACTTGGCCAGGGGGATTTGCCAATACCCTTTTGTGAGGTCAAGAGTCGTCATGTATCGGGCTGTTCCCAGCCGGTCGATCAACTCATCTATACGTGGCATGGGGTAGGTGTCAAATTTTGTAACTTTGTTCAACTGACGAAAATCGTTACAAAATCGCCAGCTCCCATCCGGTTTAGGCACCAACACAATGGGACTAGACCAATCACTTTGGGACTCCTCTATCACCCCTAAGTTCAGCATTTTCTGTACTTCCTCCCGTATTGCCTCCCGTCGGGCCTCTGGGATCCGATAGGGTTTTAACTTCACCCTTTCACCGGGCGGGGTAATGATGTCATGCTCTACCCCAGATGTTTGTCCCGGCAGCTCAGAGAATACCTCCTTGTTGCGAAGCACAAACTCCTTAACCTCCTGTTGTTGGGGTTGTGACAAGGTGGCTGCTATTCCAACCTCAGGAATCACGCAACCAGTTTGAGCTGGTGACCAAGTGTCTGCGACTAGGGACTCTCTATCCCTCCAGGCTTTCAACAGATTAACGTGATAGATCTGTTCGGGCTTTCGCCTTCCTGGTTGTCTGACCTTGTAATTCACTTCGCTCACTTTTTCCATTATCTCGTAGGGGCCTTGCCATTTGGCAAGGAATTTACTTTCAACCGTAGGGACAAGTACCAGTATCCTATCCCCCGGGGAAAATGTACGGGTCTTGGCTCCACGGTTGTACACTCTCTGCTGTGCTAACTGCGCTTGGGCCAAATGTTCCTTCACGATGGGCATTACCTGTGCAATTCGGTCTTGCATCAGGGCGACATGCTCAATCACACTCCTGTGGGGAGAACTCTCACTTTCCCAAGTTTCCTTGGCAATATCCAACAGCCCTCTTGGGTGTCTCCCATACAGTAACTCAAAGGGGGAGAATCCCGTAGAGGATTGGGGCACCTCCCTAATAGCAAACATCAGATAAGGAAGTAGACAGTCCCAATCCTTTCCATCTCTATCCACCACTTTCTTCAACATTTGTTTTAGGGTTTTGTTGAACCTTTCAACCAGCCCATCGGTTTGGGGGTGATACACAGATGTACGTAATTGCGTCACTTTGAACAATTTACACAGCTCCTTCATAACCCGGGACATAAAGGGTGTACCTTGGTCCGTAAGCAGTTCTTTACAAATACCCACCCGGCTAAACACAAGAGATAGCTCTTTGGCTATGGTTTTGGCCGAGGTATTTCGGAGAGGGATCGCTTCTGGATAACGGGTGGCATAGTCCATTATAACTAATATGTACTGGTGCCCCCTAGCGGACTTGATTATAGGACCTACCAAATCCATGGCGATCCTCTCAAACGGGACCTCAATGATGGGTAGAGGGACCAGCGGGCTACGGAAATGTGGCATCGGGGCCGACCTCTGACACACAGGGCAGGAGGAACAATAATTTTCTATGTCCTTCATCACCCCCGGCCAATAGAATCTCTGTAATACCCTCTCTCGGGTTTTCTCTGTCCCCAGATGACCTCCAAGAATGTGCCCATGGGCCAACTCCAACACCAACTTCCTGTAAGGTTTGGGCACCACAAGCTGCTCAACGGTTTCTTCTGCCCTTTTTGCCACCCGATACAGTAGGTCCTTCTCTACGCTGAAGTATGGGTAAGTGCAGGTATTATCTGGGTTCACTAACTCGCCATCTATTTTCACTACATTTTCCCGTGCCTTTATTAGGGCGGGGTCTTTCAACTGTTCTGTGGCAAAGTTTTCCCTGTGAACCTCAAGATCAGAAAACTCCACAGACGGTAGGTTTTCGTCTGAGGAGGTGGGCTCCTCTCCAGTTTCTTGAGTCTCCCCTGCCAATACTGATAAGGGAAATTCCGGAGAGTCCTCACCACTCTCAGGGGAGTTCTGGCTATCACATTCCTGGTACATAGGGGCACCAGTGGGGGGCTCAGGATCATCCCACAGTTCCCAGAACTTCGGAAAATCCCTTCCCACAATGGCGTCATGCGGTAACTGAGATACTAAGCCCACTGGATGAGAGAGGGTACCTTTGGGGGTCTCGAAACACACTGTAGTCACTGGATACTCTCGGGTGTCCCCATGCACACAAATAACAGCTACCTTGCTATTCCCAGAGACCTCTGTTTTAACTAACTCAGCCTTTATCAGGGTCACAAGGCTACCTGAATCCAACAATACCACAACATTTCTACCATTAACACACATTTTGCATAAATGTTTCTCAGTTCCTCGAATGGCAGTGCATGCGACTGTCGCACACAGCGACTGACGTCTGCCCGTCAGAAAGTCACACTGCATGGGTTCCTCCACAACCGGGCAATTGGCTGCAATATGTCCCGCTTGCCGGCAGCGGTAGCAAACGATCCTTCTTGCGGCCTCTTGAGCCGCTGATTTCCCAGGCTGTTCTCGCCAAACTTGGGGTAGAGCTCCCACCCTCTCACTCTCTCCACCCTCACCCCTTGGAATCCTCTTATCCGCCCCTGGGGATGGTCTGGTCTTAGGGTGGAAAGTCCGAGTGTCTCTGGAAGAGGCCGTCAGGTTCTCTGTAGCCAAGTATTTCTCCACACGATCCACAAGACCATCGGCCGTCTCTGGGTCTCCATGGCTTACCCACTTTTGGATGGCAGTAGGAAGAGCTCTCAAAAACCGATCCATTACAACACGTTCCACAATCTTTGGTGCGGACAAAGTCTCTGGCTGTAGCCACTTTCTGCTCAGGTGAATGAGATCATACATTTGAGACCTGGGGGGTTTTCCAAGCTGGAAAGTCCAGTTATGCACACGCTGAGCCCGGACAGCCTGGGTGACACCCAGCCTTGCCAATATTTCAGCTTTTAGCATCACATAGTCTTTTGCTTGGTTAGGCTCTAGGTCATAGTAAGCTTTCTGCGATTCACCAGTTAACAGAGGAGCCACCAGTCCAGCCCACTGCTCCTCAGGCCACTTTTCTCTTTCAGCGGTCCTTTCAAATGTGGTCAAAAATACCTCTGGATCATCCTCTCCAGTCATTTTTGTCAATAAACGACTCACCCCAAAGGACGCGGTATTAGTGGGACGGCTTTCCTCACTGGTCTGCGGACGTTGCTGCATTACTGCTTCCATCTGTTGTTGTAGTCTCTGCTCTTGCTTCTGCAACAGGTCTATGAAGCGGGCCTCAGATTGCTGCTGGGCTTGTTGCTGAGCCTCCAGACTCTGTTGCAAAGTTGCGTTTGTCTGCTGCTGGGCTGCAAGGCTCTGTTGATGAGCTTGCTGCTGGGCTGCGAAGTTCTTTTGCAAACCTGCATTTGTCTGCTGTTGATTGGCATTTGCTAGAGCCAGCTGCTTCAGTATCTCCTCCATGCTGGCTTAAAAAAAAAAACTGCCACTGGTTCTCCACCAACTGTGAGGGGGTTAGCTCGGCAGCGGGTGTGTGTGACCCCCGAGATGGGCTCCCCACACAAAAACAGGCCCAGCAAACGGAGGTTGTGGTTTTCAAAATCAAAAAGGTGCGGTTTATTTTCTATTTACAGTGACAAAACACAGCAAAGCAAAAGAAACAAACAAAATAAATCCTGGTCAACTTGACCTCTGACTAAACATACAGGTTTCCTAACTAACAACTGGGATCAGCCTAGTGCTGTCCTAGTCCCTAAGTACCTGGTTTTAAATGTCCAAGCAAATAGCCACACAGGCTTTGTCTCACCGCACAGGGGTTCACTCTCCCTAGACAGTCCACACAGGTCTAGTTCCAGGCATGAGCTAACATCTAATGAAGCTGGGAGTTCTTATAGAGGCCTAAATGAGCTGACAAGGTTCAGCTGGTCTCCTCATCTCTGTCTGCACGACGCCCCACACTCTCCCTAGAGGTATGAGTCATCCATGAGCCCACTAGCCTTATACAACTCTCCACCTAGTTGTATAAGTCGGCGTAAAGCCTGAATCTGGGCGAAATATATCTACCCCCCTGGATGCAACCAGGTGACTTTACCTTCCTGCTGTCACAATATATATATATATATATATATATATATATATATATATATATATATGTATATACTCATTTATATAATCATTTCCCTTATCCCCCTCCTCCTTATATGTACACGGATGTCCTTTCCTTTTATACGTCCTTCTACATTATTTATATAATCCTGTACCTCTTCCCCCCTTTTTTTCATGGGTTTCCTTTACCCATATATCCCATGTGTTTATTTTATGTGCTTTTTTCCACATCACCAGATTTATTTCCTTTCTCTCTTTACATGGCCTTGTTATATTATCCCTCCATATAGGATTTATTTATATAGTTTTTTATGTATATAATTTTTTAATATATATATTGTTTATATATATATATATATATATATATGATTTTAAATAATTTATATACTATATTTACAAATTTCTTACCCCGATTCCCCTCCTTCACATACGTACATGGATGTCCTTCCCTTCATATGTCTCCTCCCTTTTACACCCATATACACATGCACCAGGTCTTGCATCTATATATGTATTTATTATACCATTCTTTTTTTTTTTTTTTTTGTATGTCTAAAAAAATTTGTATGTCTATAACATACTTCTGCATATATATCATTTTTCCATTCCTCCCCCTGATCATCTATTTAATACCCCAATTATATATATCTTTTCCAGACCTGTTATACCTCATCTCCTGTATGTATTATCACCATCAATTTCTTTTTTCCCCTTACCTACCATTACAGCGCTTCCCCTTTTTTAAATGACAAACTTTTTTAAATGACATACTGTAACACTTATCATATACATTCCACATGATCCCATCATATAATGTTTTTTATATTTATGCAGAATCCTTGATCTGCCGCTCACATCTCTGTATAATTACATGACATGTATTTCCTGTTCTGACCAATCACAGCGCCCCCTCTCAAATGCATGTATGCTCTTAGCCAATCACAGCACCCCTCTCTGCCTTATAATGTCCACCTATCACCATGTCCCCCATGGATCTGATGAAACAGCGGATGCTGAGAAACGCGTCATCCTATTGGTCCGTTCCCCGTACCACATCACTTCCGGTCTGACGGCACGCTGCGCTCCACGCTGAAGCGCATCTCCCTGGTCTTCCATCCATCACAACAGGAACACACCACGCACGGCTACAGCGCCTTGATGCCCAGGACGTTCCCTGCTGACACTACAGACCTGCCTTCAGTCTCTCCTCCATCTGGGACCTACATCTCCCCGCGGACTGCCATTGATGACACCGGACCTGCCCTATCCTCTACATCGATATGCCTTAATAATTTCATCACCTTGTGAGTAGCCATTTGGCTGATTTTATTATTTGTCATTAAATACTTCATTACTGCACTTAGTTTGGCGCACCTTCCTTTCCTCAGTTAAAAACATGTAACTACAGCAAAGCTGAACAGTACCGCCCAGGGGGCGGTCCCTCTGGTTATAACCCATCACCCTGCACTCGGCAGCTCAGTTCGTCAAAAAGCAGTACAAACATAAAAAGGAGGGGTTGGTGCTGTGTCCGTCCATCGACTTCAGAGGAAAGGATTTTACGGTGAGTACAAAAATCCTATTTTCTCTTTCGTCCATGGACGGACACAGCTCCTTTATTCTTGACAGCAGGGACGTCCCCAAGCAGTGTCAAAAAATGAGGGGTGGGAACAGCAATCAAAACAAACTTCACCCCAAAACAATCAGAGCTCCTCAACGGAGGAGTTGCAACCTTAAACAGCCGCCTGCAAAATTTTGCGGCTGAAGCAAGCATCCGCAGATGCATGCATGTCAACCTCGTAAAAAACTTAGTGAAAGTGTGAACGGACGACTAGGTCGCCGCCTTACACACCTGTGAGACAGACGCTTGATGTCGGAAGGTCCAGGAGGCACCTATTGTCCTGGTTGAATATGCGGTGACATGAAAGGGAGGCGCCCGCCCTTTTAGGGCATAAGCCTGAATCACGATCTGTCTGATCCACCGAGAAATGGTGGCCGACAAGACCGCCAGGCCCTTCTTAGGACCAACCATCGACACAAACAGTGAGTCTGACCTCCAAAACTGAGCCATAGCAGACAGATACACTCACAGAGCTTGGACCACGTCCAAGGAATGCAACGTAACCTCTTTGGGATGCGACGGTTGAGGACACAAGGATTGAAGCACAATGTCCTCATTTAGATGAAAAGCCGAAACAACCTTCGGAAGAAACGAAGGCTGAGGGCATAGCACCGCTTTATCCTTGTGGAGGATCAAGTAGGGAGACTTGAAGGACAAGGCCGCCAATTCAGACAGCCTCCTGACCGATGTAATAGCCACCAGAAAGGCAACTTTCCGAGAGAGTGTCAAAAGGGTAATCTCTCTGATGTTCTCAAACGGAGGTTTCTGAAGCACCGAGAGCACCAGATTCAAATCCCATGGAGGCAGTGGTGGTCGAATCGGAGAAGCCACATGACGAACCCCCTGCACAAACGTACTCACCAGTGAATGAGCCGCCAAGGGTCGTTGAAAGAAAACAGCCAAGGCTGAAATCTGTCCCTTAACCACTTAACGACCGCCCACTGTGATTATACGTTGGCAGAATGGCACGGACAGGCACAATCACGTGCCGGTACGTGACTGCCTTCGTATGGGTGGAGGGTCCGATCGGACCCCCCTCCGGTACAGTGGGCGGCCGGGATCGCTTCGGGAGCGATCCGTGATGAGGGGGCCGCCTTTCAATTCTGGCCACCCCCTCGCGATCACGCCCGGCGAATCAAATGCTTCCTCTGCCTGTGTAATGTTTACACAGGCAGGAGGAAGTGATGTCATCCCTCATGCGGCGCTCACATATACCGAGCGCCGCATGAGAGAAGATGTCAGGTTAGTGCACTAACACTACACTGACACCAGGACACATAGGTACATAAATCGCCCCCCCAGATCACCCCCCAGCCCCCAGTCACAGTGTCACTGATTGCAGTCACCATTTATTTACTGATCACTGCAATCAGTGACATTTGTGACTGTAAAAGTGTCAGGGCAGTTAGTTTTAGGTCCAGTGTAGCCCCCTAACCCCCCCTAATAAAGGTTTAACCCCTTGATCGCCCCCCAGGTAACCCTTTCACCCCCTAGCACCGCCGTCACTAAGCGATCATTTTTCTGATCGCTGTCTTAGTGTCGGTGATGCCGATAGGTAGCCAGTTATTTTTTTTATGTTCGCCGCAGATTTTTATAGCGTCGGGTACCCCCATATATTACCTAATAAAGATTTAACCCCTTGATCGCCCCCCTAGGTAACCCTTTCACCCCCTTTTGCCAGTGTCACTAAGCGATCGTTTTTCTGATCGCTGTCTTAGTGTCGGTGATGCCGACAGGTAGCCAGTTATTTTTTTTAGGTTCGCCGCAGGTTTTTATAGCGTCGGGTACCCCCATATATTACCTAATAAAGGTTTAACCCCCTGATTGCCCCTAGTTAACCCTTTCACCAGTGATCACCATATAAGTGTTACGGGTGACGCTGGTTAGTTTGCTTTTTATAGTGTCAGGGCACCCGCCGTATATAACCCAATAAAGGTTTAACCCCCTGATCGCCCGGCGGGTGATATCAATTAGGTTTTAGCGTCAGAGAGGGTCTGCGTCACACCCCAGGCAGCGTCAGGTTAGTGCCAGTAAGGCTAACACCCACGCGTGAAGCATACACCCCCCTTAGTGGTATAGTATCTGAACAGATCAATATCTGATCTGATCAGATCTATACTAGCGTCCCCAGCAATTTAGGGTTCCCAAAAACAGTGTTAGTGGGATCAGCCCAGATACCTGCTAGCACCTGCGTTTTGCCCCTCCGTCCAGCCCAGGCCACGCAAGTGCAGTATCGATCGATCACTGTCACTTACAAAACACAACACACATAACTGCAGCGTTCGCAGAGACAGGCCTGATCCCTGCGACTCCAGTGCTGTAGGAGGTGATTTCACCACCACAGTTTAAAAAAAAAGCATATATGCCGAAGCATGGGGGCGGAGGAGCGATTTTGCTCCTAATGCCGCGTACATACGGTCGAAATTCCGACGGAGGCTTGCCCGTGGAAAAGTCCGACCATGTGTGTGCGGCATAACTTTTGCGGGAGGATGCCCCCATGCTTCGGCATATATAAATGGTGCATGTATGCCCATCATTAGAAGTGGGTGGATGAAGGGCGGTATTCTAATAGTGGGCAAACCCACCGATCAATCTCTTTTTTAGTTCAGCCAACAGGCTGCATGAAAAAAAAGATTACAATACATGTCCAACAAGGACCAGCATGTTGCTGGACTTTGAATGGTTATACCAGATTGATGCCTGCGGGTTTAGGTATCATCTTGGTATCATTCTTTTCAGCCAGCGGCCGGCTTTCATGTAAAAGCAATCCTAGTGGCTAATTAGCCTCTGGACTGCTTTTACAAGCAGTGGGAGGGAATGTCTCCCCCCCCCCCGGATATAAAAAGCGCCATTGGGAAAGCATTTTATCACACCGATCTTGGTGTGGTCAGATGCTTTGAGGGCAGAGGAAAGATCTAGGGTCTAATAGACCCCAGTTTTTTCAAAAAAAGAGTACCTGTCACTACCTATTGCTATCATAGGGGATATTTACATTCCCTGAGATAATAAAAATGATAAAAAAAAAAAAAATATATATGGAAGGAACAGTTTAAAAATAAAATAAAAAAGCAAAATTAATAATAAAATAAAAAAAAAAGCACCCCTGTCCTGCCCTGTTCTTGCGCAATGGCGAACGCAAGCGTCGGTCTGGCGTCATATGTAAACAGCAATTGCACCATGCATGTGAGGTATCACCGCGAAGGTCAGATCGAGGGCAGTAATTTTAGCAGTAGACCTCCTCTGTAAATCTAACGTGGTAACCTGTAAAGGCTTTTAAAAATGTATGTAGTTTGTCGCCAATGCGCGTTTGTGCGAAATTTTAAAGCATGTCGTGTTTGGTATCTATGTACTCGGCCTAAGATCATCTTTTTTATTTCATCGATTTGGGCAATATAGTGTGTTTTAGTGCATTAAAATTAAAAAAAGTGTATTTTTCCCCAAAAAATGCGTTTGAAAAATCGCTGCGCAAATACTGTGTGGAAAAAAAAATGCAACACCCACCATTTTAATCTGTAGGGCCCTTGCTTTAAACAAATATATAATGTTTGGGGGTTCAACATAATTTTCTTGCAAAAAAAAAATATGTTTTCATGTAAACAAAAAGTGTCAGAAAGGGCTTTCTGTGGTTAGAAGAGTGGATGTAAGCTTCCTAATGTTGTGAATAAAATGCCAGAACAGTTCAAACTCCCCTCCCCCAAATGACCCCATTTTGGAAAGTAGACACCCCAAGCTATATACTGAGAGGCATGTCGAGTCCATTGAATATTTTATATGTTGACACAAGTTGCGTAAAAAAGACAATTCTTTTTTTTTTTTTTGCACAAAGTTGTCACTAAATGATATATTGCTCAAACATGCCATGGGCATATGTGGAATTACACCCCAAAATACATTCTGCTGCTTCTCCCGAGTACGGGGATACCACATGTGTGAGACTTTTTGGGAGCCTAGCCGCGTACGGGACCCCAAAATCCAAGCACTGCCTTCAGGCTTTCTAAGGGTGTAAATTTTTGATTTCACTCCTCACTGCCTATCACAGTTTCGGAGGCCATGGAATGCCCAGATGGCACAAAACCCCCCCAAATTACCCCATTTTGGAAAGTAGACACTCCAAGCTATTTGCCGAGAGGTATGGTGAGTATTTTGCAGATCTCGCTTTTTGTCACAAAGTTTTGAAAATTGAAAAAAAAATAAAAAAAATATTTTCTTCCTTCATTTTCAAAAACAAATGAGAGCTGTAAAATACTCGCCATGTCTCTCAGCAAATAGCTTGGGGTGTCTGCTTTCCAAAATTGGGTCATTTGGGGGGGTTTTGTGCTATTTTGGCATTTTATGGTCTTCGAAACTGTGATAGGTAGTGAGGAGTGAAATCAAAAATTTGTGCCCTTAGAAATCCTGAAGGCGGTGCTTGGTTTTCGGGGTCCTGTACGCGGCTAGGCTCCTAAAAAGTCCCACACACGTGGTATCCCCGTACTCAGGAGAAGCAGCAAAATGTATTTTGGGGTGCAATTTCACATATAACCATGACATGTGTGAGCAATATGTCATTTAGTGACAACTTTTTGTAATTTTTTATTTTTTTTTGTCATTATTCAATCACTTGGGACAAAAAAAAAAAAATTCAATGGGCTCAACATGCCTCTCAGCAATTTCCTTGGGGGGTTTACTTTCTAAAATGGAGTTATTGGGGGGGGGGTTTGTGCTATTTTGGCATTTTATGGCCTTCGAAACTGTGATAGGTAGTGAGGAGTGAAATCAAAAATTTGCGCCCTTAGAAATCCTGAAGGCGGTGCTTGGTTTTCGGGGGCCCGTACGCGGCTAGGCTCCCAAAAAGTCCCACACATGTGGTATCCCCGTACTCAGGAGAAGCAGCAAAATGTATTTTGGGGTGCAATTCCACATATAACCATGGCATGTGTGAGCAATATATCATTTAGTGACAACTTTTTGTCTTTTTTTTTTTTTTTTTTTTTTACATTATCCAATCACTTGAGACAAAAAAAAAAAATATTCAATGGGCTCAACATGCCTCTCAGCAATTTCCGTGGGATGTCTACTTTCCAAAATGGGGTCATTTGGGGGGGTTTTGTACTGCCCTGCCATTTTAGCACCTCAAGAAATGAGATAGGCAGTCATAAATTAAAAGCTGTGTAAATTCCAGAAAATGTACCCTAGTTTGTAGGCATGTGTCTGAATACATTTTGGCCTAAATGTATGACTAAAATTGAGTTTATTCGATTTTTCTTATAACAAAAAGTAGAAAATATCATTTTTTTTCAAAATTTTCAGTCTTTTTCCATTTATATCGCAAAAAATAAAAATCGCAGAGGCAATCAAATACCATTAAAAGAAAGCTCTATTTGTGGGAAGAAAAGGACGCAAATTTTGTTTCGGTACAACATTGCATGTCCGCACAATTTCCAGTTAAAGCAGCGCAGTGCAAAATTCTGATAACACCTCTGGTCCTTTAGCTACAAAATGGTCCGGGCTTAAGTGGTTAGTGGTGCTTAGGGCAAGTTTTTGATCCACTCCACGCTGTAAAAACAGCAGGATCCTGGAACCGAATAAGTCCGTGGACGCCACTCCACCTCCTCACACAGAGATGTAGGCCTTCCTTGTGCGATGATGGATCTTCTGAGAAGATGACTTCCGTGCCCTCAGCATGGTGGAAATTACTGAATCCGAAATGGCTCGGTCCCTTAGTACCTGACTTTCAACAGCCATGCCATTAAAGCCAGTGACTGTAAAGCAGGATGAAGTATAGGACCTTGCGACAGAAGGTCCTCTCGCATCGGCAGTCGCCAAGGAACATCCGCCATCAGGCGTACTAGGTTGGCGTACCAAGGACGTCAAGGCCAATCTGGGGCAATTAGAATCACCTGAATCCCCTCGGTCTCCACTCTGCGAAGCAGACGAGGAATAAGTTTTAGCGGGGGAAGGCATAAATTAGCCCATACCGTCCCCACGGAGCCACCAACGCGTCTGTCGCATCTGCCCAGGGATCTTTGGACCTAGCCGCAAACCTCAATACCTTCCGATTGAGTCGAGAAGCCAGGAGATCCACGTGCCCCATCTCAGGCAAAGGAGTCGAAACACATCCGGGTGTATCGACCATTCTCCTTGGTCCAGCATCTGGCGACTTATGTAGTCCGTTTGCCAGTTTTCTACACCCGGAATGTACACGGCCAATAGAGCCAGCACGCTCCACTCTGCCCACCTCAGGATGTGAGCGATCTCCAATGCTGCAGCCGAGCTTCTTGTTCCTCCTTGACGGTTGACATACGCCACCGCCGTGGCGTTGTCCGGCTGGATCCTGACTGGACGTCCCTGCAGCCTCTGTGACCATGTGGAGAGGCACTGCCTGATCGCCCTAAGTTCCAGCACATTGATCGGCAGGCGGGATTCTTCCTGCGTCCAGCGACCCTGTGTCGACTGTACGCCCCAAACTCCCCCCAACCAGTCAGGCTGGCGTCTGTCGTGATCACGGTTTAGTGAAAAGGAAGGAACGACTTCCCGGACTGAAGGGCTGGAGATCTCAGCCATTATACCAGGGAAGCCCTGGCTAGCTGGCTCACCCGGATTTGATAATCCAGGGACAACAGAGATTTGTCCCATTTGGACAGGATCTCCCTCTGCAAAATTTGAGTATGGAATTGAGCATACGGTACCGCCTTGAAGGTGGCTACCATGAGACCCAGGACTCGCATGTAAAAGCGCAGCGACGACCACCTGCGGGATGCCAACAGCTTCACCGCAGTCCAAGAGTCTTCAGCTTTTCCAAAGGGAGAAAAACCCTTGCCTCTGAGGAGTCCAGAATCAAGCCCAGGTACTCCAGGCGTTGAGTCGGCAGCAACCCCGACTTCTGGAGGTTCAGTACCCAACCAAATTCTTGAAGGGTCTGACTGGCAATCGCCACATCCTCCTCTAATTCTGAGTCTGAATCTGCTCTCAGAAGGAGGTCGTCCAGGTAGCCCACGATAGCGATTCCTCGCTGTCTCAGCAAAGCTAGAAGCGAGCACCTTGGTGAAAACCCTTGGTGCCGACGCCAGGCCAAAAGGAAGAGCTACAAACTGTTAGTGATCGTCCAACTGCAAAACGCAGAAATCTCTGATGCCTGACATATATGGGGACATGCAAGTATGCGTCCTTGATGTCCAAGGACGCCAGAAAATCCCCCGGATGGAGTGCAGTGACCACAGAGTGAACTGATTCCATCCTGAACCTTCGTACTTTTACAAAGGAGTTGAGGGCCTTGAGGTCCAGGATTGGACAGACCCCGTCCTTCTTTGGGACTACAAACAGATTGGAGTAGAATCCCTGAAATCTTTCCGGCAGCCGCACAGGTACTATTACCTCGCGCATCAGCAGGTCCTGCACTGCCCCAAACAGGGCGTTCCGACGAGCCGAAGATGAAGGTTTGAGGGAAAAAAATCTGTTTGGTGGACAAGAAGGAAACTATCTTGTACCCTGATGAAACCACTTTGCAAACCCACTGGTCGGAAAGCAGGGAGGCCCACCGAGCAGCAAACTCGTGAAAGAGACCCCCCACCGAGAGTCGGGCGGGGGCAAACCTTCATGCTGTCGCGGATTTGTTGGCAGGCTTGTTTGGCTTGCGAAACCAGGGACGCTTTTGTCCCTCAGCTGGCCCTTTGTCGGCCTGGGAACGCTTACCTGCGGGCCTGGACTGATGAAAAAAATTATTCTTAGCGGAAAAGGAGGACCCTGGCCTACAGCGCGGCTCCTTAACTTTTCTGGATTGTGGGAGCAGCATGCTCTTACCCCCAGTGACATTCTTAATAATGTCATCCAGTGAGGCTCCAAATAGCCTCTCTCCCTGGAAGAGCAAATCCGCCAGAGCTTTCTTGGAAGTCTGGTCCGCGGACCAGCATTTTAGCCAAATCGGGCGACGAAGCACCACAGCAGACACTGAGGCTCTGGAAAGCAAGGTAGCTGTATCTAAGGCCGCATCGCAGACATACTTAAAGGCCATGCACCAACTGGTCGGCCAGTTCCACGCAGACCGGGGAAGCCTGTTGCTCTACCAACTCGTGGTGCAACAATTTTGCCCATTCTGTAAGTGTCTGACACCAGGGCCGTGGCCAATACAGGCCGTAATGCTGACCCCCACCACCATGAACATGGCCTGGGCCACCGCCTCGGCCCTCCTGTCTGCAGGGTCCTTAAAGGCAGGGGTCCCCTCTACCGGAATCGTGGTTACCTTGTTTAACCTGGATACCGGGGGGTCCACAATCGGGGGAGATGTCCATTTTTTCAGGAGACTCTCCTCAAAGGGAGTAACGGACCGCCATGCGTTTTGGGACCGAAAAGGCCCTCTGCGGTCGTTCTCATTCTTTATATATAAACGTATCAAAATAAGTTAGGTAGGGAAAGACCTTGGCAGTGCGGGCCGGCTTGTGGGACCCAAAAGGGACCGACACCTTAGTAGATGGTCCCGCCGTATCTTCCAATTTTAGGGTCTCCCGCACTGCGGTGATAAGTGCTCCAACAAGCGCTTTCTCCTGCGCTGACCCGGACATAGAGTCTTCCTCACTGTCCGAATGGTCCTGGTCCGCATCCTCTGACATGTCAGAACAGGGGCCGTGTGCCACAGCCAGGCCCGAGTCTAAATAAGAGCTTTTCCCAGAAGATGGTGGGGGGAGGGGGCGTTTTTTACCCCCCTTTGCCCGCACACCGCCTCCACCCTGGCAACAAATTATTTCAGGACCGCCGACAAAGCGTCCATAGGTACCGCAGGTGCAGGGGCACCGGTTGCTACCACAGGGATGTCTGGGGAAGAAGCTCACCGAAAATGTCCGCCGATCACTTCTGAGGTAAAGAAAAGGCCGCGAACACGCTGGGCCTCAGTGCGGAGGCCCCCCACACATGGCAGACAGACAACACCACACCACAGAGAGCAGACCTAGGATACCCAGCGCAGCCCCCAGCCAGGACCCGGAGCCCCCCCAGAGGACCCCCGGTCAGGTACACAGCAGGCCAAGCCAGATGCATGAGGAGGAGGGAAGGGACAGGGAGAGAAGAAAGGGAGAGTGAGAGACCCCCTAGTCGACCTCCCCAGGAATGCCCAGCTGTTCCATCCTGCCGAAACAGGTGGAACCCTACTTACCCATCCTGGGAGGACTGCTGGACGCATTCTGGACAGACCCATCACCTGAGCAGTACGGAGTGGCTGTCGGCCACAGCCCACTGTGACTCGGATAGCAGTAGCCTGGTCATATGTGTGCCCCCGGAGCATATAGCTCACCGGCCACCCCTGGAGCAAACGGTGTATGTCGTGGCTGACCCAGCGTGTAGCTAAAGGTCTGCTCACGCTCAATGGCCGGACTGGGAAGACTACAAGGATCTATATTATTCAGCCCATCACCCAGCCGGCAGTTGATCTCAGGATCAAAAAAGTAGAAAAAAATCTCCAGGACCAATGGTCCCCATAGGGAGCCAGGTCCTTCTCCTATGCCAGGCAGAAAAAAACTGAGCTGCTGAGTGCAGGGTGAGGGGTTATAACCAGAGGGACCGCCCCCTGGGTGGTACTGTTCAGCTTTGCTGTAGTTACATGTTTTAAACTGTTTAACATGTCTGCCTAGTCCTCTCCTAATAGACGGCATATAACCCTACTGTCAAGAATCAAGGAGCTGTGTCTGTCCATGGATGAAAGAGAAATGTTTTTTTTATTTATAGCGCAAAAAAATCTAGCAGCTTTATTTTCTTTCTTTGAAACCAAATGAGATGTTTGGGATAATTGTCTTGCTGAAATGTCCACCCTCGTTTAATCATCATCTTGGTAGATGACAGCAGATTCTTAAAAATAATGTTTTTCTATTCATCCTTCCTTCAATGACATGAAGTTTGCCGGTACTGTATGCTGAAAAACAGCCCCACACTATGATGTTCCCATTTCCAAACTTCACTGATAGTATGGTGTTTTTGGGGTGATGCTCAGTGCCATTTGACCTCCAAACATAGCTTTCATCTGACCAGACTTTATTCTCCCAAAATTTCACAGGCTTGTACAGCACCTGCTACTTCCAGGTCTTTCTGAATCTCTCCACACGTGTTCCTTGGATCTTGGACAACTCTTCTAAAAATAATTTTCACTCCTCCATCATAAATCTTGCGAGGAGCACCTGGTCGTGGCCAGTTTATGGTGAAATTATGTTCTTTCCACTTCCAGATTATGACCCCAACCGATGGCCTATAAAAAGCTCTCATTACCAAAATGTCACAAAAGAAACATCTCATGATGAATAAAAGAAAAGAGCTCTCTCAAGACCTTATTGTTGCAAAGAATACTGATGCCATTGGTTACATAAGGACTTCTAAACTTCTGAATGTTCCAGTGAGCACTGTTGGGGCCATAATCCAAAAGTGGAAAGGACATCATTTCACCATAAACCAGCCATGACCAGGTGCGCCTCGCAAAATTTCTGACTGAGGAGTTAAAAGAATTATCAGAAGAGTTGTCCAAGAGCCAAAGACCACTTGTGGGGAGCTTCAGAAAGACCTAGAATTAGCAGGTACAATTGTTTCAAAGAAAACCATAAGTAATGCACTCACCCGCCATGGCCTGCATGCACGTTCACCACCCAAGGCTCCATTGCTGAAGAAAAAGCATGTTGAAGCTCGTTTAAAGTTTGCTGCACAACATTTAGACAAGCTGTGAAATACTGGGAGAATATAGTCTGGTCAGATGAGAGGAAAATTGAATTCTTTGGATGCCATAATACACACCATGTTTGGGAGGTCAAATGGCACTGCATATCACCCCAAAAACATCATATTAACAGTGAAGTTTGGAAGTGGGAACATCATGGTGTAGGACTGTTTTTCAGCATACGGTACTGGCAAACTAAGTGTTATTGAAGGAAGGAGGAATAGAAAAATGTACCAAGACATTCATCTACCAGGATGATGAAGATGAAACGAGCGTGGACATTTCAGCAAGACAATGATCTCAAACACAAAGCCAAGGAAACCCGACTTGAATCCAATAGAAAATCTATGGAAAGAACTAAAGATCAGAGTTCACAGAAGAGGCCCACAGATCCTTCAAGATTTAAAGACTGTTTGTGTGGAAGAATGGACCGAAATCACACCTGAGCAATGCATGCGACTAGTTTCTCCTTACAGGAGGCATCTTCAAGCCGTCATAACCAACAAAGGATTTTTTTATGAAGTATTAGATAAATTTCAGTTCCCGGTGTCATTCCATTTTATTACACATAACTTAATTTATTAATGTATTTGTTTTGGTTTCTTTGTATGTATGGATTGCATAGGTTGTTAACGACATGTGTTGAAAATTTGAAATGTACACTGAAGAGCCGGTACCACTGGAAATTCATATTCACAACGGTCATATGATATTATTAAAGATTCCAGACTGAATTTCCGAGTGGTGCCAGCTCTTAAGTGTACATTCATGGTTTGTTTCGGGATGTGGGAGGGACATCCTGAACGAGAGCACCTGGACTAGGTGTGCCACCGTCCATCCCAGCATTTGGCTTTTTCTGTGCAGAGCGGTGTGGCGTGGTTTTGTGTTGCATGTGTTGAAAATTTAATGTCAGTAGCACCTTTAGAAATATATTTATCTAGAAAAATGGTGACGTGTTCATTACTTATTTTACCTGCTGTATATTTATAAGTGATCTCATTACGGCTGTTCTCAGCTTCATTAAAAAGGCATGCTGTTCTCCCAGCACAGCCAGAAAACTGACTACACTGGGAAGGATGTACTATCATGCCTTGCTTCTGCAATTTGAAATAGGAAAGTAGGCGGACTGGCATGATCACCAGGTGTTTCACACAAAGGAAGCAATGCAAAGAGAACATGATAGTTTTTAACATAAGCACATTGTACAACAGGAACATATCAGGAATATGAAATGTTGGGGTAACATTTTCTTTAAAATGGGCAACCTTTACCTGGAACTAAAGTAAACTCCCCTTGTTTGTACCTTAAGGTAAGCCTATAATAAGGAACTTGCACCGTTTAGGAGATATTTACTGTATACTGTGCCGATTACATCATCGGCGCATGTGCTCTGAAGGAACGACCGCCCATGCCGTTTCTTCAGGTTCTGTGCATTGACCGGCTCCAATGCGCATGCACGTGAGTGACTTCACCGCGGCTCCGATCAATGACAGCGACGGAGCCCCCGAACCCGGAAAAAATGCTCGTGTCAGCAGCGCCACTGCAGGGATTTGTTCTAAGGTAAGTATTTCATTATGAGCTTGTACAATGCATACTAGCTCATTATGCCTTAGTGTTGCAGGTTTTTTTTTTCCTTCACCCCCCATGAATAAACATCTTTAATTAATAAACATGGCTATTTTAAGGTTTTCCAGATAAAACCACAAATTCTCATTTGTTCATCTATTAATACAGGGGTTTTATTTTACAGCACCATCATAAAAAAGCAGGCCTCTCATCGGTGTGTTATGCCGTGTACACACGATCGATTTTCTCGACGGTGAAAACACAGAGAAAAATTAGAGCATGTTCTAATTTTTCTCGTCGTGATTAATGCCGTTTTTCTCGTCGGGAAAAATTACCAAAAGCCCACACACGGTCGCTTTTCTCGTCAAAGAGAAAACATTAAATTTTTCCCGACGAGAAAAATGGTCGTGTGTACGCGGCATTAGTGTCAGGTTATTGGGGTAATGTTCAAAACATGAATATAGAGTAAAGATGTTATACTCCATCCATCCTTTCTTGGGACCTCAGCTAACAGTTTTCCATTAGTTTAGGTGACAAAAAGATGTACATATACTAATTCAGTATCCTGTTGGGAAGCAAATTTTTTTTGACACCTAAACTAACAGACTACTGTGAGCAGAGTCCCAATAAAGGACTGTCGCTTGGGGATGTACCACACACAGTTGAGCACCACTTATAAAGAGAACCGTTTTTATACAAGAAGAATCAGGGTGCAATGTTACAACATATCATTTACGGGTGGCGCTTCTACTACAATCAGAAAACATGGCTCCAGTGTCGATATAGAAAAGTAGGAAGTTTGGAGTCCCAAAAGACCCCAATTATTATTGCTTGGCCACCCAAAATGTTTGCCAGTAGAGTTTGGATCAAATGTTATGATATACCAAGACTCCAATAATGGTGGGAATCCATTTGAAGTCCCAATCCACAGGCTGTGTAGATAAACATATGTTGTTAAAACCTGACACATAACTGGCTGCAGCCAATATATTTTCCTTTGTTCTTGATGTATTTATCAGGGCCACTATGTAACAAAATTTTCACCTTGATATGCTTGCTGTACAATACACCCTCAGTGCATGACTTGTGCTCTCAGGTTTATTCTTCCTCAAGCTCAATAATAAGGCACATTCTCCACTCCTCACTAGACCACAGACACTCCACACACCTGGACCAATACTGAGAAAACTACTAAACATTGAAACTATGTAGTGATAATACACAATGGATACAATTTTGTTCAACCTAAAATACCCAATACCATTAGAACTGAAAGGTTTTTACACCTGGCCATGCAAATAAACACATCTTTCATTTCTACAAGTCAGTATTTTCTACTATATTTAAAATCAGAAAAGTCATAAACTGTTCATATAAAAAACTCTAATAATAAATAATGCACCCTGCATGGCCATTTTTAGCTTATGTATAAAACCCAATCACGCATTTAATCTACTAATAAAAAACAAGTTTGTAAGTCAGAAATAAACACTTTGAAAACATGTACATTCTTGTTACACCTATGAGACTACCGGCAGTGCAGTTATGCCCTCTTCAGGTATAAATACCTTACTGCATCAGACAGTGTGGACAATCAACTATGATCTACTTATGAGCAGAAAAAGCATCAGGGCAAATATAAAATAGTAAAAGCTGGATCATAAGAATGTATGACTCATGCATGATGCTAATAATGTACCTGAACCACTGTACATAAGAAAAAATAATAATAAAAAAATAGAAAATAATAAAGCAAAAAAAAAAAAAAGAAGAACAATTAGCTACGCCCAACTGTTTTTTTCATTGTGGTAAGAAAAGTAACCAATTCTTATAGATTGGGTGTTCTGTGTTACTACACTACTACTACTATATTAAACTGCATAAGTCCTTCTTTACATTAATATTTTGTAGGGAAAAGCACATAGACAGTTAATGTAACCTGCACTGTAATTTTGATGCCTGGCAGAAGGTGCATGCTCGACAAGGAAAGCATACTGTATTTATAGGAAGAAAATAGCATACCCCTTGATGGAATAAGTTGGGGCTTCTACAACCCAGGGAAGATCAGTAAAGGCCCATATATCTTGTCACAAAGAAAGCAGTGCATAAAATGTATAGAAAACACCATTAAAAAATATTTTTATCAGTAGAATCAAAGTCTCTATGACTAATCGGGTCCCATATACCCAAAAAAAAAAAAAACTTATCATCAAGATGGTCATGCCTTTTTTTGGGATAATGTAAAGTGTAAAACCAATGTCCATTAATTTATTTATTTGCAGAGTGTGTGTGTGCAATCTGTAGATATTTCTCTTCACTTTTTCTAAAGGAAAATATCTCTGAATGGATGTGGTGGAAAACAAAAAGGTCACCGCCCCACCTCTCCACCTCATCCAATCAGAGAATGCTTTGCATTAATTGAAAAAAGGCATTTTCGGAACGGTGCCGTGCCAAGTGGCCAACCTCCTGTGTTCACAATGCAGCAGGGTAGCCGCTCAACACAAGACAGAAAGAGGAGATGACTCAAGTAGCGATAATACTTCAGTGATCTTCAGCTTCTAGAGGATCCCACAGGTATGGTACATACAAGCTGGGCCACCTTAACCATGTAAAAAGGCCATGACTGGAATTCTTCCTTAAAGAATAAAAAAAACTCTCAGCACATTTAGAAAGCACGGGATTGTATGCAACAAATATGTTCTCTACATTGTTTGCTTTGGGACTTTGACGCAAGTGAAGCCCTGTTCATTGTAATGAATGGGCGAAAATGCCAGGAGGAAACCAGTCACATACACTCATCTGCAAAAGTTTTAGGCAGGTGTGGAAAATGCTGTAAAAGAAGAATTCTTTCAGAAATAGAAGTGTTAATGGTTTATATTTTATCAATTACCAAAATGGAAAGTAAATAAACAGACGAGAAATCCAAATCAAATCAATATTTGGTGTGACCACCCTTTGCTTTCAAAACAGCATACATTCTTCTAGGTACACTTGCCCACAGTTTTTGAAAGAACTCAGCAGGTAGGTTGTTCTAAACACCTTGGAGAACTAACCACAGATCGTCTGTGGATGTAGGCTGGCTAAAATCCATTTGTCTCTTCATGTGATCCCAGACAGTCGACTCTACATGATGTTGAGATCAGGGTTCTGTGAGGGCCAAACCTCACTTCCAGGACTCTTCTTTACACTGAAGATAGTTCTTAATGACATTGGCTGTATGTTTGGGGTCGATGTCCTGGTGCAAAATAAATTTGAGGAAAATCACATGCCTCCCTGATGTTATGGCATTATGGATACTTATCTGCCTGTATTTCTCAGCATTGAGGACACTAATGATTCTGACCAAATCTCCAACTCCATTTGCAGAAATGCAGCCCTAAACTTGCAAGGAACCTCCACCATACTTCACTGTTGCCTGCAGACACAAATTAGTGTACCGCTCTCCAGCCCTTCGGCAAACAAACTGCCTCCTGCTATAGCCAAATATTTAAACTTTTGACTCATCAGTCCGGAGCACCTACTGCCATTTCTCTGCACCACAGTTCTTCTGTTTTCATGCAGAGTTGAGTCGCTTAGCCTTGTTTCCACGTCAGAGGAATGACTTTTCGGCTGCAATTCTTCCAAGAAGACAACTTCTGACCAGACTTCTCTGGACATTAGAAGAGCGTACCTGGGTCCCAGGTCCCTGATGTTTGCCAGTTCTGTGCTGATGTCACTGCAGAACATCTTCTGATGTCAAAGGGAAGTAAGCATTATAGGTCTTTCATCTGCTGCATTAAGTTTGTCTGGCCCGATCACTCCATCTACGGTCCTCAGCGTTGCCTGTTTCTTTGTGCTTCTTCCAAATAGCTTGAACAGCACATCTTGAAACCCCAGTCTGCTTTGCAATCTATGCCTGGGGAGACTTTGCTAATGCAGTATAACTACCTTACGTCTTGTTGCTGTGCTCAGTCTTGCCATGGTATATGATCCGTGACATGAAACGGTATTCCGCAAACTCATCTTAGTAGCAGAGTTTGGCTGTTCCTCACCCAGTTTTTGGCTTCCTACACAGCTGTTTCAGTTAATGACAGTGTTTCAACCTACATATGAAATTGATGATCGTTGGCACCTGCTTGGTATAATTGGTTGATCATACACCTGACTCCAATCCTACAAAATCCAGACTTGTCAAAGTGTGCAAGTGTAAGGATTAAAGCTGGTTTGAAGCCAAAGTTTTGTAAATTAATAAAATAATTATTAAAATATATATTTTTAAAAGCACTTACTTAACAACATTTCTTCACACGCCTCAAATTTTATAACAGTATGGTATCTTTGAGGAAATAATGTCATCTGAATGCATTCTTCCCATATCTTGGCATGTTCCCTGCAGCGTTATGCAAAAAACACAAAACACCTCCCCACTCTGGTCTACATAAATTACATAAAATGTATGAGCTACATGAATTACGAACTGATGGGCCCTAAACACTGGTGTTCTTTGGAGAGTCGATAGTGTTATCCGCTCTCAGTAATAAATGGAGCAGCTTTTTAAAACAAGATTAATATCTAAATACTGCATTCAGTGGAATACATTTATTATTAAGGTATACTCAATTATTATTTTGACTGAGGTGGATCCAGTGATACAATGCTCAGAAAGGAGGGTGAGAAGAAAAAAAAACATTATTGATAAATGCCTTTACATCTACCAAGGTACCTAGACAGACCTTTTTATCAAGTGGTTTACGACTATGCACAAAATAGAGTTGGTTGGTGAGGGAAGAACAGCACAAATTATTTAGAAATAATAGTTTTAAGGCTCAATAACGCAGTGTGGCAACTGCTTATACATCAGGTAACATTCATGGTAATAGCTGTAATTTCCGTTCCCAATTAACCTTAGTTAGTTTCACAATGACTAGTTATTTTGATGTTACGCATTTGTGTCAAACATATATTTAAAGTCCTCATCCTCTTGCCAAAGGAACACACGTTAGCATAATTGGGTACCAAGTCTACAACTGTTGAGAATTTATATATCACAGACTCATGTAATGTGCAAAACTATCAGCCAGTTTGGGTTTATTGAGGCTGTACTGCCATGCAATCTGTAGGTAAACCATTTAAAAAAGCAACATTTTACATTTTTGGTAAAAAAAAAAAAGACATGATAAGCAGGAAAATATAAAGGGGTTTACTTTTGTATCTACAGATAAACAAACGGTTTTGCAATCTGCAAATCCAAGTGGCAGCAAATCAATCATCTGTTAGTCTAAAGTCTTGGAATGCAGCAGAAAGGCTTATGCCGCATACACACGACCGTTTTTCACGACGTTAAAAATGCTATTTTTTTAATTGGGCATTAAAAACGATCGTGTGTAGGCTCCAGAGCATTTTTAACGACGTGAAAAATGGCCTAAAAAAAATGAGAACCTGCTCTATGTTTTCACGACGTTTTTTTTAACGACGTGAAAAACGTTAGTGTGTATGCTTTTACGAGGGGAAAAAAAAAACGTGCATGCTCAGAATCAAGTATGAGACGGGAGCGCTCATTCTGGTAAAACTAGCGTTCGTAATGGAGATAGCACATTCGTCACGCTGTAACGGACTGAAGAGCACGAGGCTCAAAAGCGCGAATCGTCACTCAACAAACTTTACTAACATGAAGGGTGGCGCCATTCGAACGGAACTTCCCCTTTATAGTGCCGTCGTACGTGTTGTACGTCACTGCGCTTTGCTCGAGCGGTTTTTTAAATGAATGTGTGTATGCAAGACAGGCTTGAGAGGAAACAAGAAAAATCACGTTGAGAAAAACTCCGTTTTTGAAAATGACATTAAAAACGATCGTGTGTACGCGGCATTAGATTTACCCCCAACCTGGTGTAATTTTCCCATTTTCAAGGGGAAATGTGAATGGGAAATCCAACACATTTTGAATGGAATTTTTATTTTCCAGCAACTGGAAAAGAATTGAACAGGAATGACCAGACTTCGAAAATGAATATGATATATGGGGATTTTTTTTTTTTAAAGCTCAGGGCACTTCCAGAAAATAACCCAAAAATAAATCGACACAAGAGCTATTCATCAGTTAAAAAAATAACAACATTTCTAACTTAGAGGGTTCTTGCATACACAAGGCAGAGATAGAGCATATATTTTAGGTGAATCTCTGCATAAACAGGTCTCCAAAGTAGTTCTGTCAGTAGATAAAGTACATAGGGCACAGTTGTAGAGCAAGCATATAATGGAGAAAGGCTATGTATTTAGCAAAGGAAGTTACATCATAATGAAAATTAACAGTTTGTATCCATTATTTCACATTGTATCAGGTTAGTGTAAACTGTGCTCATTTTAAGCATGTCAGGCACAATCACAACTGCAAAGGAGACATATAAATGCTGCAAACAAACCACAGCTAAAATATCATTCTCATATCACTGAGCAATGAAGAACTTAAGGCACATGTAGTTTCTAAGTCAGTCTGAAGAAACTTGTAATTAAGCTACACTGTGTTCACCATTTCAATAGATGTCAAAATTTGTGTTCATATATGCTGATGCATAACTTACAGAGCAATCAAAGCAAGCATACATATAGCAAGCAGGACAAAAGTGAAGTCAAGCAAATTGCATTGCAGTATATGCTCACTTCTTTGTGTCCATTATATCAATATTGTAATGTAATGCTGTCCACAGACAGTTCGAATCTGGGCCGGTTCTAGGTGAGCACGTTCATGTTTACATAAAAACACAATAGCAGGGCAGTCATATAGATAGCTTATAATTAACTGTTCAGAAAGGTTTCACAGGCAAAACATCCTTCCTCAAGCCTCAGCTTGTGCTGTATATACATTTTCTACTAACGGGACTAATTTGGAGACACTAGTATACAGAGATTTACTTAAAGATATAAGGCCTATCCAAGCAATATGTATAAAAGATTTTTTTTTTCTTCATGAATCGTGTGTATACTGAGGAGGGGAGGGCTGATGTGATTATAGAGAACTTTCCGTTTAATCCTTCCTTGTTTTAAACTCTTTCTGCGAAGTCCAAAATATCGTTTTTTTTGGGGGGGGGGGGCATAATTATTATTTGTAAAATAACTTTTTGCCTTTTTATTTTTGTTTTTAGGAATGCCCCAAGCTTTCCTTTAAAAATAAATCTCCTTATAAATCACATCTAAAATTTTGTTTTAATTACGACTTACCAGGTATATCCGAAAAGGTATGTAACGAAATCCCCCTTCTTCTGTGGAATACTCCATAAGCTTTCGGTTTATGGCCCAAAATTGGTCAAATTTATCTAGAAGAACAAATAAATTAATAAAGTTAAGTTTCTGAACAGAACTTACTGAGAATTATGCTTACATGCAAAACATCAAGTAGGACTCCAAAACATTTTGCTTGCGTGTTTAAATGAGAGAGAGTTAAAAGTGGAAGACTTGGAACCTCTGTCAGAAAGAATCCCCCAGTGTTAATTTCGTCAACGAAAAAGTTTTCGTCATAATTTTCGTCAGTGGCTTTTTTACAGTGACGAAAACTAAAAACTAAAAGTACAGCACATTTTCGTCAACTGAAAAAAACTATGACGAAAAAAGAATCCGTTTTCATTAAGGAACGAAAACGGGACTTTAATGGCAAGGAGGGACGTTCATCCTCATGAAATTTACTGTATTTATCGGCGTATAACACAGTGCGTGCGTGGTATACGCCGATATTGTTTTTTACCAATAGGGGGCGGGGATCGGGCGGTCCGCCCCCGGGTGGGGGGTGGTCAAGTCAGCCGCCCCCTCTCCCCTGGCCCTTGGACAGCACTGCCAGCAAAGTCTATTATTAGGAAAAAATCATTGCCAGCCCCTTCTCCTATACTGCTCCTCCTCCTGTGTCACGCATTGTAAGCTGAAGCTTCTAACCTCAATAGCTTTGTTCTTGTTGGCCGCTCTCCTCCTGCTCCTCCTCCTCCAAGTGTTGCTTTAGATTGGAGGAGAGCGGTCACATGACCATCCATGAATCAGAGGAGAGCAGCCATGTGACCGGGTCCATGCAAGAACTAAGCTATTGAGGTATATTTAGAGACTTTGATTTACAATGAGAGTGACACAGGAGGAGCTGTGTATGAGAAAAAGCTGTCAGTGATTTATTCTAAACTTTAGAGTACACTGGCAGTGCTGTCCCAGGAGACTGGGGGTCTCCTGGGAGTGCAGGGGGGCTGTGTATTGTGGGGGGGCTTTGTATTGTGCAGAGGGTGGGGGGCTGTGCTGTGTACTGTGGGGGCTTTGTATTGTGCAGAGGGTGGGAGGCTGTGCTGTGTACTGTGGGAGGCTTTGTATTGTGCAGAGGGTGGGGGGCTTTGTATTGTGCAGAGGGTGGGGGGCTGTGTTTTGTGTACTGTGGGGGGCTTTGTATTGTGCATAGGGTGGGGGGCTGTGTATTGTGCAGAGGGTGGGGGGGCTATGTATTGTGCACATTCAATTTTAGTTGACTAAAATGATTATATTAGACTAAAATGTACTGGAGATTTTAGTCTACTAAAATAAGATGACTAAAATGGGACTTTAGTCAAAGACTATAACTAAAACTAAAGCACTTTCAGAAGACTAAAATGGGACTAAAACTAAAATGCCATTTTAGTCCTAAGACTAAGACTACAACTAAATCGAAATTTGCAGCCAAAATAACACTGGAATCACCCTCCTTCCTATCAGGACTTATGGAAAGAAAGCAAGGAGAAATGGACAAAAGCTGGGATTTCCACTTTGGCTTCTGAAGAATGTTAAAAATACAGCCATTAGTGCTCAATTGTAAATCACCTTTACGACTGTAAGGTAGCTTAGAAGTGCCTGATCCAGAATGTCTACAGAGGGTTTCATTTAAGGGTTCCCCCAAAAGCAGCTATCTGTCAACACGGAGAGGACATAATCTTTAAAATATGTAGAAGAAAAGGGTGCATCAGCAGCAGCTTTCATATACAGGGGCTGTATTATCACTTTGTTAAATGACTGTAAAGTTTGAGGAATAGCAAACTAGTTTAGTATGGAGCAGCAGCACGTTCCACTCCAGGATGTTAGCTGCTGGCCCCATCTGGAATTCCCCAATAAAAACTTCCTTTTGGCAGTATTCAAGATTCAGCCACAAGGGTATTAATAATCTACCTTCATTTCAACAATAGGTTGACAAGCAGATTTTTAGAGGTGTCCTATTTCTGAAGAAGGAACTGGGTTACCATTCTGAAACGCACCAAAATAAAGGTGGATTGCTAGAATTTCTCATTGAATATTTAGTTATTCGCAGCTGATCCAAAACCCATATGACTGACTGGAGTGGATCATGCTAATGCTACATACTAAGCATGTTTAAAGCGGAGTTCCGCCAAATACTGCAGCTGCTGACTTAATATTAGGACACTTACCTGTCCAGGGCACCCGCGATGTCGGCACCCGAAGCCGATCTGTCCCTCGGATGGAGGCGCCACCATCTTTAGTAAGGGAATCCGGAAGTGAAGCCGCAAGGTTCCCTACTGCGCATCTCACTGGTCCCTGCCGTCTTCTGGGACCTGTGTGTCTCCCAGAAGACAGCGGGGGGGGGGGCCGGACATGGTGTAGATCGCCCCCGATACTGCGGCGATCTATGCCCGGAAGTAAGAGCAAATACCTGTATCTGCTCCCCCTGAAAGGTGCCAAATGTGAGACCGGAGGGGGGGAGAATTCCAAAAAGCGGAAGTTCCATTTTTGGGTGGAACTCCGCTTTAAGCATGTCTTAGCAGCCATCTAACAAGGTGAGAAGACTCCTTACAGACACTTTTAGAATCTTTATTTGAAATTTGCTCTTAAAAGGAGCTCTCCTTTCTTATATATATTTTTTAAAAATACAGCAATGCGTCAGATGACGGTACCGTGTATACTCGAGTATAAGCCGACCCGAATATAAACCGAGGCCCCTAATTTTACCACAAAAAAATGGGAAAATGTATTGACTCGAGTATAAGCCTAGGGTGTCCATCTGCATGCTACACTTTGCCTCACTGTGTCCATGCCTTACTGTGCCCATGCCTCACTGTGCCCAATCTCCCTACCTGATCTCCGGCACTGTGTGACTAGACTGACGTTTAACATGGAAGTCTATGGAAAGGGTGCCCAGTTTGAAAAATCGGTTCTCCCCGGCCGTAGGTCCCCTGGACAACAAACTTTGCACACTTGTAGAGGAAGAGTGGGGCTACATGTGTGCCAAGATCAGGGTCCAGGGGACCTAGGGCCGGCCAGTACCGGGGCCCCAAAATCACCGGAGAAATTACAGTTTAACATGGGAGTCTATGGAAATGGTGTCCGGCTTTCAAAAATTATTGCTCCCCAGCCGTAGGTCCTCCGGACAACAAACTTTGCACACTTGTAGAGAAAGAGTGGAGCTACATGTGTGCCAAGTCCAGGGGATCTACGGCTGGCCGGGATCAGGCGCACAAAGGTGAAGATGGACACAGACTCGAGTATAAGCGGAGGGGGGCATTTTCAGCACAAAAAAATGTGCTGAAAAACTCGGCTTATACTCGAGTATATACGGTAAATATCACTGTAAGTTCAAAAACAAATACATCTCCAATATGCAATTACGTAAGAAAATGTAAAAAAAAAATAATTTTACATCCTTTACATCCTCCTTCTAAAATGAGGTCTCTCAATAGTACAACCAGGACACATTTTAATGGTTCACCCATTTACCAAATAATATATGGTTCTTAGTTATCTTATCAAAATAACTGACCCTATGGTAATATTACGGTAAATAGGATTTTTGTACGGACTATAAAATCCTTTTCTTAGAGTCCATTGAGGAAGTCAAATAATGTAGGGTTATAATGCCGCCTACAGGACCCTTTCAAACAAAAAATATAGTACAAAATAATCTCCCTCTTCTACCCAGCATGCCTCTATTTGTAGCAAGCCGTACCAGGAGCATGATCTAAAACATAGAAGGGTGGACCATTGAGGGGCACAAAAACAAAAATCCTTCCAACTGAGGTGTGGGCAACCGCAGCATGGCTATCATGCCCAACAAAAAATTAGAACTGGGGACTGCCTGCAGCTCAAAAGGCAGCTTAAAGAGCCAACTCCCAAATGTGACAATGGATGAGGCTGAACCCCCTGCCTAATAGGGAAACCTGTCAACATGTTCATATGAAAGACACAGAAAATCAACCTGATGTCCAAAACCAAAATAAAAATGACTCCGCACAGAGGGGGAAACTAGAAGCTGGTCAACCAGAACCCACCAAAACAGGTGGAACAACAACACATTGAAATGGATAAGGAGAGATGTCTTTGCTCAAATCCAAACCGCTTACATATTTATAGCACATGTGCTAAAAGGGTGCGACCCAACTTTAACACTAAAACACATTTGGCCACCCCTCACATTCTTGTAAATATTTTATTATATCTTTTTCATGCGACAACACTGAAGAAATTACACTTTGCTACAATGTAAAGTAGTGAGTGTACAGCTTGTATAACAGTGTAAATTTGCTGTCCCCTCAAAATAACTCAACACACAGCCATTAATGTCTAATCAGCTGGCAACAAAAGTGAGTACACCCCTAAGTGAAAATGTCCAAATTGGGCCCAATTAGCCATTTTCCCTCCCCGGTCTCATGTGATTAGTTAGTGTTACAAGGTCTCAGGTGTGAATGGGGAGCAGGTGTGTTAAATTTGGTTTTATTGCTCTCACTTTCTCATACTGGTCACTGGAAGTTCAACATGGCACCTCATGGCGAAAGAACTCTATGAGGATCTGAAAAAAAGAATTGTTGCTCTACAAAAAATGGCCTAGGCTATAAGAAGATTGCCAAGACCCTGAAGCTGAGTTACAGCACTGGGACCAAGACCATACGGCAGTTTAACAGGACAGGTTCCACTCAGAACAGGCCCTCGCCATGGTCGACCAAAGAAGTTGAGTGCACGTGCTCAGCGTCATATTCAGAGGTTGTCTTTGGGAAATGGACGTATGAGTGCTGCCAGCATTGCTTTAGAGGGTGACAAGTTGGGGGGTCAGCCTGTCAGTGCTCAGACTCAGACCTGTCAGTGCTGCATCAAATTGGTCTGCATGGCTGTCGTCCCAGAAGGAAGCCTCTTCTAAAGATGATGCACAAGAAAGCCCGCAAACAGTTTGATGAAGACAAGCAGACTAAGGACATGGATTACTGGAACTATGCCCTGTTGTCTGATGAGACCAAGATAAACTTATTTGATTCAGATGGTGTCAAGCGTGTGTGGCGGCAACCAGGTGAGGAGTACAAAGAAAAGTGTGTCTTGCCTACAGTCAAGGATGATGGTGGGAGTGCCATGGTCTGGGGCTGCATGAGTGCTGCCGGCACTGGGGAGCTACAGTTCATTAAGGGAACCATGAATGCCAACATGTACTGTGACATACAGAAGCCGAGCATGATCCGCTCCCTTCGGAGACTGGGCCGCAGGGCAGTATTCCAACACGATAACGACCCGAAACACACCTTCAAGATGACCATTGCCTTGCTAAAGAAGCTGAGGGTAGACCTAAGCCATATTGAGCATCTGTGGGGCATCCTCAAAACGGAAGGTGGTGGAGTGCAAGGTCTCCAACATCCACCAGTGATGTCGCCATGGAGGTGTGGAAGAGGACTCCAGTGGCAGCCTGTGTTGTTCTGGTGAACTCCATGCCCAAGAGGGTTAAGGCAGTGCTAAAATATATTGGTGGCCACACAAAAGATTGACACTTTGGGCACAATTTGGACATTTTGTTAGGGGTGAACTCACTTTTTTTGCCAGCAGTTTAGACATTAATGGCTGTGTGTTGAGTTATTTTGAGGGGACAGCAAATTAACTCTGTTATACAAGCTGTACACTCACTACTTTACACTGTAGCAAAGTGTAATTTCTTCAGTGTTGTCACATGAAAAGATATAATAAAAATATTTGTAAAAATGTGAGGGGTGTACTCACTTTTGTGAGATACTGTATATGTGAACCAAGAATCCCTGTTTTTGTTCAAACGTTTGCTAGAAATGTGTAAGGGTATATAACAATATGCAGAAGGTTATCTGGCAATGCCCCAAAGTCCAAAGATTGTAGTGGGGGTATATAAGGAGGGTCTGCTCCATAGGCCTATCTCTGACCTTACCAATACAGAGCAGAAGCTAATATTCTTTATTTTCTTAGCCACGTGCCAAACTATAGCTAAAGTCTGGAGACATTCTTGCTCTTATAGCTAGGGAGCAGCGGGATTCTTCTAACATTTTAGCTATAAGGGCGGAGTCTGGGGAGACGCACACTCTTAGTTCTGATATTTTAAATGATTTTCATCGGTTCTATAAAGATTTATACTCTTCTAAAACTAGATCCACTCCGTCAGATATGGCCTCGTTTTTACAAGCTTGCCCCTTTCCCCAGCTTTCTGAGGCAGATAGGGAAATGCTAAATTCTCTTATCACATTGGCAGAATTGAAGGATGCCTTGGATGGGGCTCCAAATCATAAATCCCCAGGCTCGGACGGATTACCAGCGGAGGTTTACTCCCACTATGGTGATGTCCTTCTACCACCCCTGTTGGAGGCCTTATCTGAGGCAGTTGAAACAGGCAGTTTACCCGATAGTATGCAGGAGGCTATAATTATAGTACTTCCTAAGCCGGGTAAAGATAAGTTCCTGCCAGATTCTTATGCATCGGGAAAAATGAAATTTTTTCCTTTGGACGAGAAAAACGATCGTCTGTGGGCTTTTTGCCGTTTTTCCCGACGGGAAAAACGGCATTAATCACGACGAGAAAAATTAGAACATGGTCTAATTTTTCTCGTCGTGATTCCTGTCATTTTTTTCCGCTGCAGTTTTCCCATAGGGAAACACTGCCGCGGAGCCTACACACGGTCGTTTTTCTCGTCAAGAGAAAAACTGACTGGAAAAACGGCCATGTGTGGGGGAACAAGCCGTTCCCTCGTTTTTCCTGTCGTGATTCACGGCGGTGTTTTCACCGCCCTGACTCACGATCGTGTGTACGCGGCATTACTGCCCAATCTCCTTATTAAATGCGGACATCAAGCTTCTGGCCAGAGTCTTAGCTACGAGATTATCCCAGGTGATTGGCAGGCTGGTCCACCAAGACCAGGCTGGCTTTATACCCACTCGCTCTACGGCTGATAATATACAGCGATTGTATATGAATTTACAGATGCCGGTGGATAATCCTGGGGGGAGGGCCATTCTGTCCATGGATGTCGCAAAAGCGTTTGACAGTGTGGAATGGCCCTACCTCCTGGAAATCCTGGCAAGGTTCGGACTAGGGAGTAAGTTTATAGCATGGGTAAAGGTGCTCTTTTCTAAACCCAGAGCTAGACTTCGTATCAACAATAATCTCTCCCCATCATTCGAGTTACACAGAGGCACCCGGCAGGGGTGTCCGCTATCCCCATTGCTGTTCGCTCTGGTGGTGGAGCCTCTGGCCATCCTGATCCGTATCAGCCTCGGAGGTGGTCAGATTTCATAGGGGCCAGAGGGAAGATAAAATTTTCCTATATGCGGATGATGTACTCATTTATCTAGGTGACTCCGCCACCTCGTTGCGAGCAGTGATAGGGATTATAGGAGATTTTGGAGGCTTCTCTGGCTTTACCATAAATTGGTCTAAATCAACTTTAATGCCCATAGACCCGTTGACGGAACCGTTGCCAGCAGGTGCGGATCAGATTATCATAACCAATAGCTTCGGATACTTGGGAGTAGTGGTATCCCCTGGCCCGGCTGAGTACCTTCAGATGAACCTGGGCCCACAGATGGATAGGCAGAGAGTGAAATGTAACAGCTGGTGTAAGCTTCCCCTGTCAGTGGTAGGACGGGCAAATTTAACCACTTGCCGCCCGCCCTATAGCGACGGAGACTCTTTACCACGTGATCAGCCGTGTCCAATCACGGCTGAACACAGTGTACACAGGAAAAAACGGTCATCGGCTTTTCCTCACTCGCGTCTGTCAGACGCGAGTAGACGAGAGCCGATCGGCTGCTCCTCTGACAGGGGGGGTTTGTGCTGATAGATTATCAGCCCAGCCACCCCCCGAGGATGCCCACACTGGACCACCAGGGATGCCACCAGACCATCAGGGATGGCAGCACCAGGTCTGCCACCCTAGACCACCAGGGATGCCAGTTAGTGCCCCCTAATGGATGCCAATCAGTGCCCACAATGGATGCCAATCAGTGCCCACAATGGGCATCACTGATTGGCAGGCATTATTGCTTGGCATCCATTACAGTACATCAGTGCCCACCCGTGCCACCTATCAGTGCCCATCCATGCACATCCGTGCCACCTATCAGTGCCACCTATCAGTGCCCATTCGTGCCGCCTATCAGTGCCCATCCGTGCCGCCTATCAGTGCCCATCCGTGCCGCCTATCAGTGCCACCTATCCGTGCCCATCTGTGCCACCTATCCGTGCCCATCCGTGCCGCCTATCCGTGCCACCTATCAGTGCCGCATATTAGTGCCCATCATCAGTGCCCATCAATGCCACCTCATCAGTGCCACCTCATCTGTGCCAGTCAGTGCAGCCCCATCAGTGAAGGAGAAAACGTACTTATTTAAAAAGTTTTGTAACTGAAACAAAAAAACTTTTTTTTTTCTAAATTTTCGGTCATTTTTTATTTTTTTTGCAGAAAATAAAAATCCCAGAGGTGATCAAATACCACCAAAAGAAATCTCTATTTGTGGGGAAAAAAATGATAAAAATTTAGTTTGGGTACAGTGTAGCACGACCGCGCAATTGTCATTCAAAGTGCAACAGCGCAGAAAGCTGAAAATTGGTCTGGGCAGGAAGGTGTATAAGTGCCCTGTATGGAAGTGGTTAATAAAAATGGTATGAGCTCCACAGCTTTTATATTTTTTTCACCACTCGCCTATGTGGATTTAGAGTAAATGGTTTAAACGAATTGACACACTGATGCAGGATTTGATATGGAAGAAAAAGGTAGCCAGGATTAGCTTAACTACTCTGCAGTATGGAAAGGATAGGGGGGACTGGCAGTACCCCACCCTAAAATGTATTTTTTGGCCTCGCAGTTTCAGCAGCTGGCGGGATGGGGGCGGGAAGAAAGTGAGGACCCTATATGCAATCTGGTGACCATGTCTGTCCCTTCATTAAAGGCGGCCTCCTACGTGGAGATGGACCTGCCCAGCATACCACATTCCGCACCTATATGTGTCCTCTTTAAAAAGGTTTGGGGGGAGATTCGGAAGGCCTTGAGGATAATGGTCTCGCTGCCCTTTACCCTGGTATGGCATAATCCTAGATACACAGAGATACAGGATCTAGAGGGTTTTACCCCCTGGGAAGAGAGGGGGATCTGTTTTTTCCAGCAGTTTTATGAGGGGGAGGTGCTAAAAATATATGAACAGTTGTGCCAGGAATTCCAGTTAGCCCCTAGGGGCTTTTATCAATACCTCCAGCTTCGGCATGCCCTGCAGGCACAGCAACTGACACATTCTCTGGCAGTATCATCATTACCCCTGTTGACGGAAGTCTTCCGGGCGGATGTCCGGACAGGAATAATATCAAAAATGTATGCAAAATTGCTGTCCTCAGTCCAGGACCATGCCTCTCAGATGCCGTAGTAAATTAGCAGAAGATATTGGGGATATAGACGGGGACCAGTGGGATATGGCTCTTGAATCCATTCCTGCGGTATCTGTCTCTGCGTCTCATAAATTGTCACAATTATTTATTCTGAATAGGGCCTATAGAACACCAGTGCAGCTACACAGGTGGGGAGTAAGGGACTCCCCCTTGTGCCCAAAGTGCAAAGTACACCAGGGGGACTTCATACATCTAATTTGGAGATGCCCAAATCTCCATCGGTACTGGGAGGAAGTTTCTCAGTGCATCACTAGATTAGCCCAGGTACCTGTTCCCTTGGACCCCCTGGTGTACTTTCTTGGGGCCATTGATGTTGAAAGTTTCCGAAAGGAATGTATTATATGATAAATAGATTGATGCATTTAGCTAGAAAGCTTATCGCACGATATTGGATAGCATCTGCGGTCCCCACGGGGAAGCAATGGATTACCTATTATAACTTCTTACTTTTTAGAGAACGGCTGGCCTATAGCCGCAGGAAGGCAGCGGGAAAATTTGATCTTATATGGCAACCTTGGTAGTTGGTAGACTTCTTATGAAGAGATCTATTGGGGTGGCTGGGGGGGGGGGGGGAGGGGGGGGAGAGGAGCGGGAAACTACAGTTTGAATATGTTAATGGTCGTGCACCAGACCCAGGAGAGTCCGGTGGTTGAAGAAATGATCTATGCTGTTTAGATATAGATATAAAGGGTCTTGTGTGTGCTGGCAGTAGTCTTGGGGTTTAGGTGGGGGGGGGGGGGGGTAAAAATAATTTTTTTATAGTTGCATCGTATATTGTTATTGCTCATATTATATGGACTCATGTCCTATTAGGGCTGGGCGATTTTCCACCAAAAAAAAATCTGCGATTTTTTTATAAAAAACTCGATTTACGATTCGATTTTTTTTTTTTATTATATTAATTAAAGTGCATCAACAAACAAAATTGCAAAGGCAAACCCTTTCTCTAACTGCAAAGTCAGTGTGCAACAAACACACAATATAATCCAGCGCTCATGGAACATACATTATTAACTATTGAAAACTCTTGAAACTTTGTGTGTGATTCCTTCTGTCCCAGCCTTGCTGCGATCCTGGCTCTGCATCCTTTTGGGTTGGAGGGCCCTCCACACGCTGGTCTGCCTGTTGTCCATCATTCAAGGTACTGTGCTCACACGGAGATCATGCCACAGGCTTTGTTTTGACTTTTTTAACCCCTCCTTGCTCCACGGATGTCACTGCAAGTTTAACAAGTTTGTCACCACTGGCAACTGGAGAGTTAAGATTCATTTGCCCTCTGCACATTTGGGATTGGATCCCTCTCTTTATTGTGATAAATGGACTAAGCTTTTATCAATTCTTCAAGAGTTTTCAATAGTTAATAATGTATGTTCCATGAGCGCTGGATTATATTGTGTGCATGTTGTGTATTTTGTACTTCTGGGTACGGATTTTTTCTTGCTGCGCTGGATCCTGTTTTTTCCCCCTTTTGGATACTTTGTACTTCCCAAAATATTTGGGATTTTTTTCTTATTGATATTATTATTATCATCCATTACATTTTTTACTTTATCCACCAATTTAGCGCTTGTGACCTTTTGTTGTTTTTTGCAGTGTGCAACAAAGATTGTTAAACATCCAAATTATTAATACTGTATTTGGATTTAGCTAATAAAACAACAAAAAATCCTGAGGTTACTCTTAGTTGAATTGAACTGTGTCCATGCCTCACTGTGCCCGTGTCTCACTGTGCCCGTGTCTCACTGTGCCCATGCTTCAATCACTGTGCCCGTACCTGATGCAGATTTTCATGGTATACGGATTTTACTGCTACACCGGTGGCCATTCCAGTATTCAAAAGCCGCGCCTCCTTCTCGTCTGTGATAGGCGGGACACTCGATTTCCCAGCATTCAGTGTTCCGCCTATCATGGTCATCCTCATAACACAGACGAGGATGAGAGGATGTCCGTGATAGGCTGAATACTGCCTGCTGTGAAATTGAGTGTTCCGCCTATCACAGACGACGAGGACTCGGGAGGCGCGGCTTTTGAACACTGCAATGGCCGCCGTCTGTCTGCATGACACGCTGATCAGGTAGGCAGACGGCGGCTGCAGCGAGTAGATGTAATTGGGGTAACGCTGCCCAGTGCCATTCCGGATACGCCCCCTGCAGTCCTGCTACGGAAACTTTGAAGGGAAGGAAAAAAAAAATTATTTTTTTTTTTTTTTTTCAAAAAAAAAAAAATCTAAAAAAAACGATTTTCTTCAAAACTGAATCAATTTGAGCTCAAAACTTGATTCAAGATTAAAATCGATTTTTTTCCCAGCCCTATGTCCTATTATGTTTTTCACTTACACGGTTCTGTATGATCAAATACACTGATTATATGTACCATTTGAGCAATTGTATAATAAAAAGGTTTTGATTTAAAAAAAAAAAAAAAAAAGTCTGTAGACAGCCTTCTCTTAACATGAAGGTAAAGCAGCAGATTATGGGTACTATGATTCACAAAAAATCCACTTCTATATTAAATAATACTTGAAAATATGGACCCTGTGGTTAGCGTATAACCGCAATCTCAACCTTGACCATTCTCTAATCTCGCTTTGAATCATTATGGATCACATGAAATGGATGCATCAAGTGGGGCCTCCACAGTTGAACAAATTCCCTCTCAAAAGGAGAACCACTTCAATACACTCTCAGGCAAAGCCCGGAAAACTTCAGAGTGCTTCCGTCTTGCACAGAGGAATACATAAAAAAAACACAAAAAAAAACAGGTGTAGTGGAAAGGTCTTCGCTGCTGTAGGGGCACTAAAAACACCCAAGGCTGGAAACAGTAGACTGATCCTCCAGAGATGTATAGTAGTGCAAACTGCATCATTAAGAGCAGAATTGGTATTTTTTTTATTTCAAGGTACCAACAGGAGACTGTGGGGACTTTGAGTTTGAGTCAGAGATGATTACTATGACCGATTCCTGGGGCTATTTCTAAGCCTGTGGAGAGATCAAAGATGGACTCTGCAAGGGAAGGCCTGAGAGCTTGCTTAGAAGCTCTTGTGGTCTGTGTCCATGAGGAATTTGACCACAAAATATTGTGCAACTTCAGTAGAAGCCCCCGACGTCAGGCTAGGAAACCCAATCTCAGACAACGGAGCTAGGGGAGCATGCAATGAGGTAGAGCCTATAATCAAAGGATTACCGTATTGCAGACTTTAGACATCAGTGCCTTTGGAAGGTACAGAACGAATGTCTCTGAAACCACAGGATACTTTGAGCTGAGGTCACCTGTAGCAGAGGGATGGTCTCCTCCGTGTCTAGATACAGACATGTGTGGCGGTGATGCTACTAGGCTCAAGATATGAAGCAAGGCATTTATTTGGTACTCACAAAGTCAGGCAGCTGGAGGTCAAAAGGCTGGAAGTGACCAATGTCACTTCAGGAGGGCAGAAAGAATAAACAGAAGATCAGCATTCTATGTGGTTCTTTTGAAAGAGCAGCAGTGGGATGAAGCATCCTCTACACTGAATGGTTGGGGGAGAATGCTTAGTGTTTGTGACACTACATCCAGCGGACGACATCTCAGCAATAACCCCTTCCGCTAAAAAAAGTAGTGGGAATCTTAAAAATAGGATTTTTATAACAGTTTACCTGTAAAATCCTTTTCTTGGAGTACACCACGGGACACAGAGCTAGTCATTACATAATGGGTTAAGGGTCACCAGCGGTGATTGGACACTGGCACAACCAATGGAAGACAGTTCCCCTCCATATAACCCCTCCCATCAGGGAAGTACCTCAGTTTTGTAGCAAAGCAGTAAGGTTCCCATAAGAAGGGGGGGACCTCTGTGTCCCGTGGTGTACTCCAAGAAAAGGATTTTACAGGTAAGCTGTTATAAAAATCCTATTTTCTTTATCGTACACCACGGGACACAGAGCTAGTCATTACATAATGGGACGTCCCAGAGCAATGCTCATATGAAGGGGGGGAGACACAGATCAAAACAGGCCGCTTGCGGACCAGAAGCCCTATACTGCTGCCTGCAGCACACTTCGCCCAAAGGCGGAATCCTCATGTCCTTTCACATCTATTTGATAGAATTTGGAAAATGTATGGACTGAAGACCAAGTTGCAGCTTTACAGATCTGAGCCATCGAAGCCTGGTGGTGCACTGCCCATGAAGCCCTGGTAGAGTGCGCCTTAACAGGAAAAGGAGGAGTCCTGTTCTTTAAACCATAAGCTTGAATAATTACTTGTCTAATCCACCTGGAAATGGTGGATTTTGATACCGCTTGGCCCTTCTTGGGCCCATCTGGTAAAATAAACAAAACATCTGTTTTACGTATCTGAGCGGTTGCTTGCAGATACACCTTTACCGCTCTCACTAGATCTAGAGAGTGTAATAATTTTTCCCCCGCCGTCCGCGGGTTTGGAAAAAAGGAAGGCAGAACAATGTCTTGATTCAAGTGAAAAGCCGACACCACCTTAGGTAGAAAAGCCGGATGGGGTCGTAGTACGATTTTGTCCTTGTGACAAATTAGATACGGCTCTTTACAAGAAAGAGCTGCTAGCTCTGATACTCTCCTAGCAGAAGCTATAGCAATCAGAAAGGCCAACTTCCTACTCAATATAATTAAAGGAATATGGCGAATAGGTTCAAAAGGTTGCTTTTGCAACACTGACAATACCAAATTCAAATCCCATGGACACAAGGGAGTCCTAACTGGAGGATTTATCCTCAGTGCCCCCTTAATGAATGTCCGAACTAGGGAGTGAGATGCCAATGGTCTCTGAAAGAAGACTGATAGAGCCGATATTTGCCCTTTGATGGTGCTAAGGGCTAAATTCATATCCACTCCTAACTGGCAAAAAGCAAGAATCCTACTTATTTCATACTTCTGAGGATTCCAACATCTGGATTCACACCAGGAAACGTATGCTCTCCAGACTCTCTGATAGATGAGTCTGGAGGCTGGCTTTCTAGCATTAATGAGCGTAGAAAGAGCCGGACCAGAGACCCCTCTCTTTTTAAAAATGTGGGTCTCAGCAGCCAGGCCGTCAACTTTAGCCTTTGTAAGGAAGGGTGGAATACTGGACCCTGTGACAGCAAGTCGTGTCGAAGTGGAAACTTCCAGGGCCTTCCTATCGCCATTTTTACAATCTCGGCGTACCAAGGCCTCCTGGGCCAGTTTGGGGCCACTAGGATTACTGGTATTCCCTCCTCCTTGATCCTGCGAAGCAGTCTTTGTAGAAGAGGGATCGGAGGGAATGCATAGATCAGTGAGAACTGATTCCATGGAGTTATTAGAGCGTCTGTATTATTAGAGCGTCTGTCCCGTAGGCTAGAGGATCTCTCGTTCTGGACACAAAGTTGTCCAATTTCTTGTTGAACCTGGCAGCTAGCAGGTCTACATCTGGGTTTCCCCATCTCCGACATATGGCCTGAAAGATCTCGGGGTGAAGAGACCACTCTCCTGGTAGCAGCTGCTGACGACTCAGGTAGTCTGCTTGACAATTTTCTATCCCTGGAATGAAGATTGCAGAAAGGCAAGGTACATGCTCTTCTGCCCATGCCAGGATCCGGTTCACCTCTCTTTGGGCTGCCCGACTGCGGGTGCCTCCTTGGTGATTGATGTAAGCTACTGCAGTAGCATTGTCGGATTGAACCCGAACTGGGTAGCCCTGTAACCTGTATGTCCAGGTTTTGAGGGCTAGATATACCGCCCGGATCTCTAGCACATTGATGGGCAGGATCCCCTGAGTCTTGGCCCAGGTTCCCTGGGTAGAAGCCTCCTCGAATACTGCACCCCAGCCCGATAGGCTGGCATCCCTAGATACCACCTTCCAGGCCACTGGGAGGAAGGACTTTCCCTTCCGTAAATTCCTGGCTTCTAGCCACCAATCGAAGCTGTGGCGTACTTGTGAGGACAGGCGCATGGGTATATCCAGAGCTTGGCTCTTCCTGTTCCAGGAAGCTAAATATTGCCTTGAAGTAGTCTCGAATGAAACTGGGCGTAAGGGACCGCCTCGAAGGAGGCTACCATCTTTCCCCAATAGTCTCATGCAAAGGCGAATAGACGGCCTCTTGTTTGCATTGACCTTGTGGATCAGGTCTTTCAGAGACTGTATCTTCGGTTCTGGCAGGTATACCCCGTTTTGGGCTGTATCTATGATCATGCCCAGGTACACTATCCTTCTTTGGGCCTGGAGAGAGGATTTTTGTAAATTTATAATCCATCCTAAATGCTCCAGGTATCCTACTGTAGTGTGTACAGCGTGACCCAATCCCTCCTTTGACTGATCTATTACTAGTAGATCGTCCAGATAGGCTGTTACCGCAATGCCCCGTGTTCTTAGGTTTGCTAACAGAGGAGCTAGCACCTTTGTGAATACTATGGGCGCGGTGGCTACACCAAACGGCAGAGCCACCAATTGAAAGTGGCGATCTTCTACCGCAAACCTTAGGAATCTTTGGTGAGCGGGGAGGATGGGTATGTGTAAATGTGCGTCCTTGATATCTATGGGCGCCATGAATTTTCCGCCCTTTAAAGTGGCGGCCACGGATCGGATCGTTTCCATTCGAAAATGGCGATCGTTCAGGAACCGATTTAGGGATTTTAGATCCAGGATGGGTCTGACATCTCCATTTGGCTTTGGAATCACAAAGAGGTTTGAGTAAAAACCTGAACCTCGCTCTTTTTGGGGTACGTCTGTAACTACCCCTTGAGCCATTAAGTGATTCAAACCTTTGAAGAAGGATTCTCTTTTTTGTGGATCCTTGGAGAGTCTTGAACCTCGGAATTGAGAAGATGGGATCTCTCGAAATTCCAGTTTGTACCCTGAGGATATTGTGGATACCACCCAATTGTCCTGGATTTCTGACCGCCAAGTCGCTGAGAACTGACAAAGCCTTCCTCCCACTCGGCCGAGCGGGGGCGCCCCTTCACTGAGAGGCTTTGGGGGCTTGCTTATTAGCTCTTGCACCCCACGGCTTCTTGTTCTTCTGAGCTTGCCCCTTGGCTTTTGTGGGCGGCTAAAACAGGCCGCCGCCACTGGTTGGAGTCAGATTTCCCGGGAGCTGGGGAGAGAGAGCGTTTAAAACAAGATCTCGTTTTTCTTTCTCTCAGGTAAAAGTCGTTTTACCACTTGATATCTTCTGTATATATTTTTCTAAATCTTCCCCAAATAGGCGTTCGCCATGGAACGGGAACTTGCCAACAGCTTTTTGCATGGGGTTTCCGCTGACCAAAGTACTCTGCGCATCTGTACCAGCTGCAGTGTAAGGCGTGATGCCTGTATGATAGAATCTCTCATGGCATCCACTGTGAAGCATAAGGCTTTAGGCAAATTTTCCCAATTTCAAGCCTGCTCTGAAGGCAGTTCCTTCAGCCCCTGCTTTACCTGTTGGCTGATGACCTGACACATACCGACTGCTGCTACTGCAGGTTGGGTAATTGAGCCGGCCAAAAGGAAGGAGGATTTCAACTTCCTCTCAGAAGGATCTTTTAAACCCTTGTACATTATCCACCGGACATGTCAGGTTTTTATTTACACAAGAAATAGCCGCAACTACCGCAGGCAGGCTCCATTTCTTTAAAAAAATTTCCCCCATAGGATAAAGAATGTTAAACCTTTTTGGAGGTGAGAAACGCTTATCTGGATGTTGCCAGTTTGCGTATATTAGATCCTCTAGTAACGGATGAACCGGGAAGGAGCATGCACCTTGCAGGGATCTTAATGACCCTAGGGAGGAGACAGGTAATTCCGTTACCTCCGCAGAGGTTAACTTAAATGCACTGCTATAGCATTGTACCTGTGACCTTAAAATCTGGCTCCTCATCCTCTGCTGATGTAGCCTCCTCCTCCTCATCCTCCTCCCTCAGGTACTTCTGAAGGGAGGTCCAATACTGGAAGACCTGCTTCGCTTATTGTCCCTTTTTAGAGGACTTAGCGATTAAGGTAGCAATTTTTTCCTCCAGATTATTTAGGGCTGCTGATAAAGTGTCCTCAGTGACATATACAGGCCCAGGCTTCACTCGGGAAGCCGTCATACCTGACAGAGGTAATGGCTCATCCTGAACAGGTGCATTTAGCAACACAGGAGAGAAAGGTACCGAGTCAGCACAGCTAGAGCCTCTCTCAGGCGGTGGTGCTTTCTTATCTCTTTTTGTCCGTATTACTTCCCCTGGAAGGCTTACTGTTTAGACAAAATACAAGGTACCTAAATGCATATACTACCGTGTTCAGTTTAGCAAATACATTAAGTATGCAACTTTTAACACATAACTATGCATAACATGGATGTCTTCTAGGAAGTACCCAATCCAACCACATGGAGTCTTACGTCCCTGTATAGCTGCTGTGTTTCTCTGCCAGGAACAAGAGAACTAACGAGCTTGCTTGCTGCTGCAGTGCTTCTCACACTGACAGTCTTTTAAATTTGGCGCCGTTTCTGTGCCTGCGCGCGCCACGTGCCTGCGCACGCCTTCGCCCCCCCCCCTCCGATAAAGCGCGCTCCCGCGCGCGCGCGGCCCTTAGCGCTATGGCGGTGGCCATAGTGAGAGAGGACTCTCATCAGCCCTTGTTCCCACTTACCTGCATCTGCAGGTGTCTGGTCGGCCACTGAAAGGAGGAGCGGGGTGCCCAAGCAAGCTCAGCAGCGGAGGTGACGACCAGTGTACTTCGCCGAAGCCGACACTGAACAGAGTGAGGTGAGTATATTCAGCTCTTTACTCCCCCCAGTGGTGGAAAAAAAGAAGACATCCATTTTTTGAAAAAGGTCCCAACCTAGTTATGGACCTTCTAATCTCACCTTATCCACGCCGCAGGTTTTTCTGCTGAAAGATTTCAGACAGATACCAAACTTCACCCTTCACGGTGGGCTATGTGTGCCAACCTTCAGGGATATGGGTTCCTATTTAAAGGATACCTCTCCCCTGGGCCTTGTACAAGACTCTTACCAGGACTTTATAGCGAAATAGCGAAAGTGCTGGATCTTAGAGCCCAGTCCTCCGAAGAGAGACATTACAGGCGACGCCTCATGGATGAGGCCCGGATCCCATCCAGATTCAGCTCATTTGTAGGCGTCTTGGATGGATCCGAAAGCATAGCTCTTTTACCCCCAGAGGGTCTCTTTGGTAGAGCTTTCCTTTAGCACCTCCTAACGCGTCCAACACCTTTCGACACTGGCGAAAAAACTGAGGTACTTCCCTGATGGGAGGGGTTATATGGAGGGGAACTGTCTTCCATTGGTTGTGCCAGTGTCCAATCACCGCTGGTGACCCTTAACCCATTATGTAATGACTAGCTCTGTGTCCCGTGGTGTACGATAAAGAAAAGGCGTTTAGCAGTGCAATTAACAAGGAAGCTCCTGCTGATTGACCTACTCAACAGGGTGGATCTTCAGAGACCGGGCATGTGGTGAGGCAATGCCAGGGGCCCTGGACCTGAAAAACTATATGCAGCTAACTTTTACCAGTACTGGATCTCAAAAGTGCTACAAGCAGAACCCAGTGCCCAAATGTAATATCTAGGATGTTCCCACAATATACAGTCAAGCAAGGTCTAGGTTTGGCACTCTAAGACCCCTTTCAGGCACTTCTGTGCTAAAAAATAAAATAAAATAAAAAGCGTCTGAAAAGCTCACGAAAACCTATTTCCATTAGGATCAATGAATGCTTTCACACTGGGACGGTGCGCTGGTGGGGAGGTGAAAAAAGCCTGCAAGCAGCATCTTTGGAGCGTGTTTGGAGAGCTAAAAAACGCCTCAAAAGCACCCTCTACATTGAAATTAATGGGAAGCGCCTGAAAAGCGCTTCAATAGTGCCTCAAAATGGTTCTTGCAGCAGCTTTCTGATTCACGGGACCGTCAAAAAAAAGTGCACCGCTAATTCCTCAAAAGCGCTTGAAAAATACTGCAAAAGCGCTCTGAGTTTTATAGGCAGTTTTCAAGCGCCTCAGTGTGAAAGGGGTATAAAGTCAAGCTGAAAAAGGGCTGATCTGGATAGCTGCCATGCAGAGACCAGCTTAAGCAGTGATGTTGTGAGAAATCTTAAATTAAAGTCAATGGAAGAATAATCAAAGAAAAAATTGAAGAAAAAAAAAGGCTAGAAAAAATTGGTTAACCACTTGCCGACCAGCCGCCGCCAATATATGGCAGCAGCTCGGCTCTATTGCACAAATTAGCGTACCGGTACAGTGGCTCGTGTAATAGATATAGCGGGCGCCTGCGTGACCGGCGGCTGCGATGTCCGCCGTCCACCCGCGATCGCTCCACAGAGAGCCAGAACGGGGATCTGTCAATGTAAACAAACAGATCCCCATTCTGTCAGGGGAGTAGAGAGAGATAGTCTGTTCCTAGGGATTAGGAACAGCAATCTCTCTTTACTCCCAGTCAGTACACTCCCCCCAGTTAGAAACACCTCCCTAGGACACACAACCTCTTGATCCCCCCCTAGTGTTAACCCTTTCCCTACCAGTGACATTTATACAGTAATCAGTTGATTTTATAGCACTGATCTCTGTAAAAATGGCACTGGTCCCTAAAAAGTTTCAAAAGTGTCCAATCTGTCCGCCATAATGTCGCAGTCCTGCTAAAAATCGCTGATCACTGCCATTACTAGTAAAAAAAGAAAAAATAATAAAATTTCATAAATCTATCCCCTATTTTGTAGACACTATAACTTTTGCGCAAACCAATCAATATACGCTTATTGAGATTTTTTTTACCAAAAATATGTCGAAGATTAAATTTTGGCCTAAACTGATGAAGAATTTTATAAAAAAAAATTGGGATATTTATTATAGCAAAAGTTCTTAATATTGTCGGTCTTTTTTTTGTTTATAGCGCAAAAAAAAAACCACATAGGTGATAAAATACCACCAAAAGAAAGCTATTTGTGGGGGAAAAAAAAGGACATCAATTTTGTTTGGGTACAATGTCGCACGACTGCGCAATTGTCAGTTATAGCGACGCAGTGCCGTATCGCAAAAAAATGGCCTGGTCATTAAGGGGGTAAATCCTTCAGGGGCTGAAGTGGTTAAACTTTTTCCAGCAGATTTTAAATTAATCCTCCTAGAAACTAGCAAAAACTAAGGCATGCTGAGCATAGTAGGGGTTATCTTGGAATGAATTACAATTTTTTTATTTGACAGTGGCCAATCCTCCTGTAGGCAGCAGTATAACCCAGAACTTCCTGAACCCCTCAATGGATGAGAAAGAAAGAGTTTCTGTTTGTTTAAAGTGATTGTAAACCCTCACCTTGTAAATCAACCCATTTAGTTTTAAACAGAAATGAAAGGCAAAACATTTGTGTAAACAAAAAATTATTTAAAAAAATATATAAAGAAAAAAAAAATTCACCTTTTTTTGTAAGTGATTGCATTCCCTCTGTTCTCAGCTGCATAAAAGCTGGGGGGAGGAGAAAAGGCAGTACATCAAGCTTCCCAGTGAAAGGCTGTGCCAGGCGTGTGTGTCAGGACAAACCTGATCATTGGAGGAGAGCAGGCTGATTTCCCAGCACAGCTAGAGAACTGACCATGGTGTGTTCTGTCTAGTGTGGTCAGTTTTTAATAGGAAAGTAGAGGGACTGGCAGGAACACAAGGTATTTCACACAAAAAAAGCAATACAAAGAGAACAGGGTGCTTTTTCATATAAGTACATGGTACAGCAGGCATAGTTGCAAAAAAAAGTATGTGAACCCTTTTGGAATGATATGGATTTCTGCACAAATTGGTCATAAAATGTGAATTGAACTTCATCTAAGTCACAACAATAGACAATCACAGTCTGATTAAACTAATAACACACAAAGATTTAAATGTTACCATGTTTTTATTGAACAAACCATGTAAACATTCACCGTGCAGGTGGAAAAAGTATGTGAGCCCTTGGATTTAATAACTGGTTGAACCTCCTTTGGCAGCAATAACTTCAACCAAACGTTTCCTGTAGTTGCAGATCAGACGTGCACAACGGTCAGGAGTAATTCTTGACCATTCCTCTTTACAGAACTGTTTCAGTTCAGCAATATTCTTGGGATGTCTGGTGTGAATCGCTTTCTTGAGGTCATGCCACAGCATCTCAATCGGGTTGAGGTCAGGACTCTGACTGGGCCACTCCAGAAGGCGTATTTTCTTCTGTTTAAGCCATTCTGTTGTTGATTTACTTCTATGCTTTGGGTCGTTGTCCTGTTGCAACACCCATCTTCTGTTAAGCTTCAGCTGGTGGACAGATGGCCTTAAGTTCTCCTGCAAAATGTCTTGATAAACTTGCAAATTCATTTTTCCTTCGATGAAAGCAATCCGTCCAAGCCCTGACGCAGCAAAGCAGCCCCAAACCATGATGCCCCCACCACCATACTTCACAGTTGGGATGAGGTCTTGATGTTGGTGTGCTGTGCCTCTTTTTCTCCACACATAGTGTTGTGTGTTTCTTCCAAACAACTCAACTTTGGTTTCATCTGTCCACAGAATATTTTGCCAGTACTGCTGTGGAACATCCAGGTGCTCTTGTGCAAACTGTAAACGTGCAGCAATGTTTTTTTTGGACAGCAGTGGCTTCCTCTGTGGTATACTCCCATGAAATCCATTCTTGTTTAGTGTTTTACGTATCGTAGATTCGCTAACAGGGATGTTAGCATATGCCAGAGACTTTTGTAAGTCTTTAGCTGACACTCTAGGATTCTTCTTCACCTCATTGAGCAGTCTGAGCTGTGCTCTTGCAGTCATCTTTACAGGACGCCCACTCCTAGGGAGAGTAGCAGCAGTGCTGAACTCTTTCCATTTATAGACAATTTGTCTTACCGTGGACTGATGAACAGCAAGGCTTTTGGAGATACTTTTATAACCCTTTCCAGCTTTATGCAAGTGAACAATTCTTAATCGTAGGTCTTCTGAGAGCTCTTTTGTGCGAGGCAACATTCACATCAGGCAATGCTTCTTGTGAAAAGCAAACCCTGAACTGGTGTGTGTTTTTTATAGGACAGGGCAGCTGTAACCAACACCTCCAATCTCATCTCATTGATTGGACTCCAGTTGGCTGACACCTCACTCCAATTAGCTCTTGGAGATCTCATTAGTCTAGGGCAGTGATGGCGAACCTTGGCACCCCAGATGTTTTGGAACTACATTTCCCATGATGCTCAACTACACTGCAGAGTGCATGAGCATCATGGGAAATGTAGTTCCAAAACATCTGGGGTTCCAAGGTTCACCATCACTGGTCTAGGGGTTCACATACTTTTTTCCACCTGCACTGTGAATGTTTACATGGTGTGTTCAATAAAAACATGGTAATATTTAATTATTTGTGTGTTATTAGTTTAAGCAGACTGCGATTGTCTATTGTTGTGACTTAGATGAAGATCAGATCACATTTTCTGACCAATTTGTGCAGAAATACATATCATTCCAAAAGGGTTCACATACTTTTTTTTGCAACTGTATCAGGAATATGAAATGTTGGGGTTACATATTCTTTAACTCAGAATGAAACAAAACTTATCTTCTAGACTGGTTTCATTTTAGCCACAACTGGTAAATATTCTCATTTTTGTGCCTAATTGAGGGCTAAGGGGCATAAACAATAAACTGCTAAAAACCTGTTTGTATATAGTGATCTCATCTACAGGTGTGTTTTATTTTCATATGCTGTCATGGATTTGTAATAGATTGTTTCAAAAGAAACGAAAAAAAATTCTGGACAAAAATTGCACATTAAATTAATACGATTAACAAAACTTTAAAAAGGTATTATTTCACCAAAAATTTATAGGAAGGTGGTAGACCAGAAGACCCAAGCACTGACATTTACTGGCAAAGTCCCTAAGATACAGTGCCTTGAAAAAGTATTCATACCCCTGGAAATTTTCCAAATTTTCTCATGTTACAACCAAAAACAAATTAATTTTATTGAGATTTTATGTGGTAGACCAACAAAAAGTGGTACATAATTGTGAAATGGAATGAAAATTAAAAATGGTTTTAAACATTTTTTACAAATAAACATCTGAAAAGTGTGGCGTGCATTTGTATTCAACCCCCTTTACTCTGATACCCCTAACTAAAATCTAGTGGAACCAATTGCCTTCAGAAGTTACCTAATTAGTAAATAGAGTCCACCTGTGTGTAATTTAATCTCAGTATAAATATAGCTGTTCTGTGAAGTCCTCAGAGGTTTGTTAAAGAACTTTAGTAAACAAACAGCATCATTAACCACTTGAGACCCGCGCTATAGACGAAAGACTTCTGCAGCGCGGCTCTCAAGTGCCGGGTGGACGTCCCCTGGACATCCTGCTGTGTTTACATCCAGCCGTGCGCCGCAGAGGGCGCGCGGCGGGGTACAGCTGTGCCCGCCGCATTACGTGATGCCGATGCGCGTGCCTGGTGGCCGCGATGTCAGCCAGGTACACGCGATCGGCTGTCACAGAGGCAGGACGTGGATCTCTGTGTGTAAACGTCTTGTCAGGGAGAGAGGAGACCGATGCTGTGTCCCTTGTACATAGGGACACAGATCGGTCACCTCCCCCAGTCAGTCCCCGCCCCCACACAGTAAGAATCACTAATAGGGAACATATTTAACCCCTTGATCGCCCCCTAGTGTTAACCCCTTCCCTGCCAGTCACATTTATACAGTAATGAATGCATATTTATAGCACTGTTCGGTGTATAAATGTGAATGGTCCCAAAATAGTGTCAAAAGTGTCCGATATGTCGGCCGCAATATCGCAGGCCTGACAAAAATCGCAGATCGCCACCATTACTAGTAAAAAAAATATATATATATAATAAAAATGTCATAATTCTATCCCCTATTTTGTAGGCACTATAACTTTTGCGCAAACCAATCACTATACGCTTATTGCAATTTTTTTGAACAAAAATATATAGAAGAATACGTATCGGCCTAAACTGAGAAAAAATATATATATATTTTTTTAAATTGGGATATTATAACAACAAAAAGTAAAAAAATATTGTTTTTTTTTTTCAAAATGTTCTGTCTTTTTTTGTTTATAGCGCAAAAAATTAAAATCGCAGAGGTGATCAAATACACTCCCAAAGAAAGCTCTATTTGTGGGAAAAAAATTATGAAAATATCATTTGGGTACAGCGTTGTATGACCGCGCAATTGTCATTCAAAGTGCGTCAGCGCTGAAAGCTGAAAATTGGTCTGGGTACGAAGGGGGTTTAAGTGCCCAGTAAGCAAGTGGTTAAGGCCAAGGAACACACCAGACAGGTCAGAGATAAACTTGTGGAGAAGTTTAAAGCAGGGTTAGGTTATAAAAAAAATATCCCAAGCTTTGAACATCTCACAGATCACTCCATCATTCGAAAATGGAAAGAGTATGGCACAACTGCAAACCTACCAAGACATGGCCATCCACCTAAACTGACAGGCCGGGCAAGGACAGCATTAATCAGAGAAGCAGCCAAGAGGCCCATGATAACTCTGGAGGAGCTGCAGAGATCCACAGCTCAGGTGGGAGATTCTGTCCATAGGACAACTCAACTATTATGCCCTGTACATACGATCGGTTTTACAGATGAAAACAGTCCGATGGACTTTTTTCATCGGACAAACCGATCGTGTATGGGCCCCATCGGTCTTTTTTCCATCGGTGAGAGAAAATAGAACATGTTTTAAATTTATCAGATAGAAAAAAAAAAGATAGCAAATTCCGATCGTCTGTGTGGAACTCCATAGGAAAAAAAACCCACGCATGCTCAGAATCAAGTCGACGCATGCTCAGAAGCATTTCATTTCATTTTTCTCGGCTCGTCGGAGTGTTTTACGTCACGGCGTTTGGGACGGTCTGATTTTTGACTGATGGTGTGTAGGCAAGACTGATGGAAGTCAGCTTCATCGGAATTCCGATGGAAAAATACATCGGATTTGAATCCATAGGAAATCCGATCGTGTGTACAGGGCTTTAGTCGTGCACTCCACAAATCTGGCATTTATGGAAGAGTGGCAAGAAGAAAGCCATTGTTGGAAAAAAGCAATAAGAAGTTCTGTTTGCAGTTTGCGGGAAGCCATATGGGGGACACGGCAAACGTGAAAGAAGGTGCTCTGGTCAGAAGAGATCAAAATTTTTCTTTTTGGTCTAAAAGAAAAACGCTAAGTGTGGCGGAAAACGAACCCTGAACACACAATTCCCACCATGAAACATGGTGGTGGCAGCATAATGTTGTGGGGGTACTTTTCTTCAGCAGAGACAGGGAAGCTGGTCAGAGTTCATGGGAAGGTGGATGGAGCCAAATACAGTGCAATCTTAGAAGAAAACCTGTAATGCCGCGCACACACGATCAGAATTTCCGATGGAAAAAGTCAGATGGGAGCTTTTCATCGGATATTCCTACCGTGTGTATGCCCCATCGGACTTCTCCCGTCGGAATTTCCGACGGACTTAGATAGAGAGCAGGTTCTCTATTTTTCCCCTCGAAAAAAATTCCGATTGGAATTTCCTATCGTGTGTACAAATTCCAACGCATGCTCAGAAACAAATCGACACATGCTCAGAAGCATAGAACTTAATTTTCTCTGCTTTTTTTCGTCGTAGTCTTTTATGTCACCGCATTCTTGGCAGTCAAAAGTTCACCGAACTTTGGTGTGACCGTGTGTATGCAAGGCAGGCTTGAGCGGAATTCCGTCTGAAAAATCATCCAACTTTTTCCGACGGGAATTCCGCTCGTGTGTACAGGGCATTAGAGTCTGCAAAAGACTTGAGACTGGGGTGGGGGTTCACCTTCCAGCAGGACAATGACCCTAAACAATTCAATTGTAGCTCTGGCTGTATATCAAAGCATATTCATGTGTTAGAATGAACCAGTCAAAGTTCAGACCTAAATCCAATTGAGAATATGTGGCAAGACTTGAAAATTGCTGTTCACAGACGCTCTTTATCCAATCTGCAGAGAAGAATGGGCAAAAATGTCACAAACGTAGATGTGCAAAGCTGGTAGAGACATCTCCAAAAAGACTTGCAGCTGTAATTGCAGCGAAAAGTGGTTCAACAAAGTATTGACTCAGGGGGGCTGAATACAAATGCACGCAACACTTTTCTTATATTTACTTGTAAAAAATAATTGAAAAAACATTTATAATTTTCCTTACACATCACAATTATGTGCCACTTTGTGTTTGTCTATTACATAAAATGCCCAATAAAATACATTTATGTTTTTGGATGCAACATGACAAAAATTTCAAGGGGTATGAATACTTTTTAAAGGCACTGTATGGCCAAAATGTCACACCATTGGTGACCATATGCATCAACCAATGTAGCTCATTAATAAATGATATCTAACTTGGTAATATAACCCTCCGGCAGTGGTGGTCTTTATTGATATGGGGAGGGGGGCTCACATGCAGCCCTCAACATCACCAAAGGGCTGCATATAAAATTCAGTTAATATTCATTATCAGAGACAGCAGACGGGATATAGTCAAAGATATAATAGATTTTCAGAGACTGCGGACATAATACAATAGACAGTCAGAGACTGCGGACATGCTGCAGTAGACAGTCAGAGACTGTGAATCTGCTATAAGTTATTGGAGACTGGGAACATGGCTGCTAGAAATTGCTATAACAAGGCAATAGGGAAACAGATTAGTGTTTTCAGGGGCCCTGAGGACCGCACAGTCACCACAGGGCCTTATGGGGTCTGGCTGACCAGTCAAATATTTTGAGAAAGCAGCATTTAAGCAAGTTTTTCAAGGGCTCACATATGTCCCCTAGCATTGTCTCTCTTCCCTCAAACTCTTGAATATCTTGCCATCATTTTTCAAATGTTTAAATATACCATAACCTATTTAGGTTTGCTGTACTAATAACTGTTTCCCATTACCATGTGTTCCATCAGCTTTTGTGTGACATTCGTAGTTTGCTCACTTTCACCTTCCATTTATAGGTCCTGCTTAAGGGGTACACTATATATTTTATTTTTAATTAATGCTGAACTCCATGCATATACTAGAAGACGGCAATACATGTTATGTATTTACTGAAAAATAATAATAAACAGTATTAAACTAAGAGCCCATTCACACAGGGGCGGCACGACTTGTCCCGCGACTGTGCTGGGCATCTTCAAGACGACTTCAAAAATGACTCTCCGATTAGAACGGTTCCATTGTACAGAATGGGACACGACTTGTCAGGTGGCTGAGAGTCGCCCCTGTGTGAATGGGGTCTCAAGAAGTATGTTGATACCAACATTATTTAATCTCTTACAGCAGCAGAATGAGCAGGAGGTTCAGTACTCAGGACCCAATGGGCTCTGCTCTGTGTGTGTGTGTGTGTGTGTGTGCCCCGAGGGCTTTCACACTGGAGCGGTGCGCTAACAGGACTTAAAAAAAAGTCCTGCTAGCCGCATCTTTGGAGCGGTGAGAGGAGCGGTGCGTTTACCGCTCCTCCACCACTTCTTCCCATTGAAATGAATGGGATACCGCGGTAATACCGCCCGTAAACCGCAGCTGTAGCCGCGGTTTGCGGGTGGTATTAACCCTTTTTCGGCCGCTAGCAGGGGTTAAAACCGCACCGCTAGCGGCCGAATACCTCTGCAATCCCGACGGTATAGCGCCGCTAAAAATAGCGGCGCTATACCGCCACCGCTCCCACCGCCCCAGTGTGAAACCGGCCTTATGGCCCATAGCCCAGGTTCACACTGGGGCTGCGGGAGTGAAGCCGTGCGAGTTCAGCTGAACTCGCACGATTTCACTCCTGCCTGTCGGTCCCGATTTCAGCTCGATTACAGAGACATCTGACACAGATGTCAATGTAAATCGTGGCTGAAATTGCAAAAAGTAGTACAGAAACTACTTTTTGAAATCGGTGCAGCGCCGCAGATGCGGCGTCGCACCGATTAGGACGGTGCCATTGCCCGCAATTTGCTGCAAATTTCGCCGATTTGACATGCCAAATCGCATGTCAAATCGCCCCAGTGTGAACCAGGGCTAACACACGATCCAAAAATCGGACGACAGATCGTCTGACTTTTCACTTAATAGTCGCAAGCAGAAATTGAATAGGTTACTAAAGTCACGAAAAATTCTCGTACGACAGAGAAAAAAAAAAATCAGAAGTGATATCATGTGCTGTAATGTATTTGTCTTGTATTTTTGGACGACAACTGTACTGACTAAACGAAAATCGTACGATCTGGTATCGTACAAGGAAAATTTTCGTGCTTGTCCAATCGAATAATATCGGATGAATTGTCGTGATCGACTCTCGAAAATCCGATTATCGTACGATTGCGTCGAAAGCGGTATTTTTCGTCCAATTTTCGGATCGTGTGTATGGGCCATTAAAGGGGATGGCTCCTAATCTCGGCTTGTTTCCTTTATAAAAAACACCTGTCCACAGAAGCAATCAATCAGATTCCAATCTCTCCACCATGGCCAAGACCAAAGAGTTGTCTAAGGATGTCAGAGACAAGATTGTAGACCTACACAAGGCTGGAATGGGATACTGCCAAGCAGCTTGGTGAGAGGGTGATAACAGTTGGTGCGATTATTCACAAATGGAAGAAACACATAATAATTGTCAATCTCCCTCGGTCTGGAGGTCCATGCAAGATCTCACTGATCATGACAACGGTGAGGAATCAGCCCAGAACTACACGGGAGAATCTTGTCAATGATCTCAAGGCAGCTGGGACCATAGTTATCAAGAAAACAATTGGTAACACACAATGCCACATGTACAGGCCCGTCTGAAGTCTGCTAATGAACATCTGAATGATTCAGGGGAGAACTGGGTGAAAGTGTTGAGGTCAGATGAGACTAGAGGTTGACCGATATGGGTTTTTCTCTGGCCGATGCCGACATTTAGAAATCGCGGCGGACGATAGCCAATATATGATGCCGATTTTTTTGGGCCGATATGTTAGGCCGATTTTTTTAGTTATTTTTTTTCCCCTTCATCTCATAAAATCTAACAGTTGGACCCCTTTCACACTGGGGTGTTTTTCAGGCACTTTTGTGCTAAAAATAGCACCTGTAAAAGTGGCTGCAAAACAGCTCCCCTGCAGTCTCGGTGTGAACGCCCGAGTGCTTTCACACTGAGGTGGTGGGCTGGCAGGACGTTAAAAAAAGTCCTGCAAGCAGCATCTTTGGAGCGATGTATACCGCTCCTCCATCACTACTGCCCATTGAAATGAATGGACACTGCTGCCAAAGCGGCTACAAAGCGCTTCTGCAGCGGTGCTACACGGGCGCATTTAACCTCTTCATCGGCCACTAGCTGGGTTATAAGTGCCCCGCTAGCAGCCGAATAGCACCACTAAAATGATGGTAAAGCGCAGCTAAAACTAGCGGCGTTTTACCGTCAACGCCTGCCCGTTCCAGCGTAAAAGCAGCGGAGTTCCGTCGAAAAAAAAATATTAAAAAGTCAGCAGCTACAAATACTGCAGCTGCTGACTTTTAATATATGGACACTTACTTGTCCTGGACGCCCGCAATGTCGGCACCCGAAGCCGATCTCTCCCTCGGCTCTCGGGTGCTGCCGCCACCATCTTCGGTAAGGGAAGCAGGCACAAAAACAGGTAATCAAAACTTTTAGATGGAAAAAAAAAAAACGGGCTAACTTTACTGTTTCGTTTTATTTAAAATTCATTAAAGTGTATTTTTTCCCCAAAAATTGCGTTTGAAAGACCGCTGCGCAAATACCGTGTGACATAAAATATTGCAACAACCGCTATTTTATTCCCTAGGGTCTCTGCTAAAAAAAAATATAATGTTTGGGGGTTCTAAGTGATTTTCTAGCAGAAAACACAAGATTTTTACTTGTAAGCAACAAGTGTCAGAAAAGATTTAGTCTTTAAATGGTTAAACTAAGAACTTCTACACACTGAGTTCAGTTCATTGATAAGAAGAAACATTGTATCTCTTTTCTCTCACACTTGGCAGGCTGCCCAGAGACAAGTTGCTCCACAGGAAACTTCAGGCAACTTGCATTGACTTCTATGAAAGAAGTTAATTGCAAGTCGAGCTGACGTTTTTTTAAATCTGTTTTTTTTTTTCCAGCACAATCGGCCGATGCTGATAAATTAAAAAGTGCCAAAAATATATGCCAGATATATCGGTCGACCTCTAGATGAGACCAAAATGGAGCTCTTTGGCATCAACTCAACTCGCCGCGTTTGAAAGAGGAGGAATGCTGCCTATGACCCCAAGAAAACCATCCCCACCGTCAAACATGGAGGTGGAAACATTCGACATTGGGGGTGTTTTTCTGCTAAGGGGACGGGACAACTTCACTGCATCAAAGTGACAATGGATGGGGTCATATACCATCAAATCTTGGGTGAGAACATCCTTTCCTCAGCCAGGGCATTGAAAATGGGTTGTGGATGGGTATTCCAGCATAAGAATGACCCAAAACACACGGCCAAGGCAACAAAGGAGTGGCTCAAGAAGAAGCACATTAAGGTCCTGAAGTGGCCTAGCCAGTCTGCAGACCCTAATTCCATAGAAAATATGTGGGGGGAGCTGAAGGTTCGAGTTACCAAATGTCAGCCTCGAAACCTTAATGACCTGGAGAGAATCTGCAAAGAGGAGCGGGACAAAATCACACTCAAGATGTGTGCAAACCTGGTGGTCAACTACAACAAATGTCTGACCTCTGATTGCCAACAAGGGTTTTGCCACCAAGTACTAATTCATGTTTTGCAAAGGGGTCAAATACTTATTTCACTCATTAAAATGAAAATCAATTTATAACTTTTTTGAAATGTGTTTTTCTGGATTTTTTTGTTGCTATTCTGTCTCTCACTGTTAAAATAAACCTACCATTAAAATTATAGACTGATCATTTCTTTGTCAGTGGGCAAACGTACAAAATCAGCAGGGGATCAAATACTTTTTTCTCTCACTGTACAAGCTTCCCCCTCATGTCTTGGTGTATAGACACTTTTTACTGAAAATGTAAAAATGAATTTCGGGGGGGGGGGGGGGCGCTATTTAATCAAGTTGCTTTATCTCAAACCAATGCCCTAAGAGCTGATCACCAGCAAGTTAAATGAGCCATTTGGGTTAAAGTGCAACTTAAAGTGATTGTAAAGGTTTGTTTTTTGGGTGGTTTTTTCCACTTCACACCAAGCCTTTTTTTGACACTTGTTCACTTGTTGTTTACAAGTTAAAATGATTTATTTTTGCTAGAAAATTACTTAGAACTCCCAAACATTATATGTATTTTTTTCTAACACCCTAGAGACTAAAATGGCGGTCATTGCAATACTTTCTGTCACACTGTATTTGCGCAGCGGTCTTACAAGCGCACTTTTTTTGAAATAATACACTTTTTGAATAAAAAAAAAAGTACAACAATAAAGTATGCCCAATTTTTTTTTTTTGATATTGTGAAAGATAATGTTACGCCAAGTAAATTGATACCCAACATGTCACGCTTCAAAAATGCTTGTGGAATGGCGACAAACTTTTACCCTTAAAAATCTCCATGGGCGATGTTTAAAAATTTGTACAGGTTACCAGTTTTGAGTTACAGAGGAGATCTAGGGCTAGAATTATTGCTCTCGCTCTAACGATCGCCGCAATACCTCACATGTGTGGTTTAAAAATTGTTTTCATTTGCAGGCTCTACTCACGTATGCGTTCACTTCTGCGTGCAAGCTCGTCGAGACGGGGTGCTTTAAAAAAATGTATTTCTTTTTTTTCTTATTTATTTAACTTTTTAGTTTTTATTTTGACACCGAATTTAAAAAAATAAAAATTGGGTCATTTTTTTCCTATTACAAGGAATGTAAACATCCCTTGTAATAGAAAAAAATCATGACAGGACCTCTTAAATATGAGATCTGGGGTCAAAAAGGCCTCAGATCTCATATTTACACTAAAATGCAATATAAAAAAAAAACTTGAAAGAAAAAACTAATAATAATTTCTCTTTTAAGAGCTATGGGTGGAAGTGACATTTGATGTCGCTTCCGCCCTCCCATGCTATGGAGCCGAGCAGGGGCCATCTTCCCCTTAGTCTGCAGCCAAGCAACCCCGGGAGAGGACGCGATCGTCTCCCCTGCTACAGGTGGGTCCTGTAAGCAGCAGAGAAGACCGAAGAACAGCGGAAGGGGGGTGGGCACCTCTCCTGTCACCAATTAAAGTGATCTTGCGGTGAATCCGCTGCGGAAACCACTTTTACCTTAAAGAGAAACGCACGCCGTTCCCGAAAATACCGGAGTTAAGGCAGCTAGCTGCTGACATAACCCCAGTATTTAGCGTTAAAGTACCGACGTACGGGTACGACGATTTGCGTGAAGTGGTTAAATAACAAACATGTCATACTTACCTGCTCTGTTCAATGGTTTTGCACAGAGCAGCCACGATCCTCCTCTTCTGTGGTCCTGGCTACTCCTCCACATCGAGTGCCCCCATGGGGGCATTTGTGCGGGCGTGCTCCCGAGTCCTGCTGCTGCGTCCATGGACACAGACAGCAGGACGCTGCCCTGCCCCCGCCCCCTGTGTCACTGGATTTGATTGACAGCAGCGGGAGCCAATGGCTTCTTGAAGTTAACCTGCATCGTGAGTAAAGAAAGTAAAAAAGACAGTGCTGGGCATCAGGCACAATAAGGTGCCTAATCAAACTTCTTTTGTTACAGAGGAACATCCACCAATTCTTGGAAAGTCCAAAAAAGGCACTGATAAAATTGATTACCGTATATACTCGAGTATAAGCCGAGGTACCTAATGTTGCCACAAAAAACTGGGAAAACTTACTGACTCGAGTATAGCCTCACTGTTCCCATCCTTACTGTTCTCTATCCTCGCTGTTCTCTATCCTCGCTGTTCCCTATCCTCGCTGTTCCCTATCCTCGCTGTTCCCTATCCTCGCTGTTCCCTATCCTCGCTGTTCCCTATCCTCGCTGTTCCCTATCCTCGCTGTTCCCTATCCTCGCTGTTCCCTATCCTCGCTGTTCCCTATCCTCGCTGTTCCCTATCCTCGCTGTTCCCTATCCTCGCTGTTCCCTATCCTCGCTGTTCCCTATCCTTACTGTTCCCTATCCTCACTGTTTCCTATAAATTTTACATTGTAAATAGTACCTGTAAAGAAGTTGTGGCTGCGGCGTCCATCGTTCAAATTCCGCGGTCTCTTCCTGTTCCTTCCGTGATAGGCGATTCTCATCAGACACTCTCCGCCTATCACGATCGATCTCTCATCCTCAGTTTCCCAGCAGACACTGTGTTGGGTGTTCCGCCAATCACAGACGTCTGCTGGGAAACTGAGGATGAGAGACCGTTCGTGATAGGCAGAGAGTGTCTGATGAGAATCGCCTATCACGGAAGGAACAGGAAGAGACCGCGGAATTTGAACGATGGACGCCGCAGCCGCAACTTCTTTACAGGTACTATTTTCAATGTAAAAATTTTGCTGACTCGAGTATAAGCCGAGGGGGGACTTTCAGCCCAAAAAAAAGGGCTGAAAATCTCGGCTTATACTCGAGTATATACGGTATATATAAAAAATGTAGAACTATACCCTTCCATGCAGGCCAATGATATCCTGAATGTCCAATGATATCTGAACTTTTCCTACCGCACTACCATTTTGTTGCATATTCTGATCTGGCTGTTTCCTCATTTTCTTGGGTGGCCCCCCAAGATGACCTGCCACCAAATCCCACATATATGCAGTTATGCACCCAGCGTTCTAGGTGGGGAATAATTTTGTTTACTCGCTGTCTTACTATCAGCAATGTAAGCTCAATTAGAGTACATAAACTGCGTGCCTGGATGTTGTAGTAGCTGCCATCTGAGCAAGATATACACTATTGATATTCCAGGAGTCTGCGGACAGTATAGCATATATATTCTTGCCTAAGCAAGACAGAAAGAAGTAAAGGGATTGTAAACATTAAAGTGGTTGTGAAAGGTAAAAGTTTTTTCTTACAATAATGCATTCTCTGCTTTAAGGTATAAAACCTTTCAGTAGTAGCTTCCCCCAATCACCTCAGCCCAATCTCAGTCCAGTGCTGTGCACGTCTACAGCAGCTCTTCTCCCCTCTCTCCTGTCTTACAGGTTCGGCTAAGAGCAGCCAAAGCCATTGGCTTCTGCCGCTGTCAGTCAAACTTGCGAGCAGAGATGGGGGGGGGGGCAAGCCAGGCTGTGTGTATGAATAGATGCAAACAACCCAGTTTAGATTGAGCATGCATGAGTCCCCCCATAGAAATCGGTTTCTTATGGGGGCACGCAGCAGGGAGGAGGAGCCAGGAGCACCAGCGGGAGACCTAAGAAGGGGCTGCTCTGTGTAAAACCATTGCAGAGAGCAGGTAAGTATGACATGTTTGTTATTTTATTTATACATTTCACAGTGTCCAAAATGCAGGCAGGGATGTTTCTCTCACCTTATGACCCCTCTCACCCATCAGTATGTTCCTCTTCAGTTCTTCACTACCAAAACAGGTTTACTTTAGTCTAATCCCCAAGACTAACATAGCCTAAAAAAGCAAGAAGCTACCCCACAGGCATGGGAACTATCTACTAGCAAAAGTTTACAGCCATGTTCTGAGTCATGAATGCTGAAAAGCATTGATCAAATATTCTAAAAATATGAAATAAAAACTATTGCAAACAAAACTTGCAGCTGACAAAAAAAACAGCATGGAGGTTTGGCAAAGTATGCCCAACCACTTCTTTGCTGATGTAAAAATAATACAGCAAATCGATTTGCTTTAACCACAGTGAAATATGGTCCCAATTATGGGAGATGTCATATTTATAGCTTAAGAATTGTAGTTGATCTAAAAGCATCTACAGTACAATATTATATTCCTTGGTAACCCACAGACATCAAAAGATAGGTAAATGTTAGAACATCATTCTACAAACAATGCGCTTTCTCACTAAATTAGAAAATACTCAGAGAGAGAGATCGATATTGGTCAAAAATATCCAATAACCCAAAGGCAACCCATTGTTAAATTTGTTAAATGACTCTGCAGTTTTGTTAAGATCGGGCAACAATCATCCAACTTCTATCGGAATATTTAAAAACGTACCTACAAATTAACCATACATAACCTGACACCCCCCCCACATAGTTTTTTTTTTCAATACAGGCTAATACGCTTATCAGACCCCGTCAATCCAGCACTGTTTTGCTTTTACACATCACGGTTTGTGCAAAACATACCTTAGCCTATTTTTGAAGTCTCCTAATCTTTTTTTTTTTTGGTGGTACATGTTATTTGCACTTCCACTACACTTCTTAAGACAACCCAAAACTAAAAAAACGAATATTGTAGAATACAAACTTCTAAATGGAAGATTGCTGAACCCATAAAAGTAGTATTAAACCCCCAGCAATTTTTGAGATTAGAGAAGCATGTCTGTACCTGGAGAGGGGACACCAGGGCAAATTAAATTCTACCCAACCTCGACATCACCAAGTCCCCCAATAAAGAGGCCAGTCTATTGGACGTGTGTTGTAAATACTGGATATTAAAGTCTGTTAAGGAGAGTCTGGGTATTCATTAGGGTAAGAGAGTATGATCTGAAGGGTTGGGATGGGTTATAGCGAAGGGGCCAAGGAAAAGGGAAAGTGATCGTGGGGATTCCTGGTAATTTAGGCGGTTTAATAGGGTATAAACGGTGCATTGTTTTAAAGGTTTAGCGGTGAGGATGGACAGTTGTAAAGGGTGGGATATTCCTTTGATGGGAGTGTGGTGAGACGTGGGATGCGAAGAGGAGGCAGTCTGGGTGGTACCAGGAGGTGGTGAAAACCAACGTACCCCAGACTAGTATGCCTGTGGACATTTGCACAGGGCAGAGCAACATTTGTCTTCTGATTTATATGTTGTAGACCACCAAGTCCTGTTGGGTACATGTTTGGCCATAGCTCTACATTGCCTGGAGAATAGTCAGATTTTAAGAAACGAAGGATGATGGTGCATTATATGCTGGTATGCAGTAGCATATGTATAGAGATGCCACTTGGTCCAAGCCTGGAGATAGTGGATCATGTTATCTTAGCTAATGTTAATTGGCTCTTCCATGATAGAAATCACTAGAAGAACCAGTCTTGCATGATTTCCCCAATCGTGGAATGAGGGATTTAACAAGTTGTCAACCAGCCGTCGCAGTTATGCAGTGGCAGGTTGGCTCAGGTGCGCGAATCGTCCCTCGTCACTCGTCCCCGCGGCGATCGGATTAGTTGCAGAACCTATCGATCTACAGGCCCATGATTTCTGGCCTGGACCCGCTGATCGGTTCTGGCGAATAAAATGCCTCCTCTGCCTGTGTAATGTAAACACAAGCAGAGGAAATTATGTCATCTGCCCTCGTGGAGCCCTTTTCTGTTCCAGCGCGAGAGGAGAAGACATCCATAGTGAGTACACCAAGCACTACGCTGACACAGGACACGTAGGCACACTTTTGACCACCTGATCACCCCCCAGTTAACCCTTTCCCTCCCCGTCACAGTGTCACCAAGTGCAGTTTTCAGATTTTTTCACTGATCACTGTACTGGTGTCACTTGTGACACTAATCATTGTTAGGGCAGTTAGTGGTAGGCCCAGGTAGGTTTAGGGTACCCGCTATATAGTCCCTAATAAAGGTTAAACCCCTTGATCACCCCCAGTTAACCCTTTCACTCCCTGTCACCATGGCATTAGTATAGTGCACAGAAATTTTTTCTGATTACTGTATTAGTGTCACGGGTTGGCTAGTTAGTGTCAGTTAGCTTCAATCCCAGACAGCGTCAGATTTTAACCCTTTGATTGCCAGTAGCACTAACACACATGCATACACCATACACCTCCCTTACTAGAATAGTGTTTAACCACTTGCCTACAGGGCACTTTCACCCCGCTCCTACCCAAGCCATTTTTCAGCTTTCAGCGCTGTCACACTTTAAATGACAATTGCGCGGTCGTGCGACGCTGTACCCAAACAAAATTTGCGTCCTTTTTTTCCCACAAATAGAGCTCTCTTTTGGTGGTATTTCTTCTACATATTTTTGGTTAAAAAAAAAGTTATAGCAGCTACAAAACAGGGGATAGATTTATAGCATTTTTAATATATATATATATATATATTTTTCTTTTTACTAGTAATGGCGGCGATCAGGAATTTTTATCGTGACTGCGATATTGCGGCGGACACATCGGACACCTTTGACACATTTTTGGGACCATTCACATTTATACAACGATCTGTGCTATAAAAATGCATTGATTACTGTATAAACATGACTGGCAGGGAAGGGGTTAACACTAGGGGGCGAGGAAGGGGTTAAATGTGTTCCCTGGAAGTGATTCTTACTGTGGGGGGAGGGGACTGACTGGGGGAGGTGACCGATGGTTGTCCCTATGTACAAGGGACACACCATCGGTCTCCTCTCCCTGACAGGACGTGGATCCGTGTGTTTACACACACAGATCCACGGTCCTGCTCGGTTACTGGGCAATCGCGGGTGCCCGGCGGCCATTGCGGCCGCAGGGCACGCGCATCGGGTCCCCAGTGACGCGGCGCGCACGCACGCGCCCCCCCTAGTGGCTTTGGAAGTCCGCCCAGAACAACATAGTCTTCCGCCCGCCGTCATTTGACGGTGGGCGGTTGACAAGTGGTTAAACGGATCAATGTCTTTGATCTGATCAGATCTATACTAGTGTCCCCAATAGTATAGTGTTCCCAAAAATGTGGCGTTAGCAGGATCAGCCCAGACACCTGCCAGAACCTGCGTTTAGCCCCTCCGCCCAGCTCAGCCCACCCAAGTGTAGTATCAATAGATCACTGTCACTTACAAAACACAGCACACAAAACTGCAGCGTTAGCAGAGTCACGCCTGATCCCTGCTGGCACTAACAGCTAATTTTTTTTGTAGCGACTCAAGCTGTCGCTGACAGCCAGGTTCTCTTTTACCTGTGAGTCGCACTAGCTGTACCTATAAATTTAGTGGCCAAAATGTCCAAACAGAGGTACACTAGTGAAGAGGCATACACAATGCTGAGCATGACAGATGAGAGCGAAGGGGAAGCCTCACTGTCAGATTCAGGCTCAGTATACGAAACTGTAGAGAGCAGCAGCACCCTGACAGATAGCTCGGACAACGGTGTAGTGGTCCCTGCTAGGGTCAAGTGTACCCGACCCCGTTCTTCTGTTGCTGAGGTGCAACAACTGCGTGGTTCTCGTATTGGAGCAGAGAGCCAGTACTAGTGCCGCTCAACCTTTTAGTGAACTGGCAAGCACCAACGGCTTAGTATATCATGGTCGTAGACAAACCAACACTGCAGTAACACTTGGTGACTTGGCGAGTCCCATAAGTGCAGTTCAAGCTGGTGAGGTGGCTAGCACAAGTAGTGCCCCACAGCCACCAAGAATTCAAAGACAGGCCCGTAGAGTCCATAGTACCCTTCTTGATGCGTTTGCAACTCCTGATTGGCAGCCCACCACTTCCGCAGCGCCCGTACTTCTCCCATTCACTGGCCAACCCAGAATTCAGGTGGAAACAGCGGATGTTAGTACCCTTGACTTTTACGAGCTGTTCTTCATGGAAGATCTATTGTGGACCAAAGCAATTTATATGCTGGTCAATTTATCGCTGCAAATCCAAATTTGACCCCTGCCAGAGAATTTGGCTGGAAACCTATAACGGTTCCTGAAGTTAAGAGCTTTCTGGGCCCATCTCTCCTCATGGGCATTACTAAAAAGAGTGAGTTGTGGTCATATTGGTCCACTGACCCAATTCACCAAGTGTCCGTGTGTTCTCTGCTTCTATGACCAGGACTAGATACGAGCAAATCTTTTGGTTCATGCACTTCAACGAAAATTCCCCCGGGGCGACCCTGGATATGATCTGCTCCACAAAATCGACCCCTCGTAAACCAATTCAACCAACAATTTACAGTATATATATTCCCGATCAAGTTGTCTGCGTTGATGAGTAACTGATTATGTTTTCTAGTCGCCTTGCTTTCAAACAGTTTCTCCCCAGCACGTGTGACGGATATGGGGTCAAGATGTATAAGCTCTGTGACGGGGCCACAGGCTATACATAAAGTTTTCTGGTTTACGAGGGAAAAAATAGCAGCGTGGAACCCCGTTACTACCCAGACTACATAAGGAGCAGTGGTAAGATTGTTTGGGACTTAGTGTCACCCTTATTCGGAAAGGGGTACCACTTGTACGTGGACAATTATTATTTAAGCGTGACACTTTTTAGTCACCTTTTTGATTTTGGAATTGGCGCATGTGGCACCGTGCGATCTAATCGCCGGGGCTTCCCCCAACGGTCTGTAGATGCCCCGACTTAGATGGGGGGAGAGAGCCTGCTTGAGGTGTAATAAATTGCTTAAAGTGAAGTCGAGGGACACACGGAATGTTTTTGTTCTGTCCTCCATTCACGCAGATACGACTACCCAAATTAAAACGGTGACTGGTGTTGTTGGGAAACCCCCCCTGTGTCCAGGAATACAACCTTAACATGGGAGGGGTGGACTTCAACGACCAGATAATGGCACCATACTTAACTGTCCGTAAGGCCAGAGGCTGGTATAAAAAAAGTGTCTGTATATTTATTCCAATTGTCTTTGCTGAACGCTTATGTGCTATACAAAGCGTCAGGAAGAACTGGATCCTTCCTAAAATTCCAGGAAGAGATCATCACAGCCTGTTTCCAGACAGTGCTGTGGCCCAACTTCCCAATCCAAATGCAGTGAGCCGGCTGCATGAGAGGCATTTTCCAGATGTCCTCAGTGGTACCTCTACCCAAAGATCACCCCAAAGAAGTCTGCAGAAAACGTGGATATAGGTCCACCCAATAGATCACCCACTATTATTGTCCCTCCTGTCTGGACCAACCTGGTCTCTGCATCGGTTACTGTTTCCGATGCTACCACACACTAGTACAGTATTAGCAAAGGGTACAGCACGGCACAGTCCTAGGGCACACTATCACATAGGGTCTCGAAAGATATTAGATGGCCATCGCATTTTGAGAGACCCTAAGCTAGAAGTTTATAGAGGAGAGATCTAATAGACCCCAAATTTTTCAAAAAAAGAGAGTACCCCGTCACTACATATTGCCATCATAGGGGTTTTTTACATTTCCTATGATAACAATAAAAATGATTAAAAAAGAAAAAAAAAATTTGTAAAAAAATAAAGAAAAAGCACAATGAATAATTAAAAAAAAAATTAAAAATGTAAACCACCCCTGTCCCCCCGTACAAAGGTAAAACGCAAGTGTCGGTCTTGTGTCGTATGTAAACAGCAATTGCACCATGTATGTGAGGTATCACCGCGAATGTCAGATCGAGGGCAGTAATTCTAGAAGTAGACCACCTCTGTAAATTTAAAGCGGTAACCTGTAAAGGCATCTAAAGGCTTTTAAAAATGTATATAGTTTGTCGCCGCTGCATGGGTGTGTGTCATTTTAAAGCATGTTGTGTTTGGTATCTATGTACTCGGCTTAAGATCATCTTTTAAATTTCACCAGACATTTGGGCAATAGTGTTTTTGTGCTGCCAAATCCTTGATTCCCAGGTTTTGGAAACAAGCTACCTGTCCTATTTTAGATTGGAAGAGGGAAGTGGATGCCATCATGGAGGCAAAATGGTGGATACCGCTAGAGAACACTATGATACGACTTGGCAAGCATGAAGGATATTTGGGCTGCGGAAATGGGTAGCCCAAAATGTCACAACAGAACACTCCCTGCCGACAGCTTGGGAGATCCCCAAGTATATTGAAGAAAAGTGTCAGGTTGTTGTAATTTAAAGGCATGCATTGTGCTGCCACAATGATTGTAAAGTGGTAGTAAGGGGGAACTGGAAGCCAGGGCAGGTAGGTGAACACAACAGAAGCAATTATGTCATAAAGAGAACATAAGAGCCATAACAGACAGGAGGTCACTTCTGGTCTCAAATGAGTTAATGGATATGATCATTGAAGGGTATGATACTAATAATCTAAAAATCTAAATAACAAAATTTATAGTATGGTACTAGTGACCTAGTGGTTCACTATAGAATGGCGGTTGAAGTTCGGCTTCCCGAGTCACCTCTCCTCTCTCACACTGCTGATCGGACAATTAAGTAGCAGCACATTTTTGGGGGCATCACTGTTTCCTATTCTATAACCATGTACAGTGGTGGGTTGACAAACACTGTGCAATGAAAGAGAAAGCTCTGAATAGCTGAAAGTGCTGACTTTCCCTTGTTCATTATGACTGCTTCTGTGAAAAGGATCACACAAGGTTGATATTTAGAAAGGATGCTCATACGTACATATGTAGATATGTATGTTTAACTCCTTCCTGTCAGCCCTTTGAGAAATGGAAATGCCAAAGGCGTTTCATGGTCTTTCTGATCATGTGGACCCTTCTAACTGGCTCTCATACTGATCACGTGATCAGAAGCCTGCCCCAATGGCTTATGAATGTTGCTGTGACCAGAAGCTGTGGGTGACAGCATAGTAAAGCCTGGTATACACAATCGTATTTTCCGCGGACAAAGTGTAGGACTTTTGTCCAAGGGCGTTGGCCATGAACTTGTCTTGCATACAAACGGCAAAGCATTGTCAGCCAACAAACAGGAAACTACGTGTTTTTTCAGCTCTTTAGCGCCGCCCTTTGGATATCTTCTGCTAATGTTGTGTTATGGTTAGCATTGCTTATGAGCATGCATGTTTGTACTTTGGATTTTTTTCTGAAGGACTTTCGTACACACGATCGGATAATTCGACAGCACACATTTGTTGTCGGAAAATTTTAAAGCATGCTATCCAACAATTGTCCGATGAGACATACAAATGGTCGGATTTTCTGACAAGAGTCTACCATCACACAATTCCTGTTAGAAAATCCGATCATGTGTACGAGGCTTAATAGTGCTGGGGACATGTGCCCGATCAAGTGCACAGCACTAAAGACCATATAGGCTGCAGAACGGAATAAGGCCCACCTTGTGTTGCCACTTGCTGCTAACAGGAAGGGGTTATTGATTTTTTTAAATTAATACATTTCTGATTATTTTTTTAATGAATACATAACTGGAATTAACTAGAGTTTTAGAACATTTGATTACTTCTTTAAAATGTTGTCTAATAGGTACTTTCAAAGAAATAGCTCTCAACATAACCAGAAAATGGCATATAACCAAAAAATAACTCTGATTCTAAGTAACACCCAAGAGTTGTGAAAAATCGACAAAAGTTTATGAACAATAGTCATTTGTTTACAACAAAAGCCTGCAAAAAATAGGATTTTTATAACAGCTTACCTGTAAAATCCTTTTCTTGGAGTACACCACGGGACACAGAGACAGTCATTACATAATGGGTTAAGGGTGGCTCCCCATGAAAGACCAACTATTTTATGTCCCACCCTCTCCTTCACTCTAGAAGTTTGGGATAGACTCGCGAAGACTCAAATTTAAGTCACCTCATAATCCACTAGCTCCCATCTTGGGAAATAAGGAATTCACCCCAGGCCTCACTCCCTTTGCATTTGAATGGTGGACCAATAAAGGTCTAATGAGAATAGCAGACATTTGTGATCATAGGGGTATATTGTTATAAAGCACTCTGATAGAGAAATATCAAATGGCATCCACAGAGTGTTATAGATTTACTCAAATACGCCATTATGCACAAACTCTAGCTCGTAAGAGCGACTTGGTGACAATGACTCCTATGGAACATTTGTGTAGGCAATTTGATAAAATTAAGGGTCACATCTCAGCTATATATACACTATTTTGACGTATGTTTCGACTAAACTAAACTATATGCTCCAATGGGAACAAGATATTCAGGAAACCCTTGATCTTGAGGAATGGCACGCGCTATCAGAGTCCGCTTTTCATTCGCTCACCAATACCTCTATAATTGAGGCCAAATACAAGGTACTATTGAGATGGTACATGGTACCGGCCAGATTAGCTACCTTCGTACCAGGTGCCACCTCGGGGTGCTTTAGGGGTTGCGGACAGGTGGGATCCACTTACCATATACGGTGGACATGTCCCACGGTCAGGAGATTTTGGATAAGGGTCTACAACTTTATATACACCCTCACCCAGATTAATCTGACATAATCCGCAAAACACGCACTTCTGGGTGGTAAGATAGCTGAGGTGTCTAGACCCCGAAGACGCCTACTCACATTCATATTTCTCTCAGCTAAAATAACTATTGCCAGAAACTGGAAGTCGGCGGCTCTACCCTTTGATCAGCTCAAATACAAATTGTCATGGCTTATGTTGAATGAAAGGTTAACAGCGCTGGCACAAGATAAGATGAAGCTGTTCCATAAAGTATGGGACCTGTGGATAAGTTACCTGACAAACGACCCCAGAACTACTGTGAACTAGATGGCACCCAGAGAGATGGATCCCGGAGCACGGAGCTACAATCCCTTCCTCTCCCCCCCCCCCCCACCCTTCTTCTCTTTCCTTTTCCCCCGTTCCAAAATCTTTTCTGTTACACTGATTTCTCCTCCATTAATTATTACCAGTTTGGTTTAGTTGCTTGCATTTTCTCACCCTCGGCAGGACATTGTTCTTTTAAGACATTGAAGGAGCTTTCCGCAATTGGAAGGGCTGGTCTCCCCTGAAAAATAGATCGGGAGCTGGCTATTCCTGGCGGACAGAGTTTGCTCTATGGGAAGTAAGGGAGATGGCACATCAGGCCCTGTGCTACATAATACCATAGACTGATGGAGAACATCATCGGAGCATGGCCTGTGTATTATAATTTTTGATGTGAATATGTCCTAGGTTGTAACAGGAAACGATACAGTGTTGTGTAACTTATCAGTGGGGGATTTCCTGAATGTACCGTTTGACTCCCTACAGAAGTTGTATGCTGTACAATGTAAAGCTGAGACAATTGTGCCTTGTACTCTGTATTGTAAAATTTTATAAAAATGATTGAAACATAATGGGATAAGGGTCACCAGCGGTGATTGGACACTGGCACAACCAATTGAAGACAGTTCCCCTCCATATAACCTCTCCCATCAGGAAAATACCTCAGTTTTGTAGCAAAGCAGTAAGGTTCCCATAAGAAGGGGGGGGGCCTCTGTGTCCCGTGGTGTACTCCAAGAAAAGGATTTTACAGGTAAGCTGTTATAAAAATCCTATTTTCTTTATCATACACCACAGGACACAGAGCCAGTCATTACATAATGGGACGTCCCAGAGCAATGTGGATTTTGATGCCGCTTGTCCTTTCTTGGGACCATCTGGCAAAATAAACAAAACATCTGTTTTACGTATCTGAGCGGTTGCCTGCAGATACACTTTTACTGCTCTCACTACATCTAGAGAGTGCAATGACCTTTCCTCCGCTGTCCGTGGATCAGGAAAAAAAAAAAAAGGCAGAACAATATCTTTATTCAAATGAAACGCTGACACCACCTTTGGTAAAAAGGTAGGATGGGGTCGTAGAACAATTTTGTCTTTGTGACAAATTAAATAAGGCTCTTTACAAGAAAGAGCTGCTAATTCTGATACTCTCCTAGCAGAAGTGATAGCAATCAAAAAGGCCAATTTCCTGCTCAAAAGGATCAAAGGAATATGGCGAATAGGTTCAAAAGGTTGCTTTTGCAATACTGACAATACCAAATTCAAATCCCATGGGCACAAGGGAGACTTGACCGGCGGATTGATCCTCAGTACCCCCTGAATGAAAGCCCGAACTAGGGAATGAGATGCCAGCGGTCTTTGAAAAAGGACCGATAGAGCCGATATCTGACCCTTGATGGTACTAAGGGCTAATTTCATATCCACTCCTAACTGGCAAAAGGCGAGAATCCTACTTATGTCATACTTCTGAGGATTCCATCTTCTGGTTTCACACCAGGAAACATATGCCTTCCAGACTCTATAGTAGATAAGCCTGGAGGCTGGCTTTCTAGTATTAATGAGTGTAGAAAGAACTGGACCAGAGATCCCTCGTTTCTTCAAAATGTGGGTGTCAGTAGCCAGACTGTCAAATTTAGCTTTTGTAAGGAAGGATATAACACTGGACCCTGCGACAGCAGGTCATGACGAAGCGGAAGCTTCCAAGGTCTTCCTACCGCCATCTTTATGATCTCGGCGTACCAGGGCCTTCTGGGCCAATTTGTGGCCACTAGGATTACTGGAATTCCCTCCTTCTTGATCCTGCAAAGTAGCCTTTGTAAGAGAGGGATCGGAGGAAATGCATAGATCAGTGAGAACTGATTCCAGGGAATTATTAGAGCATCCGATCTGTAGGCCAGAGGATCTCTCCTCCTGGATACAAAGTTGTCCAACTTCCTGTTGAACCTGGAAGCTAGCAGGTCTACATCCGGGGTCCCCCATTTCTGACATATGGCCTGAAAGACATCGGGGTGGAGAGACCACTCTCCTGGTGATAGCTGCTGGCGACTCAGATAGTCCGCTTGCCAGTTTTCTACCCCTGGAATGAAGATTGCAGAGAGACAAGGAACATGATCTTCTGCCCATGCCAAAATCTGATTCACCTCCTTCTGAGCACCCTGACTGCGGGTGCCTCCTTGGTGATTGATGTAAGCTACTGCAGTAGCATTGTCGGATTGAATCCAAACAGGGTGGCCCTGTAACCTGTGTGTCCAGGTTCTGAGGGCTAGATATACTGCCCAAATCTCCAGTATGTTGATGGGCAGGCTCTCTTCGGTCTTGGCCCAGGTTCCCAGGGCTGAAGATTTTTCTAACACTGCTCCCCAGCCCAATAGGCTGGCATCCGTAGACACCACCTTCCAGGTGACTGGGAGAAAGGATCTTTCTTTCCACAAGTTCATGGTTTTTAACCAACTGAAGCTTTGGCGCACCAGTGGAGACAAGCGCATGGGTAAATCTAGAGCTTGGATCTTCCTGTTCCAGGCGGCTAAGATACTGCCTTGAAGTAGTCTCAAATGAAACTGGGCGTAAGGGACAGCCTCGAAGGAGGCCACCATCTTCCCTAATAGCCTCATGCAAAGGCGAATAGACGGCCCTTTCTTTGTCTTGACCTTGTGGATCAGGTCCTTTAGAGACTTGATCTTTGGCTCTGCCAGGAATACCCTGCTTTGGGCTGTGTCTATGATCATGCCCAAATACTCTACCCTTCTTTGGGCTTGTAGAGAGGACTTCTGTAGGTTTATGATCCATCCTAAATGCTCCAGGTACTTTACTGTAGTGAGCACAGCGTGATCTAATCCTGCCACTGACTGATCTATCACAAGTAGATCGTCTAGATAGGCTTTTACCGCTATGCTGTGTCCTCAGATTTGCCAACAGAGGGGCTAACACCTTTGTAAATTCCCTGGGCGCGGTAGCCACACCAAAGGGCAGAGCCACAAACTGGAAGTGGCGATGTTCTACCGCGAACCTTAGGAATTTTTGGTGTGCGGGATGGATAGGCCCATGTAAATATGCGTCCTTGATGTCTATAGACGCCATAAATTCTCTGCCTCGTAAGGTGGAGACCACGGATCGAATGGTTTCCATTCGGAAATAGCGAATGTTCAGAAACTGATTTAGAGATCTTAGATCCAGGATGGGTCTGACGTCTCCATTTGGCTTTAAATCACAAATAGGTTTGAATAAAAACCTGAACCTTGCTCTTTTAGGGGTACCTCTGTAATCACCCCTTTTTAGTGGATCTTTGGAGAGCCTTGAACTTCGGAACTGAGAAGATGGGATCTCTCGAAATTCCAGTTTGTATCCTAGGGATACTGTGGATACTACCCACTTGTCCTGGATTTCTGTCTGCCATGCCGCTGAAAACTGACAAAGCCATCCCCCCACTCGGCCGAGCAGGGGCGCCTCTTCACAAAGAGGCTTTGGTTTTTTTTTTGCTTGTTAGCTTTTGAACCCCACGGCTTCTTGTTCTTCTGAGCCTGGCCTTCTTTAGCCTTTGTGGCTGGCTGAAAATGCCATCGCCACTGGCCAGAGACAGATCTACCAGGATCTGGGGAGAGAGAACGTTTAAAACAAGGACGCTTGTTTTTCCGCTCTAAATCTTTTTGATATACTTTTACAAATCATCCCCAAAGAAGCATTCGCCATGGAAGGGGAAACTAGCCAAAAGTTTTTTGCATGGAGCTTCCGCTGACCAATGCTTTAGCCAAAGAATTCTGCGCATATGCACCAGCTGGAGCGTAAGGCGAGATGCCTGTTGAATAGAATCTCTAATCTGCTCCGGAGGCAGATCTTTTTTAGCCCCGGTTTCACCTGATCCTTTAAAACCTGACACATACCAACTGCCGCCACAGCAGGTTGGGTTACTGCACCCGCCAGGAGAAAGGAAGACCTTGGTAAAGATTCCAACTTCTTCTCAGAAGGATCTTTAAACTCCTGAGCATTGTCCACCAGACAAGTTAAGCTTTTATTTACACAAGAGATAACTGCATCCACAGAAGGCAGACTTGACTTCTTGGTAAACGTCTCCTCCATAGGATAAAGAACTTCAAACTTCCTAGGAGGAGAGAAACGTTCATCTGGATGTTTCCATTCTGCGTAAATTAGATTCTCCAATAAGGGATGAATCGGAAAGGCACAAGCAGCCTGTGGGGATTTTAATGAACCCAGGGAGGAGACAGGTGATTCAGTTAACTCCAAAGAGGGTAACTTGAATGTAGAGCGTACTGCTTCAGCATAACATTGCACCTGCAATTTCAGAACCTGGGAAGCAGAAAAAGGTTCTTCTGATATCCCTGATCCCTCATCCCCTGATGGGGCTACACTATCCACATCCTCCTCATCCTCAGATTTTTCTGAAAGGAGATCTAAAACAACGGAAGGCGATCTGCTGCGCTTTTTGTCCTTTTGTGAGGACTTAACGATTAACACAGCGATTCTCCCTTCTAAGTTGTCCAGGGCTGTCGCCAAAGTGTCCTCAGTGACATATGCAGGCACAGGCACCACAGGAGAGGCTTCTACTCCTGATAGAGGCAATGGCTCATCCTGTATAAGTGCGCCAGCTATCACAGGAGAGGAAGGTACCGAGCAGGCACGGCTAGAGCCTCCAGTCTAAGGCGGCGGTGCGTTCTTGTCTTTCTTAGTCCCTGAATTTCTTCTCTGGTAAGACATATTACTAAGCAAAACCGAGGTACCAACAGTGCATATACTACTGTGCTAGTTTAGCAATTAACATAAAGTAAGCAACTACTAACACACAGTTTTATGCTAGAGTAAGTGTCCATCTTGGGAGTGCTCAGCCAACCACATGGAGATCTTACATGCCCATACGCTGCTGTGTCCCTTCCAGGAAGCTCCAGGCTTGTGAGGCTCCTTTATTACTTCCATTAGCCCCTAGGTCAGCACGAGCGACCTAGGGGCTAATGGCAGCGGTCAGCACGAGGAAGATCCCTCCAACACCTCTCTGAGAGAAGGGAATCCCCCTGACACTTGCCTGAGAAGAGGGAAGAGGAAGCCGTCCACAGCAGAGCTTAGCAGCGGAAGGAGTGTGCTGTCTGCAGGAAACTGACACTGTTCTGGAGCTAGGTGAGTGAAACTCAGCTCTTTACTCCCTCCAGTGGTGGCCAGAGTAAAAGACACCTACTCAAAATTCAGGAAAGGTCCCCAAGTCTCATACTTGGGACTCTTTTCCCGCTTACCTTATCCCCGCCGCAGGTTTTCAGAACCAATCTTCCCCATCACGACGGGGTATGTGTGCCAACCTTCAGGGATATGGGTTCCTACTTAAAGGAGGCCTCTTCCCTGGGCCTTGTAAAAGACTCTGCCAGGACTTTTAGCGTAAGAGCGAAAGTGCTGGACCCTAGAGACCAGTCCTCCGAAGAGAGATATTACAGGTGACACCTCGTCCATGAGGCACGGATACCATCCAGTTTTGGCGTAAAAAATGTAGGCGTCTTGGATGGATCCCAAAGTGTAGCTCTCTACCCCCAGAGGGTTTCTTTAGCAGAGCTTCCTTCAGCACATCCTAATCGCGTCCAACACCTTAGACACTGGCGAAAAAACTGAGGTACTTCCCTGATGGGAGGGGTTATATGGAAGGGAACTGTCTTCAATTGGTTGTGCCAGTGTCCAATCACCGCTGGTGACCCTTAACCCATTATGTAATGACTGGCTCTGTGTCCCGTGGTGTACGATAAAGAAATTGGACCTTGTAGGTGTGGATTTTACAAGTTGCTGTAACCGACCAGTTGCCATTTTTTTGTAGTCATGATAATAATAATAATAATACATTGCCAAATTAGAATTCCAACAAGGATAAATCTGTTTTAATGCATGACAAACAGTTAAAACGGAGTTCCGCCTGCAAAAAAAAAAATACTGCAGCTGCTGACTTTTAAAATAAGGACACTTACCTTGCGGCTTCACAGCCTGTTTCCCTACTGTGCATGCGCGAGTCGCACTGCGCATTCTGACTGGTCCCTGCTGTCTTCTGGGATCTATGCGTCTCCCAGGAGACAGCAGGGGGGGGGCGGTGGCGCCGGATATGTCGTAGATCGCCGCTGATCTTTCGCCGAAAGTGGGAGCAAATACCTGTATTAATTAAACAGGTATCTGCTCCTCCCCCCCCCCATGAAAGGTGACAAATGTGACACCGGAGAGGGTGGGGGGGAACGGATAAGTGTAAGTTGCATATTTGTGTGGAATTCTGCTTTAAGCTTCAAAGCAGACAATTTGCTAACTTAAAGATAAATCTAGCTAGAATTTCAGCAAATTTAATACTGAAGGTGTCTAATGGAACAAAGCAGATACAGCACAAGAAAAAGTTGCATAATAACCATAGATGAAAGAGCAGTATTGTTTCATAGTAGAACAAGGACATTCAGTGAACTAGGTGGCATTGCCCTCAACCACAAACTTGTATTAGGTGTATTTGAAAAAGCAAAACTCAATTGAAGGTATAATTTCCCACCCAAGGCAAACCACATGAAGCATCTTGAGGAGCTTGTGTTTTAGATGGATCTCATCCAGTCGTACTAATAAATGCAATGCACATATGAAATATTCTGGCTGTCTCTATGCCCAAGATTGTAAACTGCAAACAATAAATTCAGGCAAGTGTTTTACAATAATCTGGCCAGCCTCCAGCGTGTTGGGGAACAATGTTGATTCAATATTACCTGAAATACGAACAAGGAATTGTGTTGAAGACTTCATGTTACTGAAACACTGTCATAAATATACATTCAGCGGCCATGTTTTTTGTACACCTGTTTCTTAACATGAATAGCAAAACAGCGAATTATGTGGCTGTACCTTGAAACACAAAGTATGCCGACATTATCAAGTGATTTAGTTTGGGAGACTATGCGCTCTTCGAGACTTTGACTGTGAACTAATTCTTGGTGCCAGACTTGGTAAGTGAAGAATCTCAAAAAGTGGTGATCTCCTGGGAATGTAGTGCAGTACAGTCTCCAGAGTTTACAGAAATTTGTAAAAAAAAAAATCCATTGACCAGCAAGTCTGTGAAATCACCTTGGCCACATAGACAGTGGATGTTTAGCCCGTGTGCATCCAATCCCAGCATTTTCATGAGCCCAGGAGGCACATGTGCAGCAAAGTCTATGACAAGCTGAAATAAGCTGTGTGGCTGGATGTATACACAGTGTAGCATACATATAGCTCAGTACACTCTTCATACTGACCGTAAACAAATAATGCATTCTGTATGAAGGCCAACCAATCGGCTGACGAACTAATCGATAATAAAAATAGTTGTCAACAATTTTCATTATCGATTATAATCAATTATGTTCATTAGTTGTTTCAGCCCTAGTTGAGACCAGAATCTAAAAATAGATCCAGGATGTTCCTCCATGTGGTGTGGTCGTGCCTGGTGTTGCGTCCATACTGGGAGGAGGTGGTGGGTGTCCTGGGCACATTTGGGGACTGGTCTCTCAGCTTGGATCCAGCCTTGGCACTGCATGGGGTTATGGAAAGCATTGAAGCGTCAAGGCATGAAAAATTGTTTTTATTCTATGCCCTATACTATGCCAGACGAGAGATCCTCCTCAGGTGGAAACAGCCCGGCCCTGCCATGCTCCAAGCGTGGACAGCCACGATAAACTCTGTCTTACCTTTGTACAAGCTAACATATGAGAGTAGAAACTGCCCCAATAAATTTGACAAATCCATTGTCCCAATGGATTGATGCACATGGTTAGGAGTCCTAAAGGTAACTCCTAATGGGTACTGCTGTCTCTTACATGATCTCCTGGTTGTGGCTAGGAATGTTGTTCCATCATGTTTCTTCTATACCCTCCCCCTTCCCTCCCTTACCCTTCCCTCCACTTACCTCCCCACCTTTCCTTTTTTTTTTCTCTCTTTTCCTTACCCCTCTTTCTCTTCTACATTCAACAATGTTACCCGGTACTAGATCACAACTATGCATCAACTGCCTTAGACTTTCACAATCTTGAGACAACGATTACTAGCTTTATTTGACCTGTTCCGTTGGATCCTTCTGACCTTATGTATGTATTGATGTCCATATACTGTATCATTGTCAACTTTAATACTTTTAAATAAAAACCTATTTACTGTTAAAAAATAGATCCAAGATACAAAAATAGCTCCATCCCCTAAAAATAGCTCAAAAAGTTGAGACCAGGATCTAAAAATAGATCCAAGATCTAAAAATAGATCGAACAGTTGAGACCAGGATCTAAAAATAGCTCCAAGATCTAAAAATAGGTCTACAGGTGAGACCAGGATCTAAAAATAGCTCCAAGATCTAAAAATAGATCGAACAGTTGAGACCAGGATCTGAAAATAGATCCAAAATCTAAAAATAGCTCCAGGATCTAAAAATAGATTAAACAGTTGAGACTAGGATCTAAAAATAGACCCAAGATCTAAAAATAGCTCCAGGATAAAAAAAATGGATTGAACAGCTGAGACCAGAATCTAAAATAGATTGAACAGTTGAGACCAAGATCTAAAAAAAGATCGAACAGTTGAAACAAGGATGTAAAAATAGATCAAACTGTTTAGACCAGGATCTAAAAACAGATCAAACAGTTGGGACTAGGGCTGCAAATAACAAATATTTTCATAATCAATTGGTTTGCCGATTATTGTTTTGATTAATCAAATAAAAAAATAAAAAAAGGGTGGTGTGCAATTTAGTTAATATATAAAGTAAAAAAAAAAAAAGATATTCTTGAATATCCAAATGCAGTGATAAATATAAATAATCAGCTATATGGAAAGAAAGAAAAAAAACCTGACTGTAATATTATATACACATACTTTATATTTGTACATACATACATACACATATATATAGTATTATACACTGTATATTTTATATTATAATAAATATATCCAGTAGAATATACAGTGTATTTTAACTAGGAGTCAGACTTGAAGCATGAAGAGTGGCCGGGGGGATATCTCTTTAAATATAAAAGCAACTGATCTTTGAAGGGGGGCGATAGCTATCTCTCAGCTTGGTCTATGGACTGGGAGCGCACAGCGAGTGTGCTCTCAGGACAGAAACATGATGCATATGTGGGTGGTAAAAACTTTTTGACGCATGAAGAGTGGCCGGGGGGGGGGGGATATCTCTTTAAATATAAAAGCAGCAGTTATTTTAAATATAAAGCACAATACTAGTAAACGTATACTTTACATTTAATTGTAATGCCTTCATTTACCTCCAGTCTAATAGCCTTTTGGCTTCTCTGGGTTCAGATGCTGATCTTTCCTACAAAACCACTGTGGAGGAGCTACTGATTTTTGAGGGGGGGGGGGGGGGGGCGAGAGCTATCTCTCAGCTTGGTCTCTGGACTGGGAGCGCACAGTGAGTGTGCTCTCAGGACAGAAACATGATGCATATGTGGGTGGTAAAAACGTACAATTTTTTGACGCCTCACATGTGTTGTGCAGGCTGCAACAGGTTAAACACATGTGTCAAAAAGCGTGGAGAACAACCTGCTGGACTGGAAATGAGAATACAAAATATCTATATTCATGAATTTTCTTGACTAAAAAAATATTTTAAAATCGTTCAAAGGGTGAATAGCCTATGAATAACACCCTCACAAACTACGCATCTGTAACCCCCTTCCCATCCACACTATATCAAGCTGACTGACAGTAAAGCTCATGCAGAACCACACAGGAAGCTCCAACAACATACCTGGAACCCAGGTTTCATATCACTAAAGGCCGTTTAGCAGGAACCAGATGAATTTCTGTATGTGTGTACCACTATCTGTTCAACAGAAGCCAGTCTAGCAACCAGCTGCTGTCCAGCATATCATCAACGTGTGCAAGCAATGATCTGGGTAATTCTGATATGGGGGGGGTCAGAAATATATTACCCCTGTCAGAATACAACAGGGCAGCAATAAAGATCCCTGCATCAACATTACTCGTGTTGATGAAGGGATCTGTCCAATATTTTCATTCAGCCCACATACAGAAGTGAAAATTCAAAAATTCCCATATGATCTGGCAACAGCAGATTTAAAGCGGAAGTAAACCCAACAATTTAATAGTTTAAAAAAAACAGTTACATTCCTAGCATGCCGGAAATGCTAACTGTCACATTGGATGTGCTCTCAACCAAACTGTCACACCATCCAATGGCTGGTGTCATAACTGATCACATGTGCAGCAACATGGCAGTTGAAGTTTAAACAGAGGCCAAGATGGCAGCTTCCTTGGCTGAAAAGGATAGGAGGGTTTACTTCCACTTTAAAGTGGAGTTCCACCCAAAAGTGGAACTTCAGCTCATCGGATTCCTCCCCCCCTCCGGTGCCACAATTGGCACCTTTCGGAGGAGAGAGGGGACAGAATACCCGTCTTTGACAGGTATCCTTTCCCACTTCCGGGAGTCCGGGCCTCGTCCCGTGACGTCACTGCGGGGCTACCTCCTCCTCCCCTGGCCGCCGGGCTAACAGGAGAGAGGAGTGGGCCTCGCGCATGCGCATTAGGGTTCCCGGCATGAAGCTGAAAGTCTACACTGCCGGGTACCCTTACCCGCACTGGCGGCGGCAGCACACGACAGCTAATGTTTCCATTGCTGGACTCCAGGACAGGTAAGTGTCCATTTATTAAAAGCCAGCAGCTGCAGTATGTGTAGCTGCTGGTTTTTAATAATTTTTTTGGGGCAGAACACCGCTTTAATTACATTCATTTATACGAGAAAGAATTAATTATACACTGGCTTCCTGGATACTTCTGGCTTCAGTGCTTTCTGAGGCTTGGTTCACACTGGCTCCCAGCAGGGGTCCTGTGCGTTCTGGTTTACCATTTAAGGTCCGATTTCAACGGGAATTTTGGGCTGAATTTGGACCTGAAATGGACAAAAAGATGCACAGGGCTCCTGTGCAAATTCACACCGGAGCCGCAATGGAGATATTCAAACTGGCTACATAGAGAGCCGGTCACAATGTCCTGCTATTGCGAATTGTGTACCACAAGAGTGATATCTATTATGGAATTAAAATCAGTAATTTTTTTAATATAGGGTAATTTCCTTAATACTGCCTTCAGTCTGGCTTACATATGTACCTTTCATGTTTATGTGAACAATTGTACAATGTAGATGTGAAATGTTGGACCTGCCTTTTCCTGTTTCCTATAAATAAAATATTTTAAAAATAATAATAATAATAATATACCGGTAACTTAGATTACAAAATCTTCAGTTTTACTGAAAATGTTGATTCTGAAAGGAATCTGGTTTTCTGACAAATCTGTTGGTGTGTCCTCATTTATGCTGAGCACTGTATCTGTGTGGCGTTTAGCCTTAAGAAACAACTTTTTGACTGTTATAGTAGCTTTGTCTAAAGTCTAACAAAAGGCCTTTGTTAAAAGAGCAACAGCTTTCAGAAATACATAAATTATGCGAATGAACAAGTGTGTTTAGAACAGAACATTGATTTGAAGTCATACATGCCTTTGGGGGCAAACACTGTTTTCAGTTTCACTGATGACATGCTGCCAAGGCAAAACCTCATCAGATAAAACAATAATGGTAAGACAGGTTTCTGTACCAGCATGTCCTAACAAAGCTTTCAGTGACAGTGTGAACAGCCTTTTTTAGAGCAATTTATATACCTTTGCCAAGGTTAATTAAACAGGATTAGAATCAACTAAAACATATGTAAATACAGTTAAGTAACTGTATCAGCAAAGAAACTGAATAGAGCAATCTTCTATAAAACCACATTAGAAGAGTAGCCTACAGGGTGTCAGCTAAGACAAAACAATTGAAAGTAGGCATATTTTTTCTTGCATTATGCAAGTGGGAAAAAGTGATTGCTGGTTACTATATTTGTAGTTTCAGCTTAAAGTGGTTCTAGAGGCTCAAAGTTTTTTACCTTCATGCATTCTATGCATGAAGGTAAAAAACCTTCTCTGAGCAGCAGTCCCCCTTATGCCCCCTAATACTCACCTGAGCCCCATCTCTGTACAGCGATGTGCACAAGAGCCTCAGCTCTCTGGGAACTCTCAATTCTCATTGACTGAAGTAGCAGTGGGAGCCATTGGCTCCTTCTGCTGTCAATCACAGCCAGTGAGCCAATGAGAAGAGAGAGGGGGCGGGGCTGGGCAGAGCCGTGGTTCTGTGTGTGAATAGACACAAATTGCTTGCTCTGGAGGCACTCAGCAGAGGGTAGGGGCCAGGAGCGCCAGCGGTTGACCCATGAAGAGGAGGATCCAGGCTGTTCTGTGCAAAACTATTACACAGAGCAGGTAAATATGACATGTTTGCTATTTAAAAAAAAAAAAATTTAATCTTTAATATCACTTTAACTCACTATTTGCAATTTAGGGCCCATTCAAACCAGAAACTGGTTCAAGGAACTGCATTTTTTTTCCTTGTACCTATGCAAAAGCTCGTACAACAGTATAAATTTGCTGTCCCCTCAAAATAACTCAACACACAGCCATTTCATTAAGTGAAAATGTCCAAGTTGGGCCCAACTAGCCATTTTCCCTCCCCGTTGTCATGTGACTCGTTAGTATTAAAAGGTCTCAGGTGTGAATGGGGAGGTGTGTTAAATTTGGTGTGATCGCTCTTACTCTCTATTACTGGTCACCGGAAGTTCAACATGGCACCTCATGGCAAAGAACTCTCTGAGGATCTGAAAAAAAGAATTGTTGCTCTACATAAAGATGGCCTAGGCTACAAGAAGTTTGCCAAGACCCTGAAACTGAGCTACAGCCTGGTGGCCAAGACCATACAGCGGTTTAACAGGACAGGTTCCATTCAGAACAGGCCTTGCCATGGTTGACCAAAGAAGTTGAGTGCATGTGCTCAGCATCACATACATGTCTTTAGGAAATAGACGTATGAGTGCTGCCAGCATTGCTGCAGAGGTTGAAGGGGTGGGGGGTCAGCCTGTCAATACTCAGACCATACGCAGCACACTGCATCAAATTTGTCTGCATTGCTGTTGTCCCAGAAGGAGGCCTCTTCTAAAGATGATGTACAAGAAAACCCGCAAACAGTTTGCTGAAGACAAGCAGACTAAGGACATGGAGTACTGGAACCATGTCCTGTGGTCTGATAAAAAAGATAAACTTATTTGGTTCAGATGATGTCAAGCGTGTGTGGCGGCAACCAGGTGAGGAATACAAAGACAAGTGTGTTCTGAGCCGACTTCTTTTTCAGGTCTTTGGGCCTCCTAATTGGCCGGCAGGAGACTGACTCCTGTGCATGTGCAGGAAGCTGTCATCCCAACGCTCGGAGACAAGCCCAGCAATGTAAGCTGAGCTGCACATGTGCAACTCACTTTACAGTGCCAGAGTAGACAGCGAGCTGACAGGTAGGGGAATTTTATTGCAGAAGAGTCAGTGCATGTGTCAGGTCACCTGAAGCCAGGTGACAGATGCACACTATTGGGGTCAGGAGTGCACCGCTAAGGTAGTGAACCCTATAGCTGACTGCTGCAGATGGAACACTGGGTGATTAAGGAAAGCAGGTCCACTGGAGCACTAACAGGGATCCGACAGGGAGCAAGAGCCTAAGATTCTCCAGGGCGTGGAGTCTAAGATCCAGCAGGTGTTCACCAGAGCCTCTAGTGGTGAGGATGGACTGGGCTGCAACTGGATCCAGGTCGCGGCCCCCAGAGTCCCCCAGCTCACGCTCACAGTAGGCTATAGAGGATAGAGGGGAAGCAGCAGCTCAGGATACAAGAGAGTGAGGGGATAAGCCAAACGTCTGGGCGACTAGCAGACAAGGATAAACAAAAGGACAAGCCAAAGGTCAAAGTCACAAGCAGATTGGGATAGTCAAGAACAAGCCAAGATCGGTAAAACAGAAACAGACGTAGCACACGGCAAGCAGGAACCCAAACACACAATAGCTTAACAAACAACGTTGATCAGCACAGCTGGCTTGCAGTGCACAGGTTAATATAGTGTTCCCTGATAGGGCCTGGGGTGGAGCCATGCTTGGAGGAGAGATTATTTAAGCAGCCAGGTGAGAGTGGCTGGCCTCTAAGGTGAACACATGGAGAAGGGGTAAGCTGAGAGACAAACATTACTGCATAACCATGACAGCATGTTTCTTCTTCAATAAAAGTCTGCCTGCTCACTGCTTTTTACATTGGGGCTTTAGTTCTGCTTCAATAAGCAGCATTTCATAACTACATGACAAAAAAATTGTATATTTCTAAGTCTTGAACATATAAAATAAAATTTTTACTCACCTATACATATTGATATTGCATCTGTCCCCCACTGCCTCTAAAACCGAGAAATGAGCAATTAAAGACTGTTGATCAAGTCTTCAGTGAGCAGAGAGCAAGTGACTGTCAGTCACCTGCTCTCTGCTCTGCCCCCCAGCATTCACTAAAGCGCCAGACTGTTGAGGGGGCGAGAGCATCTGGCTCATGCTCTCAACTGCATCCTGAGAGACTGAGCCAGCTGCCCGTCCAGGTATCTGGGTGGATCCCAACATTAAAATCAGGATCTCTCCAGAGCCTGGAGAGGTTGAGTGACATCAGCCGACACTGGGCTTTAGCTTGATGTTGGCTAAATACAGGTCACAGGAGTGTAGAACAAAGTGCACACCTGTGACTCCTTTAAACTGCCAAATCTATTTTATTTCTATCCATCCACTTCTGAGATTCACATAGCTCTGCCACAAAGTACAGCCCTCCCTGGCAGGGGAGAGGACCTGATCTTTTTCTGCTGCAGTTTCACATACAGTTCCTGTCCCTACCTTGTAACTGGTTAGTGAAAGGAAAAGAAGATAAACTCATCTCTCAGTCACTCTGCCCTCATCTCCTCCACCCCGTTATCTTCAAAAGTGAAAATAAAAGAAAATCCAGAATTTTGGGTTGACATCAGAACACTAATAGAGGGCAAATCTTTTAACCACTTCAGCCCCGGAAGATTTGGCTGCCCAATGACCGGCCATTTTTTGAGATTCAGGACTGCCTCGCTTTAACTGACAATTGCGCGATCGTGCAACGTGGCTCCCAAACAAAATTGATGTCCTTCTTTTCACACAAATAGAGCTTTCTTTTGGTGGTATTTGATCACCTCTGCGGTTTTTATTTTTTGCGCTATAAACAAAAAAAAGAGCAACAATTTTGCTATAATAAATATCCCTAAAAATTATATAAAAAAACTTTTTTTTCCTCAGTTTAGGCCGATATGTATTCTTCTACATATTTTTGGTAAAAAAAAAATTGCAATAAGCGTATATTGATTGGTTTGAGCAAAAGTTATAGCGTCTACAAAATAGAGGATAGTTTTATGGCATTTTTATTAATATATTTTTTATTAGAAATGGCGGCGATCTGCCATTTTTATCATGACTGCGAGATTATGGTGGACACATGGGACACTTTTGACGCTATTTTGGGACCGTTGTCATTTATACAGCGATCAGTGCTATAAAAATGCACTGATTACTGTGTAAATGACACTGGCAGGGAAGGGGTTAACCACTAGGGGGCGAGGAAGGGGGTTAAGTATGTCCTAGGGAGTGATTCTAACTGTGTGGGGGCTGGGCTACCAGTGAAACGACATTGATCACTGCTCCCGATGACAGGGAGCAGTAGATCAGTGTCCTGTCACAAGGCAGAACAGAGAAATGCCTTGTTTACACAGGCATCCCCCTGTTCTGCAGCTCCGTGACACGATCACGGGACACCGGCAGACATCGAGTGCGCGGGTCTCGCGGGAATGGTCACAGAGCTAGCAGCAGTGGCGCACGCGCCCGCAAAGCGGCAAATTCAAAGGGACGTGCCATTCTGCCGACATAAATGTTTGTGTGGCGGTCGGCAAGCAGTTAATGGGGACACTAGTTCTGGTGACAAACTGGGCTTCCCTGACTTTGGAGGGATTTCCTCTTACTTCTTGTTTTGGCTATGGGTCAGGAAGTGAAGGGAAATCTCCCTAGTGGGACACAGGTGGCCAAAAAAAACAAAACAATGGGGGTTATAACCCTCCCTTACTCTACCCCAAAAAAAAAAAGTTTTGCCACTTTAAGAATACATTGATAATTACGGAGCTGCAATAATGTGTGTCTTTTACATCTACTTGGAGTTCAGCTTTAAGTCCTAAAGTTTATTTTAAATATTGATGTCACGGATAATGAAAGGAACCAGCATTCTTCATTATATTCCACGCATTTCTGTTTTCCAAATTAATATACTAGGTACAAAAAACAACCCTTCATTGTAACATCTAAGCTAAATTAATCAGTCTATCTAAACAATCTATTTTTACATTGCTGCTTGCCATTTCAATGACCTCGAAGGCAGTTTGACTATGGCTATCAAGTAAGGAACTGCCGCTGCTGAAATGTAAATGTTTACTCTCTGTTTCAGCCCAAATTTAAACTGCCCAAAGGTTTCACAAAAAAAAAAGCAGTGGCAGATGTAGCCGTCATGAAGCAGTTATTGCAAATGGTACTTTCTTTTCTTTTTTGTGGTCATTTATTTTGTTTCACTGCAACACTAGAAAATGTTAGAGCTAAAAGAAAGCCAGCTTTAGGAAAAAAACAACTGAACAAGAACACTGTGTTTCTAATTCTTAGTTTCACTAGCTTTTCTTATTTCTCTTTTGCAAATAGCTGATATATCAAAATTAGCTTTTGAAAGTTTTCAAAAGATGTCTCGTAAGCTTTTCGTTAGGTTTCAAAACGTGTCATTTTGGTAGAAAGTTGTCCTTCAGCTTCTCACGCGACAAAATGATCAATATTAAGATAGCCTAAATGTAGCCCAACAAAGAATGTCATACATACAAATGTCTACAGGAATACATGATTAGGTTGACCCAAAGTAACTAATGAACTTGGTAACCCTACTTCTTTAAACCAATGAACTTAATCTTTCTGCATTAGAAAACTAAAGTTGAACTCAAGTTAAACTTCTGCAGCTGAAAGACCTATATAGGAACCATTTTACTTGCCAAAGGATCTGTATTTCTGACCATTCCATTTTGAAATTTTTTACACATGTCTGTCACAAAGCACCCACCACTCCCCCCAAGGGAGTTAAGCTTTATTAAAACTCAAGAACAATAATGTAATCAATTGGCACTTAGGCTCCTTTTACACTGGGGCAGTGGGTGCGGTGGCGGTATAGCGCCGCTATACCGTCAGAATTGCCCTGAAATTGTGGCGGTATTCGGCCACTAGCGGTGCGGTTTTAACCCCCGCTAGCGGGCGAAAAAGGGTCAATACCGCCTGCAATGCGCCTCTGCAGAGGCGCATTGCCGGCGGTATTACCGCGGTTTCCAATTACTTTCAATGGGAAGGAGCGGTGAAGGAGCGGTAAACACACCGCTCCAAAGATGGACTTTTGGAGCGGTCCTGCTAGCGCACCACCTCAGTGTGAAAGCCTTCGGGCTTTCACATTGAGACTGCAGGGGCAGGAGTTTTCAGCCGGTATTTTGGCGCTATTTTTAGCGCTAAACCACCTGAAAAACTCCTCAGTGTGAAAGGGGTCTTAGGCCCCTTTTCACACTGGGGCGGGGAGGTGCGGTGGTGGTATTAGTGGCGCGATTTTCTGCGCCGTTATACCGTTGTATTTACCGCGATATTCGGCCACTAGCGGTGCGGTTTTAACCCCCGCTAGCGGACGAAAAAGGGTTAATACCAGCCGCGGTTTGCGGGCGGTATTACCGCGGTGTCCCATTGATTTCAATGGGAAGGAGCGGTATACACACCGCTCCTTCACCACTCCAAAGATGCGGCTTGCAGGAGATTTTTTTTTCTCCCGCCAGCGCATCGCCTCAGTGTGAAAGCCCTCTGGCTTTCACATTGAGAATACTGGGGCAGGAGTAGTTCAGGCGTTATTTATGCGCTATTTTTAGCGCCAAATCACCTGAAATACGCCTCAGTGTGAAAGGGGCCTTACGCAGCTCATATATGATTAGACTTTCTCTATGCCATGGATGAAATTTCAGAAAAAAAATTGCACAATTCCCCTATCATCACAGTCAATGTTGATGGGGGAATGCCTCCTGCAGCACTATTATTTTCTGCCGGGGGGGGGGGGGGGGGATCACCGGGGAGCAGAACACAATGATTACTGCTAGTGACAGCCGTGATCAAATGTAAAAAATAAATAAAACAACAGGCTGGTTGTACCCAAGTCGATCGATAGCTGGACAATTTTTAATTCATGTATGGCCGGCTTTAGGAGGATATCTATTGGACATGGTAAGTCGGTTTGTTGTAGGCTGGCTGGCAAGTGAGCTAGGAATTTTAGTTTGTTGTTTTTTTAATCTCAAACATGCAGTTCAGGACCTGGAAACTGTTTGCCAAGAAAACTGGGCAGCTTTACCACATGAGAAATAAAAGAATTCATAAAACAGTTGGGATGTCCAAAAGCAGTCCAACAAAGGCATAGGCAATGGCCACTGACTGAACCAAGAAGGGATCAGGAACCCTTTGTAACACAGGACTACTAGAAGTACCAATATCTGAAGATAAGCCATATGAGGTGAGGTACCCTGCAAGACTGGAAAGCCTGCCAATGAGCATGGAAAGGCTACACCCACCTGATGCTCAGAAGAGCTCAAGCGATAATCTCCCAACCACTGGAATTTCAGGGATGGAAGGAACAAGGATAAATTTGATGTTAACAGGCCAGACAACCCCTCTTGTATGGGATATCCAAGAAAATTAGTACCTCAAAATGTAAAACTAAAAGGGACAGCCAAAATGACCCCTGAGACAGGTGGCAACACAGATGTACCAACTCTGAAGTCAGTCTGAATGTAAAGGGGGGGGGGGGGGGAGTACAAAAGAGATACCCCTACAAGATTAGGCAGGGATGAAGGTATAATATAGCCCCAGATTAGTGCATGCAAACACCAGAAGAGCAGGAGGAGCAGCAAAATTAATTCACTAAAACACCTGAAGTGTCCTTGAGTCCTTATAGAGGAACTCTACAAGGCCTGCCTAATCTTGAATTAGAACATTAGGTTCTAGAATCATCTTATGCACCCAGGTCCAGGGAAACAGCCAAAGCCATGAAGTGCGGGGAAAGGACCTTAGCCAAACAGCTAAGGTTCCAGGGGAACACAGAACTCTGCAGCAATAGTGTCTCCCTGTCATGTAGAAGATGAGGCACACCCCGGTTGGGCAAACCTCTCTCTCTAAAAAAGAATACTACAGACTGAGATTTGGATAGTAAGGGTGACCTTACGGGTGAAAGCAGCTTTCTCGGCTTCCTTTAATGTGTGGACCAGGCAACTCATCCCGCTACAGGGAGCACTCACAAACCTTTCGGGATGTGAAGGTCTTACAACATCTGCGATGACCAATGGAGTCCAGACCAAGGAACCAACTCATGGTGGGATCGGCCAAAGAGACTGGGACTACGTTTTCTGGGTTACCATACTTAAGACCTAGGTAAGGTGACATCCCTCCAAATGGAGTTTCCCTTGGATGCGGGGTGGTCCACTCCTTTCACCCTAAGAGACTAAAGTGTCATGCCAGGTGACTTCTTGCAACATGGTGATCATGTGGATGTCTCCCCTTAAATCAAGGCGCCCAGATATCGAAAGCAAGGCCGAAAAAGACTAAGAGTCAAGGGGCTAAAAGGGGTGTCCTGTGCATCCAAATGCAACAGAGTAGCTAACCAAACATCTATCTAGATGTAAACGCAGCCCCTCTTACAAAGTGGGGTCACACCTTCATGCAGATGGCTATTAGAGGGATTAGCTGACCTCTGGCTCAGGTCCTAAAAGGTCTGAGTGAGAGTTAGCTTCCAAAGGCCTAAAATTATTTCTGCCAAAGTAGAAGAGACAAAAGGGTTCCTTTGACCCTTTCACAGATCTCCGGTGTTGAGGCAGCAGCACACACTAGCCACCTATGGCATTGCTAATGACTGTGTCAGGAGTAGAGCCAAAGAGACAATGTTCCTTGAAGGGTTGGTGGATCAGATGTTCCTTGAACATCTCATCAGAATCTTACATGTTAGTGCAGACATCAAAAGCACAAGGCTCCAGACAATTGCTCCAGTTGCTCTATAAATCAGGGACCCCCCCCCCAATCTGTGGGATTTTAAACTTTTAGACACAGTTTGACACATCAGGGTTGCCACGAACACAGGGAGGAGGGTCATACCAGTAGTTTAAACTTGGATCTAAGGAGGCAATTAAAGACCAAGTTCACCTTTAAATTCATATTTAGGGTGTAACATGCTCCTAGTGACCCATCATCTACCCAGACCTGCTGTCACAATTTAAAAACAGCGTAGGTGTGTGGGGCTCCGCACACAGCCGCATCATTCATTCACAGTTTCCTGTTAATAAAATAGACTAGAAGTACTGTCCGTGGCCGACGGCTTGTAGTTCTCATTCAACTGCAAGAGTGCTAGCGAGTGTCCTCGTAGTACATAGATTCTTCCTGCCATTCAGTAACTGTCAGCCCGTATCGGAGGTATGGGCAGACAGCTTACTGTGTGTTTGCAGGATCCACACTTTGAACCCGTGTGGGAGCAAAGGGTTAAAGGCTGCAGCGTAAAAAAATAAATAAATGTAAATTTTTCTACCTGCAAAAGATGTGCAATTATAATTTTTTTTTTACAAAAGGTGAACTTATCATTTAAACCAGGGTTCAACAAAACCCAGGCGCCAGGTCGCAAATGCGACTAGAATTAGCGACCTGGCGCCTGAGGCAGCACAGCTGAGGTTTCCTGTGTCTCTGTGTGCCGCCCACACCCCCCCCCCCTCGATCGCGCAATCTCGTCGGGCCCGCGCTGGCCGGTAATTGAGGCCGTGGCTTTGCGGCCTTCTGCAGGCCTATGATTAATTCTGTAATCTGGCGCCCTCTTGTGGTCGCCGTTGGTATGACAAGGCAACCAGCAATGCTTGCCTGTTTCACTGCCCGCCCATCTCCTTCCCTTTACTTAGAACCCCCAAACATTATATATATTTTTTATTCTAACGCCTTAGAGAATAAAATGGCGGTCGTTGCAATACTTTCTGTCGCACCGTATTTGCGCAGCGGTCTTACAAGCGCACTTTTTTGAGGAAAAAATACACTTTTTTTAATTAAAAAATAAGACAACAGTAAAGTTAGCTGATTTTTTTTTTTTATATTGTGAAATATAATGTTACGCCGAGTAAATTGATACCAAACATGTCACGCTTCAAAATTGCGTCCGCTCGTGGAATGACGACAAACTTTTACCCTTTAAAATCTCCATAGGCGACATTTAAAAAATTCTACAGGTTGCATGTTTTGAGCTACAGATGAAGTCTAGGGCTAAAATTATTGCTCTCGCTCTACCGATCGCGGTGATACCTCACATGTGTGGTTTGAACACCGCTTTCATATGCGGGCGCTACTCACGTATGCGTTCGTTTCTGCACGCATCGGTCGTTAATGAAAAAAAAAAAAAACCTGGCTCCTAACTTTTTTTAGCTGGCTCCTAGATTCCAAGCAAATTTGTCAAGCCCTGATTTAAACTGTAGGACAGTAAAGTCCCAAAAAGGTGAGCACACCCTTTTAGTGATATTTCTGTGGATTACTGCTGCATCCACAATGGACACAGACCACCAGTTTACAAATCACTTCTCAAAAGGATAAAATGTTCTGGACACACTCATAGGTGGGGCCTAGGACCCTTCAGGATGTCTCTCATTCCCATAAAAAAAAAAAACACTCAAAAGGTGGGTGTAGCGGAAAGATCTTTTGCAGCTGTGGGATTTCTGAAAGACCCTGGACCTGGGACAGCAGGCTGATCCTCCAGATGCATAGTAGTGCTTACTGCATCAATAAGGATATAAACAATCCCCTGTATGTCTGAGTCGACTTTAGGAGACTGTGGTGATCTAAAAAAAAAAACTCTTGTGACTCTAAATCTGAATAAAAAATGGCAACAGGGGTTACAAGCCCACCATTATTTATGGACTCAAGAGGGTCAGAGACAGACTCTGCTAGAAATGGCATCAAAACTCGCATAGGGTATCTGCAGTAAACTGCTCCAGTAACTGGGCATAAACAGAAAGAGTCAGAATTAGACATGGTGGTTCCAGGGAGGCCTCAGTGCCGCCCAACGGAGCTGAAGGAAATTCTGATGATGACAACCCTATACTAATAGGGATCCCAGGTTCCTGTTTACAGGCCTTGCTCTTAACTCGTTAAATCAGCAGTTTAGGCTAGACAATTACAACCCCAAAACATTATATATTTTCTGAACGCAGAGGTTCTGTAAGATAAAAAGATAGTATTTGACATTTTTTGTTTTGCGCAGCCATTTATCAAATCCACAGTGCATCTGGAAAGTATTCACAGCCCTTCACTTTTTCCAGATTTTGTTATGTTACAGCCGTACTCCAAAATGGATTAAGTTTATTATTTTCCTCAAAATTCTACAAACAATACCCCATAATGACAATGTGAAAGAAGTTGCTTTGAAATCTTATTTTTTTTCAATTTAAATTTATTAAAAAGAAAAACGAAAATGGAAGAAGTTTGGAATCACCAAACCAATCTTCCTAGAGCGGGCCGCCTGGCCAAACTGAGCGATCAGGAGAGAAGGGCCTTAGTCAGGGAGGTGACCAAGAACCCGATGGTCACTCGGACAGATCTCCAGCGTTTGTCTGTGGAGAGAGGAGAACCTTCCAGAAGAACAACCATCTCTGCAACGCTCCACCAATCAGGCCTGTATGGTAGAGTGGCCAGATGGAAGCCACGCCTCAGTAAAAAGGCACATGACTTTTGAAGCTCTGGGGTACTCCATTCAAGTGTGATAAAATATGGGAACCTTGGTTACAGACTCCTGGCCTGGCTCCATTAGCCTTAGTATCTTAAAGGCCTGGTTCACACCTATGCATTTTTAGTGCGTTTTCAGTTTTGCAGAGACACAATACAGTCCATTTAACATGGTTTCCTATGAGTCACTTTCACATCGGTGCATTTTATGGAAAGTGCCAGGGACCAGCAGGTTGCGTTTTTGGCTCCATGGACCTCAATGGATCAAAAACTTGAAAAAATGGAAAATGCACCTGGAATATGCATTAATTGCAACCTGCATAGGTGTGAACCAGGCCTAAGGCTGTTACAATGTTAGTTCCAGATCTGGTGATTTGGCTGACTGTTGGTCCGAAGCGCCATGTGATAATTTGATATGCACACTCGGGGCTTATAGCAGTAGGATGGCTCATAGTTTGTTTTGTTTTGTTTGTTTTTTACTACTGTTTTATTTGCTGGAGTATATTGTGTATTCCTCATTTCAATATTGTTTAATCAAGGTAAAAGCATTATCCTGAAAATATCATACTTGTCTGTGACAGAACTCTTTGGATGTCTTAATGATCCTCTTTAATGACAGCTTTTATATAGTGCCAACAGTTTGTGCAGCGCTTTACAACATTGAGGGCAGACAGTACAGTTACAATACAATTCAATACAGGAGGAATCAGAGGGCCCTGCTCGTTAGAGCTTAGTTCTATAGGCAGGGCAGCCATCAGAAATGTTTGGGCCCCTTACACAGCTTTAAGCCTGGGCCCACTCGAGCCTGACCACCAACATTCCCCATGGCTTGCCCATGGGGAGCTGCGAGATTTTATATTGCACAACATGGCTCCCCTTCACCCGTCCTGCCTTCCTCTGGCCCCTTACAGTTATATTGGCCGTACCCCCCTGATGCCGGCCCTGTCTATTAGGAATTGATAGAGAACACCAGAAATATCTGAGACTACATGTACTGTTTATTGTTTAACTCTTTATGTAACTTTTTACTTTCATTTTTGTTTGGGTTGTTGTATGTAAAATGACAAAACCTTTTCTAAAAAGTTATTTGAGATAAGAAAAAAAAAAAAAAAACACTTGACAGCCCGCCTGAAGTTTGCCAAAAAGCACCTGAAGGATTCTCAGACCATGAGAAACAAAATTCTCTGGTCTGATGAAACAAAGATTGAACTCTTTGGCCTGAATGGCAAGCGTCATGTCTGGAGGAAACCAGGCACCGCTCATCACCTGGCCAATACCATCCCTATAGTGAAGTATGGTGGTGGCAGCATTATGCTGTGAGGATGTTTTTCAGCAGCAGGAACTTGGGAAAGATAAATGCAGCAATGTACAGAGACATCCTTGATGAAAACCTTCTACAGAGCGCTCTGGACCTCAGACTGGGGCGAAGGTTCATCTTCCAACAGGACAATGACCCTAAGCACACAGCCAAGATAACAAAGGAGTGGCTACGGGACAACTCTGTGACTGTCTTTGAGTGGCCCAGTCAGAGCCCAGACTTGATGTCAGGGAACCAACAGCAGGATAAGACCCACCATCTCTACCAGCACTTATGGCAGGAGAAGGACTTTAGAACCCAGCATCTCTACCAGCAGGTCACATGGGCCTATATAAGGAAGTCTGCTAGTGTCTGCATTTGCTGGTTGATCTTCGGCTCCTCCAGTGTGTTATCTCCGTGGTCTTTCTGCTCCTGTCTGCTGTTACCTATCTGGCTTGTCCTTGGCCTGTCTCCTGTTTTCTCCCTGTGTTCGACCTCAGCTATCCACCTGACCACGTCTGCTACCCATCCGCCTCATGACCTAGGCTTCCTTCTGACCATGCTCCAGTCGCAGCATTATCCGAATTCTGCAACACCTCACGGGCGCCACCTGTCTGCTGATTCTACGCCAGCACACCAACTGTACTCTGGAACCTCCTGCATACAGTCCAGCAGGTGACCTGTGTGACTTTTGGCCTGACCTCTCCTGTTTTTACCCTCAGGGGGGTCGGGAACTTAGCCGTAGGGAAAGCCCTCTCTCTCCATTGGCCTCCAGCCCCAGGTATGTGATACTTGAACCCGATTGAACATCTCTGAAGAGATCTGAAAATGGCTGTGCACCGACGATCCCCATCCAATCTGATGGAGCTTGAGAGGTCCTGCAAAGAATGGGAGAAACTGCCCAAAAATAGGTGTGCCAAGCTTGTAGCACCATATTCAAAAAGACCTGAGGCTGTAATTGGTGTCAAAGGTGCTTCAACAAAGTATTGAGCAAAGACTGTGAATACATTACATTATGTAAGGTTTTTTTTTTTTTTATTTGTTTTATAAATTTGCAAAGATTTGCAAACCTTTTTCACGTTGTCATTATGGGGTATTGTTTGTAGAATTTTGAGAAAAATAATGAATTTAATAAATTTTGGAATAAGGCTGTAACATAACAAAATGTGGAAAAAGTTAAGTGCTGTGAATACTTTCCGGATGCACTGTATATATGCAAATATAATTTAATCCCCAGTTTTTTTTTGAACAAAATACATGATAAAGTTGTGTTGAATAATAGGATTTTTATAACAGCTTACCTGTAAAATACTTTTCTTGGAGTACATCACGGGACACAGAGCGACATAGTCATTACTAATGGGTTATATAGATACCTTCAGGTGCTGGCACTGGCAACTTCCAAAACCGGAAGTACCCTCCCCTATATAAGCCCCTCCCATCCGGGAGCACCTCAGTTTTGTAGCAAAGCAATAAGTGTCCCAAAAAGAGGGGTGGGAGCTCTGTGTCCCGTGATGTACTCCAAGAAAAGGATTTTACAGGTAAGCTGTTATAAAAATCCTATTTTCTTTCTCGTACATCACGGGACACAGAGCGACATACTCATTACTAATGGGATGTCCTAAAGCAATGCCCAACGAGGGGGGGGATACACCATATATAAGCTGAGCGCTATCAGACATGAGGATCTTTTGCGGCCTGCAACACACTGCGCCCAAAGGCGACATCCTCCTGACTTCTAACGTCCACCTGGTAGAACCTAGTAAACGTGTGTACTGAAGACCATGTTGCGGCCTTACAGATTTGAGCCAGGGAGGCCTGGTGATGCACTGCCCATGAAGTTCCAACTGCTCTCGTGGAGTGCGCCCTAACTTTGAACGGAGGCGGTCTCCTTCTCAAGCCATAGGCTTGCATTATGACCTGTCGAATCCACTTGGCTAAAGTAGATTTTGACGCTGCCTGACCCCTTCTGGGGCCTTCCGGCAGAATAAACAAAGTATCCGTTCTGCGAATCTGAGCAGTGGCTTTTAGATAAGCTTTAACTGCTCTTACTACATCCAAAGAATGCAATAACTTTTCCTCTACCGAAGTAGGTTTGGGGAAAAAAGAAGGAAGAACCACATCTTGGTTCAAATGAAACCTCGATACCACCTTAGGAAGAAAGGCTGGATGAGGACGTAACACTACTCTGTCCTTATGGATAACCAGATATGGCTCCCTACAGGACATAGCTGCTAATTCCGACACTCTTTTAGCCGAACAAATGGCTACTAGAAAAATCAATTTCCTGGTGAGAAGAACCAGGGAAATATGCTGTAATGGTTCAAATGGTTGTTTCTGTAGAACCGACAGAACCAAGTTTAGATCCCATGGACATATGGGAATATTAACCGGAGGACTAATACGCATCACTCCTTGTATAAAGGCTTTGACTAGTGAATGCGAAGCCAAGGGCCTTTGAAAAAATATTGACAAGGCCGAAATCTAACCCTTGATAGTACTCAAGGCAAGCTTCCTATCTACAGCCCATTGTAGGAAGTCCAGAATCCTACCTATTACGTATTTACGTGGATGCCATTTCTTGGCCTCACACCAGGCGATGTACGCCTTCCAGATTCTATAGTAGATCTGCCTGGATACCGGCTTCCTGGCATTGATCATGGTAGATACCACAGCATTAGAGAGCCCTCTCTTTTTTAGAATGTGGGCTTCAATAGCCAGGCCGTCAAACCTAGGGCTGGTAAGGAAGGGTGGTATATCGGTCCTTGCGAAAGCAGGTCCGGACGATGTGGGAGGGTCCAAGGACTCCCCACAGACATCTTTACAATCTCCGCGTACCATGCTCTTCGGAGCCACGCTGGAGCCACCAGAATCACTGGTTTCTTTTCTACCCTGATTCTGCGAAGTAATCGAGGTAATCGAGGTAACAATTGTGGCGGTGGGAATGCATATATCAGCTTGAACTGATCCCAAGGGAACACTAGGGCATCCGAGCCGCAAGCTAGGGGATCCCTTGTCCAAGAGACAAACCTGTCCACTTTTGCGTTGAATCTGGATGCTAGCAGATCTACATCCGGTGTTCCCCACCGCTGACATATTGTCCGGAAAACCTCGGGATGAAGGGACCATTCCCCTGGGCATAATTGTTGGCGACTTAGAAAGTCCGCCTTTCAATTCTCCACTCCTGGAATGAATACCGCAGATATGGCTTTCTGCCCATCTCAGGATGTAATTTACTTCCCTCTGGGCTGCGCGACTCCTGGTGCCCCCCTGATGATTGATATATGCCACTGCTGTGGCATTGTCTGATTGAATTCTGACAGGGGACCCTTGGAGTTTGGATGTCCATGCTACTAGGGCATACCGGGCTGCTCGTATCTCTAAGAGATTGATGGGCAGGGCCTTTTCCGCATCCGACCATCTGCCCTGGAGAGACCATTGCTCCAGTACTGCTCCCCAGCCTATAAGGCTGGCATCTGTAGTGACCACCTTCCAAGAAATCGGACTGAAGGATTTCCCTCTTTCCAGATTCTGGGGAACCAACCACCAGCGGAGGCTCTTGCGAACGGAAGGGGACAAGGACATTGGTAAGTCCAGAGCCTGAACTTTTTTGTTCCAGGCTGACAGTATGGCCCTTTGCAAATTCCTTGAATGGAATTGACCGTAGGGTACTGCTTCGAATGATGCCACCATTTTTCCCAGCAGCCTCATGCACAGGCGTATGGATGGCTGACTTTTTGAACCCACTAAGTGGATCAAATCTCTCAAAGACGACCCCTTTTCTTGAGGCAAGAAAATTTTTCTCTGGTCTGAATCCAGCCTTAGCCCCAAGTATTCCAGACTTTTGACTGGTTTTAGGGCTGACTTGTCTCGGTTGATAATCCAACCGTGATATTCCAGATACTTGATTGTCTCGTGAACAACCACTTCTAGTTTTTCCACTGAGTGGTCTATCAGCAACAAGTCGTCTAGATATGCCATTATCGTTACACCTCGTGTTCTTAGATTGGCCAATAATGGGGCCAGAATTTTTGTGAACACTCGTGGTGCTGTGGCCAGACCGAAGGGTAAGGCTCTGAACTGAAAATGGCGCCCTTCTACCGCAAAGCGTAGAAATTTTTGGTGGGCTGGAAAGATGGGAATGTGCAAATAAGCATCTTTGATGTCGATCGAGGCTAACCATTCCTCCCCTTGTAGGGCAGTGGCCACCGACCGAATCGACTCCATCCGGAAAGTCCTGATATGTAGGAATTTGTTTAGCCCTTTTAGATTTAATATGGGCCTCACGTCCCCGTTTGGCTTCGGGACTGTAAAGAGGTTTGAGTAAAACCCGAACCCCCATTCTTCCAGGGGAACCTCTATAATTACTGCTTGGAGCAATAATTGTTCTAGTGCCAACAGGAGGGATCCTCTCTTCTGGGGATCCCTTGGCACGTTTGACCTTATAAAGTGGGAAGGAGGGGAGTCTTTTAACTCCAATTTGTATCCCAGATTTACTGCGGAGAGCACCCATCTGTCTCTGATCGTGTCCCGCCAGGTCTCTGCGAACAACTGAAGTCTTCCCCCCACCCGATTGAGTGGGGGCAACCCTTCATGCATTTGACTTTGGGGGAGGTTTTGTACCTCTCCTGCTCCAGGGCTTCTTGTTACCCTGCAATTGTCCCTGATTTTTACCTCCGGGATTTGACCGAGGAGGCCGTCGGAACTGTTTCACAGCCGATGTCCTAGGGACTGGAGAAGCAGGCCTCTTAAAAGAGGGACCTCTAACTCTGTTTTTAACCGGCAAAAGTGTACTTTTACCGCTGGAAATTCTCTGGATATATTTGTCCAGGTCTTCCCCAAATAAGCGTTCACCATGAAATGGGAAGCTGACCAGCAATTTTTTACAGGGAGCTTCAGCAGACCAGTTTTTGAGCCATAAAAGCCTGCGCATATGTACTACAGACAGCGTAAGGCGGGAGGCCTGATGGATTGAATCCTTTATAGCGTCCACCGCAAAGCATAAGGCTCTAGGTAGATCAGCTAGGGCAAGAGCCTGCTGATCCGGCAAGTCCCTTAAGACCTGTTTCAACTGATCCTTCACTGCTTGGCAGACCCCAATAGCTGCCACTGCTGGTTGTGTCACCAATCCTGCTGTAGAAAAAGCAGATTTTAATAAGGACTCCAATTTTTTATCTATTGGGTCCTTGAACATTTGGACATTATCCACTGGACATGTCAGTGATTTATTCACACAATAGATGGCTGCGTCCACTGTATCGACACTCCATTTTTTGTTGAACTTATCCTACATGGGATAGACCATATTTACTTCTCTTGGGAGGAGTAAATATTTTATCAGGATGTTCCCAATCCTGGTAAATGAGCCCTTCCAGTAAAGGATGGATCGGAAAGGAACAAACAGTCTGGGGAGCTTTTAGCGACCCCAACGAGGAGACAGAAGTGGATGATAGCTCCGCAAGGGGCATTTTAAATGCTGATCGGACCATATTAGTCAGGGACTGAACCCATAACCTTTCAGCATGTGATGCTGAGAATGGCCCTTCCACTGTTGATTCCTCTACAACAGAATCGACCTCATCCTGATCCCCTTCAGGCAGGTCGATCCCTGTATGGGACTGTTGCTCTGCTAACAGGCACTCTGAGGGAGGAGACGGAGATTGAGCGCTTTTTTCCTGTGACAGGGAAGCAGTGATCAATGCTGACAATCTCTCTTCCAGCCCTCCCAGAGCTGAGGAAAAAATCTCCTCTGTTACATACACAGGAGCAGGTGAACTGAGGACAGCCACAGTACCAGGTACTCCTGAGGGTGCTCTACGGTCACTAACCTCTGATTCTTCAGGGGAGACTGGTGCAGCCGAAGCATGCCCAAGATCCTCAGAGCCCGATGGAGACCCCCTATGCTTCCTGGAATTTTTAGTCCCGGAGTTTTTTTACGGCATTATTCCTAAGCCCAAAGCTGAGGTACTCCAGCCGAAATACACCACTTACTGACAATAGTCTAGCACAAATGCTGCTATAAAACCAGTTGGTGTCTACTAATGTGCCTTTCTATGGGGATGCCTGCATCAACCGCTTGCTGTATGCCTTTTTCTAAATGTTGCCAGCTCTGTCTCTGCACTCCATAGCCAGCTCACAACACATAATTGTGGTTTTTAACATGCTGGGACGCCCGCACATGCACAGAAGCGCTGCGGCGCGCACAGAGCGTCATCCCCCAAGCTCCGCCCCCTTTCCCGGCTCACCTCTATATATAGAGGCGCGTGCACGCGCACGCGCACGGCCACGTGCGCCTTCGGCGCTAATTTTGAAAAGGAAACCAGGGACAAGAGCCAGGGCCCCTTTTGCCGCAGGCCGGGGGATGGACGAGCATTGCAACATGGCAGAGGAAGCAGTTTCCCTTAAGAGAACTCACCATCTGCCTGGACTTGCTCTGATAAAAAGAAACTAGTCCACATGACAAGAAACGTTCCACAGCGGCCTCTAGTGGATTAACACAGGTACCGCAGTCTGATATATTAAATATATATATATTTTTTTTTTTTTTTCTTGACCACTATTAAAATTATTAATTTTTTAGTAGTTACAGGCATGCACAGATATTAGCGGGAATACCGTTGGGTAACAGACAGAAAGACAAATTAGGCTTGGGGGTCCCCCAATAGAACCAAGTTCCTGGGGGCCCCCACTTACCTGTTCCCCGCCGCAGGACTTTGTTTGGTCCACAGAAGCCCAAACTTCACCTATCACGGCAGGCATTGTAATTAAACCTTCAGGGACCGGGTTCCCAAGGATTCCACTCCCCTGGACCTGTATAGCACCCTGCACAGAAAACATCTTGGTCATGGGTATGACCAGAGCTCTGGATCCCAGGGTCCAGCTCTCCTAAGAGAAGCATTACAGGCAAAACCTTGCTCTTCTCTGCAAGGCCCGGGTACCGACCGTTTAGCTATGAAGCTTTTTTGGTCGGATCCGGAATAGCTTACTGAGGCCCAAAAGAACCTGTACGCAAGCTCAGTGAAAAACACATGTTTCTTCTTGGCCAACACCTTAGACACTGGCAAAAAACTGAGGTGCTCCCGGATGGGAGGGGCTTATATAGGGGAGGGTACTTCCGGTTTTGGAAGTTGCCAGTGCCAGCACCTGAAGGTATCTATATAACCCATTAGTAATGACTATGTCGCTCTGTGTCCCGTGATGTACGAGAAAGAAAAATAGATCCTGGCTGCTCCACTTCAATGCCTGGGCATACAGGACATAGCCAAAAGGGCTCAAAAAGAAATAAAGAAAACAATACATACACACTATATTACAAAAAGTATTGGGACGCCTGCCTTTACACGCACATGATCTTTAATGGCATCTCAGTCTTAGTCCGTAGGGTTCACTATTGGGTTGGCCCACCCTTTGTACCTATAACAGCTTCAACTCTTCTGGGAGGGATAAAGAACTCACCGCTCCAGGTGAATGGATTAAGCTCAATAGGATTCCAATCAAGTGCAAGCCCCGGCCCGCCTCCGTAGGTATATGTAACAAAGAAGAAATGGCTGCACATCGATGAAAGTCCAATGCAGTTTATTAAATCACCAGGATAACATTAAAAAAAAGACACCAACACAGTCTTGTAGATGCGTTTCACACAGTACAATTGTGCTTAATCATTAACTGGTTTCCAACCGGCTCACGCAGATATACTGCGGCAGAATGGCTCTCCTGAGCGAAATCCCGTACATATACGGGCTTGCCCAGGAGAGCCACCAGAGGGCACGCGAGTGCCCGCTGCACAGCGGGGAACCCAATGTGCGTGGCTGGCGAGCGCAATCGCCACCGGCCACGAGTGGCAGCACGGGGGTTTGTGGTTGTAAACACACAAATCCCTGTGCTGTCAGAGGAGAGAAGACAGATTGTGTGTTTCTACAAAGTAGAAAACACGATCTGTCATCTCTCCTAGTTAGTCCCATCCCCCCACAGTTAGAACACACAAATAGGGAACACAGTTAACCCCTTGATGGCCCCCCAGTGTTAACCCCCTCCTTGCCAGTGACATTTACATAGTAATCAGTGCATATTTATAGCACTGATCGCTCTGTAAATGACTATGTCAATGGTCCCAAAAATGTGTCCAACCTGTCCGCCGCAATACCGCTAAAAATCACAGATCACCGCCAATACTAGTAAAAAATAATAATAATAAAAACGCCATAAATCTTTCCCATAGTTTGTAGACGCTAAAACTTTTGCGCAAACCAATCAATATACGCTTATTGCGATTTTTTTTTACCAAAGATATGTAGAAAAATACATATCGGCCTAAATGGAGGAAAAAAATTTCTTAAAAAAAAAAAAAAGGATATTTACTATAGCAAAAAGTAAATGATAGTGTTTTTTTCAAAATTGACACTCTTCTTTTGTTTATAGCGCAAAAAATAAAAACTGCAGAGGTGATCAAATACCACCAAAAGAAAGCTCTATTTGTGGTAAAAAAAGACATCAATTTTGTTTGGGTACAACTTTGTACAACTGCGCAATTGTCAGTTAAAGCAATGCGGTGCCGTATCGCAAAACATAGCCTGGTCATTGAGCAACCAAAGGGCTGAAGTGGTTAAAGATTAAGCACAGTTGTTGGTGTCCTTTTTGATGTCATCCTGGTGACTTAACAAACAGGATTGGATGTGCACCATTTTTTCTTTGTTACAACTCTTCTGGGAAGGCTGTCCACAGGGTTTAGGAGTGTGTCTATGGGAATGTTTGACCAATCTTCCAGAGGCGCAATTGTGAGGTCAGGCACTGATGTGGATGAGAAGGCCTGGCTCGCAATCTCCACTCTAACTAATCCCAAAGTTGTTTGCGTATCTCGTTGAGGTCAGGATTCTGTGCAGGCCAGTCAATTTCCTCCACCCAAACTTGCTCATCCATGTCTTTACGGACCAAACTGTTCCCACAAAGTTGGGAGCATGAAATTGTCCAAAATGTCTTGGTATGCTGAAGAGTTCCCTTCACTGCAACGAAGGGGCCAAGCCCAACTCCTGAAAAACAACCCCACACCATAATCCCCCCCCCCCAACAAATGATTTGGACCAGTGCACAATGCAGGATGAGTGAGTTTGGGGTGGAGGAACTTGACTGGCCTGCACAGAGTCCTGACCTCAACCTGATAGAAAAGGTTTGGGATGAATTACAGCGAAGACTGTGAGCCAGGCCTTCTCGTCCAACATCAGCCCCCGACCTTACAAATGCGTTTCTGGAAGAATGGTCAAACATTCCCATAGACACACCCCTAAACCTTGTGGACAGCCTTCCCAGACAAGTTGAAGCTGTTGCAGCTGCAAATGGTGGGCCAACTCACAATTGAACCCTACAGACTAAAACTGGGATTCCATTAAAGTTCATGTAAAGGTGTCCCAATACTTTTGGTAATATAGTGTATATACACACACCCCAGTCAAAATTACAGGTTTTTGAGATGTAAACAAGATAAATCACATCTCATCAGACATAACACATTTTCCCCACATGCTTTTAGCAGACTTGCAAAATGTAACCAGTCTTGGATGGTTTTCTGATGAGATCAAGACTGAACTTTGTGGCCATAATTGCAAAAAGGATGGGTGTAAAACACTGCATCGCCCAAAAAAAAATAATCACACCAACAGCTGGCAGGATTATGCTTTGGGGCTGTTTTTTTGCAGCTGGAACTGGGACTTTAGTGAAGGCGGAGGAATGACTTCACCAAAAAAGCATCAACGTTTTGGAATGGTCCGAGTCTGAACCTGAATCCAATTGAAAATTTGTGGGAAACTTTTTATTTACCTCATCATAGTTTTTTTTTTTTTTTTAATTCTTACAATTACGGCATGCGGCACAATCTCATTTTAAAGGGGAAAAGAAAGTGATAAAACCAATGCCACTTATAACTTGATTAGCACGGTTGACTGAAAAAAAAAGGCTTGATCTCATCTCTATATGGACAATTTACGAGATCATATCGAGATGAAGGTGTTAGCCCAGGCAGAAGAGGGTGGGAGCTAGATATAGGGGATATGTCAGATGATACCTGGCAAATAATATTAGAAAGGGTACCGCTAGTGTCACTATCACCGGCACAATGCTTGACACAATTATTTATAATATACAGGGTTTATAGAACGCCGGTCAAATTATTTAAGTGGGGCAGGCGGGATTCCCCGGACTGTCCACGATGCCAAAAATCTCCTGCTGATTTAATACATATGATGTGGAACTGTCCCAAATTGTCTAGATACTAGCGAGAGGTGGTAAATACAATTAATGAAACCTTTAACACATATAGCCATAAGGACCCTAAAATTGCTTGCTGGGCTACCTTGATGAAGAATTTATGCCCCCTGAGATTCTGACACCAGTTAGCAGATTACTGTTTATGGCACGAAAGCTAATTGCCCTAAGGTGGATATCTCCGAGTGCACCTTCATTTGAGGATTGGCGCCTTCAGGTAAATGACAATATTTTGAAGGAACAACAGATCTATTGTAACAGAGGCATACCCAATTACCTGTACAAACTGTGGAAACCATGGATATCGGTTCCACGGTTAGCCCCATCCTCATTGGCTCTCGCTGATCTTTAGAAGGGTGGGCAAGTGTAGTTATGGATAGTAAATAAGGTACCAGACGGAAAATAGAGGTAGAGGGTTATATCAATAAGTAGAGAAGAAACTACTGACTTAGGCCCCTTTCACACGGGGCGGATCAGTCATGATCCGCCCCGTGAACCTCCACTTGCTCAGCGGGGATCGCTCCGTTGATCCACGCTGAGCCGGCGGATGACTGGGCGGTCCCCGCACACTGTGCAGGGACCGCCCTGTCAGATCTCCGCTCTCCCCTATGGGGGATCGGATGAACACGGACCGTCTGTCCGTGTTCATCCGATCCGCTCCGCAGACAGATAGAAAAATAGAAATTTTTCTATCCTGAAAAACGGAGCATGGCGGACACGGGTGAGATAGGGTGTCAGCGGATGCTCATCCTCTGACATCTGCTATCCCATAGGGATACATGTATGTCCGTTTTTCATCCGAAAACGGATGGGTGAAAAACGGACATACGGTTCGCCCATGTGAAAGGGGCCTTAAGCAGCTGGCAGAGGTAACTTTGTATATAAGTACAGATATACAGAATTCTATAGAGGGCAGGAACAGTCAATTTATTTGCCTAAGGACTTTTTTTTGTTTTTGTTTTTGTTTGTTTGTTTTTTGTATGTTTATGAATATGTTATTATTTGTGGCTAAATACTTGTCATGATGTTTAGAGAATATATGTAAGAAAAGGAAAGAAAAAAAACCTCTTAAATTGTTGTAGATTGATCATATGTATGGTGTTAGAAATTAGGAATTTAGGCACACGATGTATAAGTGATAAGCACTATACCCAATAATAATGTATTTTGGTTTGTAATAATGAAAAATTTACAATAAAGAAGAAATAAAAAATAAATTTGTGGGGTGTGCACTTCCCAAGCAATCTGGCAGATTTGAAATACTTTTGCAAGAAAGAGTGGGCAAAGATTGCTAAGGCGAGATGTACCATGCTGAAAGACTCACACCCCAAAAGACTGAATGCTGTCATAAATTCAAAAGGTGCTTCAAACAAAGTTTAAGTGTACATGTTTATGTAACCACTTTTTTGTAAATATTTTATTTCAATTTTTCCCACCTTTAAAGATTTCTGTTTGGTTTTACTTGAAATACACAGATTATTGGTCACATTAAAGGTGGGAAAAAAAAAATCTGAAATAATTTATCTTTATTTTTTTTTACATCTCAAAAAACTGGCATTTCCACAGGGGTGTCTCGACTTTTTATATCCACTGTATATCATTATACTGGATACATTATTTATTTACAAAAAAAAAATTCTAAAGAAAAAGCACTGCAGAAGTGGTTTGCCTTCTGACTCTCTTTTCAACTAAAACTCCACACCGTAAACTTGAACACAGCAGACAACAATGAAGGAAGGAGGGTAACAGTGTAATTTTCAAGTATACATTTTATAAATAAAAATAAGTCTCTGAGCTCCAGGCACAAATGTGACAAAGCTGAAAGATGCTGCCTGAGAGAATGTCATTAGTCTGCACAAGGTAAGCATTTCTTCAGTCTCCTCTACCTTTACGAATAAGTTAGACTGTAACAAGATACAAGGGGGCTTATTTATAAAAAAGCGTGTTGAGAACATTTCTTGTTATCACAAAGCAGCATAAGGCCTCTTGCACGCGATACTCCTGTTTGAGCATCTACTTTTTCAGACTTTATGTATTTGCGTGCATATGCGTTCGCGCGATTTTCACACAAATTCACGCACACGCGTGAAAGCGCATTCTCGCGTTTTTGTTCTGCACAATATGCAAATTTATGTATGTACATTTGTGCGCAATCGTGCATATTTGCACACATTAGGCGTAAACTACTAACCAAAAATGTATTTGTATAGTTTGTTTTTTTTTTCACTGAAGAATGCACAGCGCTTGTTTACGCGCCAGTGTGCATGGGCTATATTGTAGCTCAGTAAAAAAAAAAAAAAGAAGCTGTACGGAGCTTTTTCAAGCTGAAGCGTACAAGGGGCCTTATTGTTTCTTTTTTCACTGTGACAGCTGGAAGAGAATTTCTTGTTAACACACTTCATACATAGGGTGATAGGCAGTAACAAGGGGCTGATCTGTGCAAACACATGCAGGCACAGTGCAGAACTTAAAACTATGACACTGGCTTTAAAGGCAGAAAGAAGATGACGATATTGTTAGGGAGTAATATGATGTTTGAGAGGCAATAAACACATTCAAGTGTTATTACACTTACACATTATTTAGCAGCATGCATGTAATGTAATATATCCAATGAAAGGTCTGCTTAAGTCTGCTCAAGAAGCCAGAGTGGCTGGTAACCTTTAATGTTAATGGGTAACTCCATTTCATGGGGGGAAAAAAATAGCAAATAAAGAAGAATTAATAATATAGCGTATACAATTGCGACACAAGTCATATTGTAATTGAATGTTACGGTATTCAAAATTAACTTTCCTTTTCAATCTGCAGCCACTCAAATTTTCTAAAAATGCAATGAAAAATGGCTACCTGGAGGTGTTCTGTACACGGAATGTGTACTGACCACACCCCAGAAACAGAATTTCCTGCTTGTGTGTTTGGCTCACCAATTTTCCCAGAAGTCTGCCTAAGATACGAGTCAGATTTTAGGCATCCCCTGCAACAAAAATGTCATTTTTGGTGAGATACTCCCAGTAGGAACATGTCTAAAGGGATGCAGGCCCAGCAGCCTTCTTCATTAGAGCTCTGCAGCTGCACAGCTGACGGATAATTATGAAACCACTCCCATTAGACCCACTCAGCACAGAGGAACAAACAGTGATTTCTTCAGAATAACAAAAAGGTAGGAATCTTCAACAAAGGTTGTTATAATCCTTGCAACGTACATAGATCACCCAAAGGAGAATGTTTTTTTTCTCAACAAAAGTGGAGTTACTCTTTAAGCATCAATAGCCAATTGACTATAGCTAGATGCAAAATCATGTTTACGACCACGGAAAAAGACGACGCACAGGACTCTTCTTCTGTGCACTCTGCGGCTGTCCCGAAGATGTGTGACCCAGCTCTATTTAGAGCCGGTCAGTCTCCTGTCATGCGAATTGGATGCGGGAAAACCTGCAATAGTGTGAACCCAGCCTAATTCTGTATATTCAAAACAATATACCAAAATCAATCATTCACTTCCCTTAATCTATAAAAGAAGACATCACTTTTAGTGCATTTTATTTCTGTAAAATTGGCTTTCTGAAATATTTCACAATGAGGCAGCAAAGCGGTTAAACAAACATAAAGAAAAAAAATATATGACTAAATGTTAAGTATTTTGCCTTGCTGCACCTGGAACGCTACAATATGTCATACTGCAACAGAAAGATGGAGGTCACTACTCATCTGAGTCATTGCTGATCAGCAGATGGGAGACGCCAAATGCCATCCTGAGCCCACAAGCTTTCTCCGGTAGTCTTGTGCTTCTCAGAACTCAACAGCTGCCCCATTTTACACATTTCACTTAGGTGTGCAAAGGGTCATAAGGTTATAAGGTGTCAATATTTATAGGATTCTAACAATAATCCAAGCACTTACTTCTATCTCAATATTGTCAAAAGCAGAATTCTGTTAGCAGCCATGTAAACACTAGTGCAATGGAAAGACTCTTTTACATCAAACTGTGCATCATCATATTAAGAAGGAGAAGGTGTGAATTGATAGAAACTCTCAATATTAACTGTCAGTATTGTATCTTCCTGTGAACTTCTGTTTTAAAAGTAATGCATACACTGGTAATCAAGCTATAGTATTTATGTTGTTAAATTGAATGTGTTGTATTGTGTTTTTTTTTTTTATAGATGTGTTTTTCATATACTGTATGTGAACGTGATAAACTTAATGTAATTAATCCTGTCAATTTATAAAATGTTTAAAAAAAATTGGTTTTCTAAATAGCACTGCACTGTGAAAAGCACACTTAATACTATACAATAGCTGTGCTTTTGAAGCTTCATCTCACAATGCAATTCTATGGGACTGTTGCCAAACCAAAAAAAAAAACAGACTCCACCTTCATGACTGACATTTCAACAGTTGCTTGTTATAGAACAGTGGTTCTCACCCTTGGGGTTGAATGATGATTTGCCAGGGGTCACCAAATCCTGGGCTGTTCCTGAAGCCCGCACCGCTCTCCCAGCCGTTTCGTGGCCGTCCAGCTAGGCTGTCCCTGGAGCCTGTGGCCGCCCAGCCGGGCTGTTCCTGGAGCCCGTGGCCGCCCACTCAGCCTCTTTGCAGCCACCCATTCAGTTCACAGCATGGCTGGGGGGGGGGGGCAGAGACTAGAGGTCAGCTGACTGGTGAGGAATGTGAAGTGGGAGGGGCTGGAGGAGACCCTATCTCCCGATTTCGGCATAGGTGTCACTGCTGTGAGACACCACAGAGCCGGAGAAACAGTGAGTAACACTACCTGTGATTAGAGTTGCCATTAAAAGTCCCCACTTCAGTTCTCAGATCAGCAGATGACCTTGATCAAGAGCACCTAAGTTGGTTGATCAGAACTCCCCCCAGCACTGCCACTCATCCCATCCCCCCCCCCCCCCCCCCCCACACCAAGGAGTAAGAAAAGGAAAAAAATAGAGAATACATGGAAGGGAGAGGAAAAGAGGGTGAGGAACAAAGAAAAAGGGAGAGAAAAAATAAGAGAAAGAACAAGAAAGATGGCTAGAGAGAGGGATGGGGGGAAAAAAAACAAGAAATTAGGATTGAGAGCGATAAAAGGGAAAGAAAAGAAAACAGAGAGAAAGAGTGGTACATCCTAAAATGTACCATAAGGGGTTTAAATACTGTACGAGTGGAAGGGAGTGCTAAATGTTCGTTCGTAGGTTAGGGGTCCCCACAACTTGGGAAATTTTATCAAGGGGTCACGGCACTAGAAAGGTTGAGAACCACTGTTATAGAGGCCAAGTATACATACTAAAACTGGCCATACACTATGCAAATTTCAAAGTTCATCGGGAACCAGCTAAAATTTGCTACGTGGGTGGCCAGAACGACCCTCTCCCCGCCTGACATTCTCCAATGCAGTCACTGGCCCGGGTACAAAGACAGCTGCAACAGGAAGCTGTCAGCAGTGCTGGGACAAGGCCATCTAGAGCGCAGGATGAACATGTCAAACTGCTCCCCACTCCAAGATGTGTGAGCAATATGTGATCACAAAAATCCCCCCCATACTCCCACAATTTTTTTTTTTATTGAGCACTAATCTGCATTCTTACCCCACAGGGTGGATGAAAATCAAGGATTTAAAAAAAATCAAAACAAAAATGATTTTTTGGATTTAAAATCGGATTTATTTAGATTTTTATGATTTTTTTTTTTTAATAAAATGCTTTTGGAGTAAAAATCTATCCAAAGATAGTTTTTCATTTAAGATACATTAATATTTTAGTTTATGCAGCATGAAATGGAGCTTAGTTATGTAGCATGAAGCTGTAAACTCTGCAATATTTACATTTTTGGTAAATTCATTCAATGAATCCAAGCTCTGCAAGTTGAGATAACATGCACTGCATTGATGCATTCACACAATTTCTCAGTAACCATGAGATAAAACAAAGTTCAGGAGTATTCCTTTATCCCATTGTTTTGCAAATTAATGTACACTACAAACTGTATGATTGAATCGGTTCTGATATCAAGGTTTTACTAACCTGGCAGCTTATTATTCTAAATAAGAAAACTTCATTTTGTTTGCAAATATTTAAGAATCTAACTACCAGCAAGAATAAGTTCTTACATTTAAAGAGCACCTGTCATTTCAGATCCATCATGTTAGCGCCTGTTAGTGGCATCCAATCACCTGCTGCCGCCATATCCCTCACCTTGTTGTGTCACTGCCGCATCACCAGCAGTCCCATTAAATTGAATGGGTGGTGAGTCAACAGCGAGTCTGAGGAGGAGCTGCTGCGGGACAGAGATGACAGTTTCGCTTAAAAAATGATGATTCAAATTGAGTTGATTTAAATCAGGCCTTTTTACTAGTGATTCATAATAATCTTAAGTTCTCTGCAACAGATAATCATCAAATCTCTACTTAATATAATATCAAAAAACTTAACACTGCAACAATAGCTTAACATATCTGATCACTTAAATACACTACAAAGAGGACCTAAAGTTGGATATATTTTGTCATGTTCAGTGATATGTGCTAAATAATGTGTAAATGCGACCCTTCCAAAAATGTATTAAAATGTTAGCGATCGCAGTATTTCCCTTAGCAATCCTTTTTTTTTTTTTTTTTTTTTTTTTTATATTTCATAGAGATATATTTTTTAGGTATTGTCCAGGTTCATCATGTACTTACTGGACTGTGTCCACAAATGTCTGACACAGATCAGCCACTGCTCCCTTGTGTTTTGCTACAAATTTACAATGTTGCAGTCTAAACACAGGGGGTAAAGAGACTGAAGAAATGCATTCTCCTACCTGCAGCAGACTGATGATACCATCTCAGCCTAAGTAAAGTCACTGACTGAGGCTCAAGGACATACTTTAAAATGATAAAAGGTAAGGCGTTGCTGAAAAATTTAACTGTTACTGTGACATATCAGGAACAGATTATGCAATATATAGAGACTGAGAAGTTACTGAAGGGTTCACTTAAAACTCCACCTTAAAGTGGAATTATACCCATAACAACGTGATAAAAAATAATGTTCTTTAGCATGTGATTCCACATTATTAATAATGCTACCAAAATTAGTGTGTGCTGTAAATTGCCTCCAGCATTGCTCTTGTTTCCTTTTGCTGGAGGCTGCCATTTTGCTGAAGCCCAGAGCCCCCCGCAGTAAATCATAAAGCGGAACTAAACCCATTAATTTACTGGTTTCAAAAAGCAATTTTGGCATTCCAGGAATGTAAATGTCTACGGTCACATTTGATTGTGTCCTCAACCAAACTGTCAAACTACCAAAGGGTTGGTGTCATAACTGATCCCATGTGCAGCACCATGGCAGTTGCAGAACAAACAGAAGCAGTTTTCTTGGCTGTAAAGGATAGGAGGGTTTAAATCCGCTTTACACTGTCAGCAGATCGGCCTCTACAAACTCGGCAGTGCCTAAAATGCCTAAATATGGAGAGCAACTGAGCATGTGCAGAGCAGGGTGAGACAGTGTATTGCTGCATTTAAACAGTATAGACACTTATTTTTAATGTTTTAGATAGCTATACCTGCAAATGAGGCCAACCTGAAGTGATCTAGCAAGACTTTATTTATTTTTTTACTAAAGTTCCACGGTGCCATAGTGCTGCACATGTGACCAGTTATGACACCAGTTATTTGAGGGTTTGACAGTTTGGTTGAGGACACAAGCAAATATGACAGTTAGCAATCCCGTTATTCAAGGAATGTAACTGTCTTTTTAAACCGTTTTATTGATGGGTTTAGTTCCGCTTTATGATTTACTGCTGTTCAGGGGCTCTGGGCTTCAGTAAAATGGAAGCCTCCAGCAAGAAGAAACAGGAGCAATGCTGGAGACAATTTACAGCACACACTCATTTGGTAGCATAAATCATAATGTGGAATGTGTATGTTCCTTGGTAAAGAATAATTTTTTTATCCAGTTATGTGTATAGCTTAGCTTTAACCCCAACTACTCCTAAAACGTGAAGGAAAGATGTATACTCACCTATTTTAAGGCCGTCACGTGATCCCCGCTTCCATGTGTCAGCAAGCGCAGCTGCAGGGGGGAGGAAGCACTGCCAACAATGGATGGGCAATTGAAGAGTATGGATGGTGTCACTGCTTCAGGCTTTATTAGCCTTTTTTGGAGTGCTACCGCCTCTGCCCTGAAGCGCCATTGGCAGACACAAGGGAGGTTATATGACAGTACTGGAGTGGGCTGAAAATAGGTAAGTAGATATCTTTCTTACACAGGTTGGTAAGCATAGGTGTTAGGAGGGGAGAGGGGACAGTTTAAGACTAGTTAGGGTTAAAAGAGAAGTATGGGTTTGGGGTTTATTCTGATTCACACTGCGATGGCAGACGTAAAGTTTATTTGTCTTTTAAATGCAAACAGTTTAAAAAAAAAAATTGTAAAAATACAGAATGCAATGCGTAACTTAAAAACTGTTACCGGTAATTGTGGTTTACCCAATATGTTTTCCATCATAGTGACAACAAGAGATAAGTTATTGAGAACAACAAAGATGAGCAAGATACATACCATTCTGCAAACCCATCCACAACTGTTTATGGTCCTTCTTCTGCATTTCATTGATAACTTGGCTCTTGTGTTTCAAAGCATCGGCTTCCTTCACAGAAGACATAAAGTGTGCTTCAATCACATCTTTTGTTTGGCAATGCAAGAGGTCTTTTGATGGAAAACTCTGCAATTAAAAAACATCTGTTAACACACTTCATAGTCTTATTCATCCTTTTACTGTGAAGGTTACTTTAATAATGTAATGCATAGGTTTGAATCTTTTTTTGTCAAAACAGTCACACTTTCCCACTGAGGATAATACCCAAGGCATTTTTTTGCCATTGGGGCTTCCTCCAGCAACAAGTTCTCCTCCTCTATCCTATCTGTCTGACCCCCTGGTGCCCTCACACTCCCCACCTCCTTACCTCATTCTTTGCCTCAGTTTCCACTTGATTTGCTATTCCCTAAGACACCTTTCACACTGGTGCGCTTTGCAGGACGGTAAAAAAAAGTCCTTCTAGCAGCATTTTTGGAGCGGTGAAGGAGCGGTGTGTATACCGCTCCTGCCCATTGAAATCAATGGGCACCGCGGCTATACCGCCGGCAAAGCGACTCTGCAGAGGCTCTTTGTGGTGGTTTTAAACCTTTCTCGCCAGCTAGCGGGGGGGTAAAAGCACCCCGCTAGCGGCCGAATAGCACCGCGAAACTGACGGTAAAGCGCGCTAAAAATAATAAAGCGCCGACGCACCCACCGTCCCAGTGTGAAAGGGGCCTTGCTCACTTGCTTTTCCTTCACGGTTGTATAAAACCCTTGCATAGACTTGCCCCTCACAGCTCTCAACAAAATAACCACACACAGCCCACAGTCAGTAGAGCAGTGGACAGTGTCAGTAAGGCAGTGGACAATGTCAGTAAGTAGAGCAGTAGACAGTGTCAATAGGGCAGTGGACTTTGTCTTTTCTTTCCCAAAAATGGCTTTTGTCAGTAAGGCAGAGGATTGTGCCAGTAGTTTTTATTATTATTATTTTATTTTTTTACAATTATTTTAGCAGCCCTGTTGGGGGTTTTGGTAAAATATCAGGGCTCTAAACAGACCCCTGATGTCTCATCTTTGAGACAGAGAAAGAAGATTAAGGACTGTGTCCTCAGCCTCAGCTGCACAGAATGAATGAACAGGAATAGCTCTGTACAGAGCAGATTCCTGTTTATTCACAAACTGAAGCACTGTAAACACTGTTTACTATGCTTCAGTTATGAATGAACACAGTGGGTGATCAATACAGATCACTCACTGTGTTCATTCAGAAAAGGAAAGGGTTGGTAAATTACATTTACCATCACCTTCCCCGCTCTCTATCCTGAAGATCCGCAGCAGCAGCCACCGGGAAACGAGAGGGGAAGCCAGCAGCGCTGCAGAGATGGGGGGACTAGGGGAGTACACAGGTGGGATCCAGCAGCAAAAAGGAAAATCTAGACAGGAGGGGTGGCGGGGGCAGCATTTAGTGCAACAACCCCTGTATTTTCCGCCTGCTGTGGCAGTTGAATGCCAGTGGGAGGTAGAGGAGGTGAATCCAGCATTCAGCTGCCACAGGTGATAAATATAGGGAATCAGTGCAGTAAATGTAACCCCTCCTATTCAAGTTTTGGGTGTCGGCAAAGAAGGAACACAATCTACCTGTCACCTGCCCGCAATCGACCGGTTGTCGACCCCTGCTTTGATACTTGTTTTCCAAAGAATACTATGCATCATTAATAGTTTTCACTACTAAAATGATAATCTCTTCTGCATTTTTAAGATGGACATCAATCAACTTAGAAACAAATAAACCAAAAATTGCCATTAGCCAGCAAAGCCGTCTTTTGCTTCCATTATCTTTTCTGTTCATCAAAAACATTTTAAGACCAACAGAAGAAAAACACCCTTTGCACACAATTTCAAATGACAAACCTGCAGCATAGGAATTGAAACATCTTTTGAGCAGCCTTACCATAAAGTATATATGGGTAGCTTAGAAAAACAATTTTCAATGATGAGAAGGGTTAGGGTGAAATGAAATTGCATAAATAAAAAAATAAATGCATATTCTCAACTAAGGAGAAAAGTTTAAAAAAATGTAGCCAAGGTCTTCACCCTAAGGTAGTGTAAATGTTATAAAATAAGAAAAAAATAGAAAATAAATAAATAGAGTGGAAAGGTAGGGTATACCGGACGAAGGGAGCTGAGGACTGTGGACAACCATCATAGGTTGAGGAGACTGGTCAAAATCTGAGTTGTCTACAAAAAAGGGGACAAGACTCTGGTACTCTGATAATCTGTATCTGTCCATTTAGAGGTTATTTTGGATTAAAGGAAGCATTGCAGGATTGTGTTCATAATTTGGTAAGGAAACATTAAGTAGGTAGTACGCCACTTACAGTGGGTAAGATAAGGAATACTTGGCCTCATTTTTCACATAGCTGAACACCTGGGGTTCCTAAATCACAAAACTACTCTCAAAAATTGGATTTTAGGCAGTGGTTACTGACAAGTGGAGATTATAAAACAATATGTATGAAATGTAATCATTATGTCCACATACAAGAGACATCTTTACAGAAGCATCAGATTTAAACATATGTCTATTGGGGTGTAGCTGACCATTTTAGTTCTATTGTATTGTAATTCTTTTTATCACTAGTATTACCTTTTCATTACCTTTCATCAGTGAAGAAAGAAAAAAGGGGGGAAAATAATAGACAGTACAAGTACTATGCGTGCAGCATGATGGAATGAGTGACTCAGAACTAGAGCCACAGCTCACTATACTGAAAGGGAGGCTAAAGTGCTGCTAGTATCGAAAAGTACAGTGGTTTTCATCAACGGTTTGGATGTTATCGAAGTTAGTTAAAACGGAGAGCAAAAAACATGTTAAGTCATGTCCTAAATGACAGATTCTGAGATGACTACACTAAAATAATCTTAGGTTTGTTTTTAACTTATCACTTTCATGTTTTAGAAAGCTCCCACACAAAGACAGTTAGTCAGCAAATTCGTTTTTTTACTTGATCCAAAAGGTACAGACCCAAATTTAGCAATGGCAGTTCCAGGCTTACTTAAAGAAAAGCTGGAAATACAAAAACATACTTGTTAAAATGTAAAGCTGCTCTTTTTTAGCTAAATAAAGATGAAGTAACAAGTTATAATGAAAAAAATAGGATTTTTGTACTCACCGTAAAATCCATTTCTCTGACATCCATGGACCGACACGGCGGCTCTTAATCACTGAACGTGTGAGTATATGTCCCTGCTTGCAGGAGAAGACCTAGGCAGAATGTTAAATGTTAAAACATTCTAGAATAAACCAGAGCTGAACAGCCCCGCCCAGGGGGGCGGTCCCTCCGGACATTACCCTCCCACCTGCAGCTAGCAGACCTCAGTTCGTAACAAAGCAGTACAAACTTAAAATGAAGGGTGGGTGCCGTGTCAGTCCATGGAAGTCAGAGAAATGGATTTTACGGTGAGTACAAAAATCCTATTTTCTCTTATCATCCATGGACTGACACGGCGGCTCTTAATCACTGAACGTGTGGGACGTCCCAAAGCAGTGTCAAGAGGGATGGGAGCAGTATAAATGGAAAAACCAAAAAAACTTCACTCAAAACAAGGCAGAGCTCCTCAACGGAGGAGTTGCCACTTTAAACAGCGGCCTACAACACCTTGCGGCCGAAGGAAGCATCCGGAGATGCAGCCACACAACCCTATAAAACTTAGAAAAGGTATGAACAGACGACCAGGTCGCTGCCTTGCACACTTGTGCAACCGACGCTTGATGTCGGAAAACCCAGGAAGCACCAATTGCCCTGGTGGAATGCGCCATAACCGGAAAGGGAGGCGCCCGCCCCCATGAGAGCATAGGCTTGAAAGACGGTTTGTCCGATCCACCTAGAAAATGGTGGCAGACAAAGCAGCTTGGCCCCGTTTCTGACCAGAGACAGTCAAACAGAGAGTCAGACTTCCGAATAGAAGCAGTAGCAGACAGGCACACCCGCCAGGCTCGTACCACATTCAAGGTGTGCCACGCACACTCTCTGGGATGCAATGGGTGAGGACACAAGGACGGGAGGACAATGTCCTCATTTAGGTGAAAGGTCGAGATCACCCTGAAAAGAGAAAGTCGCGGATGCAACACCGCCTTATCCTTATGGATGACTAAATATGGCGACTTGCAGTACAAGGTCGCCAACTAAGACACTAGTCTAACCGAAGTGATTGCCACTAAAAGGGCCACCTTCTGAGACAAAGTCAAGAGGGGAATATATCCCTGATATTCTCAAAAGGAGGTTCCTGGAGAACCGAGAGTACCAATTCCGATCCCACGGGGGGAGAGGAGACTTGACAGGAGGGAGCACATGGCGAACCCCCTGCACAAGGGTGCTAACCAAGGAATGACCCGCTAGTGGTCGCCGAAAGAAGACGGCCAAGGCCGAAATCTGACCCGTAATGATATTCAAAGCGAGCCTTTGGGCCACTCCATGCAGAAGAAAACGCAGGATTCTAGGGACGGATACGTCCGAGGACGTCAGTCCAGCTCTTCGCACATGGCGATGTAAGCTTTCCAGGTATGGAGATAGATCATACTGGAGGAAGACTTCCGTGCCCTTAATATGGACGAAATGACCAAGTCCGAGAGACCTCGCTCTCTCATCACCTGGCTTTCAACAGCCATGCCGTTAAGGCCAGAGACTGTAAAGGCAGGATGAAATATAGGACTTTGAGACAGAAAGCCCTCCCTTATTGGCAACCGCCAGGGAACGGCCGCGACGAGACGTACCAGATCGGCGTACCAGTGAAGCCGAGGCCAATCCGGAGCAATGAGGATCACCGGAATTCCCTCGGTCGCCACCCTGTGCAGCAGGCGAGGGAGCAACTGCAGCGGAGGATAATAGGATTTTTATAACAGCTTACCTGTAAAATCCTTTTCTTGGAGTACATCACGGGACACAGAGCGACATAGTCATTACTAATGGGTTATATAGATACCGTCAGGTGCTGGCACTGGCAACTTCCAAAACCGGAAGTACCCTCCCCTATATAAGCCCCTCCCATCCGGGAGCACCTCAGTTTTGTAGCAAAGCAATAAGTGTCCCTAAAGAGGGGCGGGAGCTCTGTGTCCCGTGATGTACTCCAAGAAAAGGATTTTACAGGTAAGCTGTTATAAAAATCCTATTTTCTTTCTCGTACATCACGGGACACAGAGCGACATAGTCATTACTAATGGGATGTCCTAAAGCAATGCCAAATGAGGGGGGGGATACACCATATATAAGCTGAGCGCTATCAGACATGAGGATCTTTTGCGGCCTGCAACACACTGCGCCCAAAGGCGACATCCTCCTGACTTCTAACGTCCACCTGGTAGGACCTAGTAAACGTGTGTACCGAAGACCATGTTGCGGCCTTACAGATTTGAGCCAGGGAGGCCTGGTGATGCACTGCCCATGAAGTTCCAACTGCTCTCGTGGAGTGCGCTCTAACTTTGAACGGAGGTGGTCTCCTTCTCAAGCCATAAGCTTGCATAATGACCTGTCGAATCCACTTGGCTAAAGTAGACTTTGACGCTGCCTGACCCTTTCTGGGGCCTTCCGGCAGAATAAACAAAGTATCCGTTCTGCGAATCTGAGCAGTGGCTTTTAGATAAGCTTTAACTGCTCTTACTACATCCAAAGAATGCAATAACTTTTCCTCTACCGAAGTAGGTTTGGGGAAAAAAGAAGGAAGAACCACATCTTGGTTCAAATGAAACCTCGATACCACCTTAGGAAGAAAGGCTGGATGAGGACGTAACACTACTCTGTCCTTATGGATAACCAGATATGGCTCCTTACAGGACATAGCTGCTAATTCCGATACTCTTTTAGCCGAACAAATGGCTACTAGAAAAATCAATTTCCTGGTGAGAAGCACCAAGGAAATATGCTGTAATGGTTCAAATGGTTGTTTCTGTAGAACCGACAGAACCAAGTTTAGATCCCATGGACATATGGGAATATTAACCGGAGGACTAATACGCATCACTCCTTGTATAAAGGCTTTGACTAGTGAATGCGAAGCCAAGGGCCTTTGAAAAAATATTGACAAGGCCGAAATCTGACCCTTGATAGTACTCAAGGCAAGCTTCCTATCTACAGCCCACTGTAGGAAGTCCAGAATCCTACCTATTACGTACTTATGTGGATGCCATTTCTTGGCCTCACACCACGCAATGTACGCCTTCCAGATTCTATAGTAGATCTGCCTGGATACCGGCTTCCTGGCATTGATCATGGTAGATACCACAGCATTAGAGAGCCCTCTCTTTTTTAGAATGTGGGCTTCAATAGCCAGGCCGTCAAACCTAGGGCTGGTAAGGAAGGGTGGTATATCGGTCCTTGCGAAAGCCGGACGACGTGGGAGAGTCCAAGGACTCCCCACTGAAATTTTACAATCTCCGCGTACCACGCTCTTCGGGGCCACGCTGGAGCCACCGGAATCACTGGTTTCTTTTCTACCCTGATTCTGCGGAGTAATCGAGGTAACCATTGGCGGTGTGAATGCATATATCAGCTTGAACTGATCCCAAGGGAACACTAGGGCATCCGAGCCGCAAGCTAGGGGATCCCTTGTCCGAGAGACAAACCTGTCCCCCTTTGCGTTGAATCTGGATGCTAGAAGATCTACATCCGATGTTCCCCACCGCTGACATATTGTCCAGAAAACCTCGGGGTGAAGGGACCCTTCCTCTGGGCCTAATTGCTGGCGACTTAGAAAGTCCGCCTTCCAATTCTCCACTCCTGGAATGAATACCGCAGATATGGCTGGGACATATTTTTCTGCCCATTTCAGGATGTAATTTACTTCCCTCTGGGCTGCACGACTCCTGGTGCCCCCCTGATGATTGATATATGCCACTGCTGTGGCATTGTCTGATTGAATTCTGACAGGGGACCCTTGGAGTTTGGATGTCCATGCTACTAGGGCATACCGGGCTGCTCGTATCTCTAAGAGATTGATGGGCAGGGCCTTTTCTGCATCCGACCATCTGCCCTGGAGAGACGATTGCTCCAGTACTGCTCCCCAGCCTATAAGGCTGGCATCTGTAGTGACCACCTTCCAAGAAATCGGACTGAAGGATTTCCTTTTTTCCAGATTCTGGGGAACCAACCACCAACGGAGGCTCTTGCGAACGGAAGGGGACAAGGACATTGTAAGTCTAGGGCCTGAACTTTTTTGTTCCAGGCTGACAGTATGGCCCCTTGCAAATTCCTTGAATGGAATTGACCGTAGGGTACTGCTTCGAATGATGCCACCATTTTTCCCAGCAGCCTCATATACAGGCGTATGGACGGCTGTCTTTTTTGTACCCACTAAGTGGATCAAATCTTTCAAAGACAACACCTTTCCTCGAGGCAAGAATATTTTTCTCTGGCCTGAATCCAACCTTAGCCCCAAGTATTCCAGACTTTTGACTGGTTTTTAGGGCTGACTTGTCTCGGTTGATAATCCAACCGTGAGATTCCAGATACTTGATCGTCTTGTGAACGACCACGTCTAGTTTTTTCACTGAGTGGTCTATCAGCAACAAGTCATCCAGATATGCCATTATCATTACACCTTGTGTTCTTAGATTGGCCAATAAAGGGCCAGAATTTTTGTAAACACTCGTGGTGCTGTGGCCAAACCGAAGGGTAAGGCTCTGAACTGAAAATGGCGCCCTTCTACTGCAAAGCGTAGAAATTTTTGGTGGACTGGAAAGATGGGAATGTGCAAATAAGCATCTTTGATGTCGATCGTGGCTAACCAATCCTCCCCTTGTAGGGCAGTGGCCACCGATCGGATCGACTCCATCGGAAAGTCCTGATATACAGGAATTTGTATAGCCCTTTTAGAATTAATATGGGCCTCCCGTCCGCGTTTGCTTCGGGACTGTAAAGAGGTTTGAGTAAAACCCGAACCCTCATTCTTCCAGGGGAACCTCCATAATTACTCCTTGGAGCAATAGTTGTTCTAGTGCCAACAGGAGGGACTCTCTCTTCCGGGGATCCCTTGGCACGTTTGACCTCAAAAATGGGAAGGAGGAGAGTCTTTTAACTCCAAACTGTATCCCAAACCTACTGCGGAGAGCACCTATCTGTCTTGATCGTGTCCCGCCAGGTCTCTTGCGAACAACTGGAGTCCTCCCCCCACCCGACTGAGTGGGGGCTTCAATGAATTTAACTTTGGGGGAGGTTTTGTACCTCCCCTGACCCAGGGTTTCTCATTACCCTGCTACTGTCCCTGTTTTTTACCCCCGGGATTTGACCGAGGAGGCCGTCGGAACTGTTACACAGCCGATGCCCCAGGGACTGGAGAAGCAGGCCTCTTAAAGAGGGACCTCTAACTCTGCTTTTAACCGGCAAGAGCGTATTTTTACCGCTGGAAATTTTCTGGATATATTTGTCCAGGTTTTCCCTGAATAAGCGTTCACCATGAAATGGGACGCTAACCAGCCATTCTTTACAGGGAGCTTCAGCAGACCAGTTTTTGAGCCATAGGAGCCTACGCATATGTACTATAGACAGCGTAAGGCGGGAGGCCTGATGGACTGAATCCTCTATGGCGTCAACCGCAAAGCCTAAGGCTCTAGGTAGATCAGCTAGGGCAAAGCCTGCTGATCTGTCAAGTCCCTCAAGACCTGTTTCAACTGATCCTTCACTGCTTAGCAGACCCCAATAGCTGCTACTGCTGGTTGTATCACCAAGCAGATTTTCATAAGGACTCCAATCTTTTATCTATTGGGTTCTTGAACATTTGGACATTATCCACTGGACATGTCAGTGATTTATACATACAAGAGATGGCTGCGTCCACTGTAGGGACCTTCCATTTTTTTTTTTTTTTTGATGAACTTATCCTCCATGGGATAGACCACCGGAAATCTCTTGGGGGAATAAATATTTTCTCAGGACGTTCCCAATCCTGGTAAATGAGCCCTTTCAGTAAAGGGTGAAGTGGAAAAGAACAAACAGTCTGGGGGCTTCTAGCGACCCCAACGAGGATACAGTAGTGGTTGATGGTTCCGCAAGGTGCATTTTTAAATGCTAATCGGACCATGTTAGTCAGAGACTGAACGCATAATCTTTCAGCTTAAGATGCTGAGAAAAGGTTCCCCCACTGTTGATTCCTCTATAACAGAATCAACCTCATCCTGATCCCCTTCAGGCAGGTCGATCCCTGTATGGGACTGTTGCTCTGCTAACAGCAGGCACTCTGAAGGAGGAGACGGAGATCGGGCGTGCTTTCCCTGACAGGGAGGCAGCGATAAATGTTGACAATCTCTCTCTAATCCTCCCAGAGCTGAGGAAAAAACCTCCTCTGTTACATACACAGGAGCAGGTGAACTGAGGACAGCCACAGTACCAAGTACCCTGCGGGGTCTCTACGGTCACTTACCTCTGAACTTCAGGGGAGACTGGTGCAGCAGGAGTATGCCCAAGATCCTCCGAGCCCGATGAGACCCCCTTCGCTTCCTGGAAGATTCAGTTCCGGAGCTTCTGGACGGCATATTCCTAAGCCTAAAGCTGAGGTATTCCAGCCGTAATACACCACTTTTACTGAGAATAGTCTAGCACAATTGCTGCTATATCACAGTTGGTGTCTACTAATGTGCCTTTCTAGGGGATGCCTGTATCAACCGCTTGCTGTATGCCTTTAAATGTTGCCAGCTCTGTCTCTGTACTTCATAGCCAGCTCACTACAATATTGTGGTTTTTTTAAACTGCTGGGACGCCCGCACATGCGCAGAAGCGCTGCGGCGCGCACAGAGCGTCATCCCCCAGGCTCCGCCCCCTTTCCCGGCTCACCTCTATATATAGAGGCGCGTGCACGCGCGCGGGCACGTGCGCCTTCGGCGCTAATTTCAAATATGGTAACAAGGGACAGGAGCCAGGGCCCCTCTTTGCCGCAGGCCGGGGGATGGACGAGCACTGCAACATGGCAGAGGAAGCAGTTTCCTATAAGAGAACTCACCATCTGCCTGGACTTTGCTCTGCTGAGAAGAAGCTAGTCCACATGACAAGAAAACATTCCACAGCGGCCTCTAGTGGACAAACACAGGTACCGCAGTCGAATATATTAAATATATATAAAAAAATTTTTTTTTTTTTTTTTCTTGACCACCATTAAAAATTATTACATTTTTTTAGTAGTTACAGGCATGCACAGAATTTTGCGGGAATACCATTAGGTAACAGACAGAAAGACAAATTAGGCTTGGGGGTCCCCCAATAGAACCAAGTTCCTGGGGGCCCCCACTTACCTGTTCCTCGCCGCAGGACTTTGTTTGGTCCACAAAAGCCCAAACTTCACCTATCACGGCAGGCATTGTAATCAAACCTTCAGGGACCGGGTTCCCAAGGATTCCACTCCCCTGGACCTGTATAGCACCCTGCACAGAAAACATCTTGGTCGTGGGTATGACCAGAGCTCTGGATCCCAGGGTCCAGCTCTCCTAAGAGAAGCATTACAGGCAAAACCTTGCTCTTCTCTGCAAGGCCCGGGTACCGACCGTTTAGCTATGAAGCTTTTTTGGTCGGATCCGGAATAGCTTACTGAGGCCCAAAAGAACCTGTACGCAAGCTCAGTGAAAAACACATGTTTCTTCTTGGCCAACACCTTAGACACTGGCAAAAAACTGAGGTGCTCCCGGATGGGAGGGGCTTATATAGGGGAGGGTACTTCCGGTTTTGGAAGTTGCCAGTGCCAGCACCTGACGGTATCTATATAACCCATTAGTAATGACTATGTCGCTCTGTGTCCCGTGATGTACGAGAAAGAAAAACGTATTCCGTGTGGCAAAGGAGTTGAAATACCTCTGGGTGCAAAGACCACTCTCCCTGGTCCAACGTCTGGCGACTCAAATAGTCCGCCAGTTCTATGCCCGGAATGTAAACGGCCGACAGAGCCGGCACGCTTATTTTAGCCCACTTCAGGGTATGGGGGACCCCGGAAGCCGCAGTAAATGTTATTTAGCGGTTGCTCCATGTGGATTAGAATCTGTGAGGTTCTGCATGCCAGTCCGGTTCACTAACCGCAAGGACAGGAACTTCCTGCCCCTGAGCTCCGAGTCCCCCCTTTATGGACGACATACGCCACCGCCGTGACTTTGTCCGACTGGATCCTAATGGGCGATCCTGCAATCTCTCAGACCACGAGGAGAGGCACAGTCTGATGGCCCGTATTTTCAGAACATTGATCGGCAAACGGGCTTCGTCCGGAGTCCAAGCCCTTGGGCCAACAGGACTCCCCAGACTACACCCCAGCCCTTCAGGCTGGCATCTGTAGAGAACACCGTCCATTGGACGGGGAGGAACGACTTCCCGGACCGAAGAGCCGGGGACCCAAACCACCATGTTAAAGACGCCCTGATTAGGTGACTCACCTGGATCGGAAAATCCAAAGACAATGGGGATTTGTCCCAAGGGAACAAAATCTCCTTCTGCAATGCCCTGGTGTGTGATTGGGCATACGGAATGGCCTCGAAATAGGTCACCATGAGTCCCAGGACTCTCATGCAAAAACGGATTGACGACCATTTTTTGGGATGTCAGCACCCGCACTGCAGACTGAAGTGTCAGTAGCTTCCCTGGAGGTAGGAATACCCTTGCCTCCAAGGAGTCCAGAATCAGACTCGAGATACTCCAGACCATGAGTCGGGACCAGGACCGACTCCTGAATGTTTAGGAGCCAGCCGAAGTCCCTGAGGGTCTGACTGACGATAGTCACACTGTCTTCTAATTCTGAGCCATTTCCTGCTCTGAGAAGAAGATCGAGATAGCCCCCGACAGCAATGCCTCGCTGTCTCAGCAAGCTAGAACCGGCACAAGCACCTTGGTGAACACCCTCGGTGCTGAGGCTAGGCCGAAAGGAAGAGCCACAAATTGATAGTCGACTTTGCCGATCGCAAACGCAGAAACTTCTGGTGACTTGCGCAGATCGGAACATGCAAGTAGGCGTCCTTGATGTCCAAGGTCGCCAGAAAATCCCCTTGACGGAGTGTACTGATGCGAATGGATTCCATGTGGAACTTTTGCACCTTCACAAAGGCATTCAGGACCTGGAGGTCCACGATAGGCCGAACCCCGTCCCCTTTTTTGGGACGACAAATGAATTCGAGTAGAATCCCTGAAACCTCTCCTGTGACGGAACTGGCACAATCACTCCGGTCCTGAATAGGCCCCATAGGGCTGCCCGACGGGCAGGAAGGAGAGGAAGATTTGAGGGAAGAATCTGTCTGGGACCAGGAACGGAAACCTATCCTGTAACCTGAGGTGATCACCTCGCCCACCCACCGGTAGGAGATCCGGGAGGTTCACTGATCCTTGAACCTGCAAAGTAGTCCCCCCTACCCCAGAGTCGGGTGGGGGCAAGACTTCACGTGGAGGCGGGCTAGGGGAGCCGGCTTGTTTGGCTTACGCACCCAGGGGCGCTTGTGTCCACCAGGCGCACCGCTGTCAGTCTGGGAGGGCCTCCCTGTTGACTGACGAAAAAAATATATTTTTTGCTGGAAAGGAAGGACCCTTGCTAGCCTGAGGAAGAAGAGTGCTTTTACCTCCCGTGACATCCTTGATGATGTCATCCAGCGCAGCACCGAAAATCCTATCACCTTTAAATGGTTAGGTGGGCCAGAGCAATAGTGTCTGGAGGAAGATTATGCTCCTGTACAGTTTGGCGCAAAAAATTTTGCCCAACCCGTAAGTGTCTGAGACACAAGGGTCGCCGCTACCACAGGCCGTAGGGCGAACCCCAACAAGGCAAACATGGCTCTGCTCACCACTTCTGACCTCCTGTTAGTGGGGTCCTTAAATGCAGGAGTCCCCTCCATCGGGAGAGTGGTGGCCTTGTTCAACCGGGCGACTGGAGGGTCGACCACTGGGGGAGAAGCCCACGTTTTAAGTAGGGCATCTTCAAAGGGGTATCTGATAGGCAAACGTCGCGTACCCCAGACCTCAATAAGCTGGTCAAAGAAAGGTACATATGGAAAAAACCCTTTTTTAGAAGGCCCGGCCCTAAGGAACCAGAGGAGACTGTCCGCCTGAGGTTCTGCATCCGCAGCATTTAGCTTGCGAATGTCCCTCACAGCAGCAATGAGTTCACTAACACGCGCCCTGTCATTTACTGACACAGAACTGGAGTTTTCCTTGCAAGGAATGTCCTGTTCAAAACCATCAAATATATACAGAGCTAGGGTCCTGAGCAGTAGTGGCTAGGCCCATATCTGAATCAGCGCACACCCCCCCCCCTTTTTTTTTTTTTAATAAAGTTGGGGAGGGGCTTATTTGCTCCCTTGCGCTCACACACTGCTTCCCCCCTGGTCAGAATGATTCCAGGACTGCAGACAACTGGTCCATAAGGACCGCAGGTGCAGGAGCACTGCCAGTTGTCTCTAACAAGTGTGAAGAAAACAGGTGAACCAGACTCCATGTTGCCACCCTCTGAGACCTTATTCACCATTACAGTGAATAATACAGCCCACCCACTGGCTATGCTGGGGCTGAGGAGGGGATACCCGGAGTACTCACCACCCTAGGGACCGCTCGGTACCGCTGTATGAGCCGCACTGTAGCGCGAGCCTGAGGAGAGTGAAAAAATCTGTGAGGAGATGTGGAGTTCGCGCCGTTCAGCAGCGCCACTAGAGGCCGAAAACGAAACTGAAAACGCTGCGGCTACAAGAAAATGGCCGCCGGGCGCCTGTATAACTGATTTGAGCCGCGGCAAAATGGCCACCGATGGCGCACTTTTTAAATTTAAAACACTGCGCCAATGGCGCACGAAAAAACAGCACAGTCCCCCAGAACACTTTCCAAAACACATTAACAGACATGGAGCAGCCCCCCCCCGGGGCAGAGTGACCCCCCAAGCATCCCCACACAGCGCAGCAGCAGCAGAACAGGGTGCAGAGAGCAGCATAACAGGGGTGAGATAGGGAGAACCCCCCACACACAGAAACACAGCCAGCATGTACTCACCTTGCAGCAGGAGAGACTACTTACCCGTCCCGTAAGCACCTTGGAGAACACCCTCGGTGCCAATAGAGGGACTCACTGGCTTGTTTCAGACAGACCTATCACAGAGTCGTACTGCGTAGCTGTCGGCCCGGTCCACCGCAAAAGATACAGTAGGTACTGCTCGATCTTGAGAGGACCGCAGGAGCATGAAAGCAACCCGGCCACCCCTGGAGCCATGGGGTATGTCGTGAACTGAGTCTCACGCACACAAGGCGAGGATCAGCACGCTCGATGGTCGGACAGGGAAGACTACGAGGATACTAGTGTACCCAACCTGTTGCCCAGCCGACAGTTGATTGAAGGTCTCAAAAATAAAATAATAAAATTCCCAAAGGAATAAAATTCAAAAGTAAAATCTTCCAGGAGACTGGCTCCTGAGAGAGCCACATCTTCTCCTTCTGCTAGGCAGAAAAAAACTGAGGTCTGCTAGCTGCAGGTGGGAGGGTAATGTCCGGAGGGACCGCCCCCCTGGGCGGGGCTGTTCAGCTCTGGTTTGTTCTAGAATGTTTTAACATTTAACATTCTGCCTAGGTCTTCTCCTGCAAGCAGGGACATATACCCACACGTTCAGTGATTAAGAGCCGCCGTGTCGGTTCATGGATGATAAGAGAAACAGGATTTTTATAACAGCTTACCTGTAAAATCCTTTTCTTGGAGTACATCACGGGACACAGAGCGGCATAGTAATTACTATGTGGGTTATAGAGATTACCTTCAGGTGATGGACACTGGCACACCCAAGACCGGAAGTCCCCTCCCCTATATAACCCCTCCCTGCCGGGAGTACCTCAGTTTTGTAGCAAAGAAATAAGTGTCCCCAAAAGAGGGGTGGGAGCTCTGTGTCCCTTGATGTACTCCAAGAAAAGGATTTTACAGGTAAACTGTTATAAAAATCCTATTTTCTTTCCCGTACATCACGGGACACAGAGCGGCATAGTAATTACTATGTGGGAAGTCCCAAAGCAATGCCCAAATGAGGGGGGGGGGACACCATAAGCTGGGCGCCGTCAGACAAGAGGATCAATTGCAGCCTGCAGCACCCTGCGCCCAAAAGCGACATCCTCCTGACTTCTTACATCCACCTGGTAAAACCTAGTGAATGTGTGTACTGAAGACCAAGTTGCGGCCTTACAGATCTGAGCCATGGAGGCCTGATGATGCACTGCCCATGAAGTACCAACCGCTCTCGTAGAGTGCGCCCTAACTTTGAACGGAGGCAATCTTCTTTTCAAGCCATAGGCCTGAACAATGACCTGTCGAATCCATTTAGCCAAAGTGGATTTCGAAGCTGCCTGACCCTTTCTGGGGCCTTCCGGCAGAATAAACAAAGCATCCGTTTTCCGAATCTGAGCAGTGGCTCGCAGATAGGCCTTAACTGCCCTTACTACATCTAAGGAATGTAATAACTTCTCTGCTACCGAGGTAGGCTTAGGAAAAAAGGAAGGAAGAACCACATCTTGGTTCAAGTGAAACCTTGTTACCACCTTGGGAAGAAAGGTTGGATGAAGACGTAGAACTACTTTATCCTTGTGCACAACCAGGTATGGCTCCCTACAGGACATGGCGGCTAATTCCGACACTCTTTTGGCCGAAGATACGGCTACCAAAAAAAAAAAAAATCTGGTGAGGAGTACCAAGGGAATGTGCCGTAGGGGTTCAAATGGTTGCTTCTGAAGAACTGAAAGTACCAAGTTTAGGTCCCAAGGACATATGGGAGCTTTAACCGGTGGATTAATGCGAGTCACCCCTTGCAAAAAAGATTTAACAAAAGAATGGGAAGCCAGGGGCCTTTGAAAGAGTATCGACAAGGCTGAAACCTGACCCTTAATAGTACTTAAGGCTAATCTCCTGTCTACAGCCCACTGCATGAAGTCCAGAACTCTGCCTATAATGTACCTACATGGATGCCATTTCCTGGCCTCACACCAAGCAACGTAGGTTTTCCAAACTCTTTAGTAAATATGCCTGGATACCGGCTTCCTGGCATTGATCATAGTAGACACCACAGAGTTAGAGAGACCTCTCTTCTTTAGAATGTGGGATTCAATAGCCAGGCCGTCAAACCCAGAGTTAGTAAGGAAGGGTCCCTGCGAAAGCAGGTCCGGGCAACGTGGAAGGGTCCAAGGATCCCCTACCGACAATTTTACAATCTCCGCGTACCAGGATCTTCGGGGCCACGCTGGAGCCACCAGTATTACTGGTTTCTTTTCCAACCTGATCCTGCTGAGGAGTCGAGGTAACAACTGTAGCGGCGGGAATGCGTATAACAGTTTGAACTGCTTCCACGGGCACACCAGGGCATCCGAGCCGTAAGCGAGGGGGTCCCTTGTCCGAGACACAAATCTGTCCAGCTTTGCGTTGAATCTGAACGCTAGTAGATCTTTGTCCGGCGTTCCCCACCATTGACATATTGCTCGAAAATTTTCGGGATGAAGGGACAATTCCCCTGGGGATAATCGTTGGCGGCTCAAGAAGTCCGCTTTCCAATTTTCCACTCCTGAAATGTATACAGCGGATATGCATGGAACATTCCTTTCCGCCCACTTCATGATGTGATTCACTTCTTTCTGGGCTACACCACTCCTGGTGCCCCCCTGGTGATTGACATATGCCACTGTTGTGGCATTGTCCGATTGAATCCTGACAGGGGACCCCTGAAGCTTGGATGTCCATGTTTTTAGGGCATACCGAGCCGCCCGAATTTCCAAAAGGTTGATGGCTAGGGATTTCTCTGCATCTGACCATCTCCCTTGAAGAGACCATTGCCCCAGCACTGCCACCCAGCCTACAAGACTGGCGTCTGTAGTGACTATCTTCCAGGAAATCGGACAGAAGGATCTCCCTTTTTGCAGATTTTGGGGAACCAACCACCAACAGAGACTTTTCCGAACTGAAGGAGTGAGAGGCATTGGAAGGTCCAGGGCATGAACCTTCTTGTTCCATGCTGAAAGTATGGCCTTTTGCAATTTCCTTGAGTGGAACTGGGCATATGGTACAGCTTCGAACGAAGCTACCATCTTCCCCAGCAGCCGCATGCACAGGCGTATGGACGGCTGTCTTTTTGTACAAACTAGGTGGATTAAGTCCCTCAAAGAGGACATCTTTCCTTCGGGTAAGAAGATCTTCTTCTGGTCTGAGTCTATACGTAGCCCCAAGTATTCCAGACTTCTTACAGGATGTAAGGCTGACTTGTTCACATTGATGATCCAACCGTGAGACTCTAGATACCTGATCGTGTCCTGGATCACTAATTTTAGCCTGGCAGCTGAGTGATCTATCAACAATAGGTCTAGGTATGCCATAATCGACACCCCTTGGGTTCTTAGATCGGCCAACAGAGGGGCCAGAACTTTTGTGAACACCCGTGGGGCCGTGGCTAGACCGAAAGATAATGCCACGAATTGAAAATGGTAACCTTCTACCGCAAAGCGTAGAAAACTTTGATGACTCTGAAAAATGGGAACGTGCAAATAGGCATCTTTGATGTCTATGGAAGCTAACCACTCTCCTCCTTGCAGGGTAGTGGCTACTGACCGTATTGATTCCATCCGAAAAGATCGGATATTCAGGAATTTGTTTAAACCTTTGAGGTCCAATATGGGTCTTACGTCCCCGTTTGGCTTCGGCACTGTGAATAGATTTGAGTAAAATCCCAAACCTCGTTCCTTCACGGGAACCTCCGCAATCACTCCTTGGAGCAACAGTTGGTTTAACGCCAAAAGGAGAGAACCTCTTTTCAACGGGTCTTTTGCCACATTTGACCACATAAAGTGGGGAGGAGGAAACTCCTTTAACTCCAATTTGTATCCCAGAGTTACTGTGGAGAGTACCCATTTGTCTCTGATCGTCCTTCTCCAAGTCTCTGCGAACAACTAAAGTCTTCCCCCCACCCGCTTGAGTGGGGGCAGCCCTTCATAGGACTGATTTGGAGGCCAGTTTTGTACCTCTACGGTTCCAGGGTTTTTTATTTCCCTGTGCCTGTCCCTGAGTTTTACCCCCGGGATTTGATCGGGGAGGCCGTCGGAACTGCTTAGAGGCAGATATCCCAGGGACTGGAGAGGTAGGCCTCTTAAAGGAGGGACCTCTAAAACTCTTCTTGACCGGCAGAAGGGTACTTTTACCGCTGGAAATCTTGTGAATATATTTATCCAGGTCTTCGCCAAAAAGGCGCTCGCCATGGAACGGGAAACTAGCTAGAAGCTTTTTACAGGGAGTCTCAGCCGACCAGTTCTTGAGCCAAAGAAGCCTCAGCATGTGAATCAGCGATAGCATAAGGCGGGAGGCCTGATGGATCGAATCCTTGATGGCGTCAACTGCAAAGCATAATGCTCTAGGCAAATCAGCCAAATCATAAGCCTGCTGATCTGGAAGATCCCTTAAGACCAGCTTCATCTGATCCTTTACAGCTTGGCAAACACCAATAGCTGCCACCGCTGGCTGTGTTACAGCCCCAGCAGTAGAAAAAGCAGACTTTAGTAAGGATTCCAACTTCTTATCTATTGGATCTTTGAACATTTGAACATTATCCACTGGACATGTCAATGATTTGTTCACACAGGAGATGGCCGCATCAACTGTGGGCAAACTCCATTTTCGGGTAAACTTCTCCTCCATAGGATAAATCACTGAGAACCTTTTAGGAGTAGCAAATAGCTTATCAGGATGTTCCCAATCCTGATAGATAAGTCCTTCCAGTAACGGATGGATAGGAAAAGAACAATTAGCCTGTGGAGCTTTTAAAGACCCCAGCGAGGAGACAGAAATAGCCGATGGTTCAGAAAGAGGCACTTTTAAGGCCGATCGAACCATGTCCGTTAAGGACTGGACCAATAATCTCTCAGCTTGTGACGCTGAGAATGGTTCCTCCACTGTCAACTCTTCGGAGGCAGAGTCATTCTCAGCCTGATCCCCCTCAGGCAAGTCAATCCCTTCCTGGGACTGTTGTTCTGCCTAATAGGTACCCCGACGGAGGAGACAGAGATCTGGCGCGTTTTCTCTCTGGAAGAGAAGAAGCGATTAAAGCCGTCAATCTTTGCTCCAATCCTCCCAGAGCTTAGGCAAAAGCCTCCTCTGTTACATACACAGGAGCAGGTGGACTGAGGGCAGCCGCAGCACCTAGCACTCCAGAGGGCTCCTTACGGGTACTAACCTCTGATTTATCAGGGGAGGCTGGTGCAGCAGGAGCATGCCCCAGGTCCTCAGAGCCCGATGGAGACCCTTTTTGCTTCCTAAGACTTTTTGTCCCAGAGCCCTTGGACGGCATTATTCCTAAGCCCAAAGCTGAGGTTTTTTATAGCCAAATACACCACTTTACTGATTGTAGTCTAACACAATTGCTGCTACATAAAACAGTTGGTGCCTACGAATGTGTCCTTCTAGGGGATGCCTGTATCACCGCCTGCTGTATGCCTTTGTTAGCTACCACCAAAAACTTTTGCTCTGTCCACTCCACAGCCAACTGTACACAATACTGCATTTTTAAACTGGCAAAGACGCCCGCGCATGCGCAGCTGCGCGCCAGCGCACGGAGCGTCATCCGCCAAGCCCCGCCCCCTTCCGGCCCACCTCTTATATATTAAGTGTGTGTATGCGCCATCGGCGCTGCACATGGAAGTCAGCAACAGGGAGCCAGGAGCTGGATTTATCAGAGAGCGCAGGATGACATAGCTATGGTGAGTATGACAGAAATATATGCAGCTTCTCTCTAGTGAGAGCTCCTATCTGCCTGGACTTTACACTGCAAGAGGAACAGCCCAAAGACATCCTACAGCGGCCTCTACTGGCTAAAACAGGTACAGCACTGATGTCTTGAATCCTATGTGAAACAAATTTCAGGATTAGTAATTAGGCAAATATAGACCAGCGGGAATAACCGTTAGGTAACAGGCAGAAAAAACACATTAGGACCGAAGGTCCCCGCAGAACCAAGTCCCACAGGGATCTCCACTTACCTTATCCACGCCGCAGGACTCTGTTTGGCACAGAAGCCCAAACTTCGCCCCTCACGGCAGGCAATGTCAGCAGACCTTCAGGGACCGGGGTCCCAAGGATCACCACTCCCCTGGACCTGTATAGCACCCTGCCAGAAAACATCTTGGTTTTGGGTATGACCAGAGTACTGGATCCCAGGGTCCAGCCCTCCTAAGAGAGGCATTACAGGCAAAACTTTGTTCTTCTTTGCCAAGGCCCGGGTACCGACCATTTGGCTATGAAGCACTTTGGACGGATCCGGAATAGCTTGCTTAGGCCCAAATTAACCTATACACAAGCCCAGATGAATACATGTTTAACCATGACCAACACCTTAGACACTGGCAAAAAAACTGAGGTACTCTCGGTATGGAAGGGGTTATATAGGGGAGGGGACTTCCTGTCTTGGGTGTGCCAGTGTCCATCACCTGAAGGTAATCTCTATAACCCACATAGTAATTACTATGCCGCTCTGTGTCCTGTGATGTATGAGAAAGAAAAGTAGATGCTGATATAGATACTATACTGAATTTACTACTATAACATAAGGAAAGCTGAAAACCTACCTTAAAGTGGACAGTGATGCCCCAAGGTAAAGATGTATTCGCTGCATGTAGGTCAAAAAGTAAACCAATTGGGTAATGCCTGAAACAAAACAGCAGTGGTTTAGATGCTACAACTAACACAAAATATATTAAATCAGCTGTAGAAAATATTTAAAGAAGTCCACTATACACGGTTTGTATCTAAAGGCCCATATAAAGTCAATCAACCTTCAGACAAAAAGAAGTGATAAAAGTTTATTTTTGTCAATTAACAAAATAGAAAGTACTGTATATACTCGAGTATAAGCTGTAAACTTTTGGGGATTATAGCTTCACGGGACCAAGTGCATAAACCATTGAACTTGAACAAAAAGGCTTTTATTTGTAAATAAACCAAAAATAAAGCTTCATTCAGCACACAGGAAAAATATAAAAACAAAGTCCGCTTATCTCCAGCATAAAGTAAAGTCCTGCTTGTTTTCAGCACAAAATAAATTAAAGAAAAGGCACATACAGTTTTTGTAGAGGGAATTTCCAGAGCCCTTGCTGAATCCTTAAAAGCTCCCAGCAGACACACAGCTCATCTTCACAGGTGCAATCCCCATACTCCTTCCACAACACCTCTTGCACCACTTCCTGTTTTATGAGCTGTTTCCTGGAAGCCTTTAACCCCCTGTGTGCTGACTCCCAGTGGTCAGGAGTGGAGGCTCTATCCCACCCGAATATCACCTTAGAGCCTCCGATATTCCGGGCCCCAAATAACACTCTATCAAGACAAAGAGGACTGCAAGCCATTCTGGGTTACCTCCTGAACACCATCACCGCTCCTTAAAGGGACCACAACCCAAATATTGGTGCTATATAGCACCCGTCCAGGGCCCAACCTTGGCGTCCTGTACAAAGCCGAGTTTTTCAGCAAATTTTTTTGTGCTGAAAATGCCCCCTTTGGCTTATACTCGAGTCTGTGTCCATCTTCATTTTGTGCGCCTGATCCCGGCCAGCCGTAGGTCCCCTGGACCCCAAACTTAGCACACATGTAGCCCCACTCTTCCTCTACAAAGTTTGTTGTCCGGGGGACCTACGACCAAGGAGCACCGATTTATCAAAGCCGGGCACCCCTACCATAGACTCCCATGTTAAACGGTAATTTGTCCGGTGATTTTGGGGACGTGGTACCGGCCGGCCCTAGGTCCCCTGGACCCCAAAGGTGGTGCACATGTAGCCCCACTCCTCATCTACAAGTGTGCAAAGTTTGTTGTCCAGGGGACCTACGGCCGGGGAGCACCGATTTTTCAAAGCCGGCCACCCCTTCTATAGACTCCCATGTTAAACGTCAGTCTAGTCACACAGCGCAGGAGATCAGGTAGAGAGATTGGGCACAGTGAGGCATGGACACAGTGAGGCATGGGCACAGTGACCGTGAGGCATGGGCACAGTGAGGCATGGGCACAGTGAGGCATGCACATGGACACAGTGAGGCAAAGTGAGGCATGCAGATGGACACCCTAGGCTTATACTCGAGTCAATACGTTTTCCCATTTTTTTGTGGTAAAATTAGGTGCCTCGGCTTATATTTCGGGTCAGCTTATATTCGAGTATATACGGTAAGTGATTACAAGATAAATCTAAATCAAATCAATATTTGGTGTGACCACCCTTTGCTTTCAAAACAGCATCAGTTCTTGTATGTACACTTTCACACAGTTTTTGAAGGAACTTTAGGTAGGTTGTTCCAAACATCTTGAAGAACAAACCACAGATCTTCTGTCAATGTAGGCTGCCTCAAATCCTTCTGTCTCTTCATCTAATCCCAGACAGACTTGATGTTGAGATCAGGGCTCTGTGGGAGCCAAACGATCACTTCCAGGACTGAAGATAGTTCTTAATGACATTGGCTGTATGTTTAGGGTCGTTGTCCGGCTGCAGAATAAATTTGGGGCCAGTCTGGTAGTATGGCACAATGGATAGGTATCTGGCTGTATTTCTCAGCATTGAGGACACCATTAATCCTGACCAAATCTCCAACTGTATTTGCAGAAATGAAGCCCCAAACATGCAAGGAACCTCTACCATGCTTCACTGTTGCCTGCAGACACTCATTATTGTACCACTCTCCAGCCCTCCCATGAACAAACTGCCTCCTGCTACAACTAAATATTTCAGATTTTGACTCCTCAGTCCAAAGCACATGCTGCCTTTTTTCTTCATCCCAGTTCCTATGTTTTTGTGCATAGTTGGGATGCTTAGCCTTGTTTCCACGTCGGAGGTTGGGCTTTTTTTGGGCCGCAATTCTTTCATGAAGACCACTTCTGGACAGTCTTCCCCAGACAGATGGGTGTACCTGGGTCCCACTGGTTTCAACCAGTTCTGTGCTGATGGGACTGCTCGACATCTTCAGATGTCAAAGGGAAGTAAGCATCATGTGTCTTTCATTTTCTGCATTAGGTTTCCTTTGCCGACCACTGCATCTATGGTCCTGAATGTAGCCAGTTTCTTTGTGCTTCTTCAAAAGAGCTGGATCAGTACATCTTGAAACCGCAGTCTGCCCAAAAATCTTTGACTGGGAGAGACCTTGCTGATGAAGTATAACTACCTTGTGTTCTGTTGCTGTGCTCAGTCTTACCATGGTGTATGACCTGTGACATGAAACAGTCTTCTACATCCTCACCTTAGTAGCAGAGTTTGGCTGTTCCTCACCCAGGTTTAAGCCTTCTACACAGCTGTTTCTATTTCCGTTAAGGACTGTGTTTCAGCTTTCATATGAAAGTAATGATCATTGGCACTCGCTTGGTATAATTGATTAATCATACACCTGAATCTAATCCTACAAAATCCCTGACTTTGTGCAAGTGTACAAAGTGTGCAAGTGTAAGAACTGATGCTGGCCTTAAGCCCACACCAAATATGAATTTGATTTAGATTTTTCTTCTGTTCGCTCACTTTGCATTTTCTAGATTGATAAAAATAAACAATTCAAATATATATTTTTTTAAAAGCATTCTTACTTTACAGCATTTCTTCACACCTGCCTAAAACATTTGAACAGTATTGTAGTTATATACAGTTGTGCTCATAAGTTTACATACCCTGGCAGAATTTATGATTTCTTTGACATTTTTTAGAGAATATGAATAACACAAAAACGTTTCTTTCACTCGTGGTTAGGGTTTGGCTAAAGCCATTTATTATCAAATCAACTGTTTACTCTTTTTAAATCATAATCGCAACATAAACTACACAAATGACCCTCATCAAAAGTTTACATACCCCAGTTCTTAATACCGTGTATTGCCCCCTTTAACATCAATGACAGCTTGAAGTCTTTTGTCATATTTGTGGATAAGGCTCTTTATCTTCTCAGATGGTAAAGCTGCCCATTCCTCTTGGCACAAAGCCTCCAGTCCATGTAAATTCTTGGGGTGTCTTGCATGAACTGCACGTTTGAGATCTCCCCAGAGTGGCTCAATGATATTGAGGTCAGGAGACGGAGATGGGCACTCCAGAACCTTCTTGTTATTCTGCTGTAGCCAATGACAGGTCGACTTGGGCTTGTGTTTTGGATCATTGTCATGTTGGAATGTCCAAGTACGTCCCATGCGCAGCTTCCTGGCTGATGAATGCAAATGTTCCTCCAGTATTTTTTGATAACATACTGCATTCATCTTGCCATCAATTTTGACCAAATGTCCTGTGTAACTCACATATCCCCAAAACATCAGCGATCCACCTCAGTGTTGCACAGTAGGAATGGTGTACCTTTCATCATAGGCCTTGTTGACAAATGTAGTGTTTATGGTTGTGGCCAAAAAGCCAAAATGACTTTGTGGCAGAAGGTTTGAGGCTTGTCTCTGTGCTGTTTGGCGTATTGTAAGCGGAATACTTTGTGGCATTTGCGTAGTAATGGCTTTCTTCTGGCGACTCGAGCATGCAGCCCATCTTTCTTCAAGTGCCTCCTTATTGTGCATCTTGAAACAGCCACACCACATGTTTTCAGAGTCCTGTATTTCAGGTAAAGCTATCTGTGGGTTTTTCTTTGCATCCCAAAACAATTTTCCTGGCAGTTAGGGCTGAAATTTTAGTTGGTCTACCTGACCGTGGTTTGGTTTCAACAGAACCCCTCATTTTCCACTTCTTGGTTAGAGTTTGAACACTGCCGATTGGCATTCTTAAATCCTTGGATATCTTTTTATATCCCTTTCGGGTTTTATACAGTTCAACTAGCTTTTCCCGCAGATCCTTTGAAAATTCTTTTGCTTTCACCATGACTCCAAATCCAGAAACATCAGTGCAGCACTGGATGAAACATGCAAGGGTCTGTCAGGAGTACAGAAACTTGTTGACCTTTTATACACACACACTAATTACAAGCAAACAGATCACACGTGAGGATGGTTACCTCTAATAGCCATTCAAACCCCTTTGTGTCAACTTGTGTGCATGTTATCAGGCCAAAATCCCCAGGGTATGTAAACTTTTGATCGGGGTCCTTTGGGTAGTTTCTGTTGTGATTATGAAAACACAGTTGATTGATAATAAATGGCTTTAGCCAAACACTAACCACGAGTGAAAAATATATTTGTGTTATCATTCATATTCTCTGAAAAATGGCCAAGAAATCATACATTTTACCAGGGTATGTAAACTTATAAGCACAAATATATAAGCATTCACAATTCAATAACAGGAAGTCTGACTAGAAGAACTTGCTGCTGGAAACCTTTAGTAAAGCGGGAAGACAGCCAACCACTTTCATCTTTACGTGAAGATGCACCTTACCCCTATTTTAGCTTCAAAGCAGGCATTCTAAAGCATCTCATTCAGATCTAATTACAAACTGGTTAAAATGGCACAAAACTGCACCTGAGCACCACACACCAAAAACACTATATATTAAATTTTTAATCTTCGAAGCAAACTCTCCCATCCATCCATGTCTTCATGCTCTATTTTATTGAGAAATCACTTTGAAAAACATTCACCTGGCATTTCTGGCTGTGGCCATCTTGAGTAAGGGCAGATGACTCATGTAACATTTACTTCCTGGAATCCATCTACCATTAGCAGATGGATTCCAGATGTGCTTAGCTGAGAAAACCCCACCTCCCCTCCTGAGAACTCCTGGGGTGTATGACATTATTTACCTAGGCCTGAAAACCAGGAAGTAACTAAAGAAAACGTACAAAAAAAAAGGTTAAAAACAAGTAAATATCATTTTCCTATTTACTAATGCTAGTAGCATAAGGATTAAAAATAGTCAATATTGATTGAGAGAGTGAAGTTTCACTTTAACCTCCCTGGCGGTAATCCCGAGTGTGGCTCAGGGGTTACATTTCAGAACCATTAGCGGTAACCCTGAGCCACACTCGGGATTGCATTGCAGGATCCTGGTGCAGGTTACTTACCTTGTCCCCAGGATTCTGCGATGTACCACTGCTATGTCCGCGAGCCGTGTCCTCCGCCCCATGCCTCTGTGTGCCGGGCTCAGTTCCTTGCGAGCGTCACGATGCACTGGGGCAGAGCCCAGCGGCAAATTCAAAAAGTACAAAATTCATAACACATACAGTAATGTATTTTGTAAGATTACAGTGTACTGTATCAAATCATTTCACCTCCGTTTTGTCCCTAATGCTTTGTCCAGTGCCCTGCATGAACTTTTATATTATATATACTGTTCTTTCTGCCTGGAAACTTGAGAATGTCCATGGCAACCAAAAAGTGTCCCTTTACATCAAAAGCGGTTTGAGACCAGCTAGAAAACAGCGATAGTAAATTAGAACACTTGCAGAATTGAGCGATAGTGTATCGTGGGGAAATTTATTTTATTACTTTTTAGAATTATTTATAGTTATTTATTATATTAAAATGTATGATTTTGTGTTTTAAACTTTATCCTACCCAGGATGTCTACTAGACTCTTGTTTGGACAGATTTAAGTGTGTTATTACTAAGAATTACAGGCCTACAATATAAAACGCCAAATTTCTATGCAAAACAATGTACCGCTTTGAGACGCAAAAATCTGACATAATCATACCGCCAGGGAGGTTAAGCTCTGAAGAGGTAAGAGGCTCTTCACCAAATTATATCAAGCTATCTGACCATATTTTGAGCAGTATGTTCACAGCAATTGGAGAGGCAGAAGCCTAAGACCACAACTAGGTCACTTTTTTACTGTGCCTTCATTTTAGACCAAACCCCAGTCCCTAGATTTGGTGGTTGTATTAGTTTCCCAATTTCACACCTTTTTGCCCTTTATCTTAAAAGTGGTTGTAAACCGCTTTTGACTACTTCTACCTATAGGAAAGCCTAGAATAAGGCTTACCTATAGGTAGTGGAAATATCTCCTAAATGTACGCCGTTTAGGAGATATTTCACTTGTAATCCCCCGCAAACGTTAACGGCGCATGCGTGGGGAAGAAGTTACGAAACAAAGTGCAGTTTCTTCCCCAGCCTGTGCCGTGAATTGCGGCTCTCGTGCGCATGCGCGGGAGTGACTTCACGCGGCTCCGGCGAATCACAGCACCGGAGTCCGCAGCCCGGAAGGAAGAGGAGACAGAAGATGGACGCTTCCTACTGTGGGGACATCGCTGGATTCTTTTGCAGGTAAGTGTCACATAATGGGCTAATATGCGATGCATACTAGCCCACTATGCTTTACATTTGCAATCTGTTCATATAGCAAAAGAGGAAGTAAAACCCATCAGGGTTTACTTCCTCTTTAACCTGGTAATCTTACCATTATTACACTCCCTGTTCTAGGGTAACAACTGTACTTGTCTCCCTAGGACAAGGACTGTTGTTAGGGCTACATATCACTGTGTAAAAACTACATAACACCTCCCTAACAGGTGTTTTGTAGTCCACTGGGATAGCATAGCAGGATACAATGCTAACTGATAACTTTATGTACTTTCTGCCTCTGGACTGTTATCAGCTCACAAGAGGATAGATGAACAGCTTTTTTGCACTTGTCGAACAGATAAAACAAAGCAACGCTTTCAATGGTGTATTTAAAGCAGAGTTCCGCTGAAAAAAACTTTTAATAAATCAGACACTCACCTGTCCCACGGTCCAGCGATGCGGGCGTACGAAGCCCTGCTCCTCTCCCTCGCCTTTCCACGGCGGCGGCATTCTTACAGTGAGCGTCCAGCTTTACAGCCAGGCACGCGCTGCGCATGCGCGAGCCGTGCTGTGAATGGCCGGGCAATCTTCTGGGACCTGTGACATGTCCCAGAAGATTGCAGGGAGGGAGAGGTGAACTTCCTTCTGCCGCCGCCGAGCCCCGGGAGGAAGTGGGAGCTGGATGCCTCTAAAAAGAGGGTATCCAGCCCCCCCAAAAAAAAATGACATGCCAAATGTGGCATATCAGGGGGTCACCATCACTTAAAGCGAAAGTTCAAGGTTTGGGTGGAACTCTGCTTTAACAGACTGAAAGGCTGAATTTAATTGCAGCATCGATGCATCGCGATTCAGCATCGATGCTGCTACCAAAATAATCGATTTTTGGATGACGTCATCCGCGCTGTGCCCTGCCACTCCGAACAGAGCAAAAATGAGCCGTGAGCGTTAGCCGCGAAAGCAGCCGAAAGGCACTGTGCCCTGCCTCTGCAAACCGAGCCGAAGTGAGCTGTGGGCGCTGACGTCATCCCCAGCTGCCTGGCATTGCCGTGTGTTGAGCTGGCTGCTACAGGAGAGGAGACAGTTTATATCTGATGCACCATTATGTGCAAATTTGCCAAATTATGACCGATTGACCATAATAAAAATAAATAAACTTGATGGGTGGACCTAAACATTAAAGTGACCATACCATATCATTAATTATGGTTTATGTATGTCTTAGTGATTGATTGACATGACAACTTCATTGATACCTTTTTTTTTGTATGATTTATGGTTTTGCTCATTAATGCCCCACACATGCAGCCATGCATTGCATGTGTGGGGCAGTGATGAGCAAAACCATAAATCGTAAAAAAAAAAAAAAAAGGTATCAATGAAGTTGTCATGTGAATCAATCACTAAGACAATAAGACATACATAAAGCATAATTAATGAAATGGCATACATTGTCGTTTGGGGGAAGTTATGGGGACATTGTCCGCAGTCTCTGACCATCTCTTGTACCATGTCTGCAGTCTCTGACCATCTCTTGTACCATGTCTGCAGTCTCTGACCATCTCTTGTACCATGTCTGCAGTCTCTGACTATCTCTTGTACCATGTCTGCAGTCTCTGACCATCTCTTGTACCATGTCTGCAGTCTCTGACCATCTCTTGTACCATGTCTGCAGTCTCTGACCATCTCCTATTTTGAGGGAGCCTGGAGCACCTCTTTAAGTTGTCTGCTGTGTTTACACTTTGCTACATGCAGAGAACAGATAAAATAAAAAAAATGGCGCAGGCGCAGTAATCGTGACGCATCGTGGAATCAAATCGTTGACAGGATAATCGTAATCGAATCGTGAGACTAGTGAAGATGCGCACTTCTAGTTTACAGCAAAACACACATTACACAGAGTTCAATGATAACACTTGGTAAAAACAAAACATGCGTACATCACAAAGCACCTGAAACATGCAGATGTAAACAGAAAACTGAAAAGACAGAATTTAGGCAGCTGATTGGCTAGCAATTTTCAGACCTGGGGGGGGGGGGATTTGGGGGCTTTCCCCCCTCGCTCTTAGCTCCAAGAGGTGTACGCATACAAACTGCTAAACAAAGGGATAAATAGAAATCTTTCAAAGTAAAGTTTGCATAAATATAATCATGTAGGAGTAGTTGTTATTGCATAAGCCATCTAATGGCTGATTCTCTTTGAGCAAGCAAGTTAATTTGGCACAAAAAAGTCTAAAGCCTCGTACACACGGCCTAAAATCTCGTCAAGAAAAAACACGTAGCTTTTCTTGATGAGATTCTTGGACAAGAAACTTGTCCCGGCCGAGTGTACACACAATCCATTCAAAGAACCCGCGGTTCTTTGAATGGAGCGAACGCGGTGACTTAATCGACTACGACGAGCGTGCGCTCGTCACATTCGATGCCGTCGCCGCCATCTTGCTACACCCTACCTATGCCTAGGAAGCTACCGCGCATGCGTCAAATTCATTTCGAGCATGCGCGGGCTTCCCAGAGGACAGGCAAGTGTACACACACACACTTTTCTCGTCGAGAAACCTGCTGACAAGAATCTCGACGAGAAAAAATAGGATTTTTATAACAGCTTACCTGTAAAATCCTTTTCTTGGAGTACATCACGGGACACAGAGCGACATAGTCATTACTAATGGGTTATATAGATACCGTCAGGTGCTGGCACTGGCAACTTCCAAAACCGGAAGTACCCTCCCCTATATAAGCCCCTCCCATCCGGGAGCACCTCAGTTTTGTAGCAAAGCAATAAGTGTCCCCAAAGAGGGGCGGGAGCTCTGTGTCCCGTGATGTACTCCAAGAAAAGGATTTTACAGGTAAGCTGTTATAAAAATCCTATTTTCTTTCTCGTACATCACGGGACACAGAGCGACATAGTCATTACTAATGGGATGTCCTAAAGCAATGCCCAATGAGGGGGGGGATACACCATACATAAGCTGAGCGCTATCAGACATGAGGATCTTTTGCGGCCTGCAACACACTGCGCCCAAAGGCGACATCCTCCTGACTTCTAACGTCCACCTGGTAGAACCTAGTAAACGTGTGTACTGAAGACCATGTTGCGGCCTTACAGATTTGAGCCAGGGAGGCCTGGTGATGCACCGCCCATGAAGTTCCAACTGCTCTCGTGGAGTGCGCTCTAACTTTGAACGGAGGCGGTCTCCTTCTCAAGCCATAGGCTTGTATTATGACCTGTCGAATCCACTTGGCTAAAGTAGATTTTGACGCTGCCTGACCCTTTCTGGGGCCTTCCGGCAGAATAAACAAAGTATCCGTTCTGCGAATCTGAGCAGTGGCTTTTAGATAAGCTTTAACTGCTCTTACTACATCCAAAGAATGCAATAACTTTTCCTCTACCGAAGTAGGTTTGGGGAAAAAAGAAGGAAGAACCACATCTTGGTTCAAATGAAACCTCGATACCACCTTAGGAAGAAAGGCTGGATGAGGACGTAACACTACTCTATCCTTATGGATAACCAGATATGGCTCCTTACAGGACATAGCTGCTAATTCCGACACTCTTTTAGCCGAACAAATGGCTACTAGAAAAATCAATTTCCTGGTGAGAAGCACCAAAGAAATATGCTGTAATGGTTCAAATGGTTGTTTCTGTAGAACCGACAGAACCAAGTTTAGATCCCATGGACATATGGGAATATTAACCGGAGGACTAATACGCATCACCCCTTGTATAAAGGCTTTGACTAGTGAATGCGAAGCCAAGGGCCTTTGAAAAAATATTGACAAGGCCGAAATCTGACCCTTGATAGTACTCAAGGCAAGCTTCCTATCTACAGCCCATTGTAGGAAGTCCAGAATCCTACCTATTACGTATTTACGTGGATGCCATTTCTTGGCCTCACACCAGGTGATGTACGCCTTCCAGATTCTATAGTAGATCTGCCTGGATACCGGCTTCCTGGCATTGATCATGGTAGATACCACAGCATTAGAGAGCCCTCTCTTTTTTAGAATGTGGGCTTCAATAGCCAGGCCGTCAAACCTAGGGCTGGTAAGGAAGGGTGGTATATCGGTCCTTGCGAAAGCAGGTCCGGACGATGTGGGAGGGTCCAAGGACTCCCCACAGACATTTTTACAATCTCCGCGTACCATGCTCTTCGGGCCCACGCTGGAGCCACCAGAATCACTGGTTTCTTTTCTACCCTGATTCTGCGGAGTAATCGAGGTAACAATTGTGGCGGTGGGAATGCATATATCAGCTTGAACTGATCCCAAGGGAACACTAGGGCATCCGAGCCGCAAGCTAGGGGATCCCTTGCCCAAGAGACAAACCTGTCCACTTTTGTGTTGAATCTGGATGCTAGCAGATCTACATCCGGTGTTCCCCACCGCTGACATATTGTCCGGAAAACCTCGGGATGAAGGGACCATTCCCCTGGGCATAACTGTTGGCGACTTAGAAAGTCCGCCTTCCAATTCTCCACTCCTGGAATGAATACCGCAGATATGGCTGGGACATATCTTTCTGCCCATCTCAGGATGTAATTTACTTCCCTTTGGGCTGCACGACTCCTGGTGCCCCCCTGACGATTGATATATGCCACTGCTGTGGCATTGTCTGATTGAATTCTGACAGGGGACCCTTGGAGTTTGGATGTCCATGCTACTAGGGCATACCGGGCTGCTCGTATCTCTAAGAGATTGATGGGCAGGGCCTTTTCCGCATCCGACCATCTGCCCTGGAGAGACCATTGCTCCAGTACTGCTCCCCAGCCTATAAGGCTGGCATCTGTAGTGACCACCTTCCAGGAAATCGGACTGAAGGATTTCCCTCTTTCCAGATTCTGGGGAACCAACCACCAGCGGAGGCTCTTGCGAACGGAAGGGGACAAGGACATTGGTAAGTCCAGAGCCTGAACTTTTTTGTTCCAGGCTGACAGTATGGCCCTTTGCAAATTCCTTGAATGGAATTGACCGTAGGGTACTGCTTCGAATGATGCCACCATTTTTCCCAGCAGCCTCATGCACAGGCGTATGGATGGCTGTCTTTTTGAACCCACTAAGTGGATCAAATCTCTCAAAGACGACCCCTTTTCTTGAGGCAAGAAAATTTTTCTCTGGTCTGAATCCAGCCTTAGCCCCAAGTATTCCAGACTTTTGACTGGTTTTAGGGCTGACTTGTCTCGGTTGACAATCCAACCGTGATATTCCAGATACTTGATTGTCTCGTGAACAACCACTTCTAGTTTTTCCACTGAGTGGTCTATCAGCAACAAGTCGTCTAGATATGCCATTATCGTTACACCTCGTGTTCTTAGATTGGCCAATAATGGGGCCAGAATTTTTGTGAACACTCGTGGTGCTGTGGCCAGACCGAAGGGTAAGGCTCTGAACTGAAAATGGCGCCCTTCTACCGCAAAGCGTAGAAATTTTTGGTGGGCTGGAAAGATGGGAATGTGCAAATAAGCATCTTTGATGTCGATCGAGGCTAACCATTCCTCCCCTTGTAGGGCAGTGGCCACCGACCGGATCGACTCCATCCGGAAAGTCCTGATATGTAGGAATTTGTTTAGCCCTTTTAGATTTAATATGGGCCTCACGTCCCCGTTTGGCTTTGGGACTGTAAAGAGGTTTGAGTAAAACCCGAACCCCCATTCTTCCAGGGGAACCTCTATAATTACTGCTTGGAGCAATAATTGTTCTAGTGCCAACAGGAGGGATCCTCTCTTTTGGGGATCCCTTGGCACGTTTGACCTTATAAAGCGGGAAGGAGGGGAGTTTTTTAACTCCAATTTGTATCCCAGATTTACTGCGGAGAGCACCCATCTGTCTCTGATCGTGTCCCGCCAGGTCTCTGCGAACAACTGAAGTCTTCCCCCCACCCGATTGAGTGGGGGCAACCCTTCATGCATTTGACTTTGGGGGAGGTTTTGTACCTCTCCTGCTCCAGGGCTTCTTGTTACCCTGCAATTGTCCCTGATTTTTACCTCCGGGATTTGACCGAGGAGGCCGTCGGAACTGTTTCACAGCCGATGTCCTAGGGACTGGAGAAGCAGGCCTCTTAAAAGAGGGACCTCTAACTCTATTTTTAACCGGCAAAAGTGTACTTTTACCGCTGGAAATTCTCTGGATATATTTGTCCAGGTCTTCCCCAAATAAGCGTTCACCATGAAATGGGAAGCTGACCAGCAATTTTTTACAGGGAGCTTCAGCAGACCAGTTTTTGAGCCAAAGAAGCCTGCGCATATGTACTACAGACAGCGTAAGGCGGGAGGCCTGATGGATTGAATCCTTTATAGCGTCCACCGCAAAGCATAAGGCTCTAGGTAGATCGGCTAGGGCAAGAGCCTGCTGATCTGGCAAGTCCCTTAAGACCTGCTTCAACTGATCCTTCACTGCTTGGCAGACCCCAATAGCTGCCACTGCTGGTTGTGTCACCAATCCTGCTGTAGAAAAAGCAGATTTTAATAAGGACTCCAATTTTTTATCTATTGGGTCCTTGAACATTTGGACATTATCCACTGGACATGTCAGTGATTTATTCACACAAGAGATGGCTGCGTCCACTGTAGGGACCCTCCATTTTCTGATGAACTTATCCTCCATGGGATAGACCACCGGAAATCTCTTGGGGGGAGTAAATATTTTATCAGGATGCTCCCAATCCTGGTAAATGAGCCCTTCCAGTAAAGGATGGATCGGAAAGGAACAAACAGTCTGGGGAGCTTTTAGCGACCCCAACGAGGAGACAGAAGTGGATGATGGCTCCGCAAGGGGCATTTTAAATGCTGATCGGACCATATTAGTCAGGGATGGGACTGTTGCTCTGTTAACAGGCACTCTGAGGGAGGAGACGGAGATCGGGCGCTTTTTTCCTGTGACAGGGAAGCAGCGATCAATGCTGACAATCTCTCTTCCAGCCCTCCCAGAGCTGAGGAAAAAACCTCCTCTGTTACATACACAGGAGCAGGTGAACTGAGGACAGCCACAGTACCAGGTACTCCTGAGGGTGCTCTACGGTCACTAACCTCTGATTCTTCAGGGGAGACTGGTGCAGCCGAAGCATGCCCAAGATCCTCAGAGCCCGATGGAGACCCCCTATGCTTCCTGGAATTTCTAGTCCCGGGGTTTTTAGACGGCATTATTCCTAAGCCCAAAGCTGAGGTATTCCAGCCGAAATACACCACTTACTGACAATAGTCTAGCATAAATGCTGCTATAAGAAACAGTTGGTGTCTACTAATGTGCCTTTCTAGGGGATGCCTGCATCAACCGCTTGCTGTATGCCTTTTTTAAATGTTGCCAGCTCTGTCTCTGCACTCTATAGCCAGCTCACAACACAACTTTGTGGTTTTTAACATGCTGGGACGCCCGCACATGCGCAGAAGCGCTGCGGCGCGCACAGAGCGTCATCCCCCAGGCTCCGCCCCCTTTCGCGGCTCACCTCTATATATAGAGGCGCTTGCACGCGCACGCGCGCGGCCACGTGCGCCTTCGGCGCTAATTTCGAAAATGGAAACCAGGGACAAGAGCCAGGGCCCCTCTTTGCCGCAGGCCGGGGGATGGACGAGCATTGCAACATGGCAGAGGAAGCAGTTTCCCATAAGAGAACTCACCATCTGCCTGGACTTGCTCTGATGAAAAGAAACTAGTCCACATGACAAGAAACGTTCCACAGCGGCCTCTAGTGGACAAACACAGGTACCGCAGTCTAATATATTAAATATATATATAAAAAAAATTTTTTTTTTTTTTTTCTTGACCACTATTAAAATTATTACATTTTTTTAGTAGTTACAGGCATGCACAGATATCAGCGGGAATACCGTTAGGTAACAGACAGAAAGACAAATTAGGCTTGGGGGTCCCCCAATAGAACCAAGTTCCTGGGGGCCCCCACTTACCTGTTCCCCGCCGCAGGACTTTGTTTGGTCCACAAAAGCCCAAACTTCACCTATCACGGCAGGCATTGTAATCAAACCTTCAGGGACCGGGTTCCCAAGGATTCCACTCCCCTGGACCTGTATAGCACCCTGCACAGAAAACATCTTGGTCATGGGTATGACCAGAGCTCTGGATCCCAGGGTCCAGCTCTCCTAAGAGAAGCTTTACAGGCAAAACCTTGCTCTTCTCTGCAAGGCCCGGGTACCGACCGTTTAGCTATGAAGCTTTTTTGGTCGGATCCGGAATAGCTTACTGAGGCCCAAAAGAACCTGTACGCAAGCTCAGTGAAAAACACATGTTTCTTCTTGGCCAACACCTTAGACACTGGCAAAAAACTGAGGTGCTCCCGGATGGGAGGGGCTTATATAGGGGAGGGTACTTCCGGTTTTGGAAGTTGCCAGTGCCAGCACCTGACGGTATCTATATAACCCATTAGTAATGACTATGTCGCTCTGTGTCCCGTGATGTACGAGAAAGAAAAAGAGAGCAGGTTCTCTATTTTTCTCGTCGAGATTCTTGACGGTTTTCTTGGCGAGAAACATGATAGCCGCGTATACATGACCGATTTACTCGGCAAGAAAGCTCTGCCAGCAAGTTTCTTGCTGGTTCTTGTCGAGAAACTCGGTCGTGTGTACGAGGCTTTAGAGTTGTAAAGGCAGAAGGTTTTTTATCTTAATGCATTCTATGCATTAGGATAAAAAACCTTCTGTGTGTAGCAGCCTCCCCAGCACCCCCCAATTACTTACCTGAGCCCCATCTCTGTCCAGCGATGTCCACATGTGTCTAAGCCGTCCAGGACTCTCCTCCTGATTGACAGACACAGCAGCGGCGGCATTGGCTCCCACAGCTGTCAATTAAAGTTGGCCAAAAAGGGGAGAGAGGTAGCGGGGGCAGGGCTCCGTGTCTGAATAGATACACGGAGCTCTGACCTGGCTCGGGTGCCCCCATAGAGAGCTGCTGGCTGTGGGGGCACTCGATAGGAGGCAGGGGCCAGGAGCAGCAAAGAGGGACCCGAGAAGAGAAGGATCCGGGCTGCTCTGTGCAAAATCCCTGCACAGAGGAGGTATGTATAACATTTTTTTTTTTAAAACAAGCCTTTACAATCACTTTCATTTCTTAAGTAGATATTCCACAGGCCACCATGGAAAATGTGTGATCAAAAGCAGCTTCCGGAGATTTACAGAGATCATTAATTGGGTAGATATTTTTTTCTGATGTGTACAGTTTTAGAACACAACCAACACTGAAGAGACTGCATGCAGCTCTATACCTCCAGGCCATCAGGCTAGCTAAACAAAGGCTTATATATTCAACTGCTACTTATATGCTTTATCTTTAGTTCTGGAATAGTTATTGCAGAGCTCATGAAAATAATGTTTATTTTTGAATGTTATCAGCATCAAAACGATTCTTTACTTGTGAACGTAACAGAGAAATAAACATTTTAAGCGGTTTTCCTGTAGAAACAGTCATTTAATATATAAATTAGAACAAAATGAGTCATCTATTGCCACAGTGGATATGTACAAACATACACACTTCATCAGATTATATATTATCTTTTATTAATACTTTTCTCGTAGCATTGCGTCAAGATTAATTTCAGTTACAAAAATGTATATCTAATGCCATTGGTGCCACCTAGTGGAGAAGATTTATACATAACAATATGTTGATGAATAAGCCACCCTCTATGTAAAAACCACTGGGAGCATAGGAATGTGCCAAGGCTCCTTCTAAAATTTCTAGCTACAGTGCATTGAAAAAGTATTCATACCCTCTTTAAATGTTCCACCTTTTGTCATGTTAAAACTAAAATTGTAAATGTATTTTATTGGGATTTTATGTGATAGACCAACACAAAGTGGCACATAATTGTGAAGTGGAAGGAAAATGATAAACGGTTTTAATTTTTTTTTTACAAATAAACATCTGAAAAATTTACAGTTGCTTACCGGTAACTGCTTTTCTAGGATATCTTCCAGGACGGCACACCTGAGAGATGACTGGTCCACCTGACAGGAAACACAATCAACACATGAGGTTAAAAGGCCCCTCCCTTCCCCCTGGACGTCAGTTCTACTAAAGTAATAGGCTATCCGGGTGCCAGAGGGAAACTCTACCCGTTGTACTTACATCAAACCAGGGGTGGGAAGTAGGCCTGCCGTCCTGGAAGATATTCTAGAAAATCAGTTACTGGTAAGTAACTGTCAATTTTCTCTGGTCATCTTTCAGGACGGCACACCTGAGAGGATGGACGAGAAGTTCAAGGCCTACCTTAGGGTGGGACTACCGCTTGTAAAACCTTCCTTCCAAACGTCAGATCCTGAGGCGATAGCAGTTCCACTCTATAGTGCTTTAAGAAGGTGTCCTGCTTCGCCCATGTGGCTGCTCGGCAGATCTGTTCTATTGAAGCCCCCGCTTTTTCTGCCCAAGAGGCCGCCAAAGATCTTGTTGAATGAGCTTTAATGTTACCTGTGTAGCACCCCTTTACTTTTTAGGGGTGTTATGTGCCTAAATTTAGGGGTTTGGTCTGAGCTGGTAGCCAGGCTCAGACCTCTTTGATTGTTAGGCATTTGCTTCTGCCTATGTGATGCTGCCTGGTGTATGGTTCCTTGTGGCCTGTAGATGGCACTGCCATATCAGGTCAGGGTTGAGCCATGGGTGGCATTACTGCGCCTTAGGGTGTCCTCTCTCGGTAGCGGTACAGTGGGCGTGGTCGGCCTGCTGTGCATGCTGGGAGAGGGTACATAAGGGGCAGACGCCATCTTTTTAGGGGGGTGGGGAGTCGAGGTTGAGGAGGTGGGTGGAGGAGCCGGTGGGGTGTGCCCCTCTGGGGTTCGATGACTGGCCGAGAGGTCTCAGGCACCTTTGGCCCGAGGCTGCAACGTTTCAGGTAGGCCCAGTACCTTTAACTGGGTCTACAGTTCGCCCATTGGAGTCCCAGGGTGCCCAGGTGAGGGTACCCGCTCTGATCGAGAGGAAGCCAGGGGAGGATCGGCCCCACTGAGGAGATGAGTAATGGAAGATTGCTGTCTCGGGAGAGGCCTGGTGACCTGTCAGAGGGAAGGATTCTTTATTCCGGAAAGCTAACCTATAGAGTGCCCATTGACATTATCCTGTTCTTAAAAGTCTACAGAGGTTAGAGTATCTCCTGAACCCGTCCCTGGAGGGGATAGGGTGGCAGAACTGTTCGAGCTCCACACCGGCAGCTAGGACTGTGAGAGAGGACTATCCGGGTGAGCTAAACCCACTCGGGATCGAGTGGCGACGAGGTTACTAGTTGTGCCTGGATCTAATCCCTCACACTTATTCCTTTTTTCATCCATCTGTCTCTGTCTACTACACAGCAAATAGAAAATAAACTCTCTGTTGGAGTTAAAGTGTTTCTGGACATTGGCTTCTTTGGGGAAGAAATAGAGACTTGATCCCATACTCTGGGGAAGAGAACCAGTGGAAGAAGGTAACTCGCTGCAAGACCCAAAATTTGTGAACACCGCTTAACCTCTTCAAACAGGAGGGTACGGGCATATAGCACGGTGTGCCTTGACTTGCAAGTGAGCCAGGCGAGAAAAAGGTCCGTGTGCTACACCTGGTACTGGGGAACCTGACTGCTCATAAGCCATACCTATGGTCTGCCTAATCCACCTTGCCACTGTAGATTTAGAAAGCCTGCCCTCCCTTCCTAGGGCCGCTAAATAAAACTAAAAGGTGAGTCGACTTCCTGAAGTCCTTCACTCTGTCCAAGTATGTCAAACATCTCCTGACATCTATAAACTGAAATTTTTCCTCTCCTTTGTTCTTTGGGTTTTCACAAAAGGAAGGAAAAATGATCTCCTGAGAACTATGAAACTGTGATGCGACTTTGGGAAGAAAAAGTGGGTCTTGCTTCAGCACCACTCTATCTTCCAGTATCAACAGAAAAGGCTCCTTACTTGACAAGGCCTGCAGGTCACTTACTCTTCTGGCTGTTGTGATGGCCAGTAAAAAAGCTAACTTAAGCGTCAAAAATTTTATGGAGATCTCCTGAGCTGGTTCGAAAGGCGCTTTCGTCAACGCTTCCAAGACCAATGTTAGATTCCAAAGAGGGAATCTTTTAACCTTTATGGGGGTTAACCTCTCCCTAGCTACTAGGAATCTCCTAATCAGGGGCTCTAGCGTGAGCCTCTGGTCCAAAAATACATATAGGAGCAGCTATCTGCACCTTCAGGGTATTTGTGGCAATTCCTTTGTCCACCCCTGCTTGTAAAAATTCTAGTATCACTGGTACCGAAGAACTAGACACTTCTCTATCCTGACACCAGTGAGAAAAAGTATTCCAAATCTTTGAATATATCCTAGTGACTGGTTTTCGACTACCTAGGAGGGTCTCAATCACTTTATTGGAGCATCCTTTGCCTCTGAGAATCTCCCTCTCAAAAGCCATGCCGTCAACTTGAAGAATCCCGGGTTGGGGTGAACGACTGGCCCTTGCAGAAGAAGATCCTGCCTGGTTGGGAGAGGAAAAGGAGGGGCCATTGACCATTTCCTCAGGAGTAGCAAACCACACAGTAGCGTTCCACCCGAAGAGCTCTACCAGGGATTTTACTCCCACATGTTTGTGGTCCAGAAGCCGTCAGGAAAATTTCTCCTGATATTAAATCTCAGGAAGCTGAACAGGTTTCTGATACACAAGAGCTTTCGGATGGAAAGAATATATGCTTCAGGAGTAGATGAGCTTGAGGACCCAGAGGAGTCAGAGGAGGACTCATTAGAGGAGGGGGAAGGCTCAGACCCTGAAAGCTCTTGTGTATCAGAAACCTGTTCAGCTTCCTGAGATTTAATATCAGGAGAAATTTTCCTGACGGCTTCTGGACCACAAACACGTGGGAGTAAAATCCCTGGTAGAGCTCTTCGGGTGGAATGGGGACGATCACCTCCTGGTCCGCCAATCCCTGCAAATTGTCCATCAACCCTGCTGCTGTCAATGGTTCTTTGGGGAGATCGGTCAGTGTTACATTTTGAGGGGGGGGGGAGAGGAAAGTTCCAGACGATATTCCTCTGTCAGGATATGCAGGATATAGGGGCTTTCGGAGATCCTTCTCCATTGAGGGACAAATCGAGAAAGTCTCCCCCCTAACCTGACGCTGGCGTCACTTTGGCTGCTTGCTGGTGTCCTTAGGTCCGGAGAAGAGCAGGCCACCCTTCTGTCCGCTCTTTCCCTTCCTCCATCTTCTATTTGTGTCCTTCTTGGCCCTGAACTGGCCCTGATTAGGAGGGGCAGGAAAAAACATTTTGCCTTTTTCTCTCTTGGCCTTAACCGGGAATTTTTTCCCTTTCTCTGCAGAGCATGATAGGACCTGATCCAGACCAGGACCAAAAAGCTGGGAACCTTCAAAAGGTAACCCGCAGAGCCGTGACCTGGACATATGGTCCCCCTGCCACGATTTAACCCAGACCACCCTTCTTGCGGAGTTCAGGAGGGCCGCTGACTTGGCTGAGGTCCTGACAACCTCCACTGTCGCGTCTGCCAAATATGCTACTGCCTTGTTAATTATTTCAAGAGAGTCTAAAACCTCCTCGGAATTGCCCCCACTAGAAACATGGCCAGAGAGCCTACCTAGCCAGGCATTCACATTCCTGGCTACGCAGGCAGATGCTAGTGCAGGAGCCATGGCTGCCGCATTGGCATCCCATGCTCTGCGCAGAAGCATTTCAGCCTTTCTATCCATTTGGTCTTTAATGCTGCCCAAGTCCTCAAAGGACAAATCGGATTTCTTAGAGACTTGAGAAAGGGCTGCATCTAATTTGGGGGTCTTGAAAAACTTCTCTTCTTCTTCCTCCCCAAATGGAAACCTTCTCTTCCAGGTTTTTAGCTTAAGGACCTTCCTTTCCGGGTCCTTCCATTCCCTCAGAATTACTTCCTTAAGGGTTTGGTGCACTGAGAAGACTCTGGACTGAGGTTTTCCTAAGCCTTTATACAACTTATTCCGGGCTGTCTGCACTGGAGATTCTGGGATATCTTCAGAGGCATAAATTGCCTTGAGTAACTGTCCCATGTCCTCCACGGGAAAGAGATGCCCAAGTCTAGGACTGTCACTGTCCTGGCTTTCAGGGTCTGAGCCTTCCCCCTCCTCTAATGAGTCCTCCTCTGACTCCTCTGGGTCCTCAAGCTCATCTACTCCTGAAGCAATAGAAGAGGGAGGCCTCTGCGGGGTTCTCTGACCTCTGTCAGATGTGTCCCCCAGAGATGAAGTACCTTCCCTAGAAGACAGAACCTCTCTGTCACTAGTGCTAGGCTCTTCCTTAGATGCAATAACTGTCTTAAGGGATTGGAGCGTACCCGACAATTTATGTATGCACCTGTAACAAAAAGGTTTTGCGTGATCCTGTGGGAGCTTTTCATTGCAATTCCCACACCTTTTTGTTCTAGGGGAGGGGTATTTTTGCCTTTAACCTTGTGGGCCCTTTGAGCAGATCCACTGGGTTCTAAGGAGACAAAAGACAAGACAGCACTAATTTTTAACAGGCTGTACTCTCTCTCCTGCCCCCCCCCAAAGACCCGCCTTAACCCACCCCTTGTGAAAATAGAGGAAAGACTCACCACTCATGGTCCCCTCCTGGGATGCAGCCACTGCTGTGTCCTCCTCTCCTTCCATTCCTGGTCTCAGCTGGTCCCTTCTCCCTAGGAGCTTTGCTGTGAGATTCCAGGCGGTAAGAGGGGCCTGTGGGACCTCCGCCTGGCTCCACCAGATTTTTGCGGCCAGGACGCCAATTGGCGCCATTTTGCTGGAGTCCCGCCGTCGGAAGTAGTCCCATTTTGGCCTCTAGTGTCCGGATCCGCCATTTTGGCATGGAGCGGAAACCGGAAGTGATGTCGCCCGGAAATGAAAGCGGCGCCATCTTGCTCCACCCGGCCTGAACGCTCACTCCTGCCTAGGAGTGTTTTTAGCGTTTCCTATGGAGCTGCACTGCCTGGAAAGCGACAGCCTTCCTCCTCCAGTGGCCTGGACTCCTGCAGACCCTCCGGTTCCTTCATCCCCCAAGTACCCTGGACTGGGTGGAAGGTAGGTGGGGAGGCATGTACCCACAAGAGATCCGGGAAACGCCCCTGTGCCCGGGAGGCTCTTTACCGGGGAATACCACCGGTCATTGGGGACCCCCCTGAGAAGGAACTGAGCCCTGGCTGGAGCTGGACCCGCAACCCTCCCCGAACTTGGCGTCCAGCTCTCAGGGGGGAGACCATCCGCTACCGACTTCAGTTCTGACAAAAAATACAAAAAATAACAAACATTTCGCTGCCGGGAAACACAATCAAGAACTGGAGGTGCAGGGGGAAGGGAGGGGCCTTTTAACCTCATGTGTTGATTGTGTTTCCTGTCAGGTGGACCAGTCATCCCTCAGGTGTGCCGTCCTGGAAGATGACTAGAGAAAGTGTGGCGTGCATTTGTATTCAGCCCCCTTTACTCTGATAGCCCTAACTAA